>JARGCV010000259.1:382500-1582500 GCA_034064705.1 Bothrops alternatus | reverse complement strand
AAAGAGCCAAGGTTGCCTACCCCTGCTCTAAGTGAAAACTGTGAAAAGTAATATGCAGATCCTGTTGGGTCAGGTAACAGTGTTTGGAGCATTCACCGCTTCTGCAGGCAGGTTGTTCCACTGGTTAATTGTTCTGACTGTCAGGAAGTTTCTCCTTAGTTCTAGGTTGATTAATTTCCATCTGTTGCTTCTGGGCCTGCCTTCAGGCGCTTTGACTCCCTCTTCTTTGGGGCAGCCCCTGAGATATTGGAACACTGCTATCGTGTCCCCCCTCATCCTTCTCTTCATTAAACTAGACATACCCAATTCCAGCAGCCGTTCCGTACATGTTTTAGCCTCCAGTCCCTTAATCATCTTTGTTGCTCTTCTCTGTATACTTTCTAGAGTCTCAAGATCTTTTTTACATTGTGGTGACCAAAACTGGATGCAGTATTCCAAGTGTGGCCTTACCAAGGCATTGTAAAGTGGTATTAACACTTCACGTGATGTGAAGTATACTTAGGATGTGAGGGCTGGGCAGCACAAGCAAATGACAGTCAAGGACTTAAAAGCCAGCCATCAACACACCCCAATCAACATCTGAAAAGCCACATGCAACAGGCACCATATAAATACCACACACAGAACAGCACACACCCTGTGGGAGTAAAGTTCCCTGAAGATGGGGTCCAGAACAAGTCCGGAAGCTCGGAGGATCAAACCTCTGGTGCCAGTGATCGACCCAGATTGGATCTTGCAACATTATCCTGGGACATTTGGCTGAGGAATTCTGGGAGTTGAAGTCCATGAATCATAAAAGAGCCAAGGTTGCCTACCCCTGCTCTAAGTGAAAACTGTGAAAAGTAATATGCAGATCCTGTTGGGTCAGGTACCATCATGCTGATCAAATATCTTCTCTTGCTCCTAACTCTGTTATTCATGGAGACGGTATCTCTAAAAGCTGCTTGCAAAAAAGATTGACATTCTGTGAAGTTTCTGTGCTTTTCTGCCTTCCTGTGCTCTTGCTGGTAATTCTATTTTATCTTTTTTGCTTGCTTTTTTTTTTTAGCTGATTGTACCCCTGATGCTTGAAATATCTTTTTATAACAGGAAGCCAAGTTAGAGGAAGTCTGATATTCTTCAGCAGGAGTGTTTCAGATCTCTTCATTATTCCATTGCCCCATCTTGGCCAAAGAAATGTTCAATATTTAACCAAAATTATAAAAGACATTTGCTTAGATTGCTATTAATTGATAGATTTTTTTTGTTTGTTTAAAGACAGGACTGTACTCTGGGCAGAATGAGGCACAAAACTATCTTGTAGTATAGAAATCAAATTCCAAATTTATTATTGTTAGTTGCAAAGTCGTGTCCGATCCGTCGCAACCCCATGGACAAGGTTCCTCCAGGCCTTCCTGTCCTCTACCATTTTCTGGAGTCCATTGAAGCTCACCCCTCCTGCTTCAGTGACTCCATCCAGCCACCTCCTTCTCTGTCGTCCCCTTCTTCTCTTGCCCTCCATCTTTCCCAGCATCAGGCTCTTCTCCAGTGAGTCCTTCCTTCTCATTAGGTGGCCAAAGTACTTGAGTTTCACCTTCGGGATCTGGCCTTCTACAGAGCAGTCAAGGTTGATCTCCTCTAGGACTGACCGGTTTGATCGCCTTGCAGTCCAGGGGACTCGCAGGAGTCTTCTCCAGCACCAAAATTCTAAATAGTTGCCCCATATATAGAGAAATACAGAATTTGTAAACAGAATTGTGTCCTGCATTGTCTTATCACAGGTTACCCCTTCGCTAAAAATACGCCTCACTCTATGAATTCTGTGTTCCCAGAAGAATCTCAGGCTTTTATCTCCCCCCCCTCCACTTCCTCAAAGATATTTTTCTTTCCCAAGAAAGACTTTTTTGTGTGGCTGCTGATAAAAACAGGATCGCCAACATGATCGCTAATGTCCGATAACGGATAGGGCACAAGAAGATGAAGATCTGGTCTGACTTGTTAAATGCTGAGATGGCACATGAGTGTCACCTGGAGTGCATGATGCTAATAATATGAATGGATTCAGTTCAGCTACCCTTTGACAACCAATGTTAAAGAGCTGTGATCACAGAGAAAGCGATGTGTGTCCTACACTCCTGAAGCAGATGCTGCGGAGATTAAGCTGCATCAGGATTGAAGAACGCAAATTATCTGACAGGGAAAACATCCATTCTGTCCTATGCTGCTAATGGACCAGTTTGTCCCTAGCTGCCATCTGGCTGTTTCATCTTGCTCTTATTAGCAGCAAAGACAAATGTAACGTTCAGAGTTTGACCTGGGCATCACAGAAGCCAAGTGGCTTTTTTCAGTATATCTAGCCTTGATTCTGAATATCCGGTGCCTGGCTTTAAAAATCAACAACTTTCATGTCCTGGTCACTACAGATAGCAAGATGTAATTGGGGAAAATATTTAGCTCTCCACTGCAGATTGCTCTGATATTTGCTTACAGTATGCCAGCATCTTAAAAATGAAGGGCACCCCTTGCAGAAGCAACTTGCTATCGGCAATTCTGCAAAGGAACTATTTACAATAGCTCTCCATAACTTTCTGTCCTTTCAAATACCATACGTTATTTCATACATTGCCTTTTCTTTAAACTTTTGCATATTTGGGGATTTTGTCACCCGCATCCAACCTCTTGCCGTCTCCTTCCTCTCAACTTGTTCGCTCACTCTTCATTTGTTTTATTATTTTGCTATTTCATTATCTCTGTGTGACAAACTACACCATGGGTAGGCAACCTTGGCTCTTTTATGACTCGTGGACTTCAACTCCCAGAATTCCTGAGCCAGCCATGCTGAGGGGAAAGGGAGCGGTTTCCAAGCTGAGCCATGCTGGCTCAGGAATTCTGGAAGTTGAAGTCCACAAGTCATAAAAGAGCCAAGGTTGCCTACCCCTGGACTACACTTACATAGTTTATATTCGAACTACAGTCATCATATGTTCTTAACCATAACTTTTCTTGTATTATTGCACACACTTTTGATGTATCCCATTCCCGTTGCATTCAACTTAACCTTTGTGCTACTCCGGAAATACTCAACTCTCATTTCTGTGACACAAAGTCAGCAGAGCTTCACTTCTCTCAGCAAACATTCCTTCCTTGCAAAGATCACCTACAGCACTATCCATTGCCTTTCTACCAACATTTCACTGTCTTCATCTGTTTTCCCATCTTTCTACCAAGTAATACAAAATTGTCTGTTTGTACTATTTTGCCATTTATGTATAAACTGCAATCACCACCTTTTCTCAGTCCAATGTTACCTTACTCTTTGATACAGTTCTGTACAGGTTACATGAGACAAGCTAGTTGATACTTTTGCCAACGTTTGGCTTATTGACGAACCAGTATCATCAGCATACAGAAATACACATATATTCACATCCTCAACCAATACACCGCCAGTATAATCAAAGATACATTCAACCGTATAATTTTTTTTTAAAAAAAGAACAAATCGCACTTCCTTATGTTGACTCAGTGTTGACTCTTTCACTAAGCACCCCATTCTCATGAATTACTCCTATTGGTATTCAGCAACCAACATTCATATTTGCACAGATCATTTCATAAATCAACGTTTTAACCTATTCTTGCTCTAAATTAAGAGTGTCCAACCTTGGCAACTTTAAGACTTGTGGACTTCAACTCCCAAGATCCCCCAGCCAGCATTAGGAGTTGAAGTCCACAGGTCTTAAGGTTGCCAAGGTTGGACACCTCTGCTCTAAATGAGCACTAACATAAAATAATGTTCCACAAATTTTCTTCTTCATGTTCATTTTTCTCACAACGTATTGAAGAGCAAAAATGCAATCTGAAGCGGCACTGCTGTTACGGCACTGATTTATTTTTATAGTCATAACCCAATATTATATGGATCAGAATTTTGCTAGACACCTTCTCAGAACTCTACCAGATGAGTTCCATCTTAATTTTTGCATTCAGTTTTGCATTTCAAATATTTCCATCCAATAATTCAACCATGGGGAGACTCATTGAACATTAACAAATCAATTTAAAACCATGTCAGATGTCTCCATGAACCATTCAAATATTATTATCCGTAAACCTAAGCCTATGTAATAGTTAAAAGAGGCAGCTTCAAGGGAAATTAACTCCTTGGTGGTCTGACGAGTTGCTAGCATTAAATCTTTATCACCAAATACCTAAATAAACAAAAAAAAACCAGCAATGAGAAGGTTAGAGTTGGCAGTCCATGCTGTGATTGAGCTCAGGTTAAAGCATTGATTTCAGCTATTCTGTAGTGGGAATGGCAGCAAGAGAAGAAAATTGTTTGGCATCAATACCAGCTAACAGAGCTGTTCTAAGTAACAAGAGATCTTGTAACGGGACTGATTTATGATTTGCTGCAATTGATTTGTAAGACATTTGGGGTCAAAGTCACCCATTTGGTTTCCTGCTCTTTGCTTCAGTTAGAGGAGCACTATTAGGTACTACCTTCTCGGCATTCTTGTGTGCAGATAAATTGAATTTAGAGGTACTTGTCAACAGGCAAGAAGATAGAAGCCTGGAAACCACATTTTTTTCGCAAGGCCACCAACACTCCACATATTCTGAATTTCAACAGCAACCATGGGGCTACCCTTGAAGAGTGTTCGGAGACTACAATTAGTGCAAAATGCAGCTGCGCGAGCAGTTGTGGGCCTTCCTCGTTGTGCTCACATTTCATCAACTCTCCGCGTGCTGCATTGGTTGCCTATTGGTCTCTGAGGCCAATTCAAGGTGTTGGTTATTACCTAGAAAGCCCTTCATGGCTTGGGACCAGGATACTTATGGGACCGCCTTCTGCCACATACTTCTCTACGACCGGTGAGAGCGCACAGGGTCGGCCTCCTCCGGGTCCCGTCAGCGAAACAATGTCGTCTGGCGGGCCCTAGAGGGAGGGCTTTCTCTGTTGTGGCACCCGCCCTCTGGAACCAACTGCCTCCTGAAGTCCGCGTTTCTCCCACTCTCCCGGCCTTCCGGAAAACCCTAAAAACTCATCTTTGCCGGCAAGCCTGGGGATGATTGTAGTTGATTGTTGCATTGAATGTGTGTTTTTTTTATTGGTTTTTAGATATCTTGTTTGGGTTTTTTATATTGTATTTTCTGTTATATATATGTTGTTAGCCGCTCCGAGTCCCCGGAGAGGAGCGGCATACAAACCCAAATAAATAAATAAATAAACCATCCACTGTCGTACAAAAAGAGGTGGCATCAGAACATTATATGGCAGGGTGAGAACCCACTGTAGTAGCCAGCAAGCCAAACAGCTGGAGAGCAGGTACCCACGTGAACAATTCAAGCAGAACGGGGTACCCTCAATCGTTTGTCACAAGATGCCTGCGCAACACGGTGGGGAGAGAAAGGGAGAAACAAGGTACAAGACCAACCATGTGGCACACCCTGCCATACATCAAAAGCACTTAGGAAGCTGTAGAGTGCTGCTTCGGAGATCTGCAAGTGGGCATTGCCCACCGCCCAGAGGCTACAATACAAGGACAAATTATGCAGTGTAAAGATGGCTTGGAGGTGGGAGATACTTCCAATATAATCTACCAGGTCCCCTGCACGGATTGCTCCTGTGACTTAAGACAGATTGCAAGAACACAAGCGAATGGTCAAACAAGGAGACCCAAATTCATTGGTAGCCTCACACATTGCAGTGAACAAGGACACGAATTCAACTTCGCAGCTACTAAGATTAGTAGACAAGCAGGTACAAAAACAGCCAGAGAAGCGATTGAAACCTGGGAAATAGGTCCCTTGTCAGTCAATAGGAGTGCTAAGTTACCACCAGCCCATCAAATAATAATAATAATAATAATATAATGATGATGATGATGTTGGAAGGGATCTTGGAGGTCATCAAGTCCAACCCCCTGCTCAGGCAGGAAACCCTATACCATTTCAGACAAATGGCTGTCCAGACTCTTCTTAAAAATTTCCAGTGTTGGAGCATTCACCGCTTCTGCAGGCAGGTTGTTCCACTGGTTAATTGTTCTAACTGTCAGGAAGTTTATCCTTAGTTCTAGGTTGATTAATTTCCATCTGTTGCTTCTGGTCCTGCCTTCAGGCGCTTTGACTCCCTCTTCTTTGTGGCAGCCCCTGAGATATTGGAACACTGCTATCATGTCCCCCCTCATCCTTCTCTTCATTAAACTAGACATACCCAATTCCAGCAGCCGTTCCTTATATGTTTTAGCCTCCAGTCCCTTAATCATCTTTGTTGCTCTTCTCTGTATACTTTCTAGAGTCTCAAGATCTTTTTTACATCGTGGTGACCAAAACTGGATGCAGTATTCCAAGTGTGGCCTTACCAAGGCATTGTAAAGTGGTATTAACACTGTGAAGTATACTTAGGATGTGAGGGCTGGGCAGCACAAGGAAATGACGGTCAACCACTTAAAAGCCACCCATCATCACACCCCAATCAACATCTGAAAAGCCACATGCAGCAGGCACCATATAAATACCACACACAGAACAGCACACACCCTGTGGGAGTAAAGTTCCCTGAAGATGGGGTCCAGCACAAGTCCGGAAGCTCGGAGGATCAAACCTCTGGTGCCAGTGATCGACCCAGATTGGATCTTGCAACATTATCCTGGGACACGTATATTCACCTTCATTTGTAAACTGAATTCAATTCAATCTGAGCAAACGGAGGAGGTTAAAAGGATTCTTGAAAAGTGGATGTGGATTTGACCCTTGCCCATTTTGTCTTAAGAAACACACCCAGAGTATAAAAAGTGAGTCAATGCAGGAGGGATACTTTATGTGTGGAGGAAAAAAAAAATATACGATAAACACTTTTTAAGGAATCATTTTGAAGCCAAATCTGATACAAGTATTTCAACTTAATTCCATTTTGAAGCAAGGTTTTCAAGTATGTAGTCGTTTCTTAACTCTAGTTTTTTTCTGAATGAAATGAGTGTGTCGATCTGTTTCATGCTGACTTTATGGATCAGGATCCTTCATTACATTGGTTAGAGGCCATCAGGATTTGGACAGAGAACATGTTTCTCTGGAATCGGCCTGTGTTTTGGCTAGGCTTGCCTGACTGGGATTTAGAGACAGTTTTTTACAATGTCTTTTGTTCCCTCTGAAGAGCTGATCTTGGGATGTAGTGTTTGATTTTTTCTGGCCAATGTTCTTTGGAATTCTCCAGAGGTCAGTTCTGCCCCTATGCTAAAATTGGAATTTTAATCATCAATTTTTAAAAAAATAATTTGCTTTTTTACGAAAATGTAAGCAAATTTAATCAATTTACAAAGGGGAAGGCATATCAGATGCATTCCTTTAATGTGATTATAGTTATCCACAGTATATGCGCAAGTAACAAGATGGATTTGAGAAATGAGACCGAAAGAAGATGTTTGTGAACTCTTTCAATCTTTCTAGTATGCTGAGAAAAATTTGGTTGAAAAGTAGTGATGGAAACTGGCGAGCCTCCTAATGACCATCCAAGAAAAACCAAATGGGTTCCCTCTCTGTGTGTATGTTACAATGTGGGGATTGGTGTGTACAGAACTAAGTTTCCAATAATTAACTTGACCCCTCCCCCAAAAATATCTTCCATTCTTTCAAGTTCCTGTGCTTGAGCATTTTTCATTTGAACTCTTTAAGTGTGACTTGGTTTCGTGTAGCTAATCTTCTGAGAAATAGGATAGTTTTTCCTATCCTTTGCCTCAGCTGTATTTGTGCTTCATAAGATAGCTGATTAGGCACACTGACTTTTTTCATCATATCTCTGTATGTTACATAAACATGCCCAGCTGACAGTTCTGAGGTTTGCTGGAGTTTGCAGATAGCTATTGCTTTGTTTATTTGAACATATTCTGCCCAAGGGTTCCTCTGCCTTCTCCCCCGTTTTAATGTGCTAAGAAAAATCAGTGTGATTCTTGTAGACAGGATGAAAGCTATAGTTTCCTATCATCTAGGCCAGCGGTTCTCAACCTATTTCAGGTTGTGACCCCGGCATGTGCGGCGCGACCCCGGCCTGCACCGCGCATGCACAGCGTGACGGTCCGCATCACGCATGCGCAGCACGACGGCCCGCATCACACATGCGTGGCGCGCCCGCGACGGCCCGCATTGCGCATGCACGGTGCGATGGTCTGCATCACGCATGCGCGACGTGCGTGTGACGGTCCGCATCGTGCATGCACAGCGCGACGGTCCGCATCGCGCATGCGCACGTGACGACCCGCATCGTGCATGTGCGACGCGACAGTCCTCATCACGCATGCGCGGCGCGACGGCCCGCATCGCGCTGCCCCCTGCGCCGGCCGGGGGGAAAAAATGGCGGACTGCGGCGTTTGGCGACCCCCGTGAAATGGTCGTTCGACCCCAAATGGGGTCGCGACCCATAAGTTGAGAACCGCTGATCTAGGCCAAGGGTAGGCAACCATGGCTCTTTTATCACTCGTGGACTTCAACTCCCAGAATTCCTGAGCCAGCCATGCTGAGGGGAAAGGGAGAGGTTTCCAAACTGAGCCATGCTGGCTCAGGAATTCTGGGAGTTGAAGTCCACAAGTCATAAAAGAGCCAAGGTTGCCTACCCCTGATCTAGGCAAAGCCTCTATGCTATCTCTATTTCCAGTGAAAATTCTCATTTATATAGATTTAATTTAGTGTTCAGAGACATGTCTGAGCTTGAAGAGCATTCTTGAGACATGCTATGCCAGCAACGTTGTTGAATAAAATACACTTGGGGGTAGAGACGTAAACGTGGGGAAAACCAGAAAAAATGATCAGAGGAGGAGTTATTTCCATTTCTTGGTACTAATCTTTGATTCAGCATTTATCACATGTAGCCTCAGTGAGTTTTCAGCTGTGAAGGTTTCTGTTTCCATTTTTGAAGAGCACTCCTGAAGTCTGTGGTTCATCTTAGTTCATCTGAACTCTGTGTAATAAGAAAGCAAGCAAACTTCATAAATTGTATTTGGCTAATATAAATGGTAGTGGGTGCTCTGCTAGGAATTCGTTTTTCTGTTTCTATAAGGCAAAAAACACATTTTTACACATTGGGGTCAACAATGAAGTGGGTTGTTAAACACAGATTTTTTTTTCCCCTTAAGCATTACTACCATACCAATTAGTAGGCAATCATTCTTGATTTGGACTAATTTTGAGGTTTGATTAAGCAACTACTTAAAAAGCTGGTTGAAATATGGATGGTTGCCAAATTCGCTTTCAAAATCGTCTCCCCCAAATGTTCTGGGACATTATTGTTTTCTGCCTTTCAGAATTTTGGCTTTTTTTTTTTACCTTGACTTGCAAGCTCCTGCTTTACAGTCTTACCTTTATTTATTATTATTAATTTATTTATTAATTTGACTTCTATGCCGCCCTATTCCGGAGAACTCAGGGTGGCTCACAACATAATAGAAATCAACAATTAGAAATACATATATATAAAAACCCCTAATTTAAAAGAAAAACATTCAACATACACACAGGCATACACTGGCTAGGGGCAAGATGTCAACTGCCCCAAGCCTGCCGGCAGAGGTGTGTTTTAAGCAATTTACGAAAGGCAGAGAGGGTGGGGGTGACACGGATCTCCGGGGGAAGTTGGTTCCAGAGGGCCGGGGCTGCAACAGAGAAGGCTCTTCCCCTAGGCCCTGCCAGGCGACACTGTCTGGCTGACGGGACCTGGAGAAGGCCGACTCTGTGGGCCCTAACCGGCCGCTGGGATTCATGGGGCAGCAGACGGTCCCGTAAGTAACCTGGTCCGATGCCATGTAGGGCTTTATAGGTCATAACCAACACTTTGAATTGGGTTCGGAGACCAATTGGCAGCCAATGCAGCTCGCGGAGTGATGCCGAAATGTGGGCATTTCTAGGCAAGCCCAACACTGCTCGCGCGGCTGCATTCTGCATTACCTGAAGTCTCCGAACATTTTTCAAAGGTAGCCCATGTAGAGAGCATTGCAGTAGTTGAGCCTCGAGGTGATAAGGGCATGAGTGACTGTGAGAAGAGACTCCCGGTCCAAATAGGGCTGCAACTGGTGCACCAGGCGAACCTGGGCAAATGTCCTCGCCACAGCCGAAAAATGATGTTCCAAATTTAGCTGTGGATCGAGGAGGACGCCCAAGTTGCGGACCTTCTCCGAGGGGGTCAAAAGCTCCCCCCCCCAGGCTGATGGACGGATAGATTGAGTTATCTTTTTCCCTATTGGTATCTTTTCCCAAGCCATTTTCCAAACAGAGTATCTGTGACATGGGTTATGTTGTACATGCTCGGGCATTTCATGGGAGGAAACTTTGGAAGCACATTGCCTGAATCTGCTTCGGTGTCTTTAATTACAAGGTACCCTGATGGTCATAAGAATTTCTGGAATAAGCATTTCAGCTGATTGATCTGTCTGCATTCCAAGTGAGTCAACGGTGGGGGATCCCAAACCCATTTTTACCTGACCTTTCATTGTTACTAGTGGTTAATGCCATAGGGACCCGACAGGAGATCCACGCAACTGGAGCGAGCTTAGTTTTCTGCCTTGTGCTTGCCTGCCTGTTTTGTTGCTCTGGAGACGGAAGAGCATGAAATTCTTTCCCCCATCCAGAAATAGTTCCGTTACCTTGTGACCGGAGTGTTTTCCTCCTGGTTGGAGGCCAACTCTCTCTGTGTATGTGCACACTCGGATGAGGCTGAGTTCTGGGAACAGAGAGGTCATCAAGCTCTTCACATAGTATCATGACTGCCCTATATCTTCTACCTCTGATGCCTCAGATGGGGGTAACCTTTGCAGGAGCAACGGATCTTGAGTGACATCTCCTTTGGCACTTCGCTGATTATGTCATGTTTGCCCTAGGCCATAAGCTGATCAGCTGTCCATCTTGGCCGCGTGGCTGGACAGCACATGCAAGCATGTGAAAGCTCCTATCTTTTCCATTTCTGTTGTGGATACTTAGCTCTTTGCTTTCTGGAATTATTGCGGACTTCCGATAGGCTACCGGGAACTGGATTTTCACAGCTGTAAACCCCCTTCCCCGCTGTGGAAATCTTCCATTAAAGAGAGGGTTATAATTATAACCTTGCTCGGCTCTTAATTTGTACAATTCCTCAATTTTCTGAAGCCCGATAGGCGAATTCTAAAAGGATGAGGTGACTTTTTTTAATGTCACAGGAAGATTATTATCATGGATGGGGGGGGGGAATGTCTTCATTAAATGTTATGCACCAATAGCTTTAACATAGCTTCACCATGGTACTAGGTCACAGGTGTCAAACCCGTGACATCACGTGACGTGTTGCGACGTATCGTGACTTTTTCCCCGTTGCCGGCAATGGGGTGGGCGCGGTTTTGGAATGACGCATCCGTCCCGTGGTCCGGCAGTTTGATACCCCTGTACTAGGTGAACTCAGTTCAAAATGAAGTGGCCTCTGCAAGTGACTGGGACAAGCTCTAAGAAAAATTATTGCTCTTCACAGAACTTAATTTCTACTTTCCTTGATTATTTTTGTTCTTCTTTTCTAGGCCTGTTCTTATTTCTGCAAATTCTTGTGCAATGCCCAGTACTGAATGCAATACCAACCCAGTTATTATTATTATTTTTTTAAAAAAATCTTTTCTTGTGATCCATCAGCTAAGAGTTTGCTCTGCTTTGCAACTTGGCTGCTATTTTGGTGAAGTAAAGTTAGATTGGCCTTGAACTGAGCTTGACTCTTGATGACTCCAACTGTCCTGGAAATGTTTTCTTGGCAGGAACCTGGAAGTGGCTTACCATTGCCTTCTTCCAGGTTGTGTTTTGGCTTCCCAATCTTGCTTACTACATCGAGATTCCTTGCTTGTACTAAACAGATCTGCTAAGTCTTAGCTTCCAAGCCTAGCAAGGCTGAGTAAAGGATCCCTCCATTACCTGTCCCTAATATTTTGAGCTTTTCTCTATTGTTCTTCGGCACAGTTAGCAGCAAATAAGGTGTCGAAGGCTAAATTTCACCTTGGAGAACTTACGTGTTTATGAAATGATGTTTCATGCTGCAGCCCCATTGCCTCCCCTTCACCCCAGTGAGAAATCCATTTGGTCATCACATTATTATTGTAGGACAGGAAGAGCTAGGAGGCAAAAGATAAAACATTTATGTTGTAGTAGTATATAAAACAGTTTTTTCTTCTGGAATGTGTTTCTTCTGAGAACAGGTAAAGGAATTCTGGTCTGAGTGGAAACAAAGAACTTGAAAAGAAATCCCAGCTTGTGCAGTCCATAAATCAGGGCAACAGCTTTAATAGTGGTGCTATAAATTATGGTTTTAAAAAAAAAGACAGATATACAAAATATACTGGGTGTTAATACTCTGCTTGTCATTGTTGATGCATTGTGACCAAAGTTAACCTCTCCCAGTGTCCTAGATCGAGCAGGGGGGCTTGCGTAATCTTGCTTGATACAGGCAGATTAACTCCACGGAAGGGATTCATGCAAATTACTTTAATTCATCAGGCATCCTCCAGACATTAATTTACACTTACTGTAGAGCAGTGGTAGCAAACCTATGGCACGCGTGCCAGAGGCAGCACTCAGAGCCCTCTCTGTGGGCACGTGCCGTTGCCCCAGCAGAGATCACCAGAATAGCGAGCACACGACGTTTGGAAGCGACAGCAGGAAGTGAGCGAGCAAGCGCTGTTGGCCCCCCCAGGGATGCCCCGGAAATGGTGAGGGACTGGCCCCCGCTGCCCTGGCCCTGGCCACGCTCACCCAGTCTGCTGTGACCACTGCAGCCATGGCCACCCAGGGCACCACGATGCTAACGCAGCCCTGGCACTTTATGATAAATAAGTGGGTTTTGGATTGCAGTTTGGGCACTCGGTCTCTAAAAGGTTCGCCATCACTGCTGTAAAGATTCTTCTGAAATACAGATTGTAATCTGGACCCATCACGTAGGTAAAAAAAGAATGGTTTCTTCCATTGTAACGAAGCAAACAGGCATCTTATTCACCAGATTCTGCTTCTCTAACTCAGCGCTTTTCAACCGGTGGTATGCGTACCACTTATGGCAGGGCTTGTCAACCAGTGGTACGGGTACCACCTGTGGTACATTGGCACCTGGCAGGTGGTACGCGACCATCCTAGAAAAGTGATAGCAGGGGAGGGGAATGAGCTGAACCGGTGGCAGCACCACACAAGCCTGAGCGAGAGACGGCTGGAGCTGCAGGGCTGTCAGGGCTCAGCGGAAGCGCCAGGATCAGTGCCGCTTTCCAGCTGATCAGCGCTTCTTCGGGGCTGTCGGGGCTCAGCGGAAGCGCCACGATCAGCGCCAGGCTCCAGCTGGAGCTCGGCACTGATCCTGGCGCTTCTGCTGAGCCCAGTAGAAGCGTCGATCAGCTGGAATGTTGCAGCATCTCCAGGGTCTTGTAATTTACATTCAGATGCTTGGCAACTGATTCATATTTATGACGGTCACAGTGTCCCAGGGTCATATGAAGTGACCAGACATTGTGGCTGGACTTCATAGAGACCTCGCTGATTGGCATGTAGCCAGGAAGTCCGGTAATTAAAGAGAAGTCCCTCCCAGTGGCCAGTCCAAACACAGATCTGACCAGGTAACATAAACTACATCAGGGCTTTTCAACCTTTTCACCTATTGTATCACTTTTAGGATATGGTAACATCCGAGTACCACCAGTCGCCTAGCAAGGTGTCAAAAACTTGATGACCAAAAAAACAAAAAAAGGAAAAAAGTGATAAAGTACAGGTCGTCCTCGACTTACAACAGTTTGCTTAGTGACTGTTCGAAGTTACAATGGCACTGAAAAAAGTGCCCCCCAAGCCACAGCCGAGCAAGACACCTACCTGCCCGCCCGGCTGCGCCTCTTCCTCCTGTCCGAGGTTTCCATTGTTGTGAGCATTTCTGTTGAGGATTGGCAGCGGGGGTGGGGTGGGGGGTTGTTTGGTTTTTATTCCCCCCGTCTGCTGGGTGGTTGCAGCAGGTTTTGGTCACTTCACATGACTCTGGGACACTGTGACCGTCATAAATATGAATCAGTTGCCAAGCATCTGAATGTAAATCACAAGACCCTGGGGATGCTGCAACAGTCCAGCTGATCGGCGCCTCTTCTGGGCTCAGCAGAAGCGCCAGGGTCAGTGATGCTTTCCAGCTGATTGGTGCTTCTTCAGGGCTCAGCAGAAGCACCAGGATCAGCGCCGAGCTCCAGCTGGATCCTGGCGCTGATCCTGGCGCTTCCGCTGGGCCCTGAGACCCCTGCAGCTCCAGTCATCTCTCGCTCAGGCCTGTGCGTTGTGGTGCTGCCACCGGTTCAGCTCATTCCCCTCCCCCGCTACCACTTTTCTAGGATGGTTGCGTACCACCTGACAGGTACCAATGTACCACAGATGGTACCCATGCCACTGGTTGAAAAGCCCTGAACTACATTACCCAGAAGGCCATCCCTTAAGGGGACAGTTCTTAATTCCTAAGCTAGCTATATACTATGACCAGCACACCCAGGATGATTTTCCTTTGCTGAGTTCAGAATCTCCTCTCCTCTCCTCTCTCCTCCCTACTCCACCCTCCCCTCCCCTCCCTCCTATTTCCTATTTCCTATTTCCTTTACTTTTATTTTTTGGTGCTGCTGCTTTAGAAAGAAACTTGATCAGTATCTTTGTAAATCCTTCCTCTGTCTAATCTCAGTGATCAAGAAGGGCACACTGGCATTTTCTCCCACCCCCTTTCTTGCCTGCTTCTGAGCCGTAGCAACACTGGTGGTGTTCTTCCCCCCCCCCTCCTAGCCCATGACAACCCGGTCTAAGTAGCACTACTTTTTTATTGCAATGCATGATGTTTTGCCATTTAGACAGCCATCAATCTCCTCTCCCTTCCCACCCGCCCCCAAATCCTATTCTTCCCCCATCAAATTCAGTTCTTGCTATGCCTCAAGGAAATATATTTCTCCATTGAAAGCAAAATAGGCAAACAGTACATCTAACTACCTGTTCTAGGTTCAGTGCTTGAGCTTGGATTTTTTTTTTTTTAAATGGCATGTGGGATGACTATAAAAGGCGAACAAATTTACGGAGCCAACAAAATGTTTACTGGCTGAATGTTTGTGAGGTTATGCATGCCTTCTTCCAAGAAATATTTTGATATTATTAGATCCATGTAATATGCTGTCCGGTTGTAATGTAATGATGATTGTAAAAATTGTTCCCTTTAAGAAGACAGCGTAGAATGGTTCAAAAGCAGAAAATTGGAATGAGAGACATTTTGTCTTCTGTGCTAGAGACTTTTGCTCTAGCTGTTAGGTTATGATGGCATTTCAGAACCAGGTTCAATGGATTCCAGTTTGCCTTAGTTTTTCAGGCATCTTATTCACCAGATTCTGCTTCTCTAACTCAGTGCTTTTCAACCGGTGGTATGCGTACCACTTATGGCAGGGCTTGTCAGCCAGTGGCAAGGGTACCACCTGTGGTACATTGGCACCTGGCAGGTGGTACGCGACCATCCTAGAAAAGTGGTAGTGGAGGAGGAGAATGAGCTGAACCGGTGGCAGCACCGCACAAGCCTCAGCGAGAGACGACTGGAGCTGCAGGGCTGTCAGAGCTCAGCGGAAGCGCCAGGATCAGTGCCGCTTTCCAGCTGATCGGCGCTTCTTCGGGGCTGTCGGGGCTCAGTGGAAGCGCCAGGATCAGCGCCAGGCTCTAGCTGGAGCTCGGCACTGATCCTGGCGCTTCTGCTGAGACCAGTAGAAGCGCCGATCAGCTGGAATGTTGCAACATCTCCAGGGTCTTGTAATTTACATTCAGATGCTTGGCAACTGATTCATATTTATGACGGTCACAGTGTCCCAGGGTCATATGAAGTGACCAAAACCTGCTGCAAGCACCCAGCAGACGGGGGGAATAAAACCAAACAACCCCCCACCCCACCCCCGCTGCCAATCCTCAACAGAAATGCTCATGACAATGAAAACCTCAGACAGGAGGAAGAGGTGCGGCCGGGCGGGCAGGCAGGCGTCTTGCTCGGCTGTGGCTTGGGGGGCACTTTTTTCAGTGCCATTGTAACTTCGAACAGTCACTAAGCGAACTGTTGTAAGTCGAGGACTACCTGTACTTTATCACTTTTTTCCTTTTGGGGGAGGTCATCAAGTTTTTGACACCTTGCTAGGCGACTGGTGGTACTCGGATATTGCCATGTCCTAAAAGTGGTACAATGGGTGAAAAGGTTGAAAAGCCCTGCCATACTAGACCCAAAGTAGAAAGAACCACAGATGGTGAAGGGATACGAGATGCGTCCACCGCTCCTGGTCCTGAATAGTCATGTTGCAGATGGGGCTGTCAGTAGAAGAGAGTTGAACTCTATGGGGAGGTAGCAGGCACCCCAACCTTAACCCTAGCCCCTACCTATCAACAGCGAATCTGCTCTTTTGAATTGGTTCTACTTTTGACTGCCTCTAGTGGGTTCATCTCCTCTTTTCCTGGCTCCAATCCACCTACCCAGAGCCTTTTAAAGGATTATTAAGCTTCAGTTGACTGGCTCATGCACAATCCATTATTTCCGTTGGTTTGCCTGTTTTGAATTGCAAGAGGGTATACTACTTGGAGGAGCGGTATAATATATATATATAATATATAAACCATTCCTAAATGACTCTGGGCGAATTACAAAACTATGAACGTTAAAAGAATTCACTGCGAACAAGACAAAGTCCACAATATATACTTAAAATATACTTGAAAAACCTGAAAAGTGAACACCCCAAGTAAATATATTCACTGCGTATGTGGACACAACACAAGCCATCTAATCTAACATATTAGACCGACACATATCTGAAAAGCAGATGTTACTACCCCGTGTTTCCCCTAAAGCAAGACAGGGTCACACTTTCTTTTTATCCCCAAAAGCCTTTCTATGTCTTACTTTCGGGGTACGGCTTATATTGATTGGAAAACAATTGTCAGTTTTATTTTAAGTATTTTAAGTATATTAAGTATTTTAAGTATTTTAAGTATTTAAGTATTTTAAGCAGGAGGCGGAAGTGGGCAGGAGTAATATGTCTTACTTTCGTGGTACGGCTTATATTAGCCGACCCCCTGAAAACCCCGATACGTCTTACAATCGGGGGTGTCTTACTATCGGGGAAACACGGTAGGCCCTAATGCTATTACTAGGGGTATAAACAGTTAGGAGATCATTTATAATATTAAACATTATTATTGTTAGGTAGCGTTTGGTAGGAAACGGGGGGAATATACTTATCAACCCAGTTGAAATTCACATTTCATTAAAAAGATCTGAGAATTATTTGGCCGGGATGATGGTCTCCTGCCATAGGCAGGGGGTTGAATTAGAATAGCGGTCCCCCACCTTTCCACCTTGGTGGCCTGGCGCAGGGCAGGGCATGTAAGCGGCAGGTGCATGCACGCGCCCATAGCTCCGTTGGTGCAAGTGGTGGGTGGGTGGGTGCGCCCTCCGCTCATGTGAATGGAGCTTCGCATGTGAGCACAAGTGCCCTCTGCTCAAGTGAGTGGAGCTTTCTGCATCAGCGCAAAGACCACTCTTGTGCGAATCGAGCTTCACACGCGCAGATGCACTTGGCCATCACTTGTGCAGCCTGGTTTCAAACAGGCCTCAGCCTGGTAGTGGGCCATGGCCCAGGAGATGGGGAACCCTGGATTATAATTGTAGTAGTAGTAGTAGTAGTAGTAGTAGTAGTGTAGTAGTAGTAGTAATAGTAGTAGTAGTGATGATGATGATAAAAATTGGAAGGTACCTTGAAGGTCATCTAGTCCAACCCCCTGCTCAGGCAGGAAACCCTGTACCAGTGATGGCGAACCTTTTAGAGACCGAGTGCCCAAACTGCAACCCAAAGCCCACTTATGCATTGTCGGGTGCCGGGTGGGTGTGGCCCATTGGGTGGGTGTGGCCCATTGGGTGGGTGTGGCTCATTGGGTGGGCGTGGCTGCGGTGATAACGGCAGACTGGGTGGGACTAAAAAGTTCAATCAATCAATTCCAACTTTGCAAGATCTTCACAAGCCTAGACACCTATCCAAGGGAGGGTGTGGATTCTACACCACCATGCTGAGAAAAGGCGTTCAGGTAAGACAACGCCCCTTTTCCCTGCAAGAAGTTGAAATTGACTGATTGAACCGGAGGCCTAAAGCAAAAAGGTTTTATAAAACACAGCTGAAGGCCTCGGACTGGGGCGACGGCGTACGTGCCCACAGAGAGGGCTCTTGAGTGCCGCCTCTGGCACCCGTGCCCTAGGTTCTCCACCACTTCCCTATACCATTTCGGACAAATGGCTGTCCAGTCTCTTCTTAAAAACTTCCAGTGTTGGAGCATTCACCGCTTCTGGAGGCAGGTTGTTCCACTGGTTAATTGTTCTAACTGTCAGGAAGTTTCTCCTTAGTTCTAGGTTGCTTCTCTTGTTGGTTAGTTTCCACCCGTTGCTTCTTGTCCTGCCTTCAGGCGCTTTGGAGAATAGCTTGACTCCCTCTTCTTTGGGGCAGCCCCTGAGATACTGGAAGGCTGCTATCATGTCCCCCCTCGTCCTTCTCTTCATTAAACTAGACAGACCCAATTCCAGCAACCGTTCCTTATATGTTTTAGCCTCCAGACCTCTAATCATTTGCCAAGATCCCTTCTAGCCCTATGAAGATATAATGGAGAGTGACAAGTTTGAAGAGAGTCTGAGTTCTAATGTAGTTTGTATCCCTAGAAACCTTGGGACAAACAACACAAAAAGATAATTTATCTACTGGCTGCATTGTGTGTTATGATCTGTGTTTTGTTTCAAGTATTGGTGAGCTTAGCTTGAGGAAAACTGGAAGCATCACTTGAATATCTCTTTCATCTTTTACATGTTAATATCTCTGATTCTAACAAACTATGCTTTAATTTAGAGTGACTGGTGGTTTTGCAGTTCCATTTAGAAGGTAGGGTGGGATTTTATTTTATTTTTTTATAAAAATTCTTTTATTAAAACAATCAACATTGAACATAAAAACATATTATGCAGCAATCATCATGGCACCTGATATACAATACTAAGTATTAGTCATTGAAAACGTCTGAATTAGTAAGCCTTTTTCCACTCCTCGCGTCTAGCCTCAACTATACTCCTGTTACACTTTGTTTGATTGGTGTTTTTCTTATCTGGTTCAATATTAATGTTATTAAAACAGATTTCTGCGACTGCCCATTTAACCAGTCAAACTCTGAGCAGCAGTGCAAAAGGAAAAAATGGGTGTGATGACGTTTCACACCAGAATTCTGGATCTTGTTCCCTAACGCCGTTGGAAAAAAAACAGAAATGCAATTTAGATTCTCACGGGTTTGGAATACATTAAGAAAGCTAATCAGAAGTCTGTAGGCAACACCTTTTGGATCTCTGCGGTGCCACTAACTCAGAGTGTGTCTAGAACAGCGGTTCTCAACCTTTTTCAGGCCGAGACCCCGACCTGTGCTGCCCATGCGCAGTGCAACCCTGACCTGCGCGGCACGACGGCCCAACCCGCGCATGCGCGGCGTGATGCCCGTACCGCGCATGTGTGGCGCCGCACGACGGCCCGAACCGCGCATGTGCGGCGCAATGGCCCAAACTGCGCATGCGTTGCACGTGCGACGGCCCAAACCGCGCATGCGTGGTGCGACGGCCCAAACCGCACATGCACAGCGTGCACGCAACGGGCCGAACCACGCATGCATGGCGCGACGGCCCGAACCACGCATGCGTGGCACACATGTGATGCCCGAATCGCGCATGCGCGGCGTGACGGCCCAAATCACGCATGCGCGGCGCGACGGCCCGAATCGCGCATGCGCGGCGTGCGTGCGACAGCCGAGGGGAAATGGGGAAAAAATGGTGGACTGTGGTGTTTGGGGACCCCCGTGAAACGGTCGTTCAACCCCAAATGGGGTCGCGACCCACAGGTTGAGAACCGCTGGTCTAGAACAGTGTTTCTCAACCTTGACAATTTTAAGGCATGTGGACTTCAACTGCCAGAATTCCACAGCCAGCAATGCTGGGAGTTGAAGTCCACATGCCTTAAAATTGTCAAGGTTGAGAAACGCTGGTCTAGAAGGAAACCATAGTTGCTGGCATCAAAATCCAGGTCTGAAACAGGATTGAAAGGGCTGGAGATAATACAAAGTGCTTGGAATTAAATGTTGCCTTAAAGCACTTCGGACTAATGTTATCAGGCACAGGAAAAGCAGCTTTCTATCAGATGCAGGGTAGGGCAAGCTGAGGTTTTTCACATCATCTGCTGTCTGGTCTTCTGAAGTAATGTAGTCCAAATACAAGCTTATCTTCTCAGTGCGAAGTAGATTATAGCTTTAGGAGTCATTGGGATTATCCTGATAAGTATTTGCACTGTGTATCTGACTAGGAGAAAGGATGGAAGATTTCCCCTGTGAAATGTTTTTCAGAACTGAGTACGCTTTCCCTTTGAGGACAAAGGGATACCTGTTTTGTTTCAGAGAGTGAGGTATAGCACGTCGCTTATCTCTTCCAAATTGGTCAGACTTTTTTTTTTTTTAAAGTAAGGGTTACTCAGTAAAACATTCATCTTTTAAATCTTTCTTCTGTCATCATTTGTCCCTTCCCACTTTACTGCAGCCTGCTAAAGCAGGGATTGGAGCACGAGATAAGATGCTGCATAGTAATAATAATAATAATAATAATAATAATAATAATAATAATAATAATAATAATAATAATAATAATAATAACAACAACAACAACTACTACTACTACTACTACTACTACTACTACTACTACTACAACTACAATAATAATAAAGTTGGAAGGGACCTCGGAGGTCATCTAGTCCAACCCCCTGCTCAGGCAGGAAACCCTATACCATTTTGGACAAATGGCTGTCCAGTCTCTTCTTAAAAACTTCCAGTGTTGGAACGTTCACCGCTTCTGGAGGCAGGTTGTTCCACTGGTTAATTGTTCTGACTGTCAGGAAGTTTCTCCTTAGTTCTAGGTTGCTTCTCTCCTTGATTAGTTTCCATCCGTTGCTTCTTGTCCTGCCTTCAGGTGCTTTGGAGAATAGCTTGACTCCCTCTTCTTTGGGGCAGCTCCTGAGATATTGGAACACTGCTATCATGTCCCCCCTCATCCTTCTCTTCTTTAAACTAGACATACCCAATTCCAGCAGCTGTTCCTTATATGCTTTAGCCTCCAGTCCCCTAATCATCTTTGTTGCTCTTCTCTGTACTCTTTCTAGAGTCTCAACATCTTTTTTACATCGTGGTGACCAGAACTGGATGCAGCATTCCAAGTGTGGCCTTGCCAAGGCCTTGTAAAGTGGTATTAATACTTTGCGTGATCTTGATTCATGGAAATTCTTAGTGTAATGTCAAGAAAGGCAGACGTGCGATGCCTTTTTAACATCTGTTGCAGGTATCCACTCCTGATACTCAAGGCAGTTTTCAACCAACTCAGATGCCTACTTTGCCCCTACATTTGACACGAACAGCACCAGCACAGTCCCCAACAAGTACACAGTCAAAATTAGAGGCACCCTCACCTGCTCTCTTTCTAATGTTATCTGTTCCATCCTTTGCCAGCAATGCCCTATACCAGGGATAGGCCACCTTGGCTCTTTTATGACTCGTGGACTTCAACTCCCAGAATTCCTGAGCCAGCATGGCTCAGCATGGAAACCTCTCCCTTTCCCCTCAGCGTGGCTGGCTCAGGAATTCTGGGAGTTGAAGTCCACCAGTCATAAAAGAGCCAAGGTTGCTTATCCCTGGCCTATACCCCCCCACACACATACATATATGCACACATTTTTAAACAAGAAGATAACAACTAATAAAAACTGAGATAAAGTAAGGAAGAAAAAGAAAGCAAAGAGCAAAATGTGCAAGAAAAGGAAAAAAAAGTTGAGGCAAAACAGAAAAGAAAAAAGATACAAAGAAATGGCTTTATATTCGTCAGAGCAGTTATAAGTACAACTATAAAGCCCTACATGGCATCGGACCAGGTTACTTACGGGACCGTCTGCTGCCTCATGAATCCCAGCGGCCGGTTAGGGCCCACAGAGTCGGCCTTCTCCAGGTCCCGTCAGCCAGACAGTGTCGCCTGGCGGGGCCTAGGGGAAGAGCCTTCTCTGTTGCGGCCCCGGCCCTCTGGAATCAACTCCCCCCGGAGATCCATGTCGCCCCCATCCTCTCTGCCTTTCGTAAATTGCTTAAAACATACTTTTGCCGGCAAGCCTGGGGCAGCTAACACCTTGCCCCTAGCCAGTGTATGTTTGTGTGTATGTTTGTGGAATGATTGGTTTTTCTTTTCTAACTTAGGGGTTTTTATATTCATGTATTTTATTGGTAATTTCTATCATGTTGTGAGCCGCCCTGAGTTCTCCGGAATAGGGCGGCATAGAAGTTAAATAAATAATAATAATAATAATAATAAATAATAATAATATCTTAACCTCACTATCTAAAGTTATATTTTAATTTCTTTTCTGTAATCTATCCTATCTAATCATCAATGCCATCAATCACATTTTTTTTATTTTTACCCAAAATATCCCTAAAACATTTCCAGTCATCAATAAATGTAGATGGTATCGTTTCTCCACCGAAATAAGTTAATTTAGCCATCTCGGCAATTTTAGTAACCATTCTTCCATAGTGGGTCTGCCAAAACTTTCCATCTCTCTGTTCATATAATAATCTTGCTTGCAGTACTCGTATATTGAAATAATCTTCCTTTTCCCCCCCTAACTGTTTATTCATTAGTCCTAAAAAGAAAAGTTCTGACTTCAGTGGACTCTTTAAAAGCCCTCTGTATCAAAGTATGTATTTGAATACTTTTTAAAGATTTTTTATAAGTCCACCGAGCACCATAAAATATCTCTTCATGTTGTTCACATTTCCAACCATACATTTGAAGTGCCTTTATACATTCTAGATACTTTTACTGGCGTATACACCAACAATACATCATTTTTAAAAAAATCTCTTTTAAGATTTTAACACAGTGTAAATTTCAACCCTTTTAATCACATATTTTCCCATTGGTCCATCTATATATTATAGTCAAACTTCTTCGCCAACATTCTTTAACTTGTTTTTCCTCTGTTTCAGATTTCAGCAAAGGTTTACTTATTTATTTATTTCCCACCTTTATTATTTTGATAAAAATTCAAAAAGCTAACATACCTAATACACCAGCGGTTCTCAACCTTTTTCAGGCCGAGACCCCGACCTGCGCTGCCCATGCGCGGTGCAACCCTGACCTGCGCCGCGCATGCATGGCGCGATGGCCCAACCCGCGCATGCGCGGCGTGACGGCCCGAACCGCGCATGCTGGCACGCGCGCGACGGCCCGAACTGCGCGGCGCGATGGCCCGAACTGCGTATTCGTGGCGCGTGCGATGGCCCAAACCGTGCATGCGTGACGCGACAGCCCAAACCGCGCAAGCACGGCGTGCGCACAACGGCCCAAACCCCGCATGCGTGACGCGATGGCCCAAATCGCACATGCGTGGTGCGACGGCCCGAATCGCGCATGTGCGGCGCGCGCGCGACGGCCGAGGGGAAATGGGGAAAAAAATGGTGGACTGCGGTGTTTGGGGACCCCCGTGAAATGGTCATTCGACCCCAAATGGGGTCGTGACCCACAGGTTGAGAACCGCTGTAATACACTTTTCTCTTCCTATTGTGAGTTGGACTGAGAGAGAGGGACTGACCCAAAGTCACCCAGCCATGCTTAAGGTAGGACTAAAACTCACAGCCTCCTGATTTCTAGACCTGCACCTTAACCATTAGACCAAACAGGCTTTGTAGTATACATTTTTTCTCTACATCTCTTTATACATTTTAGTAATTACATGTTCATCATCAGTGCACACATGTACTTTAAATTCTGTCTTACTTTGCTCTGCACCATAAATCTTTTGGTCCATTTTAGTCTTTCTGATGAATGTAATTGGGAAAGCCATTGACAATTATATTCTTCCCCTATTAATTGCTCTCTTGATTTAGTTTTAAATTCATCCTTGATGGCTTTCCAATAATTTCTGATATGTCAACCATTTGTCCTCATCTGCTGTTTCTCTTCTATAAGATGCTTCTTGAGCTAATCCATATTCCCAATATGGCATGTCAAATAAAATGACTTTAAAATCCAAATTAATTTTATTGTACCATAAATATCCATGGCATCTAATCCTTAGGCCATGACCTTCTAACTCCAGAAGTTCCTAGTTTCTCAGCAACATCCATTATTTCATTCCTATCAAATAACAAGCAGCAAAATGCAATTTCAAAGATGGTAAATCCAATTCTCCTCTTTCCTTTCTTTGTTATAACACTTAATATTTGACTCATGATTCCCCCCCCTTGCTATATGAATATAGATGTACAATTTTGCCATTGTTTAAATGTAAACAGATTTCAAAACAGATACCATCTGTAACAGAAGCATCATTCTTGGCCAAACATTCCTTTTTATCATAAGCGTTCTCCCCAACAGTGACAGTTTTAATTTCTCCCACCTTAACATGTCCTTCTTAATTCCATTCTATGTCTTAATATAATTATTTTCAAATAGCACAATTTATTTTATTTATTATTTATTTATTTAAATCACATTTATATGCCGCCCCTCTCTGAAGACCCGGGGCGGCTCAAATTGTCATAATAATACCCGGGTCCTTTACTTTTTTCTCAATCTTAAAATCCGTTTTTTTCTATCCGTTTATTTGGTCTTATAATTTCATATTTTTGTTAACATCTTGGTCTTCTGGTTATTACAGGTAGTCTTTGACTGACAACCACTTAATTTAGTGATCATTTGAAGTTACAACAGCACTGAAAAAAGTGACCTATGATCATTTTTACATTTACAACAGTGGCAGCATTCTTAGGGTCATGTGACCGAGATTTGGAGGCTTGGCAACTGGCATGTACTTATGTCGGTTGCAGTATTGTGGGGTCATAACCACTTTTGCAACCTTTTGGCAAGCAAAGTTAATGGGGAAGGCAACTTTAGTTAACAACCATGTTACTAACCTAACTGTGGTAATAAAGATTATAAAAGGGGGCGAAACTTAACTTATTATTATTATTATTATTATTTATTAAATTTCTATGTCACCCTATTCCGGGAACTCAGGGTGGCTCACAGCATAAATAGAAATCCAATATAAAAAACTACATAATACATATATAAAAAATACATATATAAAAAAGAGAACCCCTAAATTAAGAAACCATTCATTCAGCAAACGTACACACAAACATACACTGGCTAGGGGCAAGATGTCAACTGCCCCAGGCCTGTCGGCAGAGATGTGTCTTAAGCAGTTTACGAAAGGCGGAGAGGGTGGGGGCGATACGGATCTCCGGGGGGAGTTGATTCCAGAGGGCCGGGGCCGCAACAGAGAAGGCCCTTCCCCTAGGCCCCGCCAGGCGACACTGTCTGGCTGACGGGACCTGGAGAAGGCCAACTCTGTGGGCCCTAACTGGTCGCTGGGTTTCGTGAACTTATCAAGTGTCTTGCTTTACAATAGAATTTTGGGGCTCAGTTGTGGTCACACGTTGAGGACTACCTGCAATCTGAAAACCTGCTAACATACCAAAATCCTTTAATTTCCACATTAAAGTTTCTATTTCGCCTAATAGATCTTCTAAAACAGAGGTTCCCATCCTCATGGCCACCAGGCTGCATGAGTAGCTGGGCAGTGTGTGCGCGTGCTAACCCCTCCCCCTTGTGCCACGGTTGCTGCGAGAGTTGTGCGGGAAGCGGCAGCACACTAGTATCACGCAGGTGGCGGCATTGCCAAGAACTTTGTGCGGGCAGCGATAGCGCCGTACGCGGCAGGCAGGCTGCAGCACGAGCCTCACGCAGGGGCAGCAATGCGATCCTCGTGCCAGTGCCGGCATTGCTGCGGGTTGCGGCTTGGGGCGGGGGCATGATCCTTGCGCATATAGCATCGCTGTGAGCCTGGCGGCGGCACCACAATCCTCACACAGGCACCAGCATCGCTGAGAGCCTCGGGCTCATGCTCGCCACCCCATTTGTGAGCCGCCCTGAGTTCTTGAAATAGGGCGGCATAGAAATTTAAGTAATAAATAAATAAATTTGCGTGGTGCGCATACTTGTGGTATGTTTGCTTGTATGCACATGTGTCCACATTGACATTAGCACATGCATGCGTAAGGCGCCTGTCCTTCCCTCTCCCACCAAGCTGTCAACCCAGAAAGGTTGGAGACCCCTGTTCTAAAATCTGTACTAGCATTTCATTCTCCTTGGCCATTCTGTGGCTGACCTCAAATTAGAAAAATATGACTTTAATTGTGCCATAAAGCAAAGCATCATTGAAGCCATAGACATAAAGTTTTCAGGCAACTGAAAGGGTCTCAGCTAACACAATCGGTTTTTATCACACTATACTTATTAATTCAGGGATCCCCAACCGCCGGTCCGTGGACTGGTACTGGGCCATGGTATGCCAGTAACCGGTCCGCACAAACAAGCAAAGCCCCATCTGTGGGATGCAGGCAGCCCACAAACCCACACACCTTCTGGTCTGTGGGAAAAAACTCTCTCCACGAAACCGGTCCCTGGTGCCCAAAATGTTGGGGACCTCTGTGTTAATTGAGGAAGATGACTCTGTCTCACATGTAACCTGCATCTGCATAACCACGATGTAAAAAAGATCTTGAGACTCTAGAAAGAGTACAGAGAAGAGCAACAAAGATGATTAGGGGACTGGAGGCTAAAACATATCAGGAACGGTTGCTGGAATTGGGTATTTTTATTTATTCATTCATTCATTCATTCATTCATTCATTCATTCATTCATTCATTTATTTATTTATTTATTTATTTATTTATTTATTTATTTATTTATTTATTTGACTTATATGCCGCCCTTCTCCCCAGACTCAGGGCGGCTCACAACAGAATACAAGTACAAAGATATATAAATCATTTAAAATGATACAATATAAAACTATAAAACTATCCACTCATACAACATACAATCCCAATCAAAGGCCCAGGGGCAGAGCGCAGCTCACACACCCCAGGCCTGTCTGCATAGATGTGTTTGTATGTCTAGTTTAACAAAGAGAAGGATGAGGGGGGACATGATAGCAGTGTTCCAATATCTCAGGGGCTGCCCCAAAGAAGAGGGAGTCAAGCTATTCTCCAAAGCGCCTGAAGGCAGGATGAGAAGCAACGGATGGAAACTAATCAAGGAGAGAAGCAACCTAGAACTGAGGAGAAACTTCCTGACAGTTAGAATAATTAACCAGTGGAACAACCTGCCTCCAGAAGTGGTGAATGCTCCAACACTGGAAGTTTTAAAGAAGAAACTGGACAACCATTTGTCCGAAATGGTATAGGGTTACCTGCCTGAGCAGGAGGTTGGACTTGATGACCTCCAAGGTCCCTTCCAACATTGTTGTTGTTGTTATTACTACTACTACTACTACTACTACTACTACTACTACTACTACTACTACTACTACTACTACTATTACCACCAACCTGTGTTCCCTTTCCTCATTCCCCATTTAAACACTTCATCTGTCCAGCCACTTTACGCGGCTGATGAGGTGAGCTCAAACTCATGAAGGTGGAAAAGGTGTCATTCGACTCCTCCTGTGTGGTTTTCTCAGGCTGATCAAAGTTTTCCAAAGCTTGTTTCAGGCCTCATAGTAAAAACCAGTAACTGGATCGATTTGGGATTGACCCTAACTTTTTCTATGAATATCTTCAACAAGGTGCATCTAGATTCCAGTGCTAGCTCGACCAGTAAAATTTACTCAGTCTTAGATTTGCCTGCTCTCAGAGTTGCCAAAGGGATTATTGAGAGCACATTTTAAAAAGCACAAGCCCTTTATGCATGTTGTCACGGTAGGTTTTTACTTATTTTCATCTGGATGCTGCAGATTCTGCATAAAGCCGAAAGCGGTGAGTTGGCACACAAAGCTAAATTTGAATTAAAAAATAAGCTATGTTTTTTCTTATTACATAATAGCAAGTTCAGGGTTAACTGCTGCAGAAAGCAATAGCTGTTTCCATAACTGAGCTGGACTATTTTTGTAAGGTAGGTCATTTGCTTTTGGAGTAGAAAGCGTCACATTTAGATTAGTGACTACAGAACAAAATGACCAGCATATATACTAAATCTGAAACTAAAACAGACGTCAAACCTTTACCAAAAGTCGAACTTTTACATTCAGTTGTGAAGGCACAATAACTAGACCAGGGGTAGGCCACCTTGGCTCTTTTATGACTCGTGGACTTCAACTCCCAGAATTCCTGAGCCAGCCATGCTGAGGGGAAAGGGAGAGGTTTCCAAGGTGAGCCATGTTGCCTCAGGAATTCTGGGAGTTGAAGTCCATGAGTCATAAAAGAGCCAAGGTGGCCTACCCCTGGGCTAAGATGATACAGCAGATTACAAGTAGTCCTCGACTCACGACGAGAATCGGCAGCAAAATTTCCGTTGCTAAGTGAAGTGAGTCATGCCCAGCGTGCAACTTTTTTGCCATGGTTTTCAAGTGAATCACTGTCGCTGTTAAGTGAATCATGCAGTCATTAAGCGAATCCAACTTCCCCTATTGCAGGGGTGGGCCATCTTGGCTCTTTTATGACTCGTGGACTTCAACTCCCAGAATTCCTGAGCCAGCCATGCTGAGGGGAAAGGGAGAGGTTTCCAAGGTGAGCCATGTTGCCTCAGGAATTCTGGGAGTTGAAGTCCATGAGTCATAAAAGAGCCAAGGTGGCCTACCCCTGGGCTAAGATGATACAGCAGATTACAAGTAGTCCTCGACTCACGACGAGAATCGGCAGCAAAATTTCCGTTGCTAAGTGAAGTGAGTCATGCCCAGCGTGCAACTTTTTTGCCATGGTTTTCAAGTGAATCACTGTAGCTGTTAAGTGAATCATGCAGTCATTAAGCGAATCCAACTTCCCCTATTGCAGGGGTGGGCCATCGTGGCTCTTTTATGACTCGTGGACTTCAACTCCCAGAATTCCTGAGCCAGCCATGCTGAGAGGAAAGGGAGAGGTTTCCAATTCTGGGAGTTGAAGTCCACTACCCCTGAACTATACTGAAGAAGAACACTATAGAAGAATATGGTCCGCAGATCTCGCAGGAGCAGAATTTTGCCTCTGGCATCTGCCCATTTGCCACACAAAGGACGTGAAAAGGAGATGACATGAACTCTGTGGAGTATTTTAGCACTGGGGCATGGGAAAGGTAGATGGTGGGAGCAAGGCAAGTGTTCACTAATCTGCCTACAGATGACTCTCATCCCTTTACAGCAGCGGTTCTCAACCTTTTCCAGGGCTCGACCCCGGCCCACATCGCGCATTCGCGGCACGACGGGGCGCATCACGCATGCATGGTGCGATGGGGCACATCGCGCATGCGCAGCGCGACGGCCTGCATCGTGATAGGGGAAAAAAATGGCCGACAAAAAAATGGCCGACCCAAAAAAAATGTTGGGCCCGTACCGTGCATGTGCGCCGCGACGGCCCGCATCGCGCATGCGCGGCGCGACGGCCCGCATCACGCATGCACAGCGCTACGGCCCGCATCGTGATAGGAAAAAAATGGCCGACCCAAAAAAATGGCGGACTGCGGTGCTTGGCGACCCCCGTGAAATGGTCGTTCGACCCCAAATGGGGTCGCGACCCACAGGTTGAGAACCGCTGCTTTACAGAGTTAACTCCCAGCTGTTTGATATTTTTTTTCTTAGCATTTTCAAATCCCAGCAAATTAATAAACCCGGGGTAGAAATCTTTAGAAGTGAAGTCACCTCACCCACCCCATTTCTTTTCCACCTGAATTTAAATCTTTCTTCTAGAATTTAATAGAATTCAAGCTGGCCAGCAAGCAAGGCATATTGTCTAAAAGCAAAGGTCCTCAACCTTTTGGGGGCCAGGGACCGGTTCCGTGGAGAGAGGGTTTTCCGTGGACCGGAGGGCGCGTGGTTTTGTGTGCTGCCTGCAGCCCGTGGATGGAGCTTTGCTTGTTTGTGCGGCCCGATTGCTGGCATGCCACAGCCTGGTACTGGTCCACGGACCGGGGGTTGGGGACTCCTGCTCTAAAGACTGAAAAAGAAACTACCGTAAAACTGGAACATATTTAAATCAAAAAGTTCATATCGTTTGCTTTTTGGAATATTTTGCCTATAGAGCATTCTATAGAAAGATTGCCTTTTTTTTTTTTAGGATGGTTGCAGGTTCTGGGAGAGACTGTCGTGTATCTGCTACTTTTAGTTATTGGCAGTTGGTATCTGATTTTTGTTTTAACTCTGAACACAGGCAGAAAGCAGAAGTCATTCATACATTTTCCTCTTTTCTTTTTCCAGATCATCAGAAACTAGAGCGAGAAGCTCGAATCTGCCGGTTATTAAAGCACCCAAATATTGGTAAGTGCCATTGCAAAACAGGCCTTCAAAGGAAATGAAACTTGCCCAAGTCTTCTCTCGTGAGAGTGGTGAGACAGAACTACAGCAACCTTTTTGGTTAGACGGGGTGTGTGGTGCTTAGTGCTGAAGGAACTCCTCAGAAAACCTGCTTCTGGGTATGAAGCATTTCTGTCTGTCATCAGGCTAGACAGAAATTTCACCCAAGAAAATGAACTGCACCATTGTTCCTCCCTAAATCTCAGTTCAGCTTGTCCCATGGGGAAAAATAAAAAAGACATGTTGCCAGAATATTCTGTCCTAACCCTGAAAGGGACCTTTCCAATCTCAGACCAGGCTATTCCAAGTCTTCTGGAACGAGTCCAACTTTTTTTTTTTTAATCTTTATTGGTTTTATGATTATAAATGAACAAAAAAATCAAGTTAAATACAACTCAACTAAGTACAATCGTTAAAAACTTTTTCCAACACAAAACAAAGCATAAAAACTTAGATAAAATTATTAAAATAACTATGGGTATTGCTCGGCAGCACCCCCTCCACCACATCCCCCTCTTTCTTCCTCCCTACCTCCTACTTCTATCCCCCCACCCTCTCTCCCTCCTCTCTCTCCACCCTCCTCCTACACCCTCCCTACATCCCTCCAAACCATCACTCCTCAATCTCCGCCCCTCCAGATGTCGTACCGAGGTACTGCCCGAGCAACCCCTCTTTTATCAAAAAGTATATCATTCTATATGTAATACCAATATTGGAGTTGAGTACATTGTAACACCCCCCAACCCACCCACCCCCACCCCCGACTTCCCAGAGTGAATACAGGGTAAAAACACAAGAAAACCCACTAAACTAAACCAAATTATTATAAATCCTAATAAAAATTTGATTATATTTTTCAATCCAACATATAAAAAATTTAACTATATGCTAAATACAATTTCTTAGATTGATATTTCCCTTGTATATACTCTATCCATTTTTTCCAGTCCAACATATATTTTTCATTTGAGTGATCCTTCAAATATGCGGATATTTTAGCCATTTCTGCCAAGTTTATCACTTTCAAAGTCCATTCTTCAATAGAGGGTAATTCTGACTTCTTCCAATATTGTCCCACCAACAGTCTTGCTGCTGTAATCAAGTGCAAAATTAAGTTCATGGTGGTGCAGTCCTTTATAATGCCTAACAAAAACAACTGTGGTGAAAACTCAATATGTTTTTTCAAAATATTTTGAAGTATCCACCATATGGAACGAGTCCAACTTTAAAATGAGTCCAATTTTGAGGTCAAACCACTTCAGAATAGTCCTCTTCCAGTTTTGGGTCACTTCTCATAATTACTTAACATTCTGTGCACCTTGCTGGACAGTCCCTTTGGCTTGTCCCTGATTTCGTTCGCCTTCTCTTGTTCTTCCATTAGAATGAAAACTATATTAGATATAGAAAAAAATGCTTTACTATATCAAACTAAACATTCCTCTAGTTCAGGGCTAGGCCACCTTGGCTCTTTTATGACTAGTGGACTTCAACTCCCAGAATTCCTGAGCCAGCCATACTTAGGGGACAGAGAGGTTTCCAAGCTGAGCAACATCATCACAGAGGGTCTGCGAAGGCTTGAAGGAATATTGTGATTTAAATCTTGAGATAAGTTTTGGGGTCTGTGGCCATGATCTTAGCCCAGGGGTAGGCAACCTTGGCTCTTTTATGACTCGTGGACTTCAACTCCCAGAATTCCTGAGCCAGCATGGCTCAGCTTGGAAACCTCTCCCTTTCCCCTCAGCGTGGCTGGCTCAGGGATTCTGGGAGTTGAAGTCCACGAGTCATAAAAGAGACAAGGTTGCCTACCCCTGCTCTAGTTCGTTCTTCTCTTCCTTAGAACAAACAACATTTTTTATGGAAGATCACTAGAGAAATAAGGTGGTATTATGATTTTTGTATTTCAGTGTCTGATTTTTAAAGGAAGATTACTGTCTGGGTGGAGATTTGACTCAGTTGTTGTGCTCGAGGGCTGTTGATAGATCCACAACCATTGTGCTGGAATCTGTTCTGCATTTCAAAAGCCTAAGTATCTAAAGCAGCGGTTCTCAACCTTTTTCAGGCTGCGACCCCGACCTGCGCCGCACATGCTCGGCGCGACCCCCCGCATCGCGCATGTGTGGCGCGGCGGCCCGCATCACGCATGCGCGGTGCTACCCCGCGCATGCGCGGTGCTGCCCCCTGCGCCGGCCGAGGGGAAAAGGGGAAAAAATGGCGCACTGCATTGTTTGGCGACCCCCGTGAAATGGTCGTTCGACCCCAAATGGGGTCGCGACCCACAGGTTGAGAACCGCTGATCTAAAGGCTGCCATTATTCCAGGATGGTATTTTAATTATTTGCCCACTGGTTTTCCATTTCTCTTTTACTGCAAGAATTTGTTTGCAATTTCCAAGATCAGAGAATCAGTATTTGGTGTATTAATCTCCTTATCCCACCTAATTTAGCAATAGTTTCCTTCTACATTCTGTTGAAATAAGATTTCAAAAATGTTGCATAGGGCACATTGGGATCTAGTTCAGAAATAAATCTTGAAATGTCCAAAAGAATTCTCCACATACTTAGAAATGGGGCAGAATCGCCATAAACTTAAGATGTGTTTATAAAAGGAGGTAGCTGCTTACCCTCTAGACTGCAGCTAAACAGGAATGAGCGGATCAAGGGAGGAAAAATAGGTTTGTCCCAGTGAAATCATTAACTTTGGCAAACAGCAGGAGAACTGTTGTTTATTCTTGAAAAGTTACGGCAGTGGTGGCCAACCTATGGCACGGGTGCCAGAGGCGGCACTCAGAGCCCTCTCTGTGGGCACGTGCACCGTCGCCCCAGTCCTAGGCCTTCAGCTGGGTTTTACTTTACTTAAATTTCTATGCCGCCCTTCTCCTGAGACCCAGGGCGGCTTACAACAATAATACAATAAAATTGATTTACCAATAAAAAATCAACCATCCAATCCAAACACATTCATTCAATCCAAAACACATTCAGACAGCATACAACCACAATCAACACACAGCCACTGATGGAGGCACATTTCGTAGGCCCAGGGGCAGAGTACAGTTCATACGCCCCAAGCCTGTCGGCATAAATGAGTCTTCAATAATTTCCGGAAAACTAGGAAGGAGGGAGCAGTGTGAGCCTCTGTGGGAAGCTGGTTCCAGAGGGCCGGGGCAGCAACAGAGAAGGCCCTAGCCCTAGGCCCCGCCAGATGACATTGCCTAATAGACGGGACTCGTAGGAGGCCAACCCTATGTGCCCTAACCGGTTGCTGGGATTCATGAGGCAGAAGACGGTCCCGCAAGTAACCTGGTCCATTGCCATAAAAGGCTTTATAGGTCATAACCAACACTTTGAATTGTGTTCGGAGACCGATTGGTAGCCAGTGCAGCTCACGGAGAGCTGGAATGATATGAGCATGTCTTGGGAAACCCAAGACAGCTCACGCGGCCGCATTCTGGACTACCTGCAGTCTCCGGACATTCTTCAAAGGTTGCCTCATGTAGAGAGCATTACAGTAGTCGAGTCTCGAGGTGACAAGGGCATGAGTGACTGTGAGGAGTGACTCCCGGTCCAAATAGGGCCGCAACTGGCGCACCAGGCGAACATGGGCGAATGCCCCCCTCACCACAGCTGAAAAATGATGTTCTAGACTTAGCTGTGGATCGAGGAGGACACCCAAGTTGCAAACCCTCTCCGAGGGGGACAAAACTTCTCCCCCCAGGGTAATGGACGGACAGTTGGAATTGTCCTTGGGAGGCAGAGCCCACAGCCACTCTGTCTTGTCGGGATTGAGTCTGAGCCTGTTGGCACCCATCCAGACCTCAACAGCCTCCAGGCACCGGTTCATCACTTCCACTGCTTCGCTGTAATGACGCGGGGTAGAGATATAAAGCTGAGTATCATTAGCATATTGATGATAACTCACCCCGTGTCGACGGATGATCTCACCCAACGGCTTCATGTAGATGTTAAAAAGCAGAGGTGAGAGAACAGACCCCTCCGCCGCCGTGTGCAAAAAAAAAAAATCTAATCAGTCAATTTCAACTTCTTGCGGAAAAAAAAAGATCTTGCAAAGTTGGAATTGATTGACTGAACTTTTTAGTCCCACCCAGTCTGCCATTACCACCGCAGCCACCCCCAGCCAATGGGCCATGCCCAGCCAATGGGCCACACCCACCCGGCACTGGACGATGCATAAGTAGGTTTTGGGTTGCAGTTTGAGCACTCAGTCTCTAAAACAGTGGTTCTCAACCTTTTTAAATGCCGCGACCCCCCAGCCGGTCGTAAGTCGAGGACTACCCAACCGGTCATAAGTTGAGGACTACCCAACCGGTCGTAAGTCGAGGACTATTTCCCTGCCCGGGAGCACCGTGCATGCATGGTGCCGCCCCCTGCGCCGGCCGAGGCGTAGCTGGCAAGGGGCAGTGACGGCGCAGTGCGACCACTGACTGGGCCACCAGCTGGCCCAGCCCAAGGGAGGTAAGGCACCCGCCGGGCCCCACGCGCGCCAGCAACTCTCCCTGCGCCCGCCGGCCTCCCACCTCCTACCCCTGGCCCTCTTTTACTTACATTTTTAGTAGTTGCTCAGCAGGGAGGGGTGGAAACTTCCGGAGAGCTCGCCTTCGCTGCAGACAACTTGCAGCACCGTTTGCAGACTGGGACTTTTGGAGGGCTCAGCAGGGCAGAGACAGCCTGGACAATTCCTATTGGCTTTTGAAAGCCAATAGAATTAGCCTCTATTCAAGAGAGTCTATTCTTTTTTTTTCCCAATATAAAAATTCTTTTATTAAAACAATCAACATTGAACATAAAAACATATTATGCAGCAATCATCATGGCACCTGATATACAACACTAAGTATTAGTCTTTGAAAACGTCTGAAGAGGGAGTAGCACAGCTAAGGAAAAGGGGGAAAAAATGGCGGACTGCGTTGTTTGGCGACCCCCATGAAATGGTCGTTCGACCCCAAATGGGGTCGCGACCCACAGGTTGAGAACCGCTGCTCTAAAAGGCTCGCCATCACTGAGCTATAGAATCCCCCATTCACTCTCACATCCTTCTCATTATAGTTCGCGCATTCCTAATTTGTAGTTTGAACAGAAAAACAGGGCAGTCACTTAAAGCAATAGCTTTTGTTCGGCTCCTGGATCTTTACTCTCCTTCAGAACATCATCTATTTTCCCAGTGTTCAAATACTGTACGTTGCACTGTGTTCTCTTGCCAACAGGAACTGGCCATGGAAAGCAGGTGTAGAAAATGGCAGTGACTAGTTATGTTTCCCACCCACCCCAAAGTATCAGAAATTACTTAGAACTCAGAAGTAGAATTCCAGCAACCTGGGCAGTGTTTTGGAAGGTGCTATTTCTGAATTCTTGGAGACTCACCAAAAGTTCAGGTGCAGCTGACTGGAAAACTGCTCTTACTCATCAAAAGGGCCTTCGGTGGCAAGTAACAATTATGCACGAGGGCCTTTGGTTTCACACATGAACCTTTCTGCATTAGACAGCTGACTTTTGCCTATTCTCAGCAGCTGGACAGAGACTTATCTGGATCAGAAGGCTCATTCTTCACATGCTGAGGAGAAGGCCAGTCCAGAAATGTTTCTCTTGAGGAACTGTGCAATTGTTGGAGAATCTCCTGCTTCTTGGGGTTCCAGGATCTCTTCCAAAGAGGTGCTGGGGCACATGGGACCTGCTTAATAAGTATTTTTCTGACTTTCTGGTGCAGCTGGTGAGTTGACAATGCCCTGGAGGCGTACAACAATAACGATGCCTTGAGCAGGCTGGGCTGTGTGTCTAAAATACATACATAAATTGATGTTACCGTGCTTCGGTCTTGCCCTTAGTAAACAATGATTTGGCTTGGCTTTCTCCCTAGTTTTGATATGGGGAATTGCTGGAAATTATTTTATTTGCTTGGCCCATTTAAAGCAACATAGGATGAAAAGGCAACATTATCAAGTGCAGATAGGTCATGACTAACTTATCTCATTGACTTCAGTGGGAGTGCAGCATGACTCTGCTCCAGGATAGATGCAACCTATAATTAAAACAAATAAAATTTGCTAAAAATAACCACCATAAAGGCTGTGTGGTATGAATTACACAAGGGTATGTGGCAAAATTAATTAGAAGCATTAACTCCCTGCATGTTGGCATTTGCTAACAGAAAAGGCAGCTCATTGTCAGTCATGCAATAGAAGCAGAGATTCTGATTAGTAATCTTTGCACAGAAGACTATTCCAAGCTTATTCTACTCTTCTCTTTTTCCCTCCTCACCTTCTTCATTAGATGAATAAGGTAGCATGGATCCAGGGCTCTACATATTGAAGTAAGGAGGGAAATCAGTAAAGGAGAATATTTATTTGTAGCTCAGGGTTGAAATGAGGGTCCTTAGTGTTCTCTGACTGGTTGTTTTCTTGTAAACATCTCATTACACAAACTCAGCAAGGTCATCAATGAAGTGTTGACGTTGCCTAGATTGGGTAGTGAAACATCTGCAAGAAAACAAGCTCAGAGAACACGAAGGATCCCCTGAAGTAGGGAAATCAGTTTGGATGCAGAACAGTGGTTGTTTTCATTCTTCATGGGCTGAAAAGCATATACGGTAGTGGCCAAAATTGCGGAAATCTTTTGGGAAAAGTGTACAGTAGAAATGCCACCTTTGGTTAAGTTTCCACCCATTTTTCTTCTCATTTCTTTATAACGGTAGCCTTGTTCACTTCATAATGCTATTTTACATTGCTTTCTGGGCGACCGGTCAACTCTTTGCACCATGATTTTAATTTTATTACGTTTTACAAGCTCACTCAATGAAAGAACACAAAAACCCCCCCAACCAACTGGATAGCGATCACATAACACCCTGACCAATGTCCTCCTCTCAGCTTCAATACATGACATCAAGAACTGAATCCTACTGTGATCTGATTGGCTCATTGCCAAAACAAGAGGACACCTGATTGGCTCTCTAAACAATCATGCTCATTGGCTACAATGGGATGAAGGAAAGCTCCCTGAGATCAACCTAAGCAAATTGTGCTTCCTTTTTCTGGTTATTTGGCTATCGCTTTTCATAGAAAACAGTACAGATAATTGAACAAACTATGTTGCATTATGTTCTTGATTAAATTATCTTTCCATTGATATATAATTCTCCAGCACTGGAGAATCCACCAATGGGTTTAGACTGTATTCCTGCCCAATCAGATCAAGTCAGCCAAAGTTGCCACGCCTGTCCTGGACCATAGAGATCCCAGTCTTGACTTGATCTCGCCCAGGCAGACGTGCAAGTTTGATTCTTAGGCAGGTATAGTCTCTATTGGTGGATTTTCCATTTCCCCAGTTTGCTGAGCTGTGCTGTTTTCAGCACAGAATTTGGCTTCCTATTAACAATTTGGTCTCCATTCAGGAACATCCTAAATTTCCCTTTTCATTCCTGATTCGGGGGGTGGGGGGACAGAAACTGAGTTTCCAAGAAATTCCCGAATTTCATTTGCTTTACCTGTGGACTAACGGCTGTTAGTCCCCAGCTGATATTGGCTCACCCTCATCTCTACCGGAGCTTGCGGCTGCAGCTCCGGTGACTGGTGATGAGCGTCGGTGGGGGAGGGTTTTTTTACTACGCGCCCAGGATCTCTCTAGAGAATCCCATGTGTCTAACCTTTCTTTGGAGCTGCGGCTGCAGGTCTGGCGTTGGTTTAAGCTCGTCGCTTCCTTTTTGCCTCCCTTAGTTTCGGGGCCTGTGACTGTTTTTTTCACGGCCGGAGGCGCACCACGCGCCAAACAGCCACCGCCGATCAGCTGTTAGCGGCCGATCGGAGGGACGGAACACTCAGCTTCTTGTTTTCTTCTTGTTTCCTTACTATTTTGCCAGTTTGGGGCACGGATTTTTTCTCCGAATAAGGGAGCGCTCATTCTGCGCCAGTGTCTTTCCCTGGAGCCCCCCAGACCGAGGCAGGCCTAGCCGCCTTCTCCACGCGCGACTGCCATTTTGGGCCACGTGGTCCTGACTCCTGCCGGTTCCGATCCATTGTATTGGGGGAATACTGGAGGAAGGGACTCCTTCCTCCTCATTTTCTGACATTCTTCCTTGTTTCCTGGAGAGGGGGCTTTCCATTGGGGGAAGTGGACTGAGACAGGCAGCCTGGGGAGAGCAAATTCTCGGTCCCACCATCGTCAAGCAGGCTGCCATTTTGGGGGCGGCTGCCATCTTGTTAACCAGAGAGGCCCATTTTACTTTGAAGCCTGATACCTCCAGGTGCACCCAGCCCCTTCAGGGCACAGTTTGTGATCCTATCTTGGGTTCAACTGAGCTCTATTCAACCCAAGATCTGTCAGGCACAACCATTCTGGACCTCTTTGCGTCCCCAACCAACGCCCAACTGCCTCGATTCTTCTCCCGGTTCCCATCTCCAGGGGCGGAACAAACGGATGCTCTTCAGAGCCCATGGCCGGAGGGTCTGCTTTATGCCTTCCCTCCCTTCCCCCCTTCCTCTCCTCCCCGTGGTAATCTGCAAGCTTCTTCGGGAGCGAGCGGAGATACTCCTAGTGGCCCCTTACTGGCCAAGGAGGCCTTGGTTTGTCGATCTGATGAGTCTCTCTCTTGCAGATCCATGGAGGATTTCTCCGGACTGGGTCTCGCTCAACCAGGGGACCATTCTCCACCCGGACCCCCAATGGCCGTCTGGCACTTTAGCACTCAATCTTGTCATGGGAGCTTTGCTCTCCAGGGGTCATTACGGTAATCCAGGCTTTCTGTCACCCTTCTACAAACCGTATGTACGAGGCCACGTGGAAGAACTTTCGTTCCTGGTGCTCGGGTCGACACTTGTCACTCCTGGAACTCACGATTCCCCATATCCTGGACTACCTGTTAGAGGGTCTGGAGAGGGGCTTGGCCCCAAACACATTGCGCAGACAGATAGCTGATCTTTCCACAGTCCTCACCTGTGACCCCGTGGGGTCCTTGGGACACCACCCCTTACTCCGCTCATTCCTCAAGGGTGTCGCTAACACCAGACCCCCTATAGTGCACAGGTACCCTTCTTGGGAGCTGCCACGGGTCCTTCGGGCTCTGACCAAGTCGCCCTTTGAGCCCCTAAGAACGTGCAATGTTCGCTACCTGTCCCACAAGGTGGCATTCTTGGTGGCGATCACGTCGGTGCGACGTATTTCCGAATTGGCAGCGCTCTCTACCCGGGATGACCTGTGCATTTTCCACCAGGATCGAGTGGTCCTTCGCCTCGACCCTACTTTCCTTCCAAAGGTCAATTCCCTCTTCCACAGAGCCCAGGAAATAGTGCTCCCAGATTTTTGTCCTAACCCATCGCATGATCAGGAACGGCAATGGCATCTACTGAACATCTGCAGAGCACTCCGGTACTATATTTCATGGACAGCAGCGTTCCGCAAATCAGAGGCCCTCTTTGTCTCCTTCCATCCTTCCTCCAGGGGTCGGAAGGTTTCCTCCTCCATGATTGGCAGGTGGATTAGGGCGTGCATTGCGGGGGCGTACCAAGCTGAGTCATTGCTGGTTCCTCGACGGGTTACAGCCCACTCTACATGGAGTGCAGCTACTTCCACGGCCTGGGCCACTCAGGCGTCCATTGAGGACGTCTGCAGAGCGGCCACATGGTCCTCACCATCTCTTTTCATACAGCACTACAAGGTCGATAGGTTTGCCTCGGCGGAGGCCTCCTTCGGTAGGAGGGTTCTCCAACAGGTTGTACATCAAAGTGCCACACCGGACCGGTCTACTTCCCACCCTCAGAGACAATAGGCTTTGATATGTCCCATTGGTGGATTCTCCATCTCCAGTGCTGGAGAAGGGGCGTTGTCTTACCTGAACGCCTTTTCTCAGCATAGAGATGGAGAATCCACTCCCACCCTTGTAGGTCTTTTAGGCCTAGGGTTAGTCTTCGTTTAGTGAGCCACAACGTCTCAATGGCTACGCTCGCGTCAAGACTGGGATCTCTATGGTCCAGGATGGGCATGGCAACTTTGGCTGACTTGATCTGATTGGGCAGGAATACAGTCTAAACCCATTGGTGGATTCTCCATCTCCATGCTGAGAAAAGGTGTTCAGGTAAGACAACGCCCCTTTTATGGTACTACTTAAAAACAAAAGTGGTGTTATTAGCCATACACTTTTCCCAAAAGGTTTCCACAATTTTGGCCACTACTGTTATGTAGAGTTGACTTTTTCTTATTAAGGGTTAACTTAAGCAACTGTTGGCCCTTTTTTAGGCTGAGTCTTGCCTAAGTTAAACAGACCTCTAATTCCCCCCCCCCCACACACACACATAGTTTTCCTCAAATTTTTCCTACTTGGATTGCTGATTGGCCATCTGGAAATAAAGGCACTGCCCAGTCAGGAGGGACAGTTATACAACTTGGCAAATGTGTTGCGGGGCTCCAGGTTGAAGAAGAAGATTTTCAAGTCATTCTCTTTCAGCCTAACCTATTTCAACAGAGTTACTCCTGTTGTGGTGAAAATAAAGGAGGGAGCATTATGTACAACACCTTGAGTGGTACATAATACAGGCAGAATATAATCAAATAAATAACTTGATACTATCATCTACAGTGCTATTCCATTTGGGAACAGTTGTATTCCTTTTTATGTCATCTAAACTTCACCTGTTTATCTTCCTTCCTTCCTTCCTTCCTTCCTTCCTTCCTTCCTTCCTTCCTTCCTTCCTTCCTTCCATTTATTTATTTATTTGCATGTTTATTTATTCACACATAAAAGACAATTCCTTGGCTTCTCCTACAAGAGTGACCATGTCACACCCAATTCCTTTGATTTTGCCACAAAGGAAAGTTCAGCTTAGGTTGCGCTGATGGATCAATTATATATGGCTTTTTATCTATGTATACAAATGTATACAAATTCCTAAATATACAAATAGCATTTAGTAAAGGAGTTTGTTACACCCCATCTTGGAATGCCTTCTTACATTAACTCTTGTCAAATTGTGGAAATCTATTCTTTTTAAATTGTGGACTTGGAATTACAGCCAGCTTAATACATACTTTCATATGTGATGGTCATGTTCAGCCATTAAAAATGTTTTGGATCGAAGTCTTTATGATGTAGGAATATTCAAAAAGAGAGAAACTATTCCCCATACTAATTTTCTATTAGCACCTAAAGCTTAACATAGAGCAACTTTTTTTCCCAATAGTTGCCTTCAAGTCATAGCTCATTTACTGCAGAATATGGCGGAGCATTGACTCAGCCATTAATGTAGCATGGCATGGAAGAGTTAGCTTAGCTCAACTTCATCAGGGGAAGTTGGAACAGAAGTATTACCTATGGGTATAATTTTTATTGAATATGTAATATTGGTATAAAAAACCGAAGCGGAGAATATTCAGTGCCGTAGGATGTTTTATGGATTGATTCTTTAGCATCATAGTGCAAAAGGGGGACATTGTTAGCAAACCACACAGTGTTTGTGTATTTGCAGTGTTGATGATAATGGTTAATTTGTAGTTTCACTCCATTTTTCTGGTTTTAGCGCTTGTATATGACATGTTTTTTTTTTTCTGGGAAAAATAAAATATTGTAGGCCCACAAAAAGGTGGTCACAAATTCCAAGGTATCCAAATCAGCGCCATCCGATTTTGAGTTTGGATGAAAAGACAATGTGTTTCTGTCCAGATTCGATCATCCTCATGCAGGTCTGCCTGTAGGCTTATAGCTGTAGGCTGAATAGTGTAAACAGCTGTTTTATACTGGCAGAGGCTCTCCAGGGGTTTTGCTGTTGTCGTACAAAAGATAAAAGGTACAAAGGACTAAAACGAGGGCCTTTTTTTAAAAAGTAAAGCATGTGTTTTACCACGGAACTTTGTCGTTTTTCAAATTTGGTACAGTTGACTGAAGAGCATTGTTTAGAGTGGATCAGAAGCAATTGGCTTTGTGACCTAAAGTTTTTGCATCAAGTACTGTGCCTGCTTTCAGTGAACAAGTGGGCCGTACAGCTAGATTGTAACTCTGGTTCAGAATATACATTAAAAGAGAAAATCACAAGGCCATGGTTTTCCCAGTTGCAATGTACGGCTGTGAAAGTTGGACCATAAGAAAGGCTGAGCGCCAAAGAATGGAGGCCTTTGAACTATGGTGCTGGAGAAGACTCCTGCGAGTCCCCTGGACTGCAAGGCGATCAAACCGGTCAGTCCTAGAGGAGATCAACCCCGACTGCTCTTTAGAAGGCCAGATCCTGAAGTTGAAACTCAAGTACTTTGGCTACCTAATGAGAAGGAAGGACTCCCTGGAGAAGAGCCTAATGTTGGGAAAGATGGAGGGCAATAGAAGAAGAAGGGGACGACAGAGAATGAGGTGGCTGGATGGAGTCTCTGGAGCAGTAGGCATGAGCTTAAATGGACTCCAGAAGATGGTAGAGGACAGGAAGGCCTGGAGGAACGTGGTCCATAGGGTCGCGATGGGTCAGACACGACTTCGCAACTAACAACAACAAATCTTGAAATTTGCAGAGAATAATTTTTAAGTTGCGTTCAAAATGAAGCCAGGAACGGATTACTTTAAGAGTAACTTGAAAAATAGAATTCTAATCGTTCTTCAGGTATCTCTCTTCAGCTTCTCCATCACACAGCTTGCGCAGGCTCTCTGCTAAGCCAGCCTCTTTGCATCCTGCCTTCTCCATGCGGCACTCAGCTTTTCCTGTGTGAACCAGCAATCTCGCGGAAGGCATAAAGACCGTCTCTTTAATTTCTCTTTGTAACTGCTTGAGGCTTTCCCAGTTCCTGCCTTGAATAGCAGTGCCCTTGAAGGGTCCCACAGCTGCTGAAGAGAAGGCTGCGTTGTCATGGTTCCAGGCATTTGTAGGGCAAAATAGTTGTCCCTTTTCTCTTCCCTTCTTGGGCCCGCTCTGCAAAACTTTTTTCTAAGCAGCTGATTGCACTGCAGAATGAATGGTTAGGGAGACCAAAAGAAGTTGCTTGGGATAGGTTTGCTATTCCCCCCTTCTTAAAGAAATTACATAACTTTTAGTGCAGAGTATCTCTCAGGTATGTTTTTAAGTAAGTAGATTCTCTCAGGCTGTAGTGAGGGAGAGCTCAGATGAATAGCATTAAGCATTTTCTTTTTGGAGTCTGATGAATTTTTATTTCTTTCCCTTGCTTTATCGCCACTGTGAGGCTGATGGCAGGCGATGAAAAGTGGGCCCTTCTTTTTCCCTTCTTCTTTTTTCCTTTTTAATGCTGGATAGCACCTCCTCTGAGATTGTCGTGGGAGGCACAGTGTGACTATATTTCTGTTCCTTGCTGATAACTGCTCCTTGAAAGTTTTACATTTGTGTAAACAACACTTCTGTGGCCTTTAGCTTTTTTAATATCCTTCAAGTCATCTGTGTCTGTTTCAGCATTGCCAAAGAAGTGTGTGTGTGTGTGTGTGTGTGTGTGTGTGTGTGTGTGTGTGTAGGGCAGGGGTAGGCCACCTTGGCTCTTTTATGACTCTTGGACTTCAACTCCCAGAATTCCTGAGCCAGCATGGCTCAGCTTGGAAAGCTCTCCCTTTCCCCTCAGCATGGCTGGCTCAGGAATTCTGGGAGTTGAAGTCCACGAGTCATAAAAGAGCCAAGGTGACCTACCCCTGGTGCAGGGGAACAAAGAAATAATTTTCCATTAACTTAAGTTTCAATAAAAGATAAAGCAAACATTACATGTTATACTGGTTTCTCCTTGTCCTTGCTAGGCATTTCCTGATGTAATTTGCTAGAAAGAAAAGAGTCCAGATAACTTCATGACTGGCCACAGGCTCTAATTCATTCAATCCTTTCAGGAGAGGTATTAAAACCCCACATTTCTAAAGAAAATTAGATAACCTGTCATCGATTGGGTCATCCTTCTTTCCACATATAATACAAACTGGGCCATTTCCCCTCCCCTCATGACTCAGTGAAGCTTTAGCGAAGCCTTCTCTTTCTTAGCAAATCTGTGGAACTGCCTGACACTTTACTCAGGTTAGGAGGAATGGCTTGAAACTCAACATTAAGAAAACCAAGATCATGGCATCCGGCCCTCTCAAGTCCTGGCAAATAGATGGGGAAGAAATGGAGGTAGTGACAAATTTTATCTTCCTGGGCTCCAAGATCACCGCAGATGGGGACTGCAGCCAAGAAATTAAAAGATGCTTGCTCCTGGGGAGGAAAGCTATGGCAAATCTAGACAGCATGCTAAAAAGCAGAGATATCACCCTGCCAACAAAAGCACGTATAGTCAAGGCCGTGGTTTTCTCAGTTGCAATGTATGGCTGTGAAAGCTGGGCCATAAGAAAGGCTGAGCGCCAAAGAATGGAGGCCTTTGAACTAGGGTGCTGGAGAAGACTCCTGCGAGTCCCCTGGACTGCAAGGCGTTCAAACCGGTCAGTCCTAGAGGAGATCAACCCTGACTGCTCTTTAGAAGGCCAGATCCTGAAGTGGAAACTCAAGTACTTTGGCCACCTAATGAGAAGGAAGGACTCCCTGGAGAAGAGCCTGATGCTGGGAAAGATGGAGGGCAATAGAAGAATGGGACGACAGAGAATGAGGTGGCTGGATGGAGTCACTGAAGCAGTAGTAGTGAGCTTGCATGGACTCCAGAAGATGGTAGAGGACAGGAAGGCCTGGAGGAACGTTGTCCATGGGGTCGCGATGGGTCGGACACGACTTCGCAACTAACAACAACAACAAGGAAAACTGCACCCATGTTACAGGAAGAGGAGGAAGAGATCTCAGCTTTTGACTGCCGTGCTCGCCAATCAGCCCTATCTGGCATCCACGTCTCTCTCTTACTGCCCATTGCTGTTAAGAGATTTCAGATTTTGGCCTTGTTTCAAAGCAGCCAGTTGTGGCCTCACCATTAGCCAGTTGGACACAGAGGGAGGCAACCAAGATGGCATGGATATGCCCCTCCACCTTTCCTTGTGCCATACAATCTGTGGGTTTCTGGGAAATGAAGTCTGATACTTAAGCAGCTACAACTTTGCCAAATTTTAATCCCACAAAGACACTGGGGCCTGGATTTTGGACACCTTCTGTAAGTTAGTCCATTTGAGTTATCTTGTCGCCCTAATTATTGCCCAACTATGACGTGCCATTTTGCCCAACTGAACATTACAAACAGATAAAAGAATTTTAGTGCTATATAGGTTCTTTCTTCCATATAGTTGAGGCATTTATTTATAGAATTTTCAAGGACTAGTTGTTGGTGAATACTGAGAGAAGGAAGAACAATATCCTAATACTTTAAAGCAGTGGTTCTCAACCTTTTTAATGCCGCGACCCCCAACCGGTCGTAAGTCAAGGACTACCCAACCGGTCGTAAGTCAAGGACTACCCAACCGGTCATAAGTTGAGGACCCCAAACGGGCGTAAGTCGAGGATTATTTCCCTGCCCGGAAGCGCCGCACATGCGTGATGCTGCCCCCTGTGCCATCCGAGGCGTAGCTGGCAAGGGGCAGCTACGGTGCAGGGCGACCACCGGCTGGGCCACCAGCTGGCCCAGCCCAAGGGAGGTAAGGCACGTCAGTAACCCTCCCTGCGCCCGCCGGCCTCCCACCTCCTACCCCTGGCCCTCTTTTACTTGAAATTTTAGTAGTTGCTCAGCAGGGAGGGGTGGAAACTTCCAGACATCTCACCTTTGCTGCAGACAATTTGCAGCACCGTTTGCAGACTGGGATTTTTGGCGGACTCACCAAGGCAGAGAAAGCCTGGACAATTCCTATTGGCTTTTGAAAGCCAATAGAATTAGACTCTATTCAAGAGAGTCTATTCTATTGGCTTTCAAAAGCCAATAGAATAAGAGGGAGTAGCACAGCTAAGGAAAAGGGGGAAAAATGGCAGACTGCATTGTTTGGCGACCCCCATGAAATGGTCGTTCGACCCCAAATGGGGTCCCGACCCACAGGTTGAGAACCGCTGCTTTAAAGAATTGTTATTATAATACCCATAAGCTATAATCAGCTAGAATTAAAGGTAAACAGTGGGATAGAGGGGTACATGTATAAATGGATACATAAGAAAAATCTCTGCCTTGCCCTTGATTCATGAAAGGTGAAAATAATGATGGTAATAGTTCTGGATTGTGTGAATGCAGGATGAAATTACTTTTCAGTTTTGTCTGAGATAATTTGTGTAATTAAACAGATCAGCACTTTTAACCTCTGCTAAAGCAAATACCGTACTCAGATTGCTTTATTTTCTAGGTATCACAAGTTTTAATGTTCAAAAAGGTATAAAATTTAATTGCACAATTATGCAGTTAAGTTGGGTTGAATGTGCATCATTAAGCATTTAGCTAGTTTTGTGTATGTGTGAAGATCAAGCTCTGTCTTCCCCGTTTAATCTCTCCTTAAGGCAGCTTACTATACCCTCAATATGTCTATGTGCTAATACTGAATGGTAATTAAAAATAAGCGCATGTCCTGTGGTACATTTTTCCTAAAATTACGTGGGATTGGGATTTTGTGTAAGAATTTATTCTATTTACCATCGATATAGCATAAATATAAATATAAAATAATGCAATGAAACAAAACAAAGCACACCCAGCTTTGTTAAATCAGTTCATCAGTTAAAAGCTCAGATGAAACTATCCACATGTTTGGAATGTTCGCAAAGAGGAAATTATTCTAGCTGCAATCAGCTGCTCTCAGTAGATTAGGTTCTGGATTGGAATCTTGTGAAAATCATGTTAATTACTGCATGATAACCTAGTTAAATCAACTTTATTCTTAATAATAATAATAATAATAATAATAATAATAATAATAATAATAATAAAAGTTGGAAGGGACCTTGGAGGTCATCTAGTCCAATCCCCTGCTCAGGCAGGAAACCCTACACCATTTCAGACAAATGGCCGTCCAGTCTCTTCTTAAAAACCTCCAGTGTTGGAGCATTCACCGCTTCTGGAGGCAGGTTGTTCCACTGGTTAATTGTTCTAACTGCCAGGAAGTTTCTCCTTAGTTCTAAGTTGCTTCTCTCCTTGATCAGTTTCCATCCGTTGCTTCTCGTCCTGCCTTCAGGCGTCTTGGAGAATAGCTTGACTCCCTCTTTGGGGCAGCCCCTGAGATATTGGAACACTGCTATCATGTCCTCCCTCGTCCTTCTCTTTGTTAAACTAGACACACCCAATTCCAGCAACCTTTCCTTGTATGTTTTAGCCTCCAGTCCCCAGATCATCTTTGTTGCTCTTCTCTGCACTCTTTCTAGAGTCTCAACATCTTTCTTACATTGTGGTGACCAAAACTGGATGCAATATTCCAAGTGTGGCCTTACCAAGGCATTGTAAAGTGGTATTAACACTTCACGTGATCTTGATTCTATCCCTCTGTTACTGCAGCCTAGCACTGTGTTGGCTTTTTTGGCAGCTGCAGCACACTAAAATAGTGTGTTGAAATAGGCAACTTGATGATCTCTAGAGAGTTTGGATTTCAAAACCCATACCCGTGTATTAATATTACTAGTTTAGATTTGTGGTCAGGTGACTGGACAACTCTAAGGTCCTTCATTCTGCTTCCTGAGTAGCCTCCAATTTGCATCTGAAGATTAAGTCGGCATCCTGACTATTGTTCACAGATTCTCCAACTAAAGTTTAGTGTAGTTGCTAAAGCTGCCAAGGCCAGAATCAAAGACCCCGAGATTCGGCAAAATCATGTTATACTTCTCCACTAAAGCCTAATAATGAGTAGCAAGAGGCCCATTACTTCTGAGAATAGTTTGACTTTCTGTACTTCACTGTAAATCTAGACAGCATACTATAAAGCAGAGACATCACCCTGCCAACAAAAGTACGTAAAGTCAAGGCCATGGTTTTCCCAGTTGCAATGTATGGCTGTGAAAGTTGGACCATAAGAAAGGCTGAGCGCCAAAGAATGGAGGCCTTTGAACTCTGGTGCTGGAGAAGACTCCTGCGAGTCCCCCGGACTGCAAGGCGATCAAACTGGTCAGTCCTAGAGGAGATCAACCCCGACTGCTCTTTAGAAGGCCAGATCCTGAAGTTGAAACTCAAGTACTTTGGCCACCTAATGAGAAGGAAGGACTCCCTGGAGAAGAGCCTAATGCTGGGAAAGGTGGAGGGCAAGAGAAGAAGGGGACGACAGAGAATGAGATGGCTGGATGGAGTCACTGAAGCAGGAGGCGTGAGCTTCAGTGGACTCCAGAAGATGGTAGAGGACTGGAAGGCCTGGAGGAACGTTGTCCATGGGGTCACGATGGGTCGAACACGACTTCACAACTAACAACAACAACAACTTTACTGTCATGCCTTCTGAAGTCTTGATGAACCCTACATCCCATTCAAGTATTGGCGAAGCTTCTGTTAAGATTTTGTTCCTTAAATTTGTCTTCATGGCATGTGTCGCATCAGCTCTGAACATCTCAGAATGATGGGTTGTAGCAGTTTAGAAACTTCGCTGCAGCTCTGCAGTTACCTCAGACTAGATCTTCTCTCTTCCCCAAATTAATATAGGCTTGGAGAAGATACAGTACAAGCAATGGTATTGCTTTCCTTCTAATCTCATTCCTCTAAGTAAAGAAATGAACCAGACCATATATGGGAAACCTTCAGACTAACTTTGATGATCGCTGCTGCTTTAGCTATACAAATAAGGCAGTCCCGGATTTAAGTGGTTACTTTCAATTGGAAATAATGGGAACTATCAGATAAATAGAAAATTACTGTTTACCTCACCAAAAATAGTTTTGTATCAGAACAAAAACCAATGCAACACTTTTCTTCTCCCATAGTTGTCCAGAGCATTCCATTAAACCAGAAGTATGTAAAAACCATATTTGGCGAATCATCATAATCTGTCAATCAGAATAGAGCTGGAAGGGACCTTGGAGGTCATCTAGTCCAACCCCCTGCTCAGGCAGGAGACTCTATACTATTTCAGACAAGTAAGTGGCTGTCCAGGCTGTTCTTAAAAACCTCCAGTGATGGAGCACCCACGATTTTTGAAGGCCAGCTGTTCCACTGGTTAATTGGTTTCACTGTTAGGAAGTTTCTCCTTAATTCCTGGTTGCTTCTTTCCTTGATTAGTTTCCATCCATTGTTTTTTTGTACTGCCCTCTGATGCTTTGGAAAATACGTTGACCCCCTCTTCTTTGTGGTGACCCCTCAAATACTGAAATACTGCTACCGTTTTTCATATGTTTTTGTATCCAGGCCTTTAATCATTTTAGTGGCTCCTCTTTGTACTTTTTCCAACGTCTCAATATCTTTTTTGTAATGTGGCGACCAAAACTGGATGCAGTATTCCAGGTGTGGTCTTATTAGGGTTTTATAAAGCGGTTCTATTAATTTGTGTGATCTTGATTCCGTGCCTCTGTTTATACAACCCAGGATTGTATTCGCTTCTTTGGCTGCTGCTGCACACTGCTGGTTCATTTTAAGTAATTGTCCACAAGGACTCCAAGACCCCACTCACAGTTACTTTTTTGAGCCAGGTTTCACCTAATCTCTATTTATACCTTTGGTTTTTCCCACCTAGGTGTAAAACTTGCTTTTCTCCAAATTAAATTTTATGTTAGAATAGAATAGAGGTGGAAGGTACCTTGGAGATCTTCTAGCCCAGCCCCCTGTTCAAACAGGAGAGCCTATACCATCTCAGACAGGTGACTGTCTGGTCTCTTCTTAAAAACCTCCAGTGGTGGAGCACTCACGATTTCTGAAGAAAAGCTGTTCCACTGGTTAATTGTCCTCACTGTTAATAATTTTCTCCTTAATTCCAGGTTGCTTCTCTCTTTGATCAGTTTCCAACCTTATCCTAAGAAAGCAGGACTCATGGGAGAAGTTTCTTCCAAAAGGAACTTTTATTAGATCAATAGGTTAAAAGAGTCCCAAGCAAACCCCACCCCAAAAGTTCATCTGGTCAATTTGAATGGGCCAATCCTCAGGTGCTAAGTCTGCTGTGGGAAAGGAACTGATAACACAGGCCATTTCCAGGCTTGCAATGATGTTGTTGAGTCTTCACACCTTCCCTTCCATAGCAAGAGATAAGCCAGGTAGCCGAAGGCACATTCCTTTCTCACCCCAAGGTAACATCAAGGGAGACACAGTTCAAAGAGCAAGTATGCAGGAATAGCGGAAAAGATACATTGTAGTGAAACAGAGAAACAAAAAAACAGCCCGAAGCATCTTCCCCCCCCTTCAAGAAGAATGGCAGAACCCTTAGCAAGGAATAAAAAGAAATAAAATAGATTCCCCCCCCAGTATAAGATAGGTTCTGATAGTGTCTCTCTTCACTTTCTTTACTTATCCTTCTTGTCTTTTAGTTTATCAGAGAGATCTTTGTGTAGTGTGTTTCTTCTTGAGTTTCTTGTTTTTCTTTTTCAGTGGTATTGTGCTAGACTGGGCTTTTATAATAGCATTTTTTCAGAATTTCCCACGCTTCTTGAGTTGTTTTCCCCTTTAGGATTTTCATTTATGCTCTCTCTGAGTTTGTTAAAATCAGCTCTTTTAAAGTTTAAAGACATTGGTTGGATTATATTCTATTGCTTGCATTTATTTGCATTATACTGAATTCCAATATGATGTGGTCACTCTCTCCCAAAGTTCTGGAGACTTCAAAACCCTCTATCACTTCTTCTCTGTTAGTAAGAATTAGGTCCAGTATAGCTTTTCCTCTACTTCTTTCTTCTACCTTTGGATGACAAAGTTGCCAGCTAAGTTGATTAGAATCATCATTCTAGCCAATTTTCTATCTACTTCATCTATCAACATCTTCCACATGTTTCCATCCAATATGGTCTTGAGCTTTCTTTTTGCCAGTTGAGCCCGCAATACTTGCTGATGTTGTCAATCCATCTTATTTTAGGTCTCTTTTTTGGATGCTTTTTATCAAGTGGAATCCATTCTATGACTGCCATCGCCTGCCATCAGTTCTTGTTATGTGACCAGCCTATTTCCATTTCAGTTCTTTTACTCTCGTGATGACACCTTGTACTGTTTGTTCTCTAATCCAGCGGTTCTCAACCTTTTCCAGGGCTCGACCCCGGCCCGCTTCGCGCATGCGTGGCGCGACGGCCCGCATCGCAAAGGGGAAAAATGGCGGACCAAAAAAATGGCGGGCCCGCATCGCGCATGCGCAGAGCGACGGCCCGCATCGCAAAGGGGAAAAAATGGCGGACCAAAAAAATAAAATAAAAAAATGGCCGACCAAAAAAAATGGCCGACCCCCCCAAAAATGGCAGGCCTGCATCGCGCATGCGCGGCGCGACAGCCCGCATCGCAAAGGGGAAAAAATGGCGGACCAAAAAAAAATGGCCGACCAAAAAAATAAATAAAAAAATGGCGGACTGCAGTGTTTGGTGACCCCCGTGAAATGGTCGTTCGACCCCAAATGGGGTCGCGACCCACAGGTTGAGAACCGCTGCTCTAATCCATGTGCAGGTCTTTCTATCTTGTCTTGTGATGCCAAGCATGTATCTTTCCATGGCTCTTTGCACCACTTTGTAGCCTTTTATCAATTGTGAGGGACAGTGTCCATGTTTCACTGGCATATGTTAAAACAGGTAAAACACACTGATCGAAAACTTTTCAGGCATAGGGGAAAGGTTGTTCATGAAAATTACGCACAGCTTGCTGAAGGCCCGCCGACCACATTTTGCAAATATTGTCAATTAATTTTCCTTAGCGAAAAACCTCCAATAATTCTTTGGAGCTTTCGGAAATCGACGCATGACACATTTGCTTTTCTTAAGTAGATCTTTAACCTTGAAAAGCAAACCCTGCCTTTGGCCTTTTATCTCAATGACCTGAAATTTGATCTGAAATTCAACAACGTGGATATCCCCTAGATCAGAGAGGTCCCCAACCTTTTGGGCACCAGAGACCGGTTCTGTAGGTTTTCCTGCGGATCGGAGGGTGTGTGGTTTTGTGTGCTGCCTGCATCTCGTGGATGGGGCTTTGCTTCTTTGTGTGGACCGGTTGCTGGCATGCCGCGGCCTGGTACTGGTCCAAGGACCCGGGGTTGGGGATACCTGCCCTAGATGCCAGTTCTCTGCTGCCATCTAGTGATTGTCTACATTTGTGTTGCTTTACAAGAAGCTCTAAACCAGCGGTTCTCAACCTGTGGGTCGCGACCCCATTTGGGGTCGAACGACCATTTCACGGGGGTCGCCAAACAACGCAGTCCACCATTTCCCCCCCTTTTCCTTAGCTGTGCTACTCCCTCTTATTCTATTGGCTTTTGAAAGCCAAAAGAATAGACTCTCTTGAATAGAGTCTAATTCTATTGGCTTTTAAAAGCCAATAGGAATTGTCCAGGCTGTCTCTGCCCTGCTGAGCCCGCCAAAAGTCCCAGTCTGCAAACGGTGCTGCAAGTTGTCTGCAGCGAAGGCGAGCTGTCTGGAAGTTTCCACCCCTCCCTGCTGAGCAACTACTAAAAATGTAAGTAAAAGAGGGCCAGGGGTGGGAGGTGGGAGGCCAGCGGGCGCAGGGAGGGTTGCTGGCACGCGTGGGGCCTGGCGGGTGCCTTACCTCCCTTGGGCTGTGCCAGCTGGTGGCCCAACCGGTGGTCGCCCTGCGCTGTCGCTGCCCCTTGCCAACTACACCTCGGCTGGCGCAGGGGACAGCACCACGCATGCGCGGCGCTCCCGGGCAGGGGGAGTCCTCGACTTACAACCGGTTGGGAAGTCCTCGACTTACAACCGGTTGGGTAGTCCTCGACTTACGACCGGTTGGGTAGTCCTCGACTTACGAGCGGTTGGAGGTTGCGGCATTAAAAAGGTTGAGAACCACTGCTCTAAACCTTATATCACATATTCCTTGGCTGGGATGCAGAGATCAAGCATTTTTAATGTACTCGTTAATTTACCGCCTATAGGTCACTAGGGTAATCTAGATAACCCATTGCTAGCTAGCTCTTTCTGAAGAATTATTTGTATTACACCTTACGCTTTCTAAGGTAAATGTTTAATTAAAAGCTGGAATTTCTGGAGCTAGAAGCTAGAGAAAAATCTGGCCCTTTTAATGTAATCATGAAAGCTAGGGGTGGGAAGCTGTACTGTCCTTGACAGATTTTATTTAAGAGCATATTTTTACTGGCAGCTATGCTGCAGCCCTGCTGGCAATGCTCTGTTGCTCAGTCTCTGGCTGATGATGTGGGCTGCTCCCAGCCTTTTTCCATTTGTGTGCTGGCTGTGCTACCTAGTATGAGTGGGCTGTGGCCCTCAGAGGCAGCTGATCTATCAGTTATATTGCTTGCATATAACTGTATTTGCTTTGCCATTGTTCAGATCGTGTGCATCTTATATTTTTAGCTTCAGCATATCTTGACGCTGAAAGTAACATTTTGTGTAGTATGGAGGATTTTTTTTATTTTTTTTTTCCCATTCAATCATGTCCATTCCTCAGGCACTGCAGTTTTCTTGCTAAGATTTTTTCAGAAGTGATTTGCCATTGTTTCCTTTCTAGGGCTGAGAGAAAATGACTGGCCCAAGGTCACCCAGGTAGCTTTGTGCCCAGCATGGGACTAGAACTTACGGTCTCCCAGTCTCTAACCTAATGTCTTAACCATTATACCAGGGGGTAGGCAACCTTGGCTCTTTTATGACTCGTGGACTTCAACTCCCAGAATTCCTGAGCCAGCCATGCTGAGGGGAAAGGGAGAGGTTTCCAAGCTGAGCCATGCCGGCTCAGGAATTCTGGGAGTTGAAGTCCACGAGTCATAAAAGAGGCAAGGTGGCCTAGCCCTACACTATAGTGATCTAACTCTCAATTCATGTAATTCATTTTAATTCCATTTCTCCCGTGGCAGTCAGTTTTCTGCAGGCCCCCAATTCCCCGTTTATCATAGTGAATTGTGAGAGAGACATTACAGCTCCTCCTAGGGATGAAAAGGCTTGCTAATGGCTGTTTGGCAAGTATTTAGGGCAGTAGTTCTCAACCTGTGGTCCCCGGACCCCTGAGGGTCTGCGACATCATCACAGGGGGTCTGCGAAGGCTTGGAGAAATATTGTGATTTAAATCTTGAGATACGTTTTGGGGTCCGTGGCCATGATCTTAGCCTAGGGGTAGGCAACCTTGGCTTTTTTATGACTCGTGGACTTCCCTTTCCCCTCAGCATGGCTGGCTCAGGAATTCTGGGAGTTGAAGTCCACGAGTCATAAAAGACCCAAGGTTGCCTACCCCTGTCTTAGCCAAAGAAGGTATTTAAAAGGGGTCCATGGTGAACAAAAGGTTGAGAACCACTGATCTTGGGAATATGATACAAGTGACTTTGATTATGTGGCTATTACCATCACTCATTGAGAAAGACTTCCAAAATATTTTGCAGGTTATTGTTGCTTGGCATAGCTATATAAAGGATTAAGATCTCTTTTTCAGCAGCGCTTCAGGGGGTGTCCGTCATTTGTAGTCCTAGAGCAGTGGTTCTCAACCTTTTTCAGGTTGAGACCCCACTTGCGCCACCCATGCGCGGTGCGACCCCGACCCGCGCGTGCGACGGCCTGATCCACGCATGCATGGCGCACACGCAACGAAAAAAAAGGACTGCAACAGGCCGATCCACACATGCGCGGCACGCGCGTGACGGCCCGATCCATGCATGCGCGGCGCATGCGCGACAAAAAACAACAACAACAAAATGGCGGACCGCGACAGCCTGATCCATGCATGCGCGGCGCGCGCGCCGGCCCGAACTGCATGCGCGGCACGCGCGCAACGAAAAAAACAAAACAAAATGGCGGGCCGCAGTGTCCGGCGACCCCCGCGAAACGGTCGTTTGACCCCAAATGGGGTCACGACCCATAGGTTGAGAACCGCTGTCCTAGGGCAATTCCGGTACTATAAAACCCGCCCGTGTCTTGGGTGGGCAAGCAGAGGCTCTTTACTCTCATAGGTTGGTGGTAGTGGTGAGAGTTGCCCTGCACCATTGCTACAGCCAATGGGATGTCAGTGACTTTCATGAATGGAAGTTTAGAAAGTTAAATTTTAATTGATGGATGGTGAGAGCTTAAAAAGGATTAAAAATTTGAGTTTAATTTTGTTAATTGGCTGGGCCTGCGTGGCTCAGGGTGAGTTTAGTTTTGCAAGTACTATAACCCAATTAATATTGGGATTAGTAGAACTGAGATTTTAGCCTTAAATAGCTGTGGTGGTCTGGGGTTATCTAAAGCTTCCCCAGCCATTCTAATAGGAGTGAAAGGGCAAGTCTTCTCTTCCTAATATTGGACACAGAGGAGACATCAGCAGCAGCCCCTGAGCTGCTCTAGGAATCTTCTCTTGCTGCTCCTGCTTTTTACAACTTCACCACAGCCCCGGTTGCTTGTGAAACTGGGAAGAAAGGGGTGTTGAAGGAAAAGTCTTCATCATGGTTCAGTCCAAGCCGGGAATAAACAACATGGTGACTGCTTTAGAAAGAAGGTTGCAGTTTATTGAAGAGGAGAGCCAGACAGAAAGATGGCTCTGGAAGAAAAAGAGAGTGAGCACATGTAGGGGGTGGGTTTTTATACCTTCTTGAGCCTTTTGTTTGGAGTTGTTCCTGTGGCATGAATTTTGACCTGAGTCTGAGTGTGCCTTTCTGGTGTTCTGATGGTGGTGGGTTAATCCTATTATGTCCCAAGGGTCATATTCTGCTTCCCTGGGGCTGGGCTGATGACTCTTAGACTTTTGGTGTGAGAGATTGTTGATTCTAGGGATCTTTCTTCCTAATCCCAGTTTCCTGACTCCAGTCTTTCTCATAAGATTATCACATCTGTATATCTGTAGACTTGGTTTCTGTTTGGGACAGAGAGACTTGGGGGCAGGGTTGGTTTCTGCTGTTAAAATCCTTTTGGGAAATATATTCTGCCTTTTAAATATTTCCAAAACTATTTCTTTCTCTCTCTGGGTGGGGGACTGACTTCTCACAGGGGGTAAGAATGAGGAAGCCCCTTCATCTCAGCCAACCTGGCAGCTAATTCCTACTGGACCTCCTGTTTTTTGTTTTTTTTTAACTTTTTCTAAAAAAATGTTCTTTAAAGGGTAAGGAGTGCTAGTCACTCAGCCATCTTTGCAAGGACTGGTACAAGATCAGAAATTTCTGGCTCTTGTTTGACCTGGGCATTGTGGCTTATGTGCTGTTGATTTACCAGATAAGTAACGGGTACTCATTCAGCTCAATTGAGTTTTTGACATAGCCATTGATTGGCATCATTTATCTGCTGTGCTCACACGTATTAAAAAATAATCAGTAAAACACTATGTAGATTCCATCTGAGTGTTGCTTTTGAATGCAAAGATAATGGAAACGGTATAGATTCACACCCTAGTTATCCGAAACGTGTTGTGTAGTAAGTAGTCTGTGGCATTAAGTGATTCAAAACGATTTGTTCATGGACAGAAACAATTTTGAAATTGATTTGATAAAGATGTTTCATGATGTGTAATAAGATACATCTTTTTCCTTCTTTGCATTTTTTTCCTGTGTCTCCATTTGAACACAGTGTAGGTAACTGGAAACTGCATTGCTTGGGAGTGTATATCCTCTGCTCTTTCCAGTCGCAGTTAGCCTTGTTTGTTTTTAGCAATCTTGCCAACAAGCTAAATTGGCCGTATAATGCCATGGTGACACCCTATTCATTATGTGATCTCCATCTGGATCAATTACGTTACCAAATAAGGGAGAAATGAATGCATTTTATGTTGGTTCTGAGTTAAACATTATGCAAATACACTTCCAAATTTTTAAAAATATATATTTAACAAATATACATTTGCATATTAGGTTGAATAATTTTCAATATATTAAATTGGAAGGAATATCTAAATAGTGCACAAGAGTCTGGAAAACTTCCTATAAAATTAATTACATTTAGCTTCATAATGCTAATGTAAAGAGCCGTGGGTAATGAAGATGCAATTCATTTTTACATATTTTTTGCCTATATTGCTTCTGAAAATTTTCACATTTTCATAGCTCAAGGTGGAATGGAATGGAATGGAATGGAATGGAATGGAATGGAATGGAATGGAATAGAATAGAATAGAATAGAATAGAATAGAATAGAGCTGAAAGGGACCTTGAAGGTGTCTAGTCCAGCCCCCTGCTCCAACAGGAGAACCTATACCATTTCAGACAAGTGACTGTCTAGTACAGTGGTGGCGAACCTATGGCACGCGTGCCAGAGGCGGCACTCAGAGCCCTCTCTGTGGGCACCCGCGCCATTGCCCCAGCAGAGTTCGCCAGAGTAGCGAGTACATTGCGTTTGGAAGTGACAGGGCAGGAAGTGAGCGAGCAAGTGGCATTGGGCCCCCCCCGGGGATGCCCCGGAGATGGCGAGGGACTGGCCCCGGCCACGCTCACCCAGTCTGCTGTGACCATTGCAGCCATGCCCACCCAGTGGGCCATGCCCCCCCGCCCCCCGAGGGCACCACAATGCTGATGCAGCCCTGGCACTTTGCGATAAATAAGTGGGTTTTGGGTTGCAGTTTGGGCACTCGGTCTCTAAAAGGTTCGCCATCACTGGTCTAGTATCTCTTAAAAACCTCCAGTGATGGAGCGCCCACAATTTCTGAAGGTGAGCTTGTTCCACTGGTTAATTGTCCTCACTGTTAGGAAGTTTCTCCTTAATTCCAGGTTGCTTCTGTCTCTGATCAGTTCCCAACCATTGTTTCTTGTAGAGATATACTAAAATCTCTTAATGCTTTGACGTTTTTCTCTACATGTTTTCAAACTATAAATACAGAATTCCAAGCATATAATTATTTGTAAAAATAAAGCAATGAGCAAGATACCTTTCCAATTTTAGATTTTTAATCTCAGGCATAAAATATTTTATTTTTGAAAAATAAATGCTGCAGAAGTTATCAAAAAGGAAATAATATATATCAAATTGGAAGCTTTAGGAATAAGCGAATTTAAATGGATCAGAATTGACCACTTAAGTTATTTGATTATATGATACACTTATTAACAACATGAGTGCATATGAAGGCACAGAATGGCAATGATACTCAGAAAGGATATTGCTAAGTATGCGATTGGCCATAGTCCAATAAATGATAGGAGAATTAGTGGCTATCCAGCAAACATCAACTTTTGTGTGAGTGAATACAGTATATCTGTACTACAGATTCAGCATGAAAATCATTGGGGAATTCACTGGCAAATTCAAATCATGCCAAATGCTCCATCTAAAAAGGATATATTACTAATGGCTGATTGGAATGCAGAAGTTGAACTAATGGAGGAACCTGAAATTACAGGAAGATGTGAAACTTGGTAAATAATGCACGGGATAGGTTAGTAGAGTGGTGCAAAGATAATTGCTTATTCATTGCTAATACTTGTTTCAAAAACATAAATGCAGAATCTATTGTATGGATGACACCAGAATCCAAGTGACTACATACTAAGAAAGTAAAGATGGAGAGCTGCAATCCAGTTAACTAGGATACTTCTAGATGTAGTTTGTAGGATAGAAAATAATGCATTATTGGCGTCAAAATATGTTAGCTAAATTTGAAAAATGGAAGACAGTAGATTTGACTTGGAAGTCATATTGCCAGAAACATAGGATCTGTTTATGCAATAGAAGTGAAAGAGAAGCTGAGGAACATAGCAAGAGATGAAATCATTGTGAAACATTAAGGGGGGGGGGAAATCCCAAGTGACTTTCAAAATACTATCTATTGTTATAATCAAAGAAAGGCAGAAGATAAATAATAACAACAACAACAACAACAAATTCAACATGTTAGTAACAACAACAAATGTTATGCAATGAGAAAGATACACAATGTTTATTCTCTTGGAATAAAATTTTATCTTACAGAGGAAGAGTTGATTCATACTTGACACTGAAGTGCAGGCCCTTATAGAAACAACTTTTTAAAAGTCTCCTTGTAGTTCTTACGATTTAAAAATGAATTAACTCATCATAAAATAATGTTTTGTATGATTCCTCAAAGAATGTTTAGAAAAAGATGGTGGCTGGTTTATGTAGGTGTTATATGAAAGTTGTTTTTTTTTAACTCATGTGGTTGCCCTATAATAGTTGTGAAGTTCTTTATTCTAAAAACAATGAGAACTTCGCACAATATAGAATTTGAAGTGATTTTATTTCATTGGTACTTAAAGTATATGGATCTCACTGACTAGTCACAGTCTGTTTATTTTGATGGTACTTTAGCTTTTTGTATTTTACCATTTAAAAAGAAAATAAAAAGCATGAAGGATCTGTGTGTCTGTGCCCATGGCTAAATAAGAGCTGTAGTATTGAGGAGTGAAATTTAAGTTCTTTTAAATCTACTTTTTCCTGATCTACATTGCCCCTAGCAATGCTGTTTATAATATGGAGGTGGGGTTGGACTTTTGGAAAATGGCAGCAAGGAAAAAAGACACTGTCAAGTGTCCAGCTAGCGAATCCAAGAAAGGAACTCCTGGGACATTGTTCTTCCTGAAAGTAACACTTTTATTGAATACGCTACATTGGCACAAAAAAAGCAAAACCAGCTCTGGATTTCCCACTCAAAATCCACATGGTTAAACTTGAATTCCTCTTTGGCTGTTCCTCTCAGTCCATTGCATTGTCCAATCGAATATGCTCCTTCTGTTATGGGAACTGCCTGGATCGTTCAAACACCTGGCCAGCATGACCTTGAAGGGAGAATCAGGATCTCACAGTCTGCAGGCGGAGTCTTGGCAATCCATCCCCACCCCAGACATTACAACTACACCCCTCCTGAGAACGAAGAACTATGTGAAAGAGCAAATCACTCTTGACACCAGTTCCCATTCTACTCTCCATGATTTACCTTCTTATTCTTAATTCCAATTTACCTGCTCCCTACATCTGAATGAGGATGCCCGAATTAATTTCAATCACATATTAATCCATGAACTGTCTGGGTTGTCTTAGGCCAGGGGTAGGCCACCTTGGCTCTTTTATGACTCGTGGACTTCAACTCCCAGAATTCCTGAGCCAGCCATGCTGAGGGGAAAGGGAGAGGTTTCCAAGCTGAGCCATGCTGCCTCAGGAATTCTGGGAGTTGAAGTCCAGAGTCATAAAAGAGGTGGCCTACCCTTGTTGCCTACCCTTGTCTTAGGCCAACCATCTTGTCTCAGGCTCATTCTCCACCTGCGAGGTGATGTTGCTCCATTGCCTCAGGAATCACCAAGGGCCTTTATGCACAACAGGTTTGTTATTGCGTCACTATAAATATTTTAATAGTATTTCAGTTACAATGTTAAGCATGGTAATTTTGAAAAGTAATTAGTTCGGAGGAAGGGAAAATACTAGTTGAAGGTGCTGCAAGCTTTTTTCCTGTTAAAGTTGAGGTACTTTTGAAAAATGTATACGTTGTCTCTTTCCTGATAGTCTTTGTCTTTCTTTGCAGTGCGGCTTCATGAGAGTATTTCCGAAGAAGGTTTCCATTACCTTGTATTTGATCTGTAAGTCTGCTTTATTTGATTTTGATCTTTGATCTCTCTCTCTCCCTCTCCCTCTCTCTCCCTCTCTCTCCCTCTCTCTCTCTCTCTCTTTCTCTCTCTCTCTCTCTCTCTCTCTCTCCCTCTCCCTTTCTCCCTCTCCCTCCCTCTCCCTCTCTCTTTCTCCCTCTCTCCCCCTACCTCTCCCTCCCTCTTCCTCTCTTTCTTTCCCCTCCTTAGTAGCCATATCTGCATGTAATTCAATTTAAGCAAACAAACAAAATTATGGCCTTAAATCCTATGCAAGAAAATGTCTTTTTTGTCAGGAGTTGTTAGTTAACTCCTGCCGGAGTTAAGACCAACTTGTAAATAATGAAGTTTATTTCAGACTACTTTCCTGTGTGCAGATGTTGGGTATTAGCTGACAGAGGAGCGAGAAGTCTTGGGATCCTCAACACAGACAAGAGACTTCCTCCTGTTCAGTCAGCAGAGATCCTTCTACTGAGGCGGGATTTCTATTGGTTTCTTCCCAGTAAATTTGTAATGCTTGGGCTAAATTAGAAGTAGTACCTCTCTGTGATTATTTGTAATCTAGGCTGTGGGCCATAGCTTTCTTTTATTGCCCTTGTTTCAGTCTGCAACTCCATAATTCAGGCCCTTGGCCTTGCACCTGGCCTTGCTACAGGTGTGGGAAAAAGCTTAGGGATAGCTATTGAGTGCTGAACATATATGATTGAGGATTATTAGTCTTTAATTATCTCTTGTTTTGGAATCAAACCCTTTAAAAGTTTATTTAAGAAGTTGAGGGAGGGAGCTTCTCTTTTCCATTTGCTATTGAGTGTTAGTTTTTGACATCTGCTTCATCAAAGTGTGTCTTCTTAATTTCATGGATTATGCTTGATTCCAGGGTGACTGGGGGGGAGCTGTTTGAAGATATTGTTGCCAGGGAATACTACAGTGAAGCCGATGCTAGGTAAGTTCCTACTTTTATTTTGTTTTAATTTATTTACGGTCAATGTCCTAATGCAGTGATGTCGAACCTTTTAGAGACTGAGTGCCCAAACTGCAACCCAAAACCCACTTATGCATCGTCGAGTGCCAGGTGGGTGTGGCCCATTGGGTGGGCTTGGCTGCGGTGGTAATGGCAGACTGGGTGGGACTAAAAAGTTCAATCAATCAATTCTAACTTTGCAAGATCTTTTTTTTCCCCGCGAGAAGTTGAAATTGACTGATTGAACCTTTTTTTTTTTTTTTTTGCACACGGTGGTGGAGGCCTAAAGCGAAAAGGTTTTATAAAACCAAGCTGAAGGCCTAGGACTGGGGCGACGGCGCATGTGCCCACAGAGAGGGCTCTGAGTGGCCCCTCTGGCACCCGTGCCATAGGTTCACCACCACTGTCCTAATGTCAATCCTGCCTCAACTTGGTCAGCATGTGATGGCAGTTCTGACACCTGCGAAACATCATTTCTTGACCAAGTTTTACTGTAGCTGTTCATACAATTTAGGCATAATACTTGTGCAGTTTATAGCCTTTTTTAGACATTAGTTGCCACAATAAATTATTCTTAGGGCAAACTATATAAATAGAGGGAGAGCAATTAAAATAATATAAAATCTGTTTAACAGGGTAGCTTTTGACAAATGACAATGTGGCTAGGTGGTCTTTACTTACCGTATCTTGACTATATTACTTGGCGTTCAAGTACTTTAAGGTGTAGTATAATAAAATTGCCCTTCAATTGCACGTGCTGCTAAATTCTTGTTTTTTAAAAAAGCTATTTATCTATTTCCCTGTTGCAAAGCAGGGTAGCCTGTACCATCTTACCGAACAGAACAGTAAATCACTGTAACTTGCATTTAAATGCATTGTTGTCGATATTGATAGGGAAGACTATGGATAGGTTTTGTCGGAGATTCATCACATTTATGTTCTGCGTCTCCTCTGGGACCTTAAAACAGCTTATTAGATACACCCCTGATAGCTAGGAATGGAAGTGGTGGAACAAAATTAAACCCTGGTTCTCTTTACATCCTGTAGATAGCACCTCAGTTTCACAGATACACTCCTTATCTATCCTTTCCCTTTTAAAAGATAGCATTACCGGATCTTTATTACTACTGTTTGGTTAGGAGCAGTTCAACAGTAAAGACAACTTTATTTTTAATCTGTTACTTTTGTCATGAGTACAATCTGTTCGTGACGTGTGGTTTTTTTTTTTTTTTACTATGCCCTTATAAGATTTTTTTTCTCTAATATAATCTTCCTCTCTACCATCCTTTATAACTGGTAAATGCAAAGAAAGCTCAGGTCATATCCGTTGCAGTCGTTCTATGGGAGTAGAATAATGTGTAAATAATGGCTGCGTAAATATATAATGATTCCTCTGATGATATTATCCATCTGATATAGACTACAAATCTACAAATATTCAGAATGCAACATCCAGTTATAAACTCTTTAGTGTTTCGGATGTCACAAGGCTCTTGTATTGGTTTCTGCAGAGTAAAATAGCTAGAGTAGACATTGCTGTCTGGTTTAGGTTTGGGAGAACTTGTGTTTCTAGAACAGTGGTTCTCGACCTTTTTAATGCCACGACCCCCGACCAGTCGTAAGTCGAGGACTACCCAACCGGTCGTAAGTCGAGGACTATTTCCCTGCCCGGGAGCGCCGTGCATGCGTGGTGCTGCCCCCTTCGCCGGCTGAGGCATAGCTGGCAAGGGGCAGCGACGGCACAGGGCGACCACCGACTGGGCCACCAGCTGGCCCAGCCCAAGGGAGGTAAGGCACCCGCCGGACCCTACGCGCGCCAGCAACCCTCCCTGCGCCCGCCGGCCTCCCACCTCCCACCCCTGGCCCTCTTTTACTTGCATTTTTAGTAGTTGCTCAGCAGGGAGGGGTGGAAACTTCCAGACAGCTCGCCTTCGCTGCAGACAACTTGCAGCACCGTTTGCAGACTGGGACTTTTGGCGGGCTCAGCAGGGTAGAGACAGCCTGGACAATTCCTATTGGCTTTTGAAAGCCAATAGAATTAGACTCTATTCAAGAGAGTCTATTCTATTGGCTTTCAAAAGCCAATAGAATAAGAGAGAGTAGCTCAGCTAAGGAAAAGGGGGAAAAATGGTGGACTCTGTTGTTTGGCGACCCCCGTGAAATGGTCGTTCGACCCCAAATGGGGTCGCGACCCACAGGTTGAGAACCACTGTTCTAGAAGATCACATACGCAGCTAAATCTTGACTTTGCTGCACGTCCCTTGTTATTTTTTGCTTGCTCCTTGCTGCAGAGAGCTGATTGTAATGAAGTGAGAGTGAAGTTCACTCACTTTTGCCATTTTTGGCCTGAAAGGCCTTGCTAAATGCTTGGCTCTGTTCTAGCTGTACAGTGTGTGTCTGATTCTTGCTCTCCACCCGGCTTCCCATTCTGGGATTGGCGCATAGTTGCACAGCCTTGCAGAAGAGTTCACCCTGCCAGCACCTTTGGCTTGTACCTGCTAAGGATATGTTGAGATGCTTTGCTGTTTCCCAGAGCAAGGCCTCTGTCCCTCCACTTAATGCAGTTAGTTTTTATTGTGCAGGTTACATCCAATGGTACTTCCGAGGAATGCTCAGCTAGCTTCTCCATTGTTGTATTCGTTGAGTTATATCATTCGTTATAAAATTTGAACAGATTGTGCACAGCTCCCTTTCAAAAGCACTCACTGTATGTGGTGATGGGTATGACTTCAGAATACTTTAAGAGCGAAGATTACTAGGTGAGTCACCCCACGGCGAGGCGCGTATTCCCATGGACTGGCGTAAACCAGGTAAATGTCCTGGTTTATGCCGTGAGAACTGTTAACAGTGCAAAAATGAGCTACTTCCTTCCTTGCAATAAATTGCTTATGCCGGCTGTTATCTTCGTTTCATTCTAAGTGCCTGGAAACGAGGTTAATGAACATTTGCAGGTTTTGTGTATGGTGCTTCGTGCATGCACTCTATGGGTGTAATGTTGAACTAATACAATAGGTGTTGATGACACATTAACACCAGGGGTGTCAAACTCAATTTCATTGAGGGCCGCATCAGCACTGCGACTGCCCTCAGGGGGCCAGGTGGGTGTGGCCAGGGTGGGTGCAGCCTACTGGGTGGGTGTGGATGTAGTGGGTGTGGCCTACTGGGTGGGTGGGGCCAGCTCTACATCGTTTGCATCAAGGGGTCTGTGGGGGCCTGGGCAGGAGTGGGACAGATCTGAGGGTCTCTGACAGAAGGGGATGGGACCGGGGCAAGCGCCAAGGCATGGTCCACTGGAGGGGCCTCGCTGTTCTTCTCAGGCCATGCAGGGGGGGGGGGCTTATGGAGCTAAGACTGAATGCGTTTCAGCATTGATGGCCACCACAACATTGTACATTAGCTCCTGACAGGCTTGGGCCAGGGCCAAGGCAGCGGGGGCCGTTCCCTCACTGTTTCCAGGATGGCTTCGCGGGCCACATGAAACCACTTTGCGGGCCGCATCTGCATGTCTGCATTACACCATTCATTGCAAAGGGAGAAGGACAGGAGAGAATTTTTGTTTTGCTGGAGCTTGGAAGCTGAAACAAGGGAAGTAAAAATGCAAGTTAAGTAGCCTCTGCAATTTCAAAGACTCCAGCTCAGCGGTTCTCAACCTGTGGGTCGCGACCCCATTTGGGGTCGAACGACCATTTCACAGGGGTCGCCAAGCACCGCAGTCCGCCATTTTTTTTTGGTCGGCCATTTTTTTGGGGGTCGGCCATTTTTTTCCTATCGTGATGCGGGCCGTTGCACCGCACATGCGCGATGCGCCCCGTCGCACCACGCATGCGTGGTGAAGGCCCACCATTTTTTTTGGGGTCAGCCATTTTTTGGGGGGGCGGCCATTTTTTTCCTATCGCGATGCAGGCCATCGCACCGCGCATGCGCGGTGCGGGCCCGCCATTTTTTTTGCGCGATGTGGACCGGGGTCGAGCCCCGGAAAAGGTTGAGAACCGCTGCTCCAGCTCCTTTGTGCAAATATGCTTGCAATGTTCTTCTCTTCATTGCTACTTAACCTTTCCACTGGAAGTTTCCCCAATATGAAGAAAGTGAGGGGATCGTCAGTTTCAGCCAAGGCTAGCAAAAAGGTTGTAGTAAATACTGGCGAATGGAATTGGATCTTGTCTGGCACATTTTAGGAATTCCTGAAAAATCTCTTTCAAGACAGCCTTGATCAGGGGAAGAGGTTTCTGGGTTAAGGTGGGGCTAGGAGTCAGACTTCCAAGCACTTCTCAGTGCACAGAGCTGAATTGCAAAAGGTGCTGTGAATTACATTTTCCTCATAGAACGATGCAGATCGTGGGCATGGTCAGTAATAGCTCAGATTTGCGTCTGGTATTTTAGGCATTGTTAAAACTTTAATCTGCAGTTCCCGATTATAAAAGCATATTTGCTGATTTGCATAAGAATTGTGCCTTGGGAGTCTTACTAGAAAAATGATTACCCGTTGGAGAAATAAATTAATAAATCCATGTTTCTTTTCTGCTTTTGTTTGTTTCTTCTGCAGCCACTGCATTCATCAGATTTTGGAAAGCGTCAATCATATTCATCAACATGATATTGTACATAGGGATTTAAAGGTAATGCTTGGCTCCAGTGAAAATCAGACTTGCCTGGAGCTACAGGTAAACGAAATCAAGATAGTTGCCCAGGTGGGTCTAGGGCAGGGGTAGGCCACCTTGGCTCTTTTATGACTCGTGGACTTCAACTCCCAGAATTCCTGAGCCAGCATGGCTCCGCTTGGAAACCTCTCCCTTTTCCCTCAGCATGGCTGGCTCAGGGATTCTGGGAGTTGAAGTCCACGAGTCATAAAAGAGCCAAGGTGGCCTACCCCTGGTCTAGGGCAGTATAAAATTGGTTTGCTTCTCCACCACAGTCTTTGGCTGAATAATCTTTCATTTAATTGAATGCCCTGGTCTCTTCAAATGCTGCACAATTTGCAAAAACTTTATCACTAATTGACATTGTACTGTAGTTGAGGGAGATGAAAAGTGTTCTTGTAGCAGATCATAACTGCCATTTATAGGAATTACATGAGCTGCAAGAAAGTATATGGGTGGAAGCTTTTTTTTTTTGACTCCTGTTTTCCCAGTCAGTTGTAATTCTAATTTTTAAAGAAATAATGTTAGAGCATATTTTTTCTTGCATTCATAATGCATGTAAGATGTAATACAGTGGGTCTAACTCTTCATGTAGCTTAATAATTCAAAGGATTTTAAAAAAAATATCTAGTATAGTAAAGATAAATCTTGACAAGATCTGGGAGGAATTGACTATTCAACAGCCTTGGAGCTTTTTTTTTTTTTTCCCTAGAGGTATTTTAGTAGAAACTAGATGGCCACTTGTCAAGTATGCTATAGTCATGGATGTCTGTGCTGAGTAAGGGATTGGATTATAAATAATTCGGGATCCCATCAAACCTTTTCATTCCATGATTCAAAGGATTCCTTTAGCAGAGATGAACTCTATATGGTAGTAAAAAAGATTGAGAACTTATGAGACTGCCTTCTTCCAGGACTGGGCTTGTTTTTTTTCTATTGTTTACATACAACCTTGGAACTCTTTCATTGTCTTGCATCAAAATACTGACTCAGAGGGAGCTGGCTAGGTGCAGCCCCTTGCAAGGACTACTTGCAGAACAGTTGTTTGTTTAATCCCGTGATAAATGAGTCAGCCAGTGTAATAGATTCCAGCCAGAAGTGTTTTCAGGAATGATCCTTCGGTGGTGAATACTGCCTTAGCTGGAATTGCAGAAGGATGACTTCTTTTTCTAGTTTTGTTTTATCGGGATCTCCTTGCCAATGATGACAGAGCTGCTCTATTAGGAATGCAGCACTTTGCTGTACCATTTATTCTGGGCTTCGGGACATAGCTCACGCTTCTTCTTAAAAATGTTCCTGCCCTGTGCTTTTGCTGAATCAATTCTAGCTGGCTTCAGATAATCTTGCCTGGATTCAGTTCAGATTATAAGCTGCCACATCCTAGCCCTTACTGACAAACTGGACATCAACAAATCATTTTGCCTGATGGCATCTGCCCCTCCAAGTATTATTGTAAGGAGTTTAAAGCTGACATTGTGGGCTTTCTAACTAAAATATGCAGCCTGTCTCTACATTCAGCCTTTGTAGCTGAAGACTGGAAGGTATCATCTTGATTCCAATTTTTAAGAAGGGTTCACAGGGAGATCCAGGAAATTAAAGACCTGTCAGCTTAACATCTGTTCCAGGAAAACAGTGGAAACCAGAGGACAGAACAAAAACCTAAAGAAGGACTAAACAGACAAATTGGATGTTCTTGCTTTGACACAAACCATAGTTATTATGGACAGATGACAATATATGGAAAAAAACCAAATTACTGGCTGACAGAGAAACCTATAGCCTTATAACACCAACCCAATAGGGAAACTAGATAGCCTGATCAAGAGTATTCTTAATCATCTAACCAAGGGAGGTCAAATCACAAAAGAAGAATAGTGGCAGATGAAAAGCAGTAGACATTTATGGATGTACCAAAATACACAGGCCCAACACATCTCTTTGTCCAACTGTATCATTACCAGGGACCCCAACACACAACACAGTTAAAGAACTTACAAAAGATCTTGAACTGCTTACAAAGGGAAGTTAATATTCTTTCAGTTCTCACTCTAGTGTGTCCAGAACATCAAAGACCTAATATTAAAAGAAGATGAAATTATGATTTAATTCAGTGTCACAGCACTTTACATCTATAGACCCAGAACTACCAACAGAATCCATAGCAATGGGACAACACAACGCTGCCTAATTATTTTTTATTTAAGCATTTATTAAATTTATGTAGCCACCCAACTCTTAATATAGGTAATTGGGATCACCATCTAGAAAGCATAGCATTTCCATGCATGCAACCAAAACTATGGATCTGATATGTAGACACACTTTTGTCATAATAAAGAAGGAACAACTAGACCAGGGGTAGGCAACCTTGGCTCTTTTATGACTCGTGGACTTCAACTCCCAGAATTCCTGAGCCAGCCATGCTGAGGGGAAAGGGAGAGGTTTCCGAGCTGAGCCATGCTGGCTCAGGAATTCTGGGAGTTGAAGTCCACACGTCATAAAAGAGCCAAGGTTGCCTACCCCTGAACTAAACAGATGAAATCAACATATTTAAAGGGAAAAAAATTCACAAGGGAAGAGGAAATCAACACACTACCCTTCCTGGACATCCTCATCAGCCTAAAGAATGACAGCAGATTAGAAACACAAATCTATCGAAAAACCATCCACACTAACCAAATGCTCCACTACCAAAAAACAACCAACCTCCCACAAGAGAAGCTGTGTAAGGACGTTATTCAGATACACTGCAGCAATCCAGGACACCAGAAAAAAAAGAAACAGACCACCCGTGCCACATCTTCCTTTAAAATGGAGAAAAACAACTTTATGGAAAAACACCTGACCACTCAACTCACTACAACACAGCCAACACAAGCTGTGGAAAAGGTAGCATGGCCATACATCAAAAACATCACAGAAACAATCAACGGACTGTTACAACAACATGGCATTAACCGTGGCGCACGTACCGATGAAAATTCCAAAACATCTTAACATAGGCCAAAAGACCCAATAGCTCAAGAAGAAAAGTGTAAGAACCGTAACTGCCACTATATGGGACAAGCAGGCAGAAGACCAACAGGATGCATCCATGAAAAAGGGGCAGTCAGAAGACATGATGAAAACCTTAATTGGAGAGGACAGACTTAACCGTAGTTTCAACTTGGAATCTGTGAGCACAGTAGACAAGGCTAAATCCACAAACGTTAGAGAATGTCTGGAAACTTGCCATTCAGACAAATCAGCCATCAACAGGAACATAGAGATAAATTACATTTATACTTCATTCGAAAGAGACAATAAAAAAACCATAAAGAAAATAGAAAGATCAGAACACTTCCTTGCCAGCAATTAACACCCAGATAAGCAGGGCTTAACATCAAGAGCAAGAGCATACAAAGAAGTAGTAAATAATACCTTAATCAAGGATTTACCAAGGAGAAAACAACACCCCCACAAAAAAACTGACAGGGCAAACAACTGTATACAAAGAAGGAGTACTGAAGATGTTATCTAGCCAAGTCATGAAATGTCTGCAAGAAAACAAGCAAGCTTACAGAGCACCAATGGCTCCACAATGGAAACCACTATTAAAGATAAAATTATCAAAAATTTGGAGACACAGACCTTGCTCAAGATAGCCAGGATGGCTTCAGTAAGGGAAGGTCCATTTTTTTTTTAAAAAAAATAGCTATTAGAGGTTTTTTTGAGAGTGTTAATAAGCATGTGGATAAAGGTGAGCCACTAGTCATCTACTTAGATTTTTCAAAAATCTTAAGCTTTCTGTTCTAGGACCAGGGCTTTTTATATAATCTAGCATTGGACACGATTAACGGAATAGCCAAGTTCATGTTTTTTAGAATGGTTAAAAACACTAAGGAACTGTGAAGGACTCTCTGCACACATTGGCATAAAAATGGCAGAATGGGCAGAGAACAAAATCACCACAACGACAGCTCTCGAAAGAGCTAACGTGGAATCAATACAATTTAAAAACTGCAGTTGATTGCATTGTTTTTCAGCTGGGTGGTCTCCCTGTTCAGCAGCCAGCATTAGAACTGCTTGTGTGTGACAGCATAAAACAAGGGTTTTATACTGAGCATAGACTACAGATATAATAAATGTATGAAAGATAATTTCCTGGGCCTTAATGCTGTGCCAGGTTGACTTAGGAGGCTTTGAGAAGATGCATTTGGTCGTTCCACCACACAATGAGCAGGATGCATTATTCCAGTGCACAATTGGAATGATTTTAGTTTTTCCTGAAGCATAATTGGGATTTCTGTGCCACAACCATAACTGAAGTTTTGTCCGGTTAAATCGATGTACGTATGTAGCCTGGGAACTCCATGCAAAGTTTGTCTCGCTGCATCTTGTTCTGCTGCCTTCAGAATTACCTCCAACAGTGACTATATCACAAGGAAATCTGAAGGCCGTGCAGAATTAGTGCCACCTACTGTTTGCGTGGCGCCTCAGAAATGCTTATCCGAGAAAGAGTTTGACAAGTTGCAGTAGATGGTTGTGAAGATGAATTTTAGTCCAACCCTTCCATTGCCGTGACCTAAAGTTTGTTAATGATCCAGGTAAGAATCTGGATTTGTTAAAAGAAATAATAATAATAATAATAACTTTATTGTCATTGTGTGTGTATACGCAGTATACACATACAACAAAATTTACATGACACCCAAAGACCAGGTCCCACACACATAATCCCCAAACACACTCCCACCCACCACAATTCCCCATCCCCAAACCACCCAGCATCCACCCAACAGACCAAGTAGTACCGTCCAACAGTTCACTGATGGTGGCCCTTTAGTTCATTATTAAGTGCAATTATAGCTCTGGGATAAAAACTATTGAGAAAATGGGTGGTCCGAGTTTTAAATGTTCTATATCTTCTGCCAGAAGGCAACAGTCCAAAGAGATTGTAAGCAGGATGGGAAGAATCTCTGAGAATGTTACGCAACTTCCTCAAACAACGAGATTCGAAGATGTTGTCCAGGTAGCTGGTAGCTGGAGTCCAATAATATTCTGGGAAATTTTAATAGTTCTCTGTAGAGCTTTTTTGTCCGCTACAGAGCTGCTCCCATACCATGCAAGAATGGCAAGAGTCTGGACACACTCTCTCTTTTTTTTTTGTAGAATTTTTTATTAATTTTATAATTATAAATATAACAAAAAATCAAATTAAAAACAACTCAACTGAATACAATCGTTTACAACTTTTTCCAACACAAAAACAAAGCATAAAAACTTAGCTAAAATAGTTAAAATAACTATGGGTATTGCTCGGTGGCACCCCCTCTACCACATCCCCCTCTTCCTTCCTCCCTACTTCAACTTCTATCACCCCACCCTCTCTACCTCCCTCTCTCTCCTCCCTCCTCCTACAGCCTCCCTACTTCCCTCCAACCTTCACTCCTCAAACTCCCCCCCCTCAGATGTGGTGCCGAGGTGCCGCCAGAGCAACCCGTCTTTTATCAAAAAATATATCATTCTTATGTAATTCCGATACCATCTTACAGTTGAGGAAATTATAAAACCCCAGCCACCCACCCCGACTTCCCAAAGTGAATACAGGGTAAGAACACAAGAAAACCCACTAAACTACACCAAATTATTATATGTCCTATTGAAGATTTAACTATATTTTTTCAGTCCAACATATAAGTATTTAACTATATGCTAAAAACAATTTCTTGGATTGATATTTCCCTTGTATATACTCTATCCATTTTTTCCAGTCCAACATACATTTTTCATTTGAATGATCCTTCAAATATGCAGATATTTTAGCCATTTCTGCCAGATTTATAACTTTTAAAGTCTCTCTTTAAAAGTGGTGGGATAGTAGGACAGAAGTAGACGTTGAGATAGATTTTGAGATAGAAGGATTAGAATGCGATGCTACGAACTTGAACAAGAGGGCAATGCTTTTAAGGTAGAAATATTCACCTCAGGTCTTTCTCTTGTTTTGCCTCTCTTAGCCTGAGAACTTGCTGCTTGCCAGTAAATGCAAAGGCGCTGCTGTCAAACTGGCTGACTTCGGACTTGCAATTGAAGTACAAGGAGAGCAGCAGGCCTGGTTTGGTAAGTGTTTCAGAAGGGTTGACGTTTTGTCAAGTTAAATTTCTTTCTTTTTTTTTTACTTAAAAGGAGGAGGGTTGCAACTTGTCACTTAAAGAAAGGCCCCAATTCACCTCCAAAATGGAAGTGGTTTTCTTTGCATGGATGAGATAGCCCAGTGATGGGGAATCTTTTAGAGACCCAGGGCCCAAACTGCAACCCCAAACCTGCTTATGCGTCGTCGGGTGCCGGGTGGATGTGGCCCATTGGCTGCGTGTGGCCAATAGGGTGGGTGTGACTCATTGGGTGGGCGTGGTTGCAGTGGTAACGGCAGACTGGGTGGGACTAAAAAGTTCAGTCAATCAATTCCAACTTCGCGAGATCTTTTTTTCCCCCCGAGAGAAGTTGAAATTGACTCATTGATTGAACCTTTTTTTTTTTGCACACGGCGGCGGAGGCTTAAAGCGAAAAGGTTTTATAAAACCCAGCTGAAGGCCTAGGACTGGGGCGACGGCGCACGTGCCCACAGAGAGGGCTCAGAGTGCCGCCTCTGGCACCCGTGCCGTAGGTTCGCCACCACTGAGATAGCCCGAGCTCCATTTTGTGCGCTGGCTTACCTACTGCAGCCCTTGCTTCATTCCACTCAACTCTGTAGCAGGGACTTTTGTTCGCCCTTGGTTTAAAATGCCAAATTTTGGGACATGAGATCCCTCAGCTTTCATTCTGTTAGTTTTCTTCGCTGAGACAAGCCTGAAATAAAAGAATAAAAGAAAACAAGCCTGAAATAAAAACAATATTAGAAAGTGAGATGGACAGACTTGCAGGGGCTGAGACCTGTGGTGGCTACTGCTGGGCATATCTGAGGAGCACTTCTTATTGCAGCTCCTGTCTTTGCTGCTTTGGACAGTGTGTGGTCCAGAAGATCTTTGGCAGTAGCTACCAGGGAAAGATTTTTTGTTGCACCTGGACACATTTGCTGGGGGTGCCCTAGGCTCGGTCATTGAGAAGCACACTCCCATGCAGCTTCCAGCTTCCCTCAGTGCTAGTCTGCACCCTGGGGAGATCTAACCGTGTCCCCCTCCAAGAACTCCACCTTGAGAGCTTTGCATTGCAGAACTGAGTTGGATACTCCAAGGTGTAATGAAACTGGTGCAATCTGAGGAGGAAGAAATGGTTTTGGGGAAGGGTGGGGAGGGAATGAGTTGAATTCCTTCTGATAGATCCTGGTGAGCGTAGGGCTGGATGGGAGTTGACATAAGGTTTTAGATGGGAGTTGACATAAGGTTTTAGAGCGATGGGCCCTTGATTGGTGAGATAATGGATGAAACGTGATTGAGACGGTGGGTGCAGAATGAGCATCGATTTGGTCAAGTGCAGCCTGTGGAGGAGTCGTGAGTCTTCAAAGAACATTCAGATGTGGAGTGAAGGCTGATGTAAGTGGAAGTTGATAAGAAGGGGGAAGAGTAGGATGGAGATAGAGAAGGATGGAGGGAAGTAGAAAGGAAGTAGAAAGAAGGATGGCAAGAGGGGGGATGAGTATAGAGAAGAGAAGGAGGGAGGAAAGTAGGTAGCTAGTTGGTATGTGAGGGGGGAAGGATAGGGTTAGGGGGATGTGGTGGTGGGGGTACCGGGCAGTAATGTTAATTGTTTGGCATGATTATTTTCAGTTGAGCTATTGGTATTTGATGTATTGAAAAATGTATTTATGTTTTGTTTATGGATGATTGTTTATTTTAACACTATGATTTGATTTGAGTAGTTTCTTTTTTCTGTAAAAATTAAAAAAAACCAATAAAATATATTTAAAAAACAAAAAGAACATTCAGATGCTACAGCTGCTCTAGAACATAGCAGTTGTGGGTGCACCATGTGAAAGCCACATTTATTCTGACAACTAGACTGGCTGCTAGTTGACTTCTGGGTGCAATTCAAGGTGCTGGTTATCTTGAAAGTCTTAGATGTTTCAAAACCGATGTATCTGCAAGTCTGCCTTCTCCCAGTAACATCAGCCTGCCTAATAAAATTTAGTAGGATTGGATCTTTACATATCCCGCTGATCAGACTGGCCAGAGGCTTCAAGGACCATGAAGGCTTAACCTCTCAGTCATCGTCCCATTTCACCACCATCACACCTCCAACTTTTGAACTGACCCCTCCTCCCTGGCCTTCAGAAAATTAATGAAACCTTGGCTGCTCCACTAAGCCTTCAGCTTGATTTGCATTACTTTTGACTTCAAATATGTCTTGGGCAGGCGTATGTTGCTCAAAAGTCGGCTGATTGGAGTGGGCTGTAAGTCCTGTAAAGATATAAATGAAAAGGATATGCCCCAGAGGAAATAAGGGATATAAATACAATGTATAAGTAAGATTAAAATATTAACTAACGTTTGACCATAGCATTAGGTTTCGTCTGCCAATTGAAGCCGAATCAGTCGTGGCAATCTAGGATTATCTTCCCAACAACTGGCGTGGGAGTGAATTGGTTTGACTGACACCCTGTGCTAGACTTGGTCCAAGATGGTGGAGTCTGGGAAGGTTTTTCATGAATTATTCATGGGGTAGCTCTCTAACACATCCCCCCCACACTTCGTGTCGGAAGGCTTATTTTCTCGTAATTGTGGAATTAGTAGCTTTATTCTGAAGTGCTGCGCTGTGCTTTGACAGGATTTGCAGGTACTCCGGGTTACCTGTCTCCTGAGGTCTTAAGAAAAGATCCTTATGGGAAGCCAGTGGATATATGGGCGTGCGGTAAGATCCTCTTAACTTTTAATCCTCGTTCTTTGGGTTGTGGGATCTATTTGCTTTAAGGTGGGACCAAGCTGCATAAGGGTATCTGGCAATTTGCAGAGATGGAGAATATAGTCTATGGACCTGTGACTGGAACGTTCCTCAATTGAATCGAAAAGGCAGCTGGGTACTTTTTAATCCAACTGCTATCTGTTCTGTAGAAACCAAGGTTGGCTCAAGTGCTACCAGCTACATAGAGTCCTCATCCTCATTATTTGGAAGATTATTAGATTCCTGAAAACAGAGCTAGATAACACAGAACCTTGATGGACATAGGCCAAGGGTAGACAATCTTGGCTCTTTTATGACTCGTGGACTTCAACTCCCAGAATTCCTGAGCCAGCATGGCTCAGCATGGAAACTTCTCCCTTTCTCCTCAGCGTGGCTGGTTCAGGAATTCTGGGAGTTGAAGTCCACGAGTCATAAAAGAGCCAAGGTTGCCTACCTCTGGCCTAGGCCTAGCCCGCTTTCTGACTCGTGGACTTCAACTCCCAGAATTCCTGAGCCAGCATGGCTCCGCTTGGAAACCTCTCCCTTTCCCCTCAGCATGGCTGGCTCAGGAATTCTGGGAGTTGAAGTCCACGAGTCATAAAAGAGCCCAGGTTGCCTACCCCTGACAAAGGCAGATTCCACTCTGTCCTACATGATGGAAATGTAGAATCTGGACTGACAGAACTTACAGTGAAAGGAAGCCTGGATGTAGGGATTGTGAAATGAGCATGTTCTGTCTTGCAAAGATTCAACACATCCATTTCTTTTAACCAACGTTCGGCTGCAAAACTCTGTAGAGTAATCCAACTTTTCTTTCGATTGCGATATATTCTGCAAGGCTCTTTTTATTTTAGTACTCAGATTACTAATTAGGTTTCTCAGTTCTCAGACACTTTTATCTGTTTTTCTTCTTTTAACAGAAAATTGTCCCATGAAAATTCCCGACAGCACTTTCGTAACTTAACACTTTTTCTTTGTGCAGCCTGCAATTAACTGCTGTTCCATTAAGCTCCAAGAGTATTTAGACCTTTAACTCTCTTCATCACAAGTTTGAAAGGAAAACTTGTATTAGCTGGAGTGAAAAAAAGACTAGTTTCTTGTCCATTATTTCCCCCAAACTGATTTAGAATGGAAATGGTCCAGATTGATTTGTTCATTCATGTCTGAGATGAATGGGACACTCTCTTCATTGTAAACAATCCAGAACATTTACTGCATGAATGGAACATTGTTCTCTGCTTGCTAGAGTAATAAACCTGGTTTCAGTTTATTAATGCACTTCTGATGCTTTGTTACAACCTGTAACTGGTACAGACTTCCACTTATGAAAGCACGTACACTTAATTTGTATAATGTCTGCTGACTGGAGCAAATGAGCAAGCAATTAAACAATGTCCTTAGTCATCCATTATCTTAAAAGGAACAGATCAGGAAAAGCCTACCCTTACTACATTTCTTTTCTTTACATTTCATTTTGTTCACAATAAAATGTTTTTATCCGCTCGCTAGGAGTGGTCATTTGCACATACGGGCAGGCCTTATCAATTTTTAAAAATAATGTATTGAGGTTTTTAATAAATATAGTAACAACCAGTATAGACAAAACTGTTTGTTGGTTTGTTTAGTAAATTTGTTTCTGCAGGGTGACTCTGAGCAGCTTACAAGATCAAAATAAAACCATAAACACATGTACAAATGTGTAAAATCACAATGAAATCATAATAAAATATCAATTATAAACTAAAAGATGTGGAGGAAAGGACCAGAATGTATGGTGAAGGCGAGGTGGGAGCTGCTGTTAGTTAATCAACTACCTCCAGCGTGATACTCCCCCCCCCACTGAGGCCCCAAGCCAACTGGCAGAGCTACTACTACTACTACTACTACTACTAATAATAATAGTAATAGTAATAGTAATAATAGTAATAAAGTTGGAAGGGATCTTGGAGGTCATCTAGTCCAACCCCCTGCTCAGGCAGGAAATCTTATACCATTTCGGACAAATGGCCGTCCAGTCTTTCTTAAAAACTTCCAGTGTTGGAGCATTCACCGCTTCTGGAGGCAGGTTGTTCCGTTGGTTAATTGTTCTAACTGTCAAGAAATTCTCCTTAGTTCTAGGTTGCTTCTCTCCTTGATTAGTTTCCATCCGTTGCTTCTCATCCTGCCTTCAGGCGCTTTGGAGAATAGCTTGACTCCCTCTTCTTTGGGGCAGCCCCTGAGATATTGGAACACTGCTACCATGTCCCCCCTCGTCCTTCTCTTCATTAAACTAGACATACCCAATTCCAGCAACCAATAAGATAACCTTTAATATTCCAGCAACCTTTATATATTTCCTGCCTGGAGGAACCGCTTCTGGAGGCAGGTTGTTCCACTGGTTAATTTTCTCAACTGTCAGGAAGTTTCTCCTTAGTTCTAGGTCAGTGTTTCTCAACCTTGACAATTTTAAGGCATGTGGACTTCAACTCCCAGAATTCCACAGCCAGCAATTGCTTCTCTCCTTGATTAGTTTCCATCCATTGCTTCTTTTTTTTTATACCGTTTATTATATATTTATAAATGTAAACAGAGGAAACAAAGAAAAACTCAGGTTGAGTGCAACTCAACTTAATACAACATTTTTACTTGTCAACATTTTTCAATCAGCATATAAAAATTTAACTATAAGCTAGATACAGTTTCTTAGATTGATATTTCCCTTGTATGTAGTCTATCCATTTTTTCCAGTCCAACATATATTTTTCGTTTGAATGATCCTTCAAATATGCAGATATTTTGGCCATTTCTGCCAAATTTATGACTTTCAAAGTCCATTCTTCAATAGATGGTAATTCTGGTTTCTTCCAGTATTGTCCCACCAACAGTCTTGCTGCTGTGATCAAATTCAAAATTAAGTTCATCTCTAAGGTGGTACAGAAACAACTGCGGTAGAAATTCAATACGCTTTTTCAAAATGCTCTTGAGTGCCCACCATATTTTTCTCCAAAAAGCCTTAATTTTTCTACAGGTCCACCATACATGAAAATAAGTAGCATCCATACTTTCACATCTCCAACATTTACATTGAAGGTCAGGGTAGATATATGATAGTTTTTTCGGATCTAGATGTCCTGCCTTCAGGCGCTTTGGAGAAGAGCTTGACTCTCTCTTCTTTGGGGCAGCCCCTGAGATACTGGAAGGCTGCTCTCATGTCCCCCCTCGTCTTTCCCTTCGTTAAACTAGACATGCCCATTTCCAGCAACTGTTCCTTATATACTTTAGCCTCCAGTCAGTCAATCTTGCCTCAGGGAATAAGATATTTCAGAGTAGAAGAAAAAATAAAAATAAAAAGTTCAGAAGGTGCAGGGAAAAAAAGACAAAAAAGTAGAAGAGAAAAGGAAAAAGGCAACAAAGGTCCCCCTTCAATCTTCATAACACCAAGCATAATCTAACAATACTAACTTCTCACCCTCTTTTAAAGTTACAGATAAAAAAAACCCCTTTCTTCCCATAACATAACTTTTATTTATACACAATCCAGAAATCACCATCTGTTCAATCCTAGTCAGCAAAAACTGAACTCTCCATTAAGAGTTGCAGAAGTATCCAACAAATCATTGATCCCAGGTCAAATAGTCCTCTTTTTTTGCTCTGTATATCTTGACCTTCAAATCATTCTTACAGCATTGCAGGATTTGATCTTTCCTCGCCCTTTGGCATTTAAAATGTGTCTTCAAAGCGTTTACCAGCCTATTTTGTAAATCCTATAAAGAGGCTTTGTTCAGGATGTTTCCCTGCAGCTGTTCAACACCCAGATACTTTCTCTTGATTTTGTCTTTTGTAATTTCATCTTGGTAATCTCAGTTTTGTTGCCTCCCATTCCATCAAATTCTATAATGTCTATGTCACATAAAAGGTTTTTAAAATACTTTTTTCTCACCGTATTGTAAAAGTTTGTCCATTCAAATCTTGATTCTTTTTAATACAGTTGTTATTAATATTTCAGTCCATGTTTTTAAAAAAATGAAAATAAGAAACAGCTATGGCCATTTTAACTCATTTCTGCCTGATCCTTTAGTTCCCCTTAGTGTCCATTTACAACCTTCTTTAAGCCTCAGTTCCTAATAGGGGTTTGTTCTGATTCAGTCATTTCCCACAAGTATATTATTTAATTATATACTCGTGTTTTGTTTTGTTTTCAAATCTTACAGCAAATGTAACCAATATTCCAAATCTTTCTGGTCTCCAAATTCATTTAAAACTGTCTTAAATCAAGAATTATTTTTTTTTTGCTTTTTGCCAATCATACATTAAATATATAGTAAAATTTCTTAAATCCAAAGAGGAAGGTCATACTCACCAGGTGTTGAATTAAGTTTGCTGTTTTGAAGGTCTCTAATATTTCCAAATGTGATTAAAAAGTGAGTTTGGCTGGCTTAGTGTCTTATGAAAGACTCCGCCATTGTTTAGGGTAAAGATAGTTTATCTCCCTCAGGTCCTGGCACTCAGACCCATGGAAGATCTCAAATAAATGTATTAACATACAGTACATGATGGCTAAGGATGCTGCAAGCATTCTCACATTTTTCCATGTACAAATATTTATGGTAACTTGAGAGATGCTGGTTTGTCAGAGAGGGAAAGGTATGTTCCTCCATAGAAGTTGGAATGAGTCTTGAACATAGCAGATAGATTGCCTTGTGACAATGGGCAGCAGCTTAAAAGGTCCCCGTGGATTGACTCAAGGGTGTATTTGTCTTTTAGGGTAACTGTTTTTTTTATTTTCTCCCAGGAGTTATTCTTTATATATTACTTGTTGGATATCCTCCATTTTGGGATGAAGATCAGCATAAACTGTATCAGCAGATCAAGGCAGGGGCCTATGATGTAAGATAATTCCTTATATGTTGTTTTCTGTAGTTAATTGTTTGGTTTTGATGCATCATGCTGAAAAATGCATTGTTGGGCATACGGGATAAGGAAGAGGGATAGTGTCAGAAGTTGCTCATTCATAAAAATTATAGAGGGGTTAATACTAGTTCAGTAATTTAAAATCTTTTAGTGGCTGAACATTCTTTTAAAGAGAACCATTTTCTATTCTTGTTAGCCGGATGAAATAACAGGAACCAACTAATGTTCCCATTTATCTGTAACCTAAATTCAGCAATCTAACACTCCAAATAATTTGTAGTCTACAGTCCACATCCTTATTGGAACTGTATCACATATATTTTTCTGCTTTGATTCATAATGTGAATCCCCGAAGGGCTGCTAACTCATAGTGATTCAATATGGAATAAAAGCAAAAGCAACTACAGAAATACACGTTACATAAACTGGTAAAAAAAAAACAGCCTCTGTTATCTCTCCGCTTAGTTTCCTTCTCCAGAATGGGATACTGTGACTCCAGAAGCAAAGAATTTAATCAACCAGATGCTGACAATAAACCCTGCAAAGCGCATCACAGCAGATCAGGCACTTAAACACCCATGGGTCTGTGTAAGTATCTACAGCTTCCCTTCTCACAGTAACTTTAGAAGCTTGGAAATAGGCCCCAACCACGTTAAAGCTGAAATGGAAGAACTACAAAGACGGCACGTAGAGGGGGAGAGAGTGAGATTGAGAGCCACTGGTTAGGTCAGGGGTGTCAAACTCAATTTCATTGAGGGCCGCATCAGTATTGCGGTTGCCCTGGGGGGGTGGCCAGGGTGGGTGTGGCCTACTGGGTGAGCATGGATGGAGTGGGTGTGGCCTACTGGGTGGGCATGGCCAGCTCTACATCGTTCGTGTCAAGGGTGCCTGTGGGGGCCTGGGCAGGAGTGGGACAGATCTGAGGGTCTCTGGCAGAAGGGGGGTGGGACCGGGGCAAGTGCCAAGGCATGGTCCACTGGAGGAGCCTCACTGCCTGCTGAAACCCCTCCCCCGGAGCCCATCAAGCCGGATATGTGAAGTAGGCAAGGGCCATTTGCTGGCCACTTCCAGGCGATGATGCATTTCTTCATTCCTCACAAAGGATGACACCTCCCCAGCATGCACCCAGGGGGCGGAGCCGATAGGGCAGGGGCTGGTTCCTCGCTGTTTCCAGACGGCCTTGTGAAACTAAGACTGAATGCGTTGCAGCATAGATGGCCACCACAAAATTGTACTTGGCTCCCGGCTGGCCTGGGCCAGGGCCAAGGCAGTGGGGGCCGTTCCCTCACTGTTTCCAGGATGGCTTTGCGGGCCACATGAAACCACTTCGTGGGCCGCATCCGGCCCCCGGGCCTTGTGTTTGACATGTCTGGGTTAGGTGGTTGGACTCTTACTGATGGAACATAAGTTCAGGCCGTTGATGGAAACACTGAATGTGGGGCAGTTACATGCAGTGGAATAACATGAAGAGAGATTGCCGTGTAAGCTACCTTGAACGCTTAGAGCAGGGGTCCCCAACCCCCGGTCCATGGACTGACACCGGTCCGCAGCATGCCAGCAATCGGTCCGCGCAAACAAGCAAAGCCCCATCCGTAGGATGCAGGCAGCGCACAAAACCACACCCCCTCTGGTCCGCGGAAAAACCTTTCTCCATGGCACCGATCCCTGATGCCCCAAAGGTTGGGGGCTTGTGGCTTAGAGGAACGGCAGAATAAAAATCTAGTAATTAAATAAACTGAGATGGTGATCTAAATGCCAGTTCCTGTTTGCTTTTTTTCCAGCAACGATCAACTGTCGCTTCTATGATGCACAGACAGGAGACTGTGGAATGCTTGAGAAAGTTCAACGCCAGAAGAAAGCTGAAGGTATATATGCAGTGACTTACAATTCCCCATTTTGTGATTATAGAAGTTGGCAATATGCATTCCAATGAGCATTCCTCTCCATCACTTTACACATGTTCTTTGCATGTGTTCATCAGCTCCACACCATAAAATCAGATCACCTTTATTAAATCCATTACATTCATTCTCCCCATCTTAGTTTCATGGACTCCGAATAATCTGTTTTCTTCCTTTAATTTCATTCATTAATTAATGCTCTTCACTATTTACTCCTCCTACATTTCATGTGACAACCTTATGTGCTCTGGTGATCACCAGCTTGTTCTATGGGTATGGATCATTGTTAATAGTAATATAGAAAAATATAGAGGTTACTAATCTTAGTGGTATCCGTGGCTCATGCAGCATTACCAGCTCTTGGTAAAGACAGTAACAGCCAGTTTTAGCAGTAGTATGCCCAGTTGTGCCCAAGTATAGTCACACTAATACATTGTGACTCACACCCTGCTAACTAGTAGGTGCATGCAACATATAGAGACCCTATTTGGGAGGCTACGTCAGGCAAAACACTTCCCTTGAAAGTGAAGAAACTTTAATTGGGGGCTGCATGACATATCTTTATATTTTGTGGTATAGATCATAATAAATCTATATGTTCACTGGTATAGTATCCAGAATATTCGTTCTTGACCTTTTGCGTGTTTTTATATATACATATATATATACAAATATATATGTATATATATATGTATATATATGTGTGTGTATATATTGCTATTTTTAGGGGGCAATCCTTACTACTATGCTGGTGTCTCGGAATTTTTCAGGTAAGAATTTGTTTGTTTTTCTGTTTCTTGATTTGTGTCCAGCAAATATGTTAAATGAATTTTAGCTTTACAAATCAGACAGAGGACCCTTTACTTTTTGAAGAACGGTCCAATTTTATGCAGTCGTTGTATATTTGACCTGATCCTAGATAAGAATTGCCATGATTGTACTTGGCACTTTTCAGTTTCCTGTTTGCTTGTACTTGCTTATATTGTGGCAGCAAAGTTTTTTTTTTTTTTCAGCTGAGAGGAGAGAGAACAAAATCCTAACCAAACATGTGGTTGATGTCTGTGAGGAATAGTAGGATGGCCCCTATGTATACAAAGTCCTAGACCAGGGGTAGGCAACCTTGGCTCTTTTATGACTCGTGGACTTCAACTCCCAGAATTCCTGAGACAGCATGGCTCAGCTTGGAACCTCTCTCTTTCCCCTCAGCATGGCTGGCTCAGGAATTCTGGGAGTTGAAGTCCACAAGTCATAAAAGAGCCAAAGTTGCCTACCCTGTCCTAGAGCAGTGTTTCTCAAGCTTTGCAACCTTAAGATGTGTGGCATGGCTGGCTGGGAAATTCTGAGACTTGAAGCCCACACATCTTAAAAGCTCTCAGATTGAGAAACGGTGTCCTAGAGCATCCAGAATGGGGCAATAGGAATAAAAACAAAAATCAAAATGGCAACCACAATGCTTCCGCCATCTTGACTTTTTCAAATCTTTCCCTCCACCCCATGAATGTCTCTGCATCGAGAGCTGATTCTGATAACTGTTTCCAAAAATTTTAAACAGTCCCAGCTGGTATTTATATCCATAGTTTTATAAAGAAATAGCAAAAACCTGACATAAATTAAAACCATTGGCATTTTTTTTTCCTTTGAGCCATCTTAAAAAGATTTCACACGGCATTCAAGTCTTGAAAAGATTTCTGGCCCCTGCTGCAGCATTCTTTCAATTTGCAAATCTTTTTATTTTTCATTGTAAAGTACCTAACATGATAGATTACAAAGTAATAATCCACAGAAGTTGCTTAAAAATAATTCTCTCTCTATCCTAACTTCCCAAATTTACACATTATGTTTTCAGTTTGCAGAGGTGGGTCTGCTTATGACAGCGAGATATTTTTTTTTTTAGCTGTGGCAAGAAACAGCAGTTACTTTGGAGAAAACTGCCTCTGTCAGTATTTTCTTTCAACAAAATGTTTTCTAACTTCATATCAATATGCATACTATTGTTTTCAGGACTTGGGTTTGAAATTTTCCTCCCTTTTCACAAACAGAAACCAGTTTTTCTTCTTCACCTTCCAATGATAAGAGAACTTCTGAAAATCCTCTTATCATATTTCCAATTTAATGCGAAGCAAAGACAATTCCTTAAGCACTACAATGGTTTGAGAGGGTGCTTTTTTAAATTTCACTCCTAAGTGTAGGGGTTTGGTGGGGAAAATCTTGGCTCTCGATTTCAGTAAAATAGTCTAATTTCTCACTATTCAAAAATACACGATGCTGTATTTACACAACCACTCAAAACTCTTAATTTCTCTGTCAGGAATGTTATAAACAGATTTCGTTATCACAGCAGAGAATTATGATGATTGTGATATTGAAAAAAATCAGGAAAGGATTTGTATGGCTACAGTTTTCTTCCTGTTTCTTCTACCACCAAATCAGCCCATAATGTTTATCAGTGACTACTTCGTGGTCAAAAGGACTCACTAGGGATTCATTATTCAGATCTAATTGAATTTAGCAATTGGATTTGAAGCAGTAAAAAGACAGTGTTTTAGAACTAAAATAACTCAAGGTGACTGAAGCTCTTCATTGCCCAAGCTATATGTGTATGAGAGGAAGAATGCCAGCTAAGTATTGGTGTAGAAATAACAAGACAGTATAGGAGTCCCAATGAGGTCAGGCACCTGTAAACATAGTAAATAATAAAATACATTTAAGCACCTTTTCCTACTAATGGCCATCAGGTCATTAACTGTATTTGTCAACTATTGATATATTTTAGAAAACACATGCGTAAGTCGAAATTAACAGCACAGATCACATTATTACAATATAGTAAAGCTTGCACTAACATCTTACACTATATTCACAATGCTGTTCATGTTCCTTTGCAACAGAGGTCAGAGCAAAGATGACACAAATAATACCCATTGGTGCAACTACTCTAGGAAAGGCAAGCTGTGACTTAATTTCTGAGAAATACACACCCGATAATAACCAGCAAAATCCAAACAAATAGAGCTAGGAATCCAAGCCTAGCATAGAGGTGCCTGGAAAGAACGACATGGCTGCAGGAGGCTGCCAGCTGTGAGTCTTCAGTACAAAAACGTGGGCAGTACAAAAACTGAAACCCGTAGATCAGAAACAGGAAATAAAGGAAGACAAAACTTTTTCAGACCTCTAAATCCAAATCAGAATTAGACCCAAAGGAGCAGAGAAAGCAGATACAAGTGAAACCATTGGAAACAAAAGTTTATGGTTTATTTATTTATTTATTTGACTTCTATGCCGCCCTATTCCGGAGAACTCAGGGCGGCTCACAACATAATAGAAATCAACATTTAAAAATACATATAGATAAAAAACCCTTAATTTAAAAAACCAATCATTCAACATACACACAGACATACACTGCCTAGGGGCAAGATGTTAACTGCCCCAGGCCTGCCGGCAGAGGTGTGTTTTAAGTAATTTACGAAAGGCGGAGAGGGTGGGGGCGACACGGATCTCCGGGGAAGTTGGTTCCAGAGGGCCGGGGCTGCAACAGAGAAGGCTCTTCCCCTAGGCCCTGCCAGGCGACACTGTCTGGCTGACGGGACCTGGAGAAGGCCGACTCTGTGGGCCCTAACCGGCCGCTGGGATTCATGGGGCAGCATGGGGCAGGTTTTTCTTAAGGACGAGTGATGGGGAGGTAGCACTGAGTAAAAAAGACCACTAATGCACCTAGAATGGATGGTAAGTGACAAAGCCAAGATTCTGTAGCAAGAAGGCCAAAATCAAGGCAGGTAATGAACAGAGTCTTACTCATTAGAAAGAGGAGGGTAACTGATCTTTCAAGCCCTGGAGTTTTTAACATTATTGGAATTCATTTTTTGTCATCTGACTAACTTTCCTCCACTGTTTCTCAAGCAGATATGTTCTCCGCTTTATACGCTCCCTGATTATAAATGTTTACATTAATAAACCACTCTACTTCTTTAGCTGTCATTTTTATTCGTCTTACTGGCGTTTTCAGGATGCCCGGCCTCCCTTTTTGTGAAAGCCACTAGCAGCGAGATTCTTTTTGCTGCTGTTTTGGCAAATGAGGACCTCAGATTTCTTACGTATTTTATCGTATGTCCTTGACTTGTAAACATGTGCTCAGCTTTTTATTTAAGAAATAAACAGGCTAGTTTAAAATGAGCTTTTTTCTTGAAAAGGTGCTTCAGTTGAATGGGGAGAAGGTCCAAGATCATTGTGAAAGCTGTTTGTGAGCCCCATAGGTTGTATCACCTTTCAGCCTCTATGCTACACAGTTTGAACTGTAATATCCCTCAGGAATAAGAAGGGAGCATTAGGGGCTTCGTTGAGGCAGAAGAATGCATGACAGTTTTCTAGCTTTTCTCTGGAAATCTGCTTTGTGGGAGAGCTGCTGATTTCATATTCCCAGGTTCGTGTAGTGTCTGGACTCCCATCTTTTCGGTTCCTGTAGCCACACCATCAGTGCCTTTCATCCAAACTTCTTCCTGGAATAGTTTCATTTCTATGAAGTTCTGGTTCTCAATTTTTTCTTTAAAATCTCACTTCTACCAAAGCTTTTAAAAAAATAATTGTAGCATCTTAAAGAGACATCTGCAGAGAAGCAGACACCAGGTGAGAATTGAGTGTAACTGAAGACAATTTAAGAAGTATTGTAGGTCTCAGTCTGAAAGACACCTGATAGCTGACTAATCCACTGGCATCTTACAAGCACCGCTTTGTCTGCATATGGTCCTTTTTGTGTGTCACGCTCCTCACAGTCACATCCTCTGCTTTTTGTTAAGAGAATTTCTCTATTCCACTCGGGGAAGGAAAAAAAGCAAAATGTAACCATTGGATAAATTAGTGCTTTCGCTGGGGTGGGCAGGGAAAGCTCTGTTATCTCTCTGTGAGAGAAAATGGCCTAAAAACTGAATGATTGATGATGGGTTAGCTGAAAAAAAAAAAAACAAAGGACTAAAAACTTGCTTTTACAAGATTAAAAACGGTGTGTCGTGACCTTTAAGAAACACCCTGGATCTGTCATTGATGCAAATGAATTGGGAATCAGGTTCAGATGTACCTGCATGTCATCAGTTTGGTTACAGGGCTGAAAATGTCAGCAGGTAGCAACTACGGCCAGAGAAGCCTTTGTACAGCTTCATCTGGTTTGCCAGTTGCTTCTTTTCCTAGATTGAGAGCACTTCCGGATAGTTACTCAGGCCCTGTTCCAGATAGTCACTCAGGCCATGTCTTGACTTCTGAAACATGACCTATGTAGAGCTTCCTTTGATGACCACATGGATGTTTCAGCTGGTCTAGAAGGCAGCCGTATGGGCAGTGATGCCTCAGGGTAACACCCCTGCTTTGTTAATGACATGGTTACCAGTTTGCTTCTGAGTGTGAATCAAGGAGCTGGTCATTACATGTAATACCCTACATGGTATAGGGCAGGGGTAGGCAACCTTGGCTCTTTTATGACTCATGGACTTCAACTCCCAGAATTCCTGAGCCAGCATGGCTCAGCATGGAAACCTCTCCCTTTCCCCTCAGCGTGGCTGGCTCAGGAATTTTGGGAGTTGAAGTCCACGAGTCATAAAAGAGCCAAGGTTGCCTACCTCTGGCCTAGGCCTAGGCCGCTTTCTGACTCGTGGACTTCAACTCCCAGAATTCCTGAGCCAGCATGGCTCCGCTTGGAAACCTCTCCCTTTCCCCTCAGCGTGGCTGGCTCAGGAATTCTGGGAGTTGAAGTCCACGAGTCATAAAAGAGCCAAGGTGGCCTACCCCTGGTATAGGGCCTAGTTATTTGAGGATCTGCCTGGCTGATTCAATTTGGTAAGATTGGCATGCTCCAAGTTCCTTTAATTAAACAGTGCCATCTATTAGGACCCTCAGAAGTATCCCTTCTGTTTTGCAACACCTCTGCTTTCAGGTTCCTCATGAAATCTAAGTGGCTCCTTGTAATGCTCTGTGTGAATGACCTTAAGAGACAGAGCAATGAGATGCAACCAAGGGAATAGTCAGATAAAAGGCAGCTTAGCCCTCCCTTGGAATATGGGCAAGAGTCTCAAAAGAACACTTCCTTAGTTTCTTGGAGGAGACCGAGCGGACAGAAGTACTTTCAGTCTCAGGTTTCTGTTAATGTAACTTTACAATAAAGTAGATTTAACTCTTTTGCTCATTTTTCCTTTCTGGTCTACCTAGTAAGATTGACATTCTGACCTATTGATGTTTCAAGGGCCTTGAAGATCTGGTTGTTCACTCCAGTCTTCAGTTAGGGTGGTTGAAACCCCTCCTGAGTCTTGTGGATATATCCCCTGTTGCCTGGTTTTGCCACTTTCTGCTCCTTTCACCTTTATTACTGTTATTTTTTGTGTGTTTTTAACTTTGTGCACCATCGAGAGTTGCCCGGGGTTGAGCAGTGTACCAAATTTAATTAATAAATGGCCCTGACCAGTAGTTTGCCTTTGCTTGCTCCTTCCCTCTCCCTTCTCATCGAAGAGATGGTGAAAATAGTTTTGCAATGAAGGGGGGGAAAGAGGGAAAACACCCGCTTCCCCCTAAAAATTCAGTCTGGATCCCAATGCTGAGTACATCAATATTGTCCAGAGAAGACGGTTGTTTTGAAGAGGACGAGAGCTTAATAGCCTGACTGTCCATCTTAAGAACATAAGAACATAAGAAGAGCCCTGCTGAATCAGGCCAAAGCCCATCGAGTCCAGCATTCTGTGTCGTCACACAGTGGCCCACCAATTGTACATGGGGATCTTGAGCAGAAAGAGAAGGCAAAACCCTCCCTTTCCCTTGACCCCCAACAAATGGTACTCAAGGGAATCCTGCCTGCCTCAACCAACATAGAGGCGGCACATGGACATCCGTTTTAATAACCACCGATACACTTGGCCTCCATGAATCTATCTAGCCCTGCCTTGAAGCTATCAAGGCTGACAGCTGTCACGACCTCTTCTGGAAGTGAATTCCATAAATCAACAACCCTCTGGGTGAAGAAATATTTCCCTTTATTTGTCCTCACTTTCTTAGCTATGAGCTTTAGGGAGTGCCCCCTTGTCCTGGTATTGTGTGATAGAGAAAAGAATTTTTCTCTATCCACCTTTTCTATCCCATGCATGATTTTGTACACTTCGATCAAGTCACCCCTTAAACGCCGTCTTTCAAGGCTGAAGAGACCAAGGCGTTGCAATCTGGTTTCATAAGGGAGGCGCTCCATTTACATGAATTGCTGAACAGTGGACAGAAGAGGGCCCAAGCTGGCTAGCAATCTACGGTTCTGAGAGGAAGTTTTAGGGTGACCTTACCTCAGGTCACCAGATATTCTAGGCAACAATTGTCACATGTGTGCACAATTATATACCTGCAGATCAAAACTAATTTGGTAAGAATTTACACAGTCTTTTCCACATGCCTCTGGAAGTTTGCAGAAGACCCAAAAGGCCAGAAGAAATTCTTCTCCCTCGTTTTTTCACCCCTCTTTCTTTACAGCATGTTAAGATACGTTTGGAAAACTTCCTTATTACTGCTTTTGTTATATCAGTAGGTTCCATCCCTATAATCATTTATTCATATTTTTAGGCAATGATCTAGAAAATATTCAGGGCTACAATTGAGGTTTTGCATGGCTGTTTGTTGCTCTGTCTGTACTATGGATTATTTACAGAATGTCACATAATAATTGTTAAAATATTCTAATAGAGCATCCAAAAAAAAAAAGATACGTTTGGAAACTGTGCAGACAATGCCTGTTATAATCCTATTCAGGAATACTCTGGACTTAGCACTGCACCAGGAAAATAATCATGCAGAAAGAGTCTGAATGGTGCAAATTTGCTTAATTTAAGTTGTCCCGGTAAATAAAATTTAGTTCAATGCAGAGTACAGTTTTTCTCTAAATGCTTCATAATAATAATAATAATAATAATAATAATAATAATAATAATAATAATAATAATAATAATAATAATAGTTGGAAGGGACCTTGGAGGTCATCTAGTCCATCCCCCTGCTCAGGCAGGAAAAAACCCTGTACCCTTTCGGACAAATGGCTGTCCAGTCTCTTCTTAAAAACTTCCAGAGTTGGAGCATTCACCGCTTCTGGAGGCAGGTTGTTCCACTGGTTAATTGTTCTCAGTGTCAGGAAGTTTCTCCTTAGTTCTAGGTTGCTTCTCTCCTTGATGAGTTTCCATCCGTTGCTTCTTGTCCTGCCTTCAGGCGCTTTGGAAAATAGCTTGACTCCCTCTTCTTTGGGGCAGCCCCTGAGATATTGGAACACTGCTATCATGCTATTATATTCCCTAGCAAATTTAGAGCTTCTTTCTCAAAAAATGTCATTTTTTATACTACAGTAATAAAGTTATATGCTCTGTCCAGAATCACTTTTTTATTAATATGATAGATGGATGGATAAGCTATTTAGTGTGTATAATACTGCAAAGTAATAAATAAGGCTTTTAAATAAATGTTAATTTTTATGCTTTTATTTCATTTGTTTTTTAAAAAGCAACAAAAAATAATTTAGAATTTAGAAACATTAGCTCTGTGGAAGAAAGTGTCTGGGGCACTTACAGTAAAGCTGCCATGCCAAAAATAGCTTTTGATCTTAATTAATAACAATGCCTTCCATGTACTTGCATGAGATGGTTCTAACTTCTCACGGTACGCAGAGCATGATAGAACAGAAAGGGAAGTCATGGCTGTTTCCATCTTAGCAGTTCTCAGATTGCCTTCCCACACCCAGATGGTATCATACTAAAAACAGAAGCAAAATTTTCAGTGGCATGGTTTTTTACAACTAAAGAAATAAAAATGAAATAAGGGTGTGAAACCTAGTTTTTAATTGTGAACATTTAAGGATGAAATAATTTTAATTCTGCCCGTTCTCATATAAACTTGTAATTGCAGAGGTACCATCCTCACAGCCAGAAAACAATATTTTTAAATACACTCTTTACCCAAAAATGTTGCCTATCATTGTTATATATAGTATGAGGAACCAAATATAGAATGTCGTAAGGGTGTTCTTAAAAGGTAAGGTAGAATTGTATGATGTTTTTGCAAATGTGTGGAGCATGTAAATTCATTCAGGGAGGCCTAATATGATTATGATGCTGTATAGAATTCATGCTGTATATCATAAACAGATAAAGCTGCCTTCTAGTTGAATGTGACTCATGTTGACTTCATTAACGTAGCTATGTAGCTTTCTAAGCAGCAATGCAGAAGTGGTTTGTCATTGCCTTCTTCCAAGATGGACAGTGATGGCTAGGTGACTCCGTATGTTGAAAATCTATACATATCACCTGAATTCAAACTTGTTACGGAGCTCCAATTTAATTGTTGACTGTTTTCATGCAAAAGAAAGAGAAAATGGTTAGAAAATGTCACAATTGCCTGGTTTCCCAATAAGAAGCTTCAAAATCATAAGATGAGATTCTAACTAATTGGGGATAATGGACATTGCAGAAGTGATGGAATGTCATCCAGATTCCCAAGAAAGAGGGCTTTATTACAGGGTAGTAAGAGACAGCATGATTCAGATAGCTTGGGAGAAAAAGGGTCAAAACAGCTCCTCCCTAACAGTTTCGAAAATATATGTTTTATGGTGCAAGTAGTCTGCTCTAGTTTGGCAAGATTACTGCCTAAAGGTGGGGGAATAAATAAAGGAAACTGCTTAGAAGAATGTCTTTCTGCTCAATATGTCTTTCTTTCTTTCTTTCTTTATTTATTTATTTTTGCGATTTCTATACCGTCCCCCTCCCGAAGGACTCGGGGCGGTGTACAGCCCAATTAAAAACATCAACATACAAAAAGTAAAATGATTAAAAATAGATTAAACAATTTGGCCCAGAATCATTTAAAACCCAATACATTATCTTAAAAGCTCAACCCCCTAAAACAATTATGGCCTTGTTGGTACCGGAGCTACTATCCCAGGCCGGCTTGTCAAAAAAGATATGTTTTTAATTCTCAACGGAAGGAGCGCAATTCCATCATCGTACGGAGTTCGGGGGGGAGCTCGTTCCAAAGCGTTGGAGCTCCCACAGAGAAGGCTCTCCCTCTGGGGGTCGCCGGCCGACATTGTCTGGCCGACGGCACCCTGAGGAGACCCACTCTGTGGGAGCGTACCGGACGGCGGGAGGTATTTGCTGGCAGAAGGCGGTCCTTTGTTTTGGACAGTAAACAAATTCCAGTTCCATGCAGATTCTATTGGCTATATTATGTCCCAATCAGAACAATAATAATTTTTGTACATTAAATATGCTTATAATTTACCATAGCCTGTTCTTCAATACTACATTGCTTTTTAATCATAGGAGTTTTTGTCATAAGGGAGGGGGGGAGCAGGGGCTCAACAATTAAAGATGCTAAGTTTGTCAGCTGGTAAGCTGACAGTCCGGGTTCAAGACTCAAGCGCCATGCAACAGGTGAGGTCCCATTATTTGCCCCTGCTCCTGTCAACCTAGCAGTTCAAAGCATGCAAATGCGAATAAATACATAGGCACCACTTTGGTGGGAAGGTAACGGTATTCTGGGTGCTGTAGTGTATAGTCATGCTGGCCATATGACCTCAGAAATGTGTGTGGACAACATTTGCTCCCTCCGCCAAGAAACGGAGGTGAGCACCGTCCCCTAGAGTTGGAAACAACTGGGTGGGAAATCTTTACCTTTTTATTTGTCTTAAACATATTTACTTTACCCCTCCATACTCTAATCTTGTTTCATCTGAAGTTGGTTAAAGAACTGGAAAATTTGGGGTATCATTTCCTTCTAGTCATAAGCTGTGCAAACCTCTGGTTATATGGATGTGGCTTTTTCCAATAAGACACCCTGAACTGTCAGTGGGCATCAAAGACCACATTCAGTTTTAAACAAATGGGTCACAGATGTGTATTTTTTAATCTGTTGAAATTAAACCTGTTGGTTTTGGGCCACGTTTACAAGCTTACATGCCACTGAAAATTACGTCCTGGGGTATGAAAAGTGGATAGCTTGTTTAATATTTCAGGGAGTATAGGAAATTTACACGGCTGCTCATCTTAGGCAAATAAATCTGGGAGCCACAGGTTTTTACAGACCAGCAGTTCAGGGTCATCTAGATCAGCGGTTCTCAACTTGTGGGTCGCGACCCCATTTGGGGTCGAACGACCATTTCACGGGGGTCGCCAAACAACGCAGTCTGCCATTTCCCCCCCTTTTCCTTAGCTGTGCTACTCCCTCTTATTCTATTGGCTTTTGAAAGCCAATAGAATAGACTCTCTTGAATAGAGTCTAATTCTATTGGCTTTCAAAAGCCAATAGGAATTGTCCAGGCTGTCTCTGCCCTGCTGAGCCCGCCAAAAGTCCCAGTCTGCAAACGGTGCTGCAAGTTGTCTGCAGCGAAGGCAAGCTGTCTAGAAGTTTACACCCCTCACTGCTGAGCAACTACTAAAAATGTAAGTAAAAGAGGGCCAGGGGTGGGAGGTGGGAGGCCGGCGGGCGCAGGGAGGGTTGCTGGTGCGCGTGGGGCCTGGCGGGTGCCTTACCTCCCTTGGGCTGGGCCAGCTGGTGGCCCAACCGGTGGCTGCCCTGCGCCATCGTTGCCCCTTGCCGGCTACGCCTTGGCCAGCGCAGGGGGTGGCACCATGCATGTGTGGCGCTCCCGGGTAGGGAAATACTCCTCAACTTACAACAGGTTGGGGGTCCTTGACTTATGACCGGTTGGGTAGTCCTCGACTTACAACCGGTTGGGTAGTCCTCGGCTTATGATTGATTGGGGGTCGTGGCATTAAAAAGGTTGAGAACCACTGATCTAGATCTTCAGGGGAGGCTATTCCACAGGGTAAGTGCCACAGCAGACAAAGCACAACTAGGTGTTGCAGGATGCCACTGTTTCATTGAGCATGCTCACCTTACTGAATCTAAGGGGATGGACAGGAGAAATTGGAGAAGGTAGCCCTGCACGTAACTGGGCCTTCGCCATGTAGAAATTTAAAGGGGACAAGCAGCAATTTGAGCTGCACCCAGAAACATAGTGGGAGCCTGTACAGCTTGTGCAGCAGATGTTGACATGGGCAAATCTTGGTGTGCCCAATACTACATGCGTGGTTGCATTCTGAGGCTTCCGAATGCTTTTCAGGAGCGACCCCATTTAGGGCATGTTGAAGGGTTCCAGATGAGAAGTGATTACGGTACATGTCTGTGAAGTAGAGCCCCTCAGTCCAGGAACTGGTACATAAATGGTTGTGTGCAAAGCCCCCCTACACACAGCCTTGAAGAGATGATCTTTCAAGTAGGGCTGCCAGTAAGACAGTGGCTGACTTTGTATGCCCTACTGCCTAAGTAGGATAACAGACAGCATTTTCAAATGTATAACCAGTGCTTGTCAGGAAAGAAGATGGTTTGAATTAGTAAAGTTCATAATCTTTTGAATGTGCCGAGAAAGGGAAAGAGAGAAATAACATTTTTGGGGACGATCAGTCTTCATTTCTTGAAAATGGCATTTTCAATATATCTCTTCCTTTTGTCCCAGGACTTCAGAGGGAAACCGGTATAGTCCATAATATGAATTATGAGTGTCAGATCTCCCATTTAAATCTCAGCTCGGTGATAAACCCATCAGATGGCCTTGAGGCAGCCTCAACCCTCTGTTTTCTCCTTACCTTACATTATCAGTGGTACACAGCTTTGGAAAGGGGCAAACACAAGTGAAGTGCCTTACTTCTTGAAATGAACAATTCAGTGTAATACAATAACCTGCCTATTGATCTCTGCTTTCACTTGGATTAGAGAAGAAAGTAGCCCTAAACTGCTAAAATAGGTTCGATGTCGGCTGGCTGCATTTCTTTGAAAATGCAACTGCTCCCGTTAAAAAACAAACAAACATATAAACCTCTCCTTTTTTTTCAAAGCAATTAGTTTTCCACCTTCCATGCTAATTTGAAATGCTATCCTTTCTTATATTTTTATTATTATTTCAGTTTAGCGGTTCTGTAGCATTACTAAAGTACTGACATATTTCCATTACTCTGTAATTTTTCTAACCGGTGAGGTAAAATTACACATTTTCCTCTTTGGCTTTGAAACCTTCTGAATACTTTAACAAATTGCAGACTTTGACTTATTTGCTATTTGCCTGGATCAGTAATCATCAGAAACTTTTCAACTTCTACGAGTGCTTTTCGGTCTGGAGGATAATAAAAAAATCCTGAGCTAAATATTTGTATTTTTCTAGAGAGCAAAGAGTTAAAAGTACTTTAATAAACTACCGTAGTTCCAACGCAGGTCAGCACTTCATTCTTCTTAACAAATACTGATTTTCTTATTAATGTTTCTTCACTTATTATACAGCGGCTGAAGCTGCTGTTCATAAATCAAGCCAACTGGTTGACTGATCATTCTAACGTACATTTGCCTTTATTTCTCTTAATTTTTTTAATATAATAACACGACCTGTTGCAACTGGTGTCCATAGCATCATCCAGTCCCTTCTGTGATGTTAAAGTAGGTGTTCTAGTCGTCTGTCTTACGGCTAATACTTTCGACTTTGATTTTGTTGACCTAAAACTCTATAACTGAAAGTCTGTTTTACATCTAAAATCTGCAGCTTTCTCAACTTCCTGACGTCCAAACCCTTTGGGCCGGCTCCTGTGGTTTTATTGTCATATTTAAAAGGGAATAATATTATCTTTTTCATAATATTGTGTTTCCCCCTTTTCTCCTTTCTTCTTTTTCCCCCCCTCACATTTCTTTTTAAACTAATTTACTTGCGCCATGCTAATGGGCCTTTATTGCTTTATTATGACTCCTCCCACTGAATGATTGTGTCCAATCAGTTGGCAGGCAGAGCTCCGCCCCCGCTTCGGCCGCCATGAGTGCTGCCGGCCTGGCTGAGCAAGGTATGTGGCATGAGTCGTATCTCCTGAGTGCCTGATCTTAGAAATCACACACACTTGCCTACCCTTGATCAATTAAAAACCAGTAAAAACCAGCATGATAGTATTTGTGCACCTAGTGAGACACACCATCCATGCTTGCTGACTGAGAAAGGGCATGCACTAAGGTATCCATCTAACCAAGAATCATAAGTACATTGAGTTTGAACCTACTAACAAATGCATGTTGGGTAGCTAACCCTGTTTTGCTGTGAATTGACATGACATTTGGAGACAGGGATTGTCATAGTGTCAGTACATTCAGAAAGTCGACATGGCTCCCACAACCATGAATGTCTTAACGAGGATATCAACCTGTTAGCAAATTCTGAATTTATTTATTTTTTAAATAACGTTTACCATTTCATAGGAGGGTAGCATAAAGATTAGCCTGCTATTTTTTTCCACATGGATTGGTGATAAGCAATGACACACCGTAGCATTCAGTATTACGCATTATGTTTGCAATTATATTTGACGGTGCAGGTTTAAATTTGGGGAGCAAAGGATAAAAAGCAGTGGGATGAGGTTTCTTGTACTGGCAAAGACACTTAACTAGGATTTCTTTATGGACCTACAAGTGTGGGAACCCTGAAGATGTGTTCCTAGAACTATTGAATGTGCACAAGGTTTCCCACAATCCCTTTGCGTATCAGATGAAGCCCCTTAGAATAGGGGATGGAATAAGGACCCTCTCAGCTCTCAGTTTTATCTTCTTCCTACTTATTAACTTAATCTGCATGCTTCTATCTGGGTGCACCTCCATGCATGACACTTCATGCGGTACATATGAATTCATGCAATATATTTGAATATATATTGCAGATTTTGGATGTATTCTGATCTAATTTCCCTGTCGCAGACTGTAGGAGTAGGGTTTGGTTTAGCGGGAACGAAACCAGGCTTGGTGTTCCATCAAAAGCAGATTTGCCGATAAATTCTCAGAATTAGTGTTACAATCTTCAATATTAAGCTTCTAGTCCAGTGGTGGCGAACCTATGGCACGCGCGCCAGAGGCACCACTCAGAGCCCTCTCTGTGGGCACACGTGCCGTTGCCCCAGCCTCGCCTCCCCCCACGACCCCCTCCTCACCAGCAGCCCCCCTGGAGGAGAGTCATCCCCGAGCATGGGCCACACGGAGCAGCGCAACCAAGGACATGGCAGCGTAGACTCTGCCCTCACGCCCCATCCCGCACAGTTGATGCTGCAGGGCGTGGGCAGAGGGCGTGGCCGCCATGGTGCTGCTGGGCTGCCTGGGTGATCTGCGGTGGGCCCTGGAGGTGGTGAGTGGCCCTGTGGGCAGGTGGGGTGAGGGCGGGGCAGGGGGTGGAGCAGGGGCGGGGCCAGTTTTGGGGCACTCGGTCTCTAAAAGGTTCGCCATCACTGTTCTAGTCGGAGAAAGAGCTTTATCTTATCAGATATACACCAATTACTGGATTATTCTTTAAAAGCCACATTTGTTCAAAATGCAATCACACTGTATCCATTGCATTAAAAAGAGTCTACGTATAAATGAAAAGTGCACTTTTATCCAACCACATTCGATGTGTGAGTGAGCAGGCCTCTACAATTTATGTGGGTAGAAGCAAACTTTTTTTTTTAATCAGAAATGGAATTTTTAAAATGAAATGGAATGTATAGATTGGCGTGAGATGAAGCTCTCCTCCACACTGAGCACTTTCTTTTCCAGCCTAATTAATTTTTGATATCAAAACTGGACTGGGGGGAAATTGCGTGAAGCCAAAGTGAGCATCTCTTCACTTTTGTGCCACGTTTGAAACCTGTGATTAGATACATGTTGTTGTCAGTTGCGATGTCGTGTCCAACCCATCACGACCCCATGGACAACGTTCCTCCAGGCCTTCCTGTCCTCTACCATCTTCCTGAGTCCATTTAAGCTCACGCCTCCTGCTTCAGTGACTCCACCCAGCCCTCATTCTCCGTCGTCCCCTTCTTCTCTTGCCCTCCATCTTCCCCAGCATCAGGCTCTTCTCCAGGGAGTCCTTCCTTCTCATTAGGTGGCCAAAGAACTTGAGTTTCAACTTCAGGATCTAGCCTTCTAAAGAGCAGTCAAGGTTGATCTTCTCTAGGACCGACCGGTTTGATCGCCTTGCAGTCCAGGGGACTTGCAGGAGTCTTCTCCAGCAGGAGAGCCCAATGAATGGAGGAAACGGGAACACTTATTTTCCAGGCTACTAGCTTTTCTTTCAAGAGATTTTTCTTTTCCTTGAAAAGTAGCAGAATCCCTGTTGTCTGCCTTTGATGTAAAGACCTGGACTAATTGGTGCGGTAATTTCTCATCAATTAAACAGGGATTAGGGAGCGGTTTAAAGGCCCTCTAAGGACTACTTATGAAATATTTAAATGCTAATGAAGGGATGATCCCACTTGCTTCAGACAAAATTCTCCAGGACTGGTTTTGATATCTACAAATCTGGAGATATAGATACACATATTTGCAATCAATTATTTAAATGGTTTAGACTAATCATAGGACGAAATGTGTGTAAAAAGCATTTCAGTAACACATACTATTGGGAATGTAGAAATTATTCCCATTTAATGTTGGTATATCATTTTAGGAAAGGACTTCGACTGCAGAATAGAGGATTTTTGTTCTCTTTAGAAGGAAGATAGTAGTTGTAAGTCTACTACATAGTCAGAATCTGTCCTTCAAAGGTAAATTCACATTTAAGCTTTAGCTAGGCTTTACAATTAGAATGCTTCCAAATTCATTATGGCCACTGGCTTTTTTAGATATATAGATAGTCCTCCACTTACAATCAATCATTTTACAACCATCTGATGGCCACAGCAAGCACCTGTGACTATCTTATATCGTCTCTCCCTCCCCCGTAGTCACATGACTGCATATCAGCTTCACGACCCATCACAGTATTCCATAGTCACATGATTTCAATTTGCTTTGGTTTTTTTTGCTGGTTTCTGGCAAAAAACAACGGCCATTCAAATAAATGGGTCCATTTAATGACCATTGTTTGATTGTTAACCACTGCATTTGATAACAACTGCCACATTTGCTTAATGACCACTGCAAAAAAGGTCAGAAAATTACTTCAGAGCATGTGGGTGCTTCAGCTAATGACTGTAACAACTTACAGCTGGACTTCCAATCCCAATTTTGATTGTGAGTCAAGATGCAAATTCATTTCCATTTAGAAATTACGGTGCAGGTTATGAGTCATTTAGGCCAGTACTAAAAACAGAAAACTAAAATAAAGATGGAATAATAACTAAAGAAAAGTCAGATTCAAGCAACCATTTTAAGTTTCACCAAATTTCTTTCTCACCCTAGCCTTCCCCTAGGCCACACATAATTTCGGTAAAACTTAAATGCAGCTTTGTTTTGTGTGATCCATTATCTTTGCTATTCAAAGACTGCATACAATTTGGTTCAAAAAGGATTGGATTCCCCTGTCCTATATCAAAGGTAGGATATAATTGCCCAATGAAAATTGTGAGTATGCTTTTCAATATTTCCAAAGGCTTCTCAAAACACACATGTTTACAGGTAAAATGTAGGTTAGAACTGGATGGTGGTATGTCCCCATATTGAGAAACTGCAGAGTGTAGCTATAGATAGAATCCTACTTTCTCTGGAAAAGCTCTTTGCAACTCATCTGTTGTTGTCTTGTGCTGAGCATAGCATTCTCTGTGCGTTTTGTCTTCTAAGTACTCCCAGGAAGTTTTGTGTTCTTGTGTGGTGCTTAATTGTAGGAATCCAAGTTTCATCTTTTGGATAACGGCGTGTTATCTGAAAGTCCAAGTTTCGTGCAAAATGTATTTTTGTCTGCTGTTTTTGGATGGGGAACTGTTTTGTAGATTAATGTATAGGCTTTCCTAGTCTGCTGTGTGTGCAAAGGTTGAGGAGGAACTGTGTATGTGGAGGCAAAGGACTACAGACCATTTATGAGACCAGAATATGGGTGAATTTGAAGACCTGCTGTGCTTTCAGTAGCGAGCTCCTTGGGGCTTTCATTCTGCTATATCAACTTTTTACCCTGACAGGAGGTGAATGGAAAACTTCCATTAATCCTCCTCTCAGTGTCTGCACTCTATATAATAAATGCAAATTTCCTATTCCCATAATATCTATGTTAGATTTCCAGATACCTTAACATAGATTTGACCACATAACCTATTTCTGGCCTCCCTCCAAATGCTTGTAGCTTAATTGGTCTTTATTTATTTATTTGTTTGTTTGTTTGTTTGTTTGTTTGTTTGTTTATTACTTAGATTTCTATGCCGCCCTATTTCAAGAACTCAGGGCGGCTCACAACATAGATACTAACATGTAGAAATCTAATATATATATAAAAAAAAACATTGTAAAATCCAACAATTAAAAGACCAATCATCCAAAACAGACATACAAACATACATACACTGGCTGGGGCCAGGTGTTAACTGCCCCAGGCCTGTCGGCAAAGATGAGTCTTCAATAGTTTGCGAAAGGCGGAGTGGGTGGGGGCAATACGGATCTCCGGGAGGAGTTGATTCCAGAGGGCCGGGGCCGCAACAGAGAAGGCTCTTCCCCTAGGCCCCGCCAGGCGACACTTGTCTGGCTGACGGGACCTGGAGAAGGCCGACTCTGTGGGCTCTAACCGGTCGCTGGGTTTCATGGGGCAGCAGGCGGTCCCGTAATTAATTCAATCTTGGGGTAGCATCAGGGGATCTAGAGCAGACGTGTCCAACTGCCAGACTGTGGGCCGGACGCGTCACGTGGAAGCCGTGCCCATCCCATTGCCGGCAATGGCAAAACCGGCCTGATACGTTGCGCGATGTCACGTGACGTAGGTTTGATACGCCTGATCTAGAGCAATACCTTAATTTTTGACAGGGCCGGAGGGAAACTGCCTGACAGTACACCGTGAACCTGATTCCTTTGGCAGGAAAAGGCCAACGTTAGGCTTCTATGAAACCAGCTTTGCATTTTATTTCAGAAGGCCTATTCTCCCTCTGTAATTACATCAGCTGCAATAAAGAACATTGCATTTCTCAGTAATTCTTGCTATGTGAGATATTTGTAAGCTATACAAACTATATCCAGGTGGGATTGGTTTTCATTGGCCACTCTGTTGTCTCAATTACACAGTGGCATCACGCCTAATGGAGGCAAAACTAAGGCAAAGTCTGAAAGTTTCAGAGAGGGAGTCCTTTTATTCTTTCTTATATTTTTTTTAGTGTGATTAACTGCATGAGATAATGTTTCATTTCCATAAGGTAACCATATTAGAGCTGGAATAGATGGAGTAAGAATAAACCTCCTGTAGATGACTTTGATACTTCCCCTTATGCTGCAAATAAAACTGCAATATGTGAATTCCAGACCTGGAATGGATTAGGGTTTAATTACACAAACTTAAACATAAATCGATTTCCTGTGGGTTGAATGCAGCAGTGCCTTTATAGTACACCTTGCCTTAATTTCTCAGAGCTCTTTTCTGCTCCCCTAAATTTCACCCCATGGTATGAAAACATACATGAGCCAACATGCCTTCTTCACGTGGGAAATATTTTTGTGCAACGGAGTTACGTAAAAGAGGAGGAATATCCATTTCCCCCCTTTGAATTCTTGTACTTACATGTTTTAAAAATTTGCCTCACTAAAAAAAGAAAGAAAAACAATTAAAAGCAGCCCATCAAGCACAAGGGAAGGGCTTGACCTGTGGGTCAGGTTGGATCCTGGCAGGCACATGAGTTGGTGTCATTGATATTGTCGATTTTGTTCGTGTTACGAGTGGGTTTGTTTATTATTATTATTATTATTATTATTATTATTTATATAAATATTTTATTGATTTTATAATTATAAATATAATCGTTTACAATTTTTTTTCAACACAAAACAAAGCATAAAAACATACATGGAATAGTTAAAATAACTATAGGTTGCTCAGCAGCACCCCCTCCACCACATCCCCCTCTTTCTTCCTCCCTACCTCCTACTTCCATCCCCCCACCCTCTCTCCCTCCCTCTCTCTCCACCCTCCTCCTACAACCTCCCTACTTCCCTCCGATCCTTCACTCCTCAATCTCCACCCCCTCCAGATGTGGTTCCGAGGTACTGTCCGAGCAACCCCTCTTTTATCAAAAAGTATATCATGCTTATATAATACCAATATTGCAGTTGCGTACATTGTAACACCCCCCCAACCCACCCACCCCCCCGACTTCCCAAAGTGAAAACAGGGTAAAACACAAGAAAACCCACTAAACTAAACCAAATTGTTATATAAATCCTAATAAGAATTTAACTATATTTTTCAATCCCACATGTAAAAATTTAACTATATGCTAAGTACAATTTCTTAGATTGATATTTCCCTTGTATATACTCTATCCATTTTTTCCAGTCCAACATATATTTTTCATTTGAATGGTCCTTCAAATATGCGGATATTTTAGCCATTTCTGCCAAATTTATAACTTTCAAAGTCCATTCTGAAGTAGTTGCCTTTTATGTTAAGTTGATCTTGGTAATTAGCTGCACAGGGCCTTTGGAAATGGATAGTGCAAGTAAAATTTAAATTTAATTTTGTTTGCTTTTCAATGACTCACAGGACAGAAATATGTTATCTAACAAAATTTCAGACGGAGGCCTTAAGATTCCATATTTAGTGAATAGGAAACCAAACCCAGTTAATGTATTCTGTACATATTTTTCTCATTAGTATCACAATCTGCCTGCTCTTGGGTTTTAAAAAGTTGTAGGGCTACAAAATAAATGTGAATCTTGTACTTTGTATTACATACATGTGATACTTAATTTTTTTTTAATGTACCTTTTTATTATGCCTCAGTCGTCTGCTAGCTTGCTTAAGGCCAAATATATGCTGTTTTGGGCCAGCATTTAAGGTTTATTCTTCACTGTAAGATGGAAACCAAATAATGTGTAGAATAATATTCTAGAGCCACAAACACCTTTGGATGTCACCAGGGGCAAAATAGGCTCTCATGCTGCCTTTATGTTCTAAAGGAGGTGTTGGGATAGAACTCACAACTCCAAACTTTGGTTGTCATTTCAGAGAACAGCCTCCATGAAACAAAGCCCAAGTTCCATTTCTGGAAGTTTTGAAGCTTAGCAGGGGTTCTCAACCTTGGCAACTTTAAGACTTGTGGACTTCAACTCCCAGAATTCCTCAGCCAGCTGAGGAATTCTGGGAGTTGAAGTCCACAAGTCTTAAAGTTGCCAAGGTTGAGAACCCCTGGCTTAGAGCATCTTCCCTGGAAATTAGAGTACCAAACCTCTTGGACTTTTAGCACCTGGATTAATGGTTTTATTTTTAAAAACATAAAGCATGTTCTTTAGATGACAAAGTCTCCTAATTTTTGTAACGGTAGTGTAGATATCACTATTCAAAATAGACTGTTCCTGATTAAATGGCTACATCATTGTGTGGATGTGAACAGTTTTCAAAGGGCATTGGGTCAACTAATTTATACTATCCAGACCCTAAAATCCTCTGCCAATCACAGTATATGATTTCTGTAGTATAAGCTGCAGGATCTAGTAGTTTACTTCTGTGCAAATGTCTCTGTGTTGAGTGTGTTGATGAATCAAAGAGCTGCAACACAAAATTTGTTTTGAAAAGCATATATGAAAATTGTAATTGGCATGGATACGTCATGTGCTGTCAAGCTCTTTGGGTGTCCCTCTGTTATGCATCCATGTTCTGGTTCTGTGTGTATTCTGTCTTTGCCTTTGCAAGATAGTTATATGAAAAACATACCGGTAGTAACTTGCTCTTCTCCAAATGAAACATGTAACCCTCATCTAATAAGTGGTTTCTGTTTGAATTCTCCCTCTTGTCAATTGCCAATCTGACCTCTGCCCAGATTAGCAGCAATCATGTTTTCCTTCATGGTTTTCCTACATTGGATTTTAGTGGAAACTTGGATTTTTCATTGTACTAAAATACCCAGATTTAATTTTTACTTTTTCTATTCTACATTTTATAGGTAAGGGATGAGCCACTTCACATGCAATATTTCTTACAAGAATATCATATTTTCCTATTGTCATGTCTATGTGCAAGATACCTTAATAGTCACTGCATGTAACAAATGACAACTTGGCATTAAAATGTAAAAAAAAAGGTTTTTTGTGACTTTCTAGAATAAATTTTGTCATATGAAACCTTGATTCAAGGGATCATTCTTCTGTATGTCAATTTAAGCATTGGTTTTCATTGCTTCTTTGATAATAGCTGTGGCTACTGAAAGGGACAGAAGTAGTAAATAATGAAATCAAAGATATGAACGTCTCAAGAGTTCTGAAGAGTTGTGTTTTGTCCAGTTCCTGTGAAAAAAAAATACGATTATGGTCTAAGGTTTGGACGTTGGTAAAGCTATTGTTCATGCAGATGTTATGGTTTTGAGCCTAAAATGAATCTAGCTTGGTTCCTGATGTTGATCTGCTTTAAGGGAAAGGAAAATAATATTAAAATGTAACTCACTTGCTTTTTTTCTCAATTCTATTTGCAGCTGCCAAGAGCTTACTGAACAAAAAGTCAGATGGAGTAAAGGTAGGTTTTGAAATTGGAAGCATCCCTTTCTTTTTCAGTCCCATTCATAGAAATCTGCATCTTTGGCCAGCCTAAGTGATTCATATGCCAGAAAATGACCCTGCACAGCTCCTGCAACTTGACCATGTGAGTGCGGCAGTGAAATTGATAGTTGACCAACCCATTAAGGCTCAAGGCTTAATACAGAATTTTCTTCCAAATGTTTCCTAGGATTTTCAGCAAGTGCAACAACTACTGTAATATTGATTTAAGGAACAAGGGACTATCTCTGGAAAATTCTTAGACCTGCAATTCCATATTGGGTTATCAAAAATATTTCATACTTTAGTGAATTTTCAGGGCATGGTTTAAATATCTGGAAGTCCTTGTTACCTCTTTAAAGAAATATATGATTATTTGCATGCTACAGATGCCCTGCACTTCTGTGTGGAAATAAAATGAGAACAAGAAATCTATAATATTGGATTAAGAAAGCAATATACATTAATGGATTTCAGAGCTGTTTTATCAAAGATCTCACTCTTGATTACTGTATTATTTCTGTTTCCTTTTCCAATGGGTATTTGTCTGTTTTTTTGGGAAATTATGTTTACCATATTACCTATATTTATTGGAATAATTAATTTCTTATTTTATATATGAGTTTCATATCCTTGAAATCTACTTTCAAATCAAATTATATTCTTTGATAATATTGTTGATTCTTTTATATTTGGGGAAACTAATGGCCCTCAAGCAAGGAAATAAAGTACAGTCCTGCTTCTTGCATCTTATCCACCATTCTGTGAATATTCTTCTGTGAACTATTTTGTCTATCTGTACAGTATCTACTTTTAAAAGTTGCATTTATTTAAAAATGGGAATTGCACATCATTGAATTAACATTATTTCCCAGTCATAGCAATAGCAACTAGCAGCTCCTCATTAAAATCCATTGTTGCATTTATTTATTTTGTTCTGTTCTGTTAAAGACCAGTAAAACGTTTGCATACTTCCCATTCCACATATTCACTGGATGCACAGAGAGAATTAAACCATGCAAGCTCAGCTCACATGTCGGTGGTTCTCCAATTTTCCTCTCTCTCTCTCTCCCCCCCCCCATATATACATAGTGTAAACTAATACAACTAAGCCATTTATTTAATATGGTGCATTTAATAATAATAAATGAGGTCTCTGTAGAGAATACAAGGACCCCTTTAACACTAAACATGGGTAAAATTAAAAAGCACAATCCTATTCCTCTCTCATGTGTTCAGTAGAACATTAGAGAATGGGTAGTAGCACTTCTACTTACTGCTTTGTTGTTGTTTTTCCCATTTCCCACTCGTCATAAATATTTCTTTAGGCATAAAATACGAACCACACTATGGTTCTTTGTTAATTGTTTCAGTAAAAAAAATGATGCGCCTGTTATTCTACATCTGATAATGCCTCTTTTTTTCTCAGAATTCCTCTTAAGTTAACAAGATAAATTATTCTAAACGCTTCCCCACTGACTGCCCTCACTTAAGAGGTTGTGAGTACACGCTGTGAGGGCTTGTTTCCATTTCATTGTCTGATTCTCTTTGGATGTCTTTCAGAACTGGATCAGAGAGAATACGCTTAAAAAAGGGGCGAGCTGTTGGGTCAGCGGGGAAAAAATAGCTAAGGCATAAAAGAGAGAATTTACACTTGGTGTAATCCTTGATTTCACCTCAGTGACAAATATCGGTGGGAGATTCTCGAATCATCCAGGTCGTGAGTGTTCCAAAGGTGCTTGTCAAAACATTTAAAAATGTAAATTGTTGGAATTGAGCAGAAACCACTACTGATTAATCTGCTCTTTCCCACTGCTCTCTGATTCTAACCAATGCTATAGGATTTTTTAGAAGACAGAATGAGAAGAGGGAAATAACCATACTTTACACTTCCTTGAGGAATATGGATTGCAATCACCAAATATATTCCTTCCATGTTCGAATAATCTCAGATGAACTTCATCTATTGTCCTACATGTTGAGCTATTTGCTCTTCACTTTTGTTCAGTGAAGAGGGTGATAAGAATGAAACAGAACGCTGGGTAAAGAGGTGATATAACAGAATAAGAGACTTATGAACAGATGAAGATAACTTTCAAGTTATGATGTGAGATTGTGTGACAGTGTGACAGCAGTGATGTGCTAAGGAATAACATAAGGGAGAAAAGGGATCTTGATTCATCAGCAGAGTAGTGTGACCTTCTTCCAGATTTTTAAACAGAATTAATGCACTCTATGATTCAGCTTGACATTGGTTTAACTTGACCATAGTACTTAACTTTATTTTCATGTTTGTGAATAATGTTTTCTGCCCAAATAACCTACATTTTGCACCAAGGCATGTTGCATTGGATGACCTGCAGAGATGATGGAACTGGAATACATTTGCAAACTTTCTCTTCTGCAATGTTTGCATAAATTATAATGATTGTGCTGTCATGGGGGTGGGGGGAAGTGAAGACAATGAAGTCCTGGCCCCAACTAATAAAATTTATTTATACGTCAAAAAAAAAAATGTTTCGCTTTCCATTTGCCTTTTGCAAAAGCACCCTGGGACCTCAAGTGACAAAAGTAGTAAGTCTTTTCTTTTCCACGTGAAGAACTCACAATGTCCCCCCTGGTCCAATTCACAGCCTATTTATGTAAGCAAGGCAGAAGAGGATTTTTTGTTTTATCCCTTTCTATTTTGCTTTCCCTAAAGTCTTCATTTTTAAAAAGAAAGAAAAAGTCCTTGTCAGAATAGTCACGCCACAATTGTATCGATGCGCAATCGATGGGCTCTATTGGTTCTTGTCCATCTTGATGGTCCTCCACTTTCTCTTTCTAGAGGGGTAGACAACCTTGGCTCTTTTATGACTCGTGGACTTCAACTCCCAGAATTCCTGAGCCAGCCATGCTGGCTCAGGAATTCTGGGAGTTGAAGTCCACGAGTCATAAAAGAGCCAAGGTTGCCTACCCCTGTACCTAGATCCTCATGATCTAATAAGAAATGCAGGCTGAAGTATTCTACCATTGCTTGTTGTTTTCTTACATATTACTCAGTTTACTCTGATATTTCTGAGCTAAGCTTATCTTAATGTGTTCAAGCTAAATGGGAATGTTGTTATTTGCTCTGACTAATTTCAAACCTCAAAACATAATTTGGTCCTAAAATTAATCAAAGGGCTGGGCTCTCCTAGAACTCCTGGCTAATGATGACTGACACAGACGTGATTGAATCAGAACTCTAAATGTCTGTCTTCCATATTGTCTTGAACCCCGGCCATTTCAGCAGAATCTGTTACTTTGCCTGTAATCTTACAGAAAAATACAAAATAGAAACAACTTTTTTAGGGCAAACGACCAGATTTCTTTATCCATTGCTATTTGCTGACAGATAGAATCATTTAAGCCAGCTGAAGATAAATGGAATAATTCTTATTTATCTGTAACCTTTTGCAGTTTAAATCCAGACTTTATAGTTAATTAGTCATTTCTTAAAAGCCCTTTGTGACTTGGGCTTGTCTAAGACACTGTGTCTCCCCATTATTTTTGCCCATTTGACCTGGACCACCGGCTCCACTTCCATTATGAGATTTAATGGAAAAGGGAACGCTAGTGTTGGGAAGACTAACTTCCTTTGGAACAAGTTGCCCCCCCATCCCCACCCCCCCAAAGTAATTGCAGTTTTCCCATGGCTTGCAAAACTTTACTGAAGGCCTCTAGGAACTGATCACTGCAAAATTCCCACCCAGCCCAAATCAGGTATTGTTAATGTCCCTTTTATTACAAAAAGTATTATTTAGATGTATCATTTTTTATTAACTAGTTTTCTCTGTTCAGTAAATTTATGTAGCAGCCCATCTCATGCACATGACTGCAGCTGGCCATTAAAACAGAATAAAAACCAAGCAATAATTATAAACGTAATTTATATTCTAGGAGACTTGAGGTACACCTTCCCTAGCTTGCATAAAATATACCTTGCAGCTTTTCCCCAGGATAGGCTCTACTTGTTACAGGACAAAAGTAAGAAAAACAATAGTACTTTAGCCAAATTCCAATTCAGATCGGAGAAATCCTTGTATTCTTTCTTTTGCAGCAGTTTTCTCATAGTTTCTTCTTGAAATTTAGTTCACAGATTGTGGTGCTTAATGGAGGTAATGGTGTGCGCTGCTCAGAGCTCTTGAAAAAAAAATATCTAAATGGAAATGCAGTACATTCTCAAGGGAAAATACTGCAAGTGAAATAGGACAAAGTGCCTGCATGTTAACTGGAGTCTTGTTTTGTTTACCCCAAGGCACTTAAAAGTTTATGCATTATATTTGTAATACTTTCTGATAAACCTCAGATTGAAGTTCCAGTAAAATAACTTTATATTCCCAAGGCTGTCTAAGCTTTTGGCACGTAACAGCCATAATGCATGCCTTCCAGTAATGAAAAAAGCACATTTCTCTTATACGCAAAGCAAATCTAAATGTGGTTGCAAATCTTTGCACAAATGAAAAAGCTGCTTGGAAGCTTCAAAATATGATGCATATAATCCACATGGAATAAAAATACTGAACGTATCATGATACCAAGGGCAAAGTGCCAGCCAAAAGAAGGTACAAAGATCTAGAAGTACAATCGTTAATGTATCTGGGAGATTTAAAAGGTCTTCATCTAGCTCTGAAAAGATGATAACCTAATGGGAGAACATTATTCAAATCAGAATTATCACTGCAAAGGCTTTTATCTGTAGGGATCTGCAGGTGAGGTATGTTTTTCCTGCTTTGCTCTTGAAGGCTTACTATGTGGTGGAAGTGCAGATTATGTGGTGGAAGTGCAAATGGGGGTGCAAATAGGTATATAATAATTGAATTTCCTCTAAGCAAAATTGGCAAAATGTTGCAGGGATAGGTTTTAGTGGATTCTGAAAAAGGAAAAGTGGCATGACTGGTGAATGGACTAAGCCATAACTTGGACCTTGAATAAGTATGGTGCAGAGCAGATTTAGGAGAGGAAACATCATCCCCCTTGTTTGCATCATTGTAGAGTAATTTCTGTCTCTCCACAGTTCTTAAGGAATGATCTTTCTTTTTTCTCTGCCATATTGATATTTCTCCTATTTTTCTACCTGATTTCTAACGTAGGACAGGAAAGAAAGAAGTTATCAAATCTAGCTTGATCAAATGTCCATTCCGTGTACTTTTCATTCATACCCAGTGCCTCCTCGTTGGGCATCTATGCCATCTGATCAGTCCTGTCTGGCCCCTGCTTGTAATTATCTTTCATAAGTATTTGTTTTTCTATACAAGTATTACAGAGAATAGAGTCATAGAATCACAAGGCTGGAAAAGGCCGTGGTGGTCTTCTAATCCAATTCAAGGCAGAAGATCTAACTAAAGCCCAGACAAATGGTTGTTCAATCTTTTCTTGAAAACTTCCGGCAACCGAGCACCCACAACCCTTGAGAGGCAAGCTGTTTCACTGATTATTACTCACAGTTTCAGAAAGTTTCTCCTTAGTTCCAGGTGGGGTCGTCCTCTGATGAGCTTCTACCCATTGCTTCTTGTCCTGCCCTAAGGTGCTTTGGAGAATAAGTGGATCACCTCCTCCCTGCGACAACCTCTCTAGCACCGGAAGACAGCTATTATGGGTCACCTTATAGCGGATATGAATGGCATAAAAAGATAATCAATAAAAATAAATAAATAAATCATGACACCCCTAATCCTTTTCTTCATTAGGCTAGATACACCTACTTCTCTCAATTGTTCATCATATGATTTAGCCTCTAGATTCCTTATCATCTGTGTTGCTCTTCTCTGCACTTTTTTCTAAGCTCTCAGTGTCTTTTTTGCATCATGGCAACCCAGAACTAGAAGCGGTTTTCCAAGTGTGGCCTCACTAGTGCAATATGGAGCGGTACTATCACTTCTTGCGATCTTGACGCAATCTCTCTGTTGATGCAACCTAGCACTGCATTGGTTTTTTTTTTATCAGCTGCAGCACACTTCTGGTTCATACTTCAGTGGTGGTCCACTAGGACATCTAGATCCCTCTCACATTTACTACTGTTGAGCCAGGTGCCGTCTATCCTACACCGATGCACTTGGTTTTTCCTGCCTTAAGTGCAGGATATTATTTTTCTCCGACTAAACTGCATCTTGTTGGATAGGACCTGATGCTCAAGTCTGTCAAGATGCAAATTTGATGAGTTCCCCTTCCATCCTCTCATCTAGCTTATTTATGAAGATGTTGGAACATCACTGGCCCAAGATAGAACCTTGAGGTACCTCACTGCATGCTTCCCTCCATGTAAATGTAGTTCCATTAAGGACTAAATGCTAAGTGCAGTTGGTCAGTCAGTTACGAATCCATCTGATGGTGGCACTATCTATCCCACATTGTTCTATCTTACCAAAAAGTAGGCTGTAGTCTACTTTGTCAAATGCCTTACCTGAAGTCCATTTTCATAGCATTTCTCTGATCCATTAATTTACTTACTTTATCAAAAGAGGCATGATCTGTTCTCAGCAAACTCACGTCGGTTTCTAGTGATTGTTTTGCTCACTTCTAGGTGCTCACCCATTTGCAGCTTGGTTATCTTTTCCAGGATTTTCGCAGGCGTTGATGGTAAGCCGGATCCATTTTCCTCCATCTTGAAGATTGGAATCATAGAGCTCTTTCCCAGTTCTGCAGTTCCCCCTTGGTTCAGGAGCTCTGAAAGAATTTGTTCAGTGGTTCTGAAATCACATGCTCCAGCTTTTTCAATATCCTGGGTGATAAACTATCTGATCCCAGTGTTTTGAATTTGCCATGGTGGATAGATCAGCGATTCTCAACCTGTGGGTCGCGACCCCATTTGGGGTCGAACAACCATTTCACGGGGGTCGCCAAACACCGCAGTCTGCCATTTTTTTTTGGTCGGGCATTTTTTTCCCCTTTGCGATGCGCCCCGTCGCGCCGCACATGCGCGATGCGGGCCAGGGTCGAGCCCTGGAAAAGGTTGAGAACCGCTGGGATAGATGGTTTTTTTAATTTATTTGTGTGCCAGGGTCGAGCCCTGGAAAAGGTTGAGAACCGCTGGGATAGATGGTTTTTTTAATTTATTTGTGTGCCTGTTCTGTCTCCCATTGTATTGCTTTCGATAGGTTGGGCTATTTTTTTTCTTTTGCGTAAAGACAGAGGCAAATAAGGAATTCAGCAGATCCGCTTTCTCCTTCCTGCCCATCATCTTCTTGCCAGCTAGTAAACATCATTTCCTTAATTTCTTCTTGTTCCTTACATATTGAAATAAACTTTTTTTGTTATTTTCAGCATGTGTTGTAAGTCTTAGTTCATTCTGAGCTTTAGCCTTCTTGACTGCATCTCGGCAAATTCAGTCTATTTGCTGGTATTTTGTCATAGTTATATGTCTCCGTTTCCATTTTTTATACTTGTCCTTCTTACCCCCCAGTTTGTCAGAGAGCTCTTTGTGCAATCATGCTGGTCTCATTTAGTGTCTTTTCTTTTTCTGTGGTATTGTTTTGTCTGGGCCTTTAGTATTTTTTTTTCCAGAGTTTCCCCTGCATCCGGATCTGTTTTTCCTTCTAGGATTTCCATCCATGGAATCCTTCCTAATCTTTGTCTTTGTTTGTTGAAGTCAGCTCCTTTGAAGTCTAAAACACTAGTCTAACTTTGTTCAATTGCCAGTGCCTACAATATAGAGAATTCTAATATGACATGGTCACTTTCCTCCAAAGCTCCTACATTTACTCGTTCAGTCATTTCATCTCTATTAGTTAGGATTAAGTTCAGTATAGCTGACCTTTTAGTTCCCACCTCCACCCATTGGGTGTCCAAAGTTGTCAACTTAGGCACATCAGAAACTCACTGCAGAATTTGTTTTACAGTTGATGTCAGGATAGTTAAAGTCCCCCATTACTACAGTGGTGTATTTCCTGCACACCTCAACTATCCGATTAATAAAATTAGTTAAAATTAGCAATAACTATTTTATTACCGAAGAGGAGTGGCTAAATGTGAAATGCTGAACGGATTTTTTTGCACATGGTCTTGTGTGCTTTCTAGATTTGTGTCTGGGTTTGGGCTTATCTTGGAATTATAAAACAAAACTATTTATCATTACAGACACCTTCTCAATCATTGTAGTAATGAAACTACCTCATTTGAGTGAGAAGATGCACGATTGCTGTCAGGAACTAGTCACTTGAAAGTAGAAGAGTCAAAATTCCGTAAGGTCAAATATTTGTGTTCATGAATCAGTACAATAAAAACGTGCTTCTAGGTAGATGTTGAATAAAGTACTTTTTGATGGACATTGTATCATCTTAATAATTTGTAGGTAAGCAACTCTACCCACAACTGGACACAGTTTGAAAAATAATGGTCCTCTGGTTTCAGTCTCTCCTGCGTCCCACTGGCTACATCGTTTGCCATTTTGCTATGCTTGGAATTTTCTATATCTGGGAGGTTTCTCGTACTATTATATAACTGCTGGCTTTCATGAGCTCATTTATTTGTGGCATTCAGTTCCTTTTTTTAAAGGAAGGTGATTGGCAGCCGAGCTCTGCTGATGCATAAGTGCCAACATTTCCTTTGCTTCTCTTCTCATCTCTTCTTTCCTTCTCTTTCCTCCTTTCAATGGTGTGCCCAGAAAAGGAAGTCAAGCTCCAGCGTACATTTGATGGTGAGCTCCTGCCATAAACTGCCTGTAACCCTGTTTAACCACCATTCTCATGCCATGCACGTCCAGCTTGTGCTCATCACCTCACATAGCATGTCTGGGCAAGGGGAGGTGGTTGGTTGAATGGAGAGACATCTTGCACTTCAAAAAGCTCACTTTCCCACAAAAAGTGGGTGCTGAGTAAGAAACAAGTCTCCCACATGCTATTACACTATTTGCTCTTTGGGGTCAAGAAGCCATGGCCTCTAGACTCTTCCAGGGGCATGGAATCTTGGCTGTTTTGTGGCACAAATCCTGTCCATGGGCAGTGCTTCTGGAAAAATCCTTATTGATAAATAGCCCTGCTCCAGTTTGAACAGTCTTTTTTGGTATGTGGGTGTAGCACTATTGGAAGCGCGCAGCTACCATCCACTACTCTTCCAAGAATGTTAAGCAAACCTCTTGTGGAATTCAACCATGCTCATATCTCTCTTCTTCTTCCCCTTCAAATTTCAAAATTACAAGGTTGGCATTAATGCCAACGTTAGTTGGCATTAATCAGAATTCATCATTCTTCCCGTTCATTTTTTTTTTCTATATATGAATGTGTATTTTCCCTGGGATGTGTTGGATAACGTAATACGATCAGATGTGAAGAGACAAATCCGTTTGTGAGGCTGAAGCCCTTGTCTCTTTGAGGCTCAGTTTGAATGAAATCAACATGTGCTAGTTGAGTATTTTGGATCCTTGCAGGATAGCAGGTATTTTAAAAGCAAGCCACATCGAACACTGGACTATGTCAAGAGAAAATCATTATCAATCATTCATCCAGCTGTACTTAGTGATGGCAAAGCAAAGTACCTTTAACAGATAACAGATTCTTTTGGGTGATCTTGTTACATGATTATTTTAATCTCCCTTTTTTTTCCTCATGCACCTGTCTGATATATCAGAAACATCCAATATGTCTGGTATGACAGTACTTGACATTGAAGCATAAATGACATGTTGGGTTAGCACAGGGGTAGGCAACCTTGGCTCTTTTATGACTTGTGGACTTCAACTCAGGAATTCTGGGAGTTGAAGTCCACGAGTCATAAAAGAGCCAAGGTTGCCTATTCCTGGGTTAGCACTTATCTGGACATCCTCCTAGCACAAAGGGAAGACAGGGGACAATATTATAATTCCTGACTGGCCTTTACTTTAGAGCATGGGTGTCAAACTCACCACGTCACGTGACCTGTCGCGACGTATCACGGCTTTTTTCACATTGCCAGAGCTGAGGTGGGCGTGGCCTCTGCATGATGCAAACGGCCCACGGGCCAGCAGTTTGACACCTCTGCTTTAGAGATTCAGTCCTTAGGAATGGCTCTAAGACCCTGAAATCCTGGATGTCTTTATTCTAAGAAGTGCTAATAATTTCTCTCTCTCTCTCTCAACATCGGAGTAGGGAAAAAAAAATCTGGCTAAAGGTAAATTCAAGAATGAAAACACACACCATCTTAAAGGAATTAGTATTATAAAGTTCAAAATGAGAGCTAGAGCATTAAAATGCAAACTATTTCATTAGGAAAGAGTCTGGTAGCACATTTTCAGGCGAACAATTTTTAGGAGCTGCTTATGCCTTAAGTAAAATTATTAATTGCAGAAATGCTACCAAAATCTGAATTTTGGTTGTATCCTTCTTCCCTAGTATTGTATTGTGAGTCCCATCTTAACTGAACTATTTAATATTATACTACACTTGCTGCCTTTTGTCAGTTTCAATGCCTAGTTATATAGCATGAGTTATATAGCAATTAAGTGGTAACTGTTATTCAAGAAATATAGCCACAAAATCAAGCCACAGTAGTCCTGCCAGAGTCCAGCGCAGCCAATAACATCTAAACATATGCAACTAGCAAAGGGAGAAACTGGTTGCTGTTTTTATTTCCAGGTTTAAATGATTGAATGAGCTCTTTGAGCATGCACACTTAACCTTTCATCAAGGTTAATAGCAAAAAACTTGGAAATCTTATCTTTCATCCTTCACCTCTTAGTGGCACTTTCCAAAGGAATACACCTGCTTTGGTTTTAGCATTTGTTCTGCAGCCATCAGCAGTTAGAACATCTAGGTGGTTCTCCAGATCTGGAAGACTGAATCTCAATCAGTGGCTCCAAAATATACATTGAAGTTATTGTGTGGTGGCCCATATTCCACTGATAGTTGGCAAAGAGATTATTTGCTATGTCCTTCTTACTCCTTGGCCCGATGCATAATAAGCTCAACTCTTGTCTATATATGTAATTCCTTCATAAAAGAATTCCAGAATTGGATGTGGGTTCCTTTTGGGACATCAGAGGATTCTGCTCCTTTAAAAAAAAAAAAAAGATTACTAACCATATTTGTAACTTGTAGCTAATAAACAGGTGAATGGCCTCCCCACCACTTGTCTTTCAGGCTCTGAGTCTTTTTATTTATTTATTTATTTTATCTAATTTATATAGTCTTCCATCTCATAAGCCTGCGACTCTCGGCCTCACAACAAAACTAAACATTAAAGCTGATGATTTTCTACATCTGGCAGGGGATTCTAATTGAACAACCCATGATATGGCATTTCAGGGCAAGATTTGAAGGCAGTATGTGTCCACTATAGGCAAATGTTCCAATATCTCAGGGGCTGCCACAAAGAACATGGAGTCAAACTATTTTCCAAAGCACCTGAAGGCAGGAGAAGAAGCAACGGATGGAAACTAATCAAGGAGAGAAGCAACCTGGAACTAAGGAGAAACTTCCTGACAGTTAGAACAATTAACCAGTGGAACAACCTGCCTCCAGAAGTGGTGAATGCTCCAACAATGGAAGTTTTTAAGAAGAGACTGGACAGCCATTTGTCTGAAATGGTATAGGGTTTCCTGTCTGAGCAGGGGGTTGGACCAGATGACCTCCAAGGTCCCTTCCAACATTATTATTATTATTATTATTATTATTATTATTATTATTATTATTACTACTACTACTACTACTATTACTACTACTATTATTATTATTATTATTATTATTATTATTATGGATCATCGCACAACATCAGCCAGATGTTCAGACTGGATTTGGCATTTTGTCTACCTATCGAGTCCTTACCCAGGACCTGGGATAGGCAGATGTGGATGTTTGATGGTATTACAGATCTCGTCACAAAATGGAAGCAGTTCCTAGTAAGGCCGCCTTTTGCAATTGACTAATGGCAAATTTGTCAATGCCAATGATGGTGTTCAAGTGCTCCAGTTGTTTTGGGATTGCACCCAAGGCGCCTATTACTATTGGTACTACCCTTGCTTGCTTTTGCCACAGTCTATTTGTAGGTTTTTGTATTTTGTTATCTTCTCCAGTTCTTTCTCGTCTATTCTGGTGTCTCCAGGCACTGCCACGTCCACTATCCAGACTATTATTATTATTATTATTATTATTATTATTATTATTATTATTATTATTATTAATTATTAATTATTAATTATTAATTATTAATTATTATTATTTTACTAGCCCAAGGCTTGATCAAATACCGAGCATTTACTCCCCATCTGGTTACAGAGAGGTGGTACTATCCTGAACTGCATTCATGTGCCTTTTTCTTTGTCAAGGTTTGTTAATGACTTGTTTTGCTAAAAGCTTGACAGAGAAAATGGGCAGCATATTTTGTGTTCCTTTTATTGACTAAATAAATCTGGTCCATATTGTTAGAAACTGCCCACGATAAACATACTCCACAAGGCAGAATGTTATATCCTTTCCTACCAGATCTTTCTAACAGGACAGTGGAATAGAGAACAAATGATGTAAATATTGGTGGCACACATAATTCTTGACTCACAGTGACAGTGCAATCTTGGTAGAAATACAGCCACCAAAAGTATATTGTATTGTGCACTGTACATTGCATCATGCCTACCTAGTTTTGTAATGAAATGTCTGCAAGAAAACAACCAAGCTCAGAGAGTATTGAGGACCCCACAAAAGTATCTTCTATCATATTTTGTAAGATTTATTCCATCTAGTAGCAATGAATCATAGCGGCATCAGCTTTAACAGTTGAGCTGTTCAGATGCAGTCCTGGCCATATTTTTAATCTTTTAGTGACAGCTCACCAATAAAGTGCATTTGGGAGACCTTGATGAGTTTGATGCAGCCGAGCACTGCAGGCTTTAAGGGGTTAAAATGCTTAGGCCTTAAGATTACTTAAGTTAAATTGTTCTACTAGCTTCACACAGGGATAATCACATTTCACACTGTCTACTTTGTGTTTCAACTAAAACTTTGAAGGCAGAAAAGGCATCCATTTAGACGAAAAGAATTCTATGTCCAGGAATTTGTTTTTGGAGTACCAGAAATGAATAGAATTCATAGCCATTCTGACTGGAACTGTCAAAAAGTTTTGACAAGCTGTTCATTACATATTTGGGATAAGTTGAAACCTACTTTTTCCTGTTAAATATTTAGGTGACAGAATAATTTGCCAATCCTTTGCAAATCATCTAGAGCAGGGGTGTCCAACTGCTGGCTGGATGCATCATAGCAAAACCGCGCCCACCCCATTGCCGGCAATGGCAAAAAAAGTCACGATAAGTCATGACACGTCACGTGACATTGCAAGTTTGACACCTCTGATCTAGAGATCTGTCATTAGAGTCATAGCTATTGCCTCTACACCACGGGTGTCAAACTCACATGACGTGTCGATATATCGCGACTTTCCCCCCATTGCTGGCAAAGGGGGGGGCATGGTTTTGGCGTGATGCATTCAGCCTGCGGGCCGGCACTTTGACACCCCTGCGAGTCTACACAATAAAGCAGAAGGTTGCATTTTAAATGGGATCTGAATAAAACACCTTTAATCTTCTTGGTCATAGATTTCCTGAACGGAAACTTTTTAGTACTAACAGAAATCATCTTGTGGGCAGAAACCTCTTGAAGATTTTGATCTTTCTGACAGCTATTGCTTTGTAGTAGGAGGTTTAAATTAAAGATACAGTCTTGTAAATTACATATCTTTCACAAAGTAGGACAGGGGTAGGCAACCTTGGCTCTTTTATAACTCGTGGACTTCAACTCCCAGAATTCCTGAGCCAGCATGGCTCCGCTTGGAAACTGTCCTTTTCCCCTCAGCATGGCTGGCTCAGGAATTCTGGGAGTTGAAGTCCACGAGTCATAAAAGAGCCAAGGTTGCCTACCCCTGGACTAATACATCATCAAGGTACATAGGAACTGTCTAGAATTCACACTTTTATTTTCCAATGAATAAATGGATATATAGAAACACGAAACATATAGAGATCTAGTCATTCCTTTTCATGCCTTCCAAAATTTTCTAGCTTTGTTTCTCTTCCGTATAGGTCAGGGATAGGCAACCTTGGCTCTTTTATGACTCGTGGACTTCAACTCCCAGAATTCTTCCTTTCCCCTCAACATGGCTGGCTCAGGAATTCTGGGAGCTGAAGTCCACGAGTCATAAAAGAACTAAAGTTGGCTACCCCTGAACTAGGATACAAAGCAGTCAGGCATCAGTTTTGGGCCCAATGGTAAAAATATCAATAGGATGAGAATGGTAAATGGATTCTCAGACTTTCTTTACAATGAGAGAGGGATCTCTTTCAGCCCTGTGCTATTGGCATTACTGCCTAGCATTCATGTTTCCATTTGCTGTATAGGTGGTCCTTGACTTACAAGCACAACTGAGCCCCAAATTTCCGTTGCTAAGCAACCCAGTTGTAAAATGGGTTTCCCCCCATTTTATGACCTTACTTGCCCCTGTTCAGTGGCAGTTGTTACGTTACTAACATGATTGTTACACAAATCTAGCTTCACCCATTGACTTCGCTTGTCAGAAAGTCACAGAAGGTGATCACATGACCCCAGGACACTGCAGCCATCATAAATATGAGTCAGTCGCCAAGCAACTGAATTTTGATCACATGACCATGGGGATGCTGCAGCAGTCATAAGATTTACATAATAATAATGATGATGATGATGATGATGATGATGATGTTGGAAGGGACCTTGGAGGTCATCGAGTCCAACCCCCTGCTCAGGCAGGAAACCCTATACCATTTCGAACAAATGGCTGTCCAGTCTCTTCTTAAAAACTTTCAGTGTTGGAGCATTCACCGCTTCTGATGGCAGGTTGTTCCACTGGTTAATTGTTCTAACTGTCAGGAAGTTTCTCCTTAGTTCTAGGTTGCTTCTCTCCTTGATTAGTTTCCATCCGTTGCTTCTTGTCCTGCCCTCAGGCGCTTTGGAGAATAGCTTGACTCCCTCTTCTATTTGGCAGCCCCTGAGATGCTGAAACACTGCTATGATGTCCCCCCCTCATCCTTCTCTTCGTTAAACTGGACATACCCAATTCCAGCAACCGTTCCTCATATGTTTTAGCCTCCAGTCCCCTGATCATCTTTGTTGCTCTTCTCTGTACTCTTTCTAGAGTCTCAGCATCTTTTTTACATCGTGGTGACCAAAACTGGAGGCAGCATTCCAAGTGTGGCCTTACCAAGGCATTGTAAAGTGGTATTAATACTTTACGTGATCTTGATTCTATCCCTCTGTTAATGGAGCCCAGCACCGTGTTGGCTTTTTTGGCAGCTGCAGCACATGGCTGGCTTCTATTTAAGGGATTGTCCACTAGGACTCCGAGATCCCTCTCACAATTGCTACTATCTAAACCTGTTACTCGTCTTGAGATTGATTCCTCTTGTCTGCCGCTGTTTGAGGGTTATTTGAGAGCTGCTTCAACGACAGAGAGATGGCTGTCCTGCCACATTTCTGCTCTAACCAATATATAAATATTTTCTTTTATGGGATTTGGATGGAGTACTAATGGCGCATAGGGTTGGCCTCCTACGAGTCCCGTCTGTTAGACAATGTCATCTGGCGGGGCCTAGGGCAAGGGCCTTCTCCGTTGCTGCCCCAGCCCTCTGGAACCAACTTCCCACAGAGGTTCGTACTGCTTCCTCCCTCCTAGCTTTCCGGAAATTGTTAAAGACGCATTTATGCCAACAGGATTGTGGCGTATGAACTGCACTCTGCCCCTGGGCCTAGGAATGTCCCTCCATCAGTGACTGCGGGTTGACAGTGATTGTATGTTGTATGAATGTAATTGATTTTTATTGTGTTGTTATTGTAAGCCGCCCTGGGTCCTAGGAGAAGGGCGGCATATAAGTATAAATAAATAAATAAATAAATAAATAAATAAATAAATAAATAAATAAATAAATAAATTCTGGAAGTTGAAGTCCACGAGTCATAAAAGAGCCAAGGTTGCCTATCCCTGGGATAGAGCATGAAGGGATATAGGATGTTTGTGCTCATGGACACATTCTTTCCTTCATTCCTTCTGACTCCCTTTTAGACCAGTTTGGAGGTAGGCAACATAGCTCAGTCATCATATGAAAACTTGCCACGGGGCTCATTCTCTTCTAGATCTATTAGGTCCCTCCCATACTTCAAAGGTTCCCCTGAATGCAGGCAGAAAAAAATTGGATCTCCTTTCTATATCTATACCAGGAATTCTGACACATTGTGATGCCTCAACTTCTAAAAGTGATACATGAATTTATATGAATTTAATCCTTACTCGTGGTTAATGTTGGGGGGGGGCGGAATAAAAATGCCATTTGTTTTTAAGAATTACATTTGAATTTGTTAGTGAAACGAAGCTGGAACTTTGAGTTTATGAAACAAAACTCTTAAAAATGCGACTAAAATAACAAAGTTTGCTAAGGTACATTTCTGCAGACATTCCAAAGACAACCGATGCATTATCATTTATCATTTCAGCAGAGTCGCAGGGGATATTTTCACAAGAAGCTGAATATAGCTATCTGTAGTCAAATGTCCAATCCAATCTTTTGTTATATCTATAGGCCTTCAAAAGTGACCCATGTCAGTGAATCATCTGCCTCGGTTAATAGATTGTTGCATGATCAGTAGATGTTAATATAATTTGCAGAAAAAATAGCTTTGTTCAGTCCAGTTGTGCTAACTCGCCCCTCCAAATATTTGAAATATATAAAATATATTAAAGCTATCTGTCAACGCTGCTAACATTGGATGCTCTCTCTTTGACAACAGATGGAAGTGTAGCCATTTTGCTCTTTTGCTTTTAGAGTTAGTTGATGAGAGTCCAGCTAGTCATAACAATAATAACTCAGCCGTGGGAATCAAGGTTATTGCGGCCAGAGTGGATAAAGATTTGGCGGGCTGGAAAGCTGGGGAGAAAGCCCATGCTTCAAGCTAATTGGGGAATGTGATTTATGACCGCTAATTGGAGGAAGGAATTGTACTTTGCTACTTTGTGCCCAGGGGAGGGGAATTCAGTTTTTGTCTTTAACTATGTAGTGCCAATATTTTGTTTCTCGAATGAAAGATTCTTTAAGGTAAACAATGCCTCCAAGTTCTTTTGAAGAGTTCCATCTGTCGGAACCATGACACTGTCATTGAAGCAAATTATAAAAACATTATCAATGTAACGATGGATTTTAATGGATATAGTAGTCCAGGATGACTGGATCAAGGAATGGCCTTTCGAAGAGGGGTAGTGCTACTGCCTAAAGTCTCGGCTCTTTCTCTGGGAGCTCATACTCAGAACGGATTGTGTTCAAGCCCACAGTTGGTATAAAGCAGACTTTTTGAGAAGAAAGTTGTGATGCATTCCAAAACAGGTGATCGGGGTAAAAACATTTAAAAATAGTATAAATTTGTGAACTTATTCAGGCACACGCACATGCGTATGGTTGCCTTTTATATTCTTCCGAAGCCCTGTCATTTTTATATTAGAATAACAGCCATTGCAGTAACAACAGGCTGTAGTAGTAGGACTGGATTTTGAGATGAAGAGAAAGTAACAACAAGCAACAATTTTTAATTATTTTTTTTAACAGAAGATGTGAAAGAGTATAACGTATTCAGAACCAGCAAATTGTTGGACGGAGCATTTGGTCAACAAACTGACATTTCTGTCAATCAGGGCCAATCCACCATCCTCGCTACTTTTGATTATCCTCCATTATTAGCCTGCCATATTATGGAATCGCCACATAAGAGAGAATTCTTTTCTTTGATCTCATTCTGTGATAATTTACCAGTAATCATCCTGTATTGGGGAACAGGACTCGGAAGGGAGGGGCCTTCTTCCCTATCACTTTTACTTCCTTGGTTAGAATTCAGCCTAAAAGGAAGGGAAACCAGCTAGTGGCCTACTAGTAGATTGCAATCTACCTTAGAACCTGTTCCCAAGCTATTTCCTTTTCCTCATTTCTATCTCCAGGTCTTTGTCTTAACACCAAGCTATAATAAAACCAGCAGTAGTTTTTTAAAAAAAAAATCTCTCGGATATTCTCAGTATGTGTAGAAAAAGAACAAGGGTGTCCCTGCTCTCCATAATAGCTCTTCAAAACCTCTCTCAAAGGCTTCCTTCAGTGGTGGGTCCTTTTGGGGTGAAGTGACACAGTCTTGGATAGTAGGAAGGCTGCATGAGATACTACAGTAGTGGCCAAAATTGTGGAAACCTTTTGGGGAAAGTGTATTTTTGAGGTTTGATGGCTAAATAACACCACTTTTTTGGGGGGGGGAGTAGTACCATAAAATTATGTATCAATGGAAAGATAATTTAATCAAGAATGTAATTCAACATAACTTTGTTCAATTGCCTGTACTGTATTCTGTGAAAAGTTATAGCCAAATAATCAGAAAAAGGAAGCACAACTTGCTTAGGTTGATCTCAGGGAGCTTTCCTTCATCCCATTGTAGCCAATGAGCGTGAGTGTTTAGAGAGCCAATCGGGTGTCCTCTTGTTTTGGCCATGAGCCAATCAGATCACAGGAGGATTCAGTTATTGATGTCCTGTATTGAAGCTGAGAGGAGGACATTTGTCAGTGTGTTATGTGATCGCTATCAAGTTGGTTGGGTTTTTTTTTTGTGTTCTTTCATTGAGTGAGCTTGTAAAACGTAATAAAATTAAAGCCATGGTGCAAAGAGTTGACTGGTTGCCCAGAAAGCGATGTAAAATAGTATTATTAAGTGAACAAGGCTACAGTTATAAAGAAATTAGAAGAAAAATGGGTGGAAATTTAACCAAAGGTGGCATTTCTATTGTACACTTTTCCCAAAAGGTTTCCATAATTTTGGCCACTACTGTAGGAGTCATTTGGGAGCACTGAGGCACGATGAATTAAGGAGGGAGGCATGGACCAAGTGTGGTATCCCTGATTGAAGGGCTGGTTTTCTTAGACGTGTTCGAGGGAGGGCTGGCGCTAATATCCACGTAGTGTTCATTTTTAGCACCGATTCTAAGGAGCTCATTCTAGGTAAGAAGCCCAGGTTCGGTTCTGCAAGGGGAGGCAGCTATATGGAATGCTTGCAAATTCTTAGCAGCCATTTGAGAGGTCAGATCCCATGGATCCTGTGTCCTCTGTATTCTTTCATAATACTGAAGCAACAAATGTGTTGATTTTCTATAGGTAGTTCTTGCTTAACAACCATTTGTTTGGCGACCGTTCAGAATTACGACAGTGTTGAACAAATGTTAGTTATGGCTAGTCCTTGAAGTTGTGGCCATTGTAGTGCCCTCATAATCAAAATGCAGGTGCTTGGTAGCCCGCCTGAATGTACAGCTATAGAGTACATTTCAACTGCCCCCCACATTGATCTTCCGCCGTTGCTCCTGCCCCCTGCTGACCTTCTGCTGCTGCTGAAGCACTCCGGGCCGGAGTAGTTGCTGGCCCTTCCTGAAGTAGTGAAGTGCAGGGCAGCCAAAAGGGCGGAGATTTGGGGGGGAGGAAGAGGCGGGGGAATTGAAGCAGAGGCAAGCCCAGCAAAGCGGTAGATCCTGGTTAGGGGAATCGAGCTTGCTGGGCCCAGCTGAGGAGGAGTCCACGGGATTGAGGCATCAGTTTGTGCAGGGAAGGAGAAGCAGGCACGAAGACCTTGCCAATGACCCCAATGAGGACTAGGGGAACTGCTGTTGTTAAGCCGTGTGGCCATATGCCGTTTTCCCTAATGACCGTTTCCTCCGGGGTGGAAAATTCTGGTCCTAATTTGAGACATTTAAGTGAGGACTATCTATAGAGGGCATCGTTTTTCTGTTTATTACTATTCGCAGCACTGCTCAAAATGAATAACAATGCTATTTTTTTACCTCGCTGTGTACGAAAACCTTTAAAATGGGGAGTTGGGCTTGGTACCTGCTGAACTGTACAGTTGCAGAAAAGATCTGGAAAAAGTTTGATTCCGTTTCCCCCTTAAAAAAAAAAAAAGCACGATGAGGGAGTTCTACGTCCAGATGCTTTTTTTGCTTGTTACATTTTACTTAGCAGGTGCTATTTTGTCATGTGTTTATGATAGGTATTGTAAGGAACTCTTTGTGACTCTTGGGTAATCCAGCCCACGATGGGGCTAGATCTAATACAACAGGCTTTCAGACATTAACATAAGAACATAAGAAGAGCCATGCTGAATCAGGCCAAAGCCCATCGAGTCCAGCATTCTGTGTCACACAGTGGCCCACCCATTGTACATGGGGATCTTGAGCAGAAAGAGAAGGCAAAACCCTCCCTTTCCCTTGACCCCCAACAAATGGTACTCAAGGGAATCCTGCCTGCCTCAACCAACATAGAGGCGGCACATGGACATCCTTTTAATAACCACTTTGTTACGGGCCAGTGCAAAACAAATTCGTTCTGTAACTCTCGGCAATGAACCCTCCCTTTCCACTACTCAAGTTCTTCAGGTGAACCTGAAAGTGCCTTGGCTCACTTGCTAACTTCTAAGTAGGATGCTTGTCCAGGGTAGCTTGTGCTGACTGTCTTTCCTACACGTCTCGAATGAGAAGAGACCCACAGGTGGGATTGCTTCTTGCAAAATGTACATCTGGATCTACCCGACTGGCTGCATTTCATCTAAATATGATCCCTCTTCTTAAATTCCTCTGCCCATTGGTTGATTTAGGAATCTGTCTGGACCACTCATTTTCCTCCATACACTTTGGGCCAACCGTCATTTTCCATCTCCTCCTTTTGCCCATCCTGTCTGACTTTCTGGCGTTAATCTGTGGGAGGTGATAAATAAAGTTTTGCTTGTTATCGTCCGTTCAAGCTCTCTTCTCTCCTAGGGTTGATTTGGGAAGGGACTGAACTTGTTTTTAGCCATAAATGTCATGTTGTTATGATTACTGCCCAGGGGGGGCAGAGCTAAAACTAAACCATCTGTTTTTCTGTCTTAGCCACAGACCAACAACAAAGCCAGTGTAGTAAGCCCAGCAAAAGAAACGCCCCCAGTGCAGATGTCCATGGTATCTTTCCCAACCATTTCTTTGTCCTTGCTTCCTTTTTTGGTCTCACCCGTGGCCAGAATGCTGCCTGTTTTTGCTCTTTTGTTTTGGCTTCGTTCTGTTTGCCTTCCCAAACATTATCCCAGCTTCCTTGCCAGCAGGAGGTGCAAAGTGCTCTGGTGTCTCTGTATGTGGGGTCCCGCAGACCGAAGGAGGCTGTAGCAGAGTGGCCATCATCAGCATCCAGTCTCCAAGGAAGGAAGGAATGGGAAACTCTTCTGTGGTCTGATTTTGCACAGGGTTTTTCGCTGCTCCTCACTAACCCTCTTGCCAAGGGCCACCCATTCCGTAAGGCAGTGGAAAGGCTCTTTTGCTGTTGTCCTTGAAAACTGAGTGGATCGCCTTATGCAGTATCTGATGGGAAAACGGGAGAGCATTATGGCGCTGAGTCATACTGCTGACGGGGAGGCACCTGAAGGCTGCTGGGGAACAAAACTGGATAAGGACAAGCCTCTCCATGATAATTCAGGAATGAGGGCCAGCAGAAGTGGGATTCTTAGAGACTGGATAGTTGCTTTTCATTCTCTGTAATGCTTTTTTCCCCCCTCTTGGGAATATTTCATAATTTGAATTCGCACATAACAACGGTGTAGCCTAGATTGCACCAGCTTTAAAAAGAGTTGCTTGTAAGTTGCTTATTTATCTTCTTGTCTTTGTATTGAAGTCATCCCATCTTGGCAACTCAATTTGAATCAGACACGAGACTTTTGCCTGTTCTCTGCGTAGTTCTTTGCTATGTATAGCACATACGGGTGCCTTTGTCGCCCATTGCGTGGGAAATTATGAATGTCCCCGTAGAGAGAGAGAAATAATGCCAAAAAGCTGTGTGGGGAAGTCATGGAGACAAAGCCATATCTCCAGCCTTTTTATTCCGAGTGAAATTTTAAGCGGACCTTTTCCCTTTATTTAATGAATTACAACGGTTTGCCCAAGCTTTTCTCTTGATAGCTGCAACAAGCTTTCAGATGAAATGCATATAGCTTGTTAGGATATGGAGAAATACCATGGCTTTGTCTCCTAGGAAATGTAGGTATTAGTGCACGGGTGTTAAACTCGCCGCGTCACATGACATGTTGCGGCATATTGCGACTTTTTTTGCGTTGCTGGGGTGGGCGCGGCCTCCGCATGATGCAACCGGCCAGCGGGCCGGCAGTTTGACACCCCTGTGTTAGTGGGTTTTGGGGGGGGGCTGTCCAAGGGAGTGATCTGTGTTATCTGTTATCTGCTCACACCATCCTCAGATGGAAAACTTGTGCTTCGTTCTTGTTTGTTATTTTGCTTTCCCAACAGATACTGCGCAGAGAAGGAAACATGCTTTGAGCTAGAATCTGACTCTTTATTTCTGTCCTCTTTCAATTAGGAACCGCAGACTACTGTTGTCCACAATGCTAATGATGGCATAAAGGTAAGGTGAGGTTCACAAAAAGGCTTCCGTAATTTCAAACTGGCCTCTTCCTTATCTTTTGAAATCGCATACATTGCGTAGGATTTACGTTAGCCAACGTTATACGTAATTAATTGTATAATCCTGCAGGAAGAAATGATCACCTAAATTTTCCCTGAATTCTATGCTATCTGACTGGCTTACCTCGTTTATTAGATAGCTGGCATAAAAACAAAAATCTGTTTTATTTTGAAATGTACCTATCTTTATGGCAAAAAGCTTGATTGTTTTAGATATTTGGATACTTCACTCGGAGATTTCTCCTTGTCTTATTTATTTATTTATTTATTTATTTGGGTTTGTATGCCGCTCCTCTCCGGGGACTCGGAGCAGCTAACAACATATATATATATAACAATAAATTACAATAAAAAACCCAAACAACGATATCTAAAAAAAAACACAATAAAACACACATTCAATTCAACAATCAACCACAATCATCCCCAGGCCTGCCGGCAAAGATGAGTTTTTAGATTTTTCCGGAAGGCCGGGAGAGTCAGAGAAACGCGGACTTCAGGAGGCAGTTGGTTCCAGAGGGCGGGCGCCACAACAGAGAAGGCCCTCCCCCTAGGGCCCGCCAGACGACATTGTTTCGCTGACGGGACCCGGAGGAGGCCAACCCTGTGCGCTCTCACCGGTCGTAGAGAAGTATGTGGCAGAAGGCAGATACAGAAAAGATAATACAAATAAATACGAAACTTATTCAATGTTTTTATAGTCTGCATTTTTATGGTTGGCGGAAAGGTGATACAAAATACAACTTTTCCTACAAATTACAAATTAAGTCTGGCGTTTCTCATCATATACAGTTGCAATATAACTTCTCTTCCTGGCCATGTTTCCTTTTATTATTTTAAGCCGTCTTTTAATTGTGGACTTTGTTCCATTTGATCCTGAGAGTTATCCCATATAAAAGCTTGTAGTAGGAAATTTTTTAGGAAATCAAAATCTATATAACATGATACCGCAGTTAGTTCCCGACTTTACAACCATAACTGGACCAAGATTTATATTATTAAGCAAGGAAATTCTTAAGTGAGTCGTACCCAATTTAGCAATATTTTTCCAGAGGTTGTAAGTGAATCACTGCAAGAAAATCTTGGTTATTTATAACTTAGAAGTATAAATATTAATAGTTAAATTTGAATATGGATTTGCTTATAAAGGTTAAATATAAAGGTAATTAAGATATATATAAGCTAAAAATCAATCGATGAATGTAATAAATATTTTTTTACCTAGCGGTAATAATAAAAATTATTAGCTTAAATATGAGATAGTAGATATTAAGAGAAAAAGGCAGGAAGTATTAAATGTTGAAATAGGAGGAATTTTGGTTATAAATTTAAGATATCTGGAAATTACCAGAAAATAAGAATATTATATTGTATTACTAATTAGTTGATGTAAGATTGTGAGAACTCAAATAGATAAGACGTGCATTCTGAACATTACATCTTGTGATGAATTGTGATAAAGGGAATTGGGGTTACTTAAAATTTGGAAATTATAAATATCAAATGGGAAATATAAATATTAATGGGAAACCAAAAATTGGGAAAAATTAACCAGGACATTGAGTGTCTAAAAAGATTGAATGTTAAAACAACAAGGATATGTATAAACTAAAAATTATTGATAAATGCAAGAAAGTTATTTTTTATTTAATTGATATAATAAGAATTGTACTAATTTAAAGATGAGACAGTAAATACTAAGGGGAAAAGAGGGGAAACGTTTAATGTAATAGTTTGAGATCTGTACGAAAAGTATTCGTATGTTATTGAGTTATTGACCAACTCAGCCGCCACGTTGCTTTTCCAATACTTAAATGTAAAACTAGAAAACCAATAAAATTTTCTAAAAAAAAATAAATAAATCTGAATCACTGCAGTTGTTAACCCACCAACTCAGCCTACCCCGTTGATTTTGCTTATAAGAAGTTGGCTGGACAGGTTCTGATTGCTGGGAGTCATACAATTACTGTGTCAGTCACACAGTTTGACCTGTGTGAAGGAAGCCCTGTGCCAGGCAGGAATCACTAGATTTTGCTTCAGGTAAAAAATGAATAAATATATCCAGAAAATGTCAGTGTATAGAACAGCGGTTCTCAACCTGTGGGTTGCGACCCCATTTGGGGTCGAACGACCATTTCACGGGGGTCGCCAAATACCGCAGTCCGCCATTTTTATTTTTTTTTGGTCGGCCATTTTTTTGGGAGGGTCGGCCATTTTTCCCCCTTTGCGATGCGGGCCGTCACGCCGCGCATGCGCGATGCGGGCCCGCCATTTTTTTTTATTTTGGTCGGCCATTTTTTTGGGGGTCGGCCATTTTTTCCCCTTTGCGATGCGCCCCGCCGCGCATGCGCGATGCGGGCTCGCCATTTTTTAAATTTATTTTGGTCGGCCATTTTTTTCCCTTTGCAATGCGCCCCGTCGTGCCGCGCCCCGTCGCGCCAGGCATGCGTGATGCAGGCCGGGGTCGAGCCCCGGAAAAGGTTGAGAACCGCTGGTATAGAAGATTACAGAAGACATTTCATAATTTATCTGTAATTTAAACAACATGCCTTGGAGATGCTGAGAGGCCAGCTGTGGAATTTCAAAATGATATTTAGGATAAGACTGCATCGAATGAATGAAGGTTGCCAAATGTCCATTTTTTCCTACTAGTCTGCTTTTCTTGTCTTCTGAATGCTGATGTTTCTATCTTACAGGGTTCCACAGAGAGCTGCAATACCACCACTGAAGATGAAGATTTGAAAGGTACATACAGCTTAGTAGCAAATGAAGACGGGATGGCAGGCTCGTTGACAAAGCAGCCTTTTTTTCCATGCCAGCTTCTGTGCATACACACCCTTTAAAGGAATAAGAGTTATTGCAATTCTTGTGGTCTGGAATTGCTGGTTTACAGCCAGCATATTAGTATGATGTTTGGTTGCATACTCAGCCAGATGTTTTGACTAGATTTGACATTTTTATCTTTCTATTGAGTCCTTCTCAAGGACCCGGGATATTGTTATTTATTAAATTTACATACCACCTGACTCCCAGCAACTCTGGATGCTGTACAATTGTCAAAACATTTAACGCAAAAGCACAGAAGGCAAAAGAACAATGATGGCTAAGAAAACATACACATACATACCGTGTTTCCCCTAAAGCAAGACAGGGTCACACTTTCTTTTTATCCCCAAAAGCCCCACTATGTCTTACTTTCGGGGTACGGCTTATATTGATTGGAAAACAATTGTCAGTTTTATTTTAAGTATTTTAAGTATTTTAAGTATTTTAAGTATTTAAGTATTTTAAGCAGGAGGCGGAAGTGGGCAGGAGTAATATGTCTTACTTTCGTGGTACGGCTTATATTAGCCGACCCCCTGAAAACCCCGATACGTCTTACAATCGGGGGTGTCTTACTATCGGGGAAACACGGGTATGTATGTATGTATGTATGTATGTATGTATGTATGTATGTATGTATGTATGTATGTAAACAGTACACCAACCTCATCATTGTTTTTATTTCTAATATTTAACCTTACAGAATCTTGCTAGTGGTTTCTGGGGAAACAGATTTGCTATATTTCTATGCAATATGTAAAAACTACAAAGATGAACTATCCACAGTGCAAGCTGCCACAATAGGCAAACGTTAATTTCCATTATTTGCAGCATGTCACAATGAGTCATTTAAACTGACCTCAACTTACTGACTAGGATTGAAGGAGGAGAGTACTTGCATTGTTCTGTGTGGATGTGATGCTTCTGGAGAGTTCTTTTATCAAACTGTTCCTGCTGATCTGTCAAGCAGGCCCCTCAGTTGTGGAACCACATCTCCGATCGATCGTTATCTCCAATGCAAAAATCTGGTTGAGCACAGGATGGCAGCACAGGGTCATAAAAGTGCAAATGCATTGCTGCCATCTAGTGGATAACTAGGTTGCACTCATTGCACTTGCCTTGTTCTCCTTTGTCTTTTGAAAAAGGGGTGGGGTAGGGAGTGGGCAGAATCCTGGGAAAGCAGCATACAAATCTCCTAATATTTTATAGGTCAGTCCAAGTGACCCAGATCCTTTATTTTTAAACAGAAAGCTGGATTAAGGGTCAGCCTGTTTTGAACAGGGTGCATGCCTCCTGAAGCAACAGCTTTGAAACATACCGGGGAGTCAATGCCCGCTTTATTCATTTCTGAGCAGGTCATCTTTGGCATCGCTTACCCATACTTTGGTTCCTTTCCATCTTGACCACTGTAATGTTTTCCACATTGAGCTACATTTGTAAAGTCACAATAAGTGGTTATATTATTATATGATACTGATCCCAAAAAATCTGAAGTGATGGGCAATTGTTCGCTGGATATAATTAAGAGGTTATTCCTGTTTTTAGGGCCAAAAATGACTTGTGGGATGACTATCACAGGAGCCATTTCTCTCCTTATGAATCGGGAGGGGGTGGTGGTGGCGGGGAAGCATCGCCTTCACATTTTACTGGTGAAATTGCCTCTCTGTAGATAGAATAATTAAAAATGAGACCTAAGCTGAGACAATTCCTTACATAATTATCAAAAGGCACTATGTTTGATCCTCCAAGAACTTAAACCAGAAACTCCCAAGCCTCAGAATAAAAAAAAAAAATGAAATGATCCTTCAATTTGTTTGACCAACTTCTAACCTGATTAATCTTAAGTTTATCAAAGCCAGTTTCATATGCTGTCGATCTTTTGTTTCTGCCTCCAGCTCATATAACCACTAGACCAGTGCTTTATTTGGTTGGCAATTTTAAGATGTGTGGACTTGAAGTCTGCACAGGCTGATGGAATACAAAATGGTTCTGTTATTTAAAGACGTTTCCTTGGACTTGGTGAGATAAAGCATTATTTTCTTGACTCAACAGAAAAATCTTCCAGGGTGTGCCTTGCATACTAGCCATTACATCTGGACAGATTGCAAAAAGTCTCTAAATACCTTCTTGTCTGGTTTACAGTCATCAAAGTGCACGCGTAGATAGCAAAATGGAAAAAACAATTTTCTAATTTAAAAAGTGGCTTGGTATTTGACTGTTATTCTGTAGAGATTTCCACATTTTGGGGGAGTCTGCCTTGATTAGCTGAAGTAGATATAAAGAGGTGTTAGGAGGGATGAAAAGAACAGAGATACATGAAAAGCTGTTGGGTCAATCTGGTTTCTCAGTCAGACAATCTCAAATGTTGCATTTGTGAAGACAGGAGGTTCTCTGCTTGCATGAAAATGAGATGGGGAAAGCACCAAGAGTTGCTTAGTGGGCACTTAGTATTAGTGTTTTCTATCTTTCTTCAATAGGACAGAGGAAGCACATGATCAAATTAGAAAAATAGCATTATGTTTCCTGCATTTGTAACTCATTTTTCTTCCATGACACTCAAAGTAGTAGCCTTGATCAGACCCCTAACCTATTGAGCTTAAGAAGTTGAGTTGCTCACTCAGAAATTGTTATATTGAGACAGGGACGTAATAATCTGGCCTTCCTACAATGCCCTCTCCAACTTATTGATTGTTTTAATAAGTACATATTGATTTGGGGACAAGATCTGACATTTTCCCTGGCTAAAACTGGCATTTTTAAAAATTCCAAATAATTGCAGTGTCTTTTGTTTCCTCCTATATGTCCGGAAATCCTACTCCTGGGTCAGACCAAAGAACTTCTGTCTGCGATGTAGTTTTGATCATAACGTGGAATCTGTGGAGTATTTTATTCCCCACCTTGTGTCTCATTTAGTTCTCAGAGTCAGTACATCAGAGTCAGTCCATCAAAAGAGTGGATCTCTTTGAAAAGATGCTTGGGGTGTCTCTCCAGTGGGGAAGGTCTTCCAGAGATCCATCAAAGAATGGCCCTGGAGCTGCTTTTATCTGGGAGCAGTCTGTGCTCTGGGAGTTTGTCTATGTCAGGGGTAGGCAACCTTGGCTCTTTTATGACTTGTGGACTTCAACTCCCAGAATTCCTGAGCCAGCCATGCTGGCTCAGGAATTCTGGGAGTTGAAGTCCACGAGTCATAAAAGAGTCAAGGTCGCCTACCCCTGGTCTATGTGAATGGGTGTGGATTTGTATTTTCACTGCAATTCTTATCCTGCTTTCTGCTTTTATTTTTATTTTAATGCTTGCATTTGTTTTGCAGCTACTGCTACACTGTCTTATGAAGAGAAACTACTTGCCTGGGATAGCCCAGGTCAAACAGTGGAGTTGGATCGTGCTCAGCCGGAGCCTGTCCTAACTCCAGTAGTTCCATTTGCATTTAACAGTCTACCATGTAAGTTAGCTGTTAATTAGCAGTAGTAGCAGGTAGAAAAATAGTAGTAGTCATTTATGTCCCTCCTTATTTCTCTATTTCTACCTTTCTTCCTTATCATCCTTGTAACAATTATCACTTTTTGCTTGAATTAACCAGTTAGAAGAGTAGATCTGTTCATTACTAAGTGTCCCCCATTCCTGTGCCAGACATTCATCTGCATTCTCTTACATTTAAGTCTGGGACAAGTCATTGGCCAATTGAACATTGTTGACCAAGAGTTGTAGACAAAAGTGTGCATGGAAATGCAAACAAAAATGCTAAGAAAGTAAAGCATGTGATAATATTGTCAACTGTAGCAAATTAGCATCTCTTCTAGAGATAACAGATGACTTGTCCTCAAAGTATTCTCCTCCTTTGAGCTGCTTTTAGAATGGGCTTTCAAAGGGCATTTATACGTGCCAGTAAGCTTGCCATGCGATGAAGAAGGGACAGCACAAAAGCATGTGAGAAATTGTTGCTGTTTCCTCTGTCAAACAGTGACAAAGTGTCCCTTGTGGAATCTTCCTGTGTATTGGATTGTAAGCCAAGGTGGGAACATCCTTGTCCAAGCCATAGGAGGGGAACTGAATCTGTTGGCCATCTTTCTTCATTGTCTTTTCTATCTACCTTGATCACCACGAAGATCTACATGTTAAGAGAAAAACTGTTCTTCTGTAGATGAGCGATGATTTCTAAGAATGGTGCAAAGTTTTTTGTTTTTGTTTTGCAATTCTCATTGAAATCATTGTTTATTTTCAGTGGATTATTAAGCTTAATTTTGGGGTTTATTGTATGTAAGGATCAATAGAAAGCAAGTTTATGTGTTGCTGTTTATTATCCATGATGATTACTGCACTCCACTGGGTTTTAAAAGCTTTCTGTTCATGCTGTCATGTTTGCTTCAGCCCAAAACCGTAATAAAATATTCATCATTACTGAATCTTCCTTCTAACAACGAAGATGAAAATGTTTTTTGTAGCAGATAAAGATAGAAACTCAGATGTCCAAGAAAGATTTGCTTACAAATGGGACATTTCAACATAAGAGAATGATCTCCCAAACAGGCTTACTCCTCTGTAGTTAGGGTTTTTATTAAGGTTGTACTGGAGTACTCAAATCAAGTTGTTTCAAGGCTGAGTAAAGTCAGGTGGTGGGCTGATAGGCCATAATATGTTAATTGTTTTCTGTACAGACCTAAAATGACTAAGGTACTCCATAAAAAAGGGAGCTAATCCAATATTTCAGGCAGCCAAGCTGCATATGAGTCTCCACAGAAATTAACAAGATTCAAGGGCTTTCAGAACAGGTCTCCAAAATTTAGAGTAGGTTCCTCTACAGACTCAAATCACAGTAGTAACAAATTTACCTACCATTTAGCAGGCATTGAAAGATCTGAACTCTGGATATATTTATTGCAGCAGGAATATTATTTCCATTATGGTTAGAAAAAATGCAGAATTTCATTGGAAAGTTTATGGACCTGATAGTGATATGCCTCCGCTGTTAATCTCGGGTTGCCAAGACTTGGAAAGTTGCACCCAAATATTTGAATATAAATATATTTTGTTTACTATGACATGGATATATAGAAAAATGGCTCAGTTAAGTAGGAAAGAGAGAAAAATAGATTGTTGGAAAGTACAGTGTGATATTTCTCATTGGTTGAGATGTTTAATCTATTTGGGCCCAATTTAATAGCTGGCATGTCTACAGTCTGTTGACAACATTTGCTGTTTTATTGATGCTAAGCATAACAAAAGTAGCAATTGGTCAAAAATAATGTATTGCTCAGTATATGAACTTAGAAAGTGCTTCATCATCCATACCTTCCATTTGTACGGTACTACCCATTCAGTTCTAACTGCCCACGGAATGATGAACACAACAGGCCTTTTAATCTATTCTAGCACAAATGGTGTGATGTATCTATTAAGGGAACAGAGTAATCAGTATACAAGTGGTAGATGACAAAAGATATTGGGCTTTTTTTTTTTTTTAAAATATTTTTATTGACTTTTTTCCCCCCTCAATTTTAACAGAAAAGAAAGCTAATCATATCAAATCTTAATATACAAATAGACAATCAACAACAAAACATAAATACAATTTCCAATACTTCTGATAATAATAACTCAACTGAAAATAAGCATCTCAAACAATTTACCATCATTCTTCCCCCTTCTTATCAGCTCACACTTAACTCATCCTTCAATCCACCAAAGGCCACCCAAACAACCCATTAGTAACAATAATTAATTATTCTTCCACCAACCCTAATTACAGCTAAAAAAAACATCATACCTAAAATTATGCGGCTTCCCAGAATGATTACAGGGTATAACAAAAGAAAGCCCCACTACATCAAACAAAATTATTATATGAACTTAACAAGAATTTTAAACTATATACTATCTCTTACTCAAAACACACACACAAAAAAAAAAAACTTTAACTTTAATAAGATGGTTTTTTTTTCTTGTTTTTTTTGTTTTTTTTTTCCCTTTTTTTTTTTTTTTTTTGTGTGTGATATTGGGCTTTTCATGCTCAAGGTTTGCGTGGATTCCAAAACCAAAGCAAGGAGCTTGGTTACGCAAACTCTTAGAAGGGAACCGGGTGAAAATTTGGTAAGGATTAAGGACGTCACGAACATTTTGCTCTCTGACTTCAGAAAATATTGACAGACACGTGATAAGCTGCACATGTCTGCTTTTACAAAAGTATTTGATGGAACTGCATGTTTTTTTGTAATTCGATAAAGAGAAGCAAAGCCTAATATGTAATGCATTACACCAGTGGATACCATTCAGAAGACTTTAAAGTCTTGGATAAGACTTTATCATCCCCATGACATGTCTGTAAACATTCAAGGCCTACAGATGAGCCTGGTTTTTTTTTGAAGCTATTTATTTCTGCCGTGGAGGAAATCAGAAACAGATATTAAATGTGCTATTGCTCAGGTGGAGGGTGTCTGAATTCTAACCATATGCTTACTGTGTGCAGTTAAAACTTTGCCTTAAATCATTTCCTTACAGGGTGAGAGTTCGAATTTTGAACTGCCACAAAGTTGTTGTGGCATACATAAAACTGGGAATAGGTATGAATAAGGTATGAAAATGTCTGTTCAAATGAAAGCCTGAACATTTTCATAACCAACATGAAAGCAAGATAGTTTCTTCATACCAATAGACTCTGCTCAGTCTAGTCCAGGGGTAGGCAACCTTGGCTCTTTTATGACTTGTGGACTTCAACTCCCAGAATTCCTGAGCCAGCATGGGTGGGCATGGAAACCTCTCCATTTCTCCTCAGCATGGCTGGCTCAGGAATTTTGGGAGTTGAAGTCCACGAGTCATAAAAGAGCCAAGGTTGCCTACCCCTAGTCTAGTTTGTGAGGTATTTCTCTGAGAATTGCTGCCAGTGTGACACTTCTTCAGATGATTCAAATCACAATCTGCAAGAAAAGTCATTTGATGACTTTGCATCAGTTTAGCAAAGACACTCTAGTCCAGGGGTTCTCAACCTTGGCAACTTTAAGACTTGTGGACTTCAACTCCCAGAATTCCTCAGCCAGCAAAGCTGGCTGAGGAATTCTGGGAGTTGAAGTCCACAAGTCTTAAAGTTACCAAGGTTGAGAACCCCTGCTCTAGTCTAACCGAATGAGACTACACTTGGGACATTTTCAGGAGAAGCAGCAACTTTATTCGAGAATAAAAATACTTGCTATTAAATCATTTACTTAAGCCACCAAGCAGACATTGGAGGCAGTGTCTGAAAACCTATCATTGTGTCCTTCTGTTAATGTGTTTGAAGTTCTCCAACGGAAATCCCACGTTTGTATAATTCGTTGGAAGTTTCAAAGAACCGGCAGTCCTGCTATAATCTTATCTGGGTCAGTGCAAACACAATTAAGCTTCTTCCTGCAGATCTGCATTTTGTCCCACCAACCTCAGAGTGATTGTACAGTCATTCCCAGTGGTGGTGATGACATTCTAATGTTTGTCAATACAAATCATAGTTACTATAACTCAGATTTCTACAGAACCATAGTAGTTTACAAAATACAAATTGTGGTTCAAACTAGAACTGCATAACATGAGACCAAGGGTACAGACCCTTAAAATAACTAGAATACAAACCTTCCAGAATTTGCTACTAAATTGTAATGTCTAATTTGATGGATTTTTTTTAAAGAAAATTGATTATACTGAGGATATCTAATTTAAATTTATTACTGTCGGTAAAAATCCAATTGTGGCCGTTGGATTAAAAAAAAAAAAGAATGTTCCTGGTAAAATTGCTTAAGTTTCTGAGTGAGTAATAAACCAATGATATAGACCTGTAATGGGCCCATTTCTTCAGAGTTGCATCATACAGTGAATTTCTCCCATCCACAGAGATGACGCTTCAAGATTTGTTCCTTGACTCTTGAGAACATTACTGCGCTATATGGAGATTATATTTTAAATTTAGTACAATATCTTGACTTTCTGAATGGTACGGTCTGTTTCCTGAGCTCTTTCCTCTTAATAGCAGACACCATCCCTCCAAATTGGGTAGGCAACTATGGCCCCTTTACCACAGATGGACTTCAGCTCCCAAAATTCCTGAACCAGCTAATCTATGCTGGCTCAGGAATTCTAGGAATTGAAGTCCACCGGCCATCATTGTCCACCCCTTCTCCAAATGGTTATCCTCATTGCTGTGCTGCTTTTTCTGGAATGCAAGAAGTCAGCTGCCTCTCAAGAAGACTAACATTCAACCCTGTTGATTCTCTTAAAGGAGTGATTTATTCACCTTATATTTTTCATAATTCCAGTCCTCTAAAATTGTTTTTTTCTTGCTTGCCCTCAGTGCGTAAGCAAGAAATCATCAAGATAACGGAACAGCTGATTGAAGCAATCAACAATGGAGACTTTGAAGCTTACACGTAAGTGAAGACATGCGGAGGTCTCTTTATGTATCATAATGACCATATACTTAGTCCTCATTTGGTGGTTACTCACAATTACAACAGCGATGAAAAATTAACTTTGTGCTCAATCCTCGCATTTTATTTTTTTTTAACAACTTTTGCAGGTCTGCAAAGCAAGGGAAAGCTGAAGATAGATCATCAGCCCAGTTGCAGTTTCACTTCGGAATTGCTTGGCTTAACCAAGTTGCCAGTCCCAATTGTAACTACACGAGGACTACCTCTAATTAGTTACATAAACTATGACAGCTTATCCCAACTAATAGCCAGAAATACTTGTAACCTATTGATGATTAACATTGAGTGTCAAATGTGCCTTTGCGTTTTTTAGCTTAGAACACCAGACAGGCATAAGTGAATATTTTGTGATGCTGTAGAACAGCGGTTCTCAACCTATGGGTCGCGACCCCATTTGGGGTCGAACGACCGTTTCGCGGGGGTCGCCGGACACCGCGGTCCGCCATTTTGTTTTTTTTTTTGAATTTTTTTATTTTTATTTTATTTTTTTTGGCGTGTGCGCGCCACGCATGCGCGGATCGGCCCATCGTGCGTGCGCCACGCATGCGTGGATCCGCCCGTCACGGTCCGCCATTTTGGTTTTTTTTTAATTTTTTTAAATTTTTTTTTATTTTTTTTTTAAACTTTTTTTGGGGCGCACCACGCATGCGCGGATCGGCCCATCATGCACGCGCCACGCATGTGCGGATCCGCCCGTCACGGTCCGCCATTTTGGTTTTTTTTTAAATTTTTTTTAAATTTTTTTTCGGCATGTGCGCGCCGTGCATGCGCGGATCGGCCCGTCGCATGCACACGCCACGCATGCGTGGATCCGCCCTCGCAGTCCGCCATTATTATTTTTTTTTTGATTTATTTATTTTTTTTATTTTTATTTTTTCCCGGCGTGTGCGCCCTGCGCATGCGTGGATCAGCCCGGCGCGCGCGCCCGGGTCGGGGTCGCGGCGCGCATGAGCGGGGCAAGTGGGGTCTCAACCTGAAAAAGGTTGAGAACCTCTGCTGTAGAACCAGTATGAAACACGTGTAATGCATTTCTGTCAATATCAAGATTTTGAAAGCATGAAACAATGGTCATTCGTTGTATCAAATTCATTCCTCTATACAAAAATATTATTAGTTTTGTTTTTTCTCTCTCTGCAAAAGTGGTTAGTTAATCTGCAAATGAATCATTAGACGGGAGGAAATTATGAATCTGTGTATTGAGTCCTAATGGGAGTAGAAAATGGGCATAAATAAATGTACTTGGAAACGAATCACAGGTAAAAAAAACCCATATATTGAATTTGGAACTAGAACAGTTTCCCCCAAGGTTTGTTTTCCTATAATCTGCATCTATTTTATCAGTCCAAGAGAGAGTTAAGATCTTCTCTAAAGCAAGAAATAATGAGCATAAATGATTGTATCCTAATATTTGAAGCTGCTTCAGGTATTATTATTTTTTGATAGGAAAAACTTTCTGCATCAAAGGGGCACAGTACTAACAACGTGTGATAATAGTTGCAGTTCTCTGATAAATGATTTCAAGGATTAGATGCCAATGAGATCAGATTACTTCATTTGTTATAGGAAGATCTGTGATCCTGGGCTGACCTCATTTGAACCCGAAGCACTGGGAAACCTCGTGGAGGGGATGGACTTCCACAAGTTTTACTTTGAGAACTGTGAGTGGCAGATAAGTGGCAAATTCAAAATTACTCTTCCTCTGTCTCAGTGGGTAGGAAATGGCTTGGGGATTTCATGTCCACGTCTCGACTAGCTGTCAGTAAGGATCACATTGTAGCTTTGATATATACACTTCCAAAATTCACTCCAATTTTCCCAGATTGTTTCTCAGATTGGAGAAATCTGTTCCATGTCCTCTGTGTTCTCTTTTTATTTCCAAATTTTGTATATAAAGCACGTGCACTTCGCTACAGCTTTCTGTCTCTGTGCTGGTCTTTGGATAACACCTTGTTTTAGACCACTAGGGTTTGTAGGCCACTAATGGTATCTAGTAAATTCAGGGGAATGCAAAGGAATTCTGGGAGTTGAAGCCCACAAGTCTTAAAGTCGCCAAGGTTGGACGCCCCTGCTCTAAAGGGTCAAGAGCTGCCCAGAGTAATTGGACAGTGAGATGAGTGACAAATAAATAAATAAATTATAAGCGCATATTTAAAATCCTGAAAAATTCCTGCCCTACCTAAAAGGCTGCATTCTCTGTTTTGATAAGCACACACGTGTGACGAACAAAACTCACTGGAATCAATTTTAGTGTCATATATCTAATTGCATCAAGATTTCATTTGTGTGTTTTACTAACACGCCGCATGTATGTATTAATTAAATATCATAACAAATAGAGCGTACATTCATTTAAAGCAGGGGGTCTCAACCGTGACAACTTTAAGACTTGTGGACTTCAACTCCCAGAATTCCTCAGCCAGCTTAGCTGGCTGAGGAATTCTGGGAATTGAAGTCCACAAGTCTTAAAGTTACCAAGGTTGAGAACCCCTGATTTAAAGTATTATATTGACAACCCTTGAAGTCTGTTGGCAATTTACAGTGAAAGAAGTGTCATCCATATTCTATTATTTAACAAAAAGGAGAATATATCTTAGTGAACTACAAAAGTAGAAAATTGTAACAAAGTGCTCTAATTATTTTTAATTTCATCTGTTTCAGGAATGTATGCTACACTTCAATATTTTCAGGGCATTTTGCAGAATAATATATATTAAAATGCTTTGCGGCAATCCGTATGAAAAAAAGACCTGAATTAATGTTAAAAGCAAAATTACAGCCTATTCAGAAGAGGAATGTTTGAAAAAAATAGCAAAACAATATAGGCAGGTCTTCCTAAATAGAGATCCTCAGAAATTGGGTGAAGACGTGACAAGGCCCTCCACTTGAAACAGTGTGTCTCATGTCCATTGATGGGAACATATGGAGATGAAGGAGGTGACTGGAGATTCTGCTAAGTTTGACACTAGTTCCCAAATCATTTAGGATTGTCAGGACAGGGAGTAGCTCTCACTGTGCTTCACATGTGGCAGTGCAGTGACTTTAGCACTAATCAAATTCAATTGTAAGACCAAATTTCATACTTCCATTTGGAAGGGATCGTTGGCCGGACTGAAACGTGAGTCTCAAACAGAATATTGTTTCTGGAAACCCAAAGTTTCCCGAGTCTTGTTGACTTTCACTGCAGAATTAACAAATGACAATTCTGCTCTTGGACAGAATTAGATGATGTGATGTAAGCACGGTGGAAGAAAAAAAAACAACCTAATTTTTAAAAGTGCTTTTTAAAGAGTTGTCTTCGTTAAAAATTCAGGACAAGTGAATAATTTTTTATTTATTTATATCAGTCCATGGTTTGTTTGAGAAAACATAGTGCTCAAGATTAAAGGGCATTAAAGGGCATTTCTTTGAAAGAATGTGCTATGTGCTATTGCCCCCATAAAGTACTGCTTCTCTCTCTTTTTTTTTTGCAAAAGGTAAGCAATAGCTTTGCTCCCAAATTCCTCCCTTGCTAGGATTTGAGGTATCATGTATAGGTGGTAGGGGATATGGTAATACAATGTAATGATATCCCTGGTCTCCATCATGTGAGTGGATGGAAACCTCTGCAATAGTGTCCTCTCTGGGCAGCCAGGTGTGAGCAAACATCTGTCGCCATCTGACAGCTTCCCAAAGGCAGACAGAGGAAGCCTATAGGCTGCTCCAGTTACTGTCTCCTTCCTCTTTCTGCTGCTCATCTGTGTCTGTCTTCTCCGTAATTTTCCTAACTCCGTTACCTTCCATAGAGGCAAAGTGGATTCTGTTGTATAGAATTCTGTTAAACCAGCGGTTCTCAACCTTTTTTGGGCCTTGACCCCGATCCGCGCATGCGCGGCGGGACCCCGACCCACATCGCGCATGCGTGGCACGGTGGCCCGCATCGCGCATGCGCATACGCAGCGCGACGGCCCGCATCTTGCATGCGCGGCGCGATGGCCCGCATCATGCATGCACATACGCGGCGTGACGGCCTGCATCGCGCATGCGCGGCACGATGGCCCGCATCGCACATGCGCAGCGCGATGGCCCGCATCGCGCATGCGCGGTGCTACCCCGCGCATGCGTGGTGCTGCCCCCTGCGCCAGCCGAGGAAAAGGGGAAAGAAAAACGGAGGGCTGCGGTGTTTGGCGACCCCCGTGAAATGGTCGTTCGACCCCAAATGGGGTCGCGACCCACAGGTTGAGAACCGCTGTGTTAAACGATAAAGCCATTCATTTTGTCCTTCCAAGAATTCTTCAGATTCAGAACAGCAGGAAAGTCATAACCATTTTTTAGAATGTATGGAGAAAGTCTCTGAAATGCTGGGCGGATTGGAGGTGTGCTATGATTGGGGAAATAAAAGTTAGGGGGAAAAATGTTTGCAAAAGGGGGGAAACTTGGACGCTGTGTCCCTGATTAAGATGGAGAAAAAGAAGAAAGGGGATGGAGATGGGTCACGGGGTTGCCAGTGTCTCTTGGGGTATGTTGAGAAGAACCTTGATCCTTTGTTTGTATCTCCTCAGTACTGTCCAAGAACAGCAAACCCATCCACACTACCATCCTGAATCCCCACGTTCACGTTATTGGTGATGATGCAGCTTGTATTGCCTATATCCGTTTGACCCAATATATTGATGGCCAGGGCCGGCCTCGCACCATGCAGTCCGAAGAAACCCGCGTCTGGCATCGCCGGGATGGCAAGTGGCTGAACGTGCACTACCATTGTTCAGGGGCTCCTGCAGCTCCACTCCAATGAAGCTAAAAATGGGTAGGTTTGGCAGGGAAAGGCTACGAGTGCCGTTAGGAATATACCTAGCAAAGTTTAGCTGGAACAAGGTGCCCCGTATCTGAACACTTGCAGGGAAAGTCAGCCGTACAAATAGTTTATATTCTGAAATGTGACCAGGGATGCAGAGAAAGCAGAGTGGAAAGCATGCAAGGCAAAGATGTACAGATATACTAATTCGTGTTAGTAAAGTCTTAATAGTAATAATAATAATAATAATTATTATTATTATTAATGAGTTTTCAGAATAGGGCAGCATAGAAATCGAAACAAATAAATAAATAAAATAAATAAAATAGTAGTAGTAGTAGTAGTAGTAGTAAAGTTGGAAAGGACCTTGGAGGTCATCTAGTCCAACCCCCTGCTCAGGCAGGAAACCCTATACCATTTCGGACAAATGGCTGTCCAGTCTCTTCTTAAAAACTTCCAGTGTTGGAGCATTCACCGCTTCTGGAGGCAGGTTGTTCCACTGGTTAATTGTTCTCACTGTCAGGAAGTTTCTCCTTAGTTCTAGGTTGCTTCTCTCCTTGGTTAGTTTCCACCCGTTGCTTCTTGTCCTGCCTCCAGGCGCCTTGGAGCATAGCTTGACTCCCTCTTCTTTGGGGCAGCCCCTGAGATTCTGAAACACTGCTATGATGTCCCCCCTCATCCTTCTCTTCGTTAAACTAGACCTACAACCGTTCCTTATATGTTTTAGCCTCCAGTCCTCTAATCATCTTTGTTGCTCTTCTCTGTACTCTTTCTAGAGTCTCAGCATCTTTTTTACATCGTGGTGACCAAAACTGGATGCAGTATTCCAAGTGTGGCCTTACCAAGGCTTTGTAAAGTGATATTAACACTTCATGTGATCTTGATTCTATCCCTCTGTTAATGCTGCCCAGCACTGGGTTGGCCTTTTTGGCAGCTGCAGCACACGGCTGGCTCACATTTAAGTGATTGTCCACCAGGACTCCGAGGTCCCTCTCACAGTTACTACTGTTGAGCAAGGTACCCCCTATACTATACCTGTACATTTGGTTTTTCTTGCCTAAATGTAGAAACAATGGCCTTAGGCAACCCTCCCCCACTCAACCCATAGAGAACCAAAGTATTTGGTTCAGTCTTCTCTCATTTATCAAGGCAGAAGCTGGCAAAGGCTTTTTATCACTCCTGGGCGTTGTGCCCACAGTAAAAAATGACAATAAAGATTATCTTATCTTATCTATCTGATCAGCCCTGCAAGATTGGATGGCATATTTGATATAAGGCTCAAATATCAGGTATTTCCCCAGGTTTTTAAGGCCCTGGTTAAAGGGAAAGTCCATAAAGATTAGATTAGATGTTTTTGTAACCTGCCTATTTTTTTATTTATTTTTTATAAATAACTCCGGGCAGCAAACATACCCAACACGCCTTTCTCGTCGTCCTATTTTAGTTCTCTCCAAAGAACTAAATGGGATAGAGAAATTCTTTAGCCTCACGGTGCTTTTTAGAGTGAAAAACCTGCATCTTTACGATCCCTAAGTTACAGAACTTGGAATTTTATTATTATTAGGGTAGGTTTTCAAAATAGGAAGCTATGTAACTAGTACTATATAAAACCTGTATGATATTTATCAAGGGGTTCGATTTCTCTCATTTCCAGAGAAAGCGATACTTATCTGAGCAAAGCTAAGCTAAAAAGTTAACGGGTGTCAAACTCAATTTCATTGAGGGCCGCATCAGCATTGCGGTTGCCCTCAGGGGGCCGGGTGGGTGTGGCCCGAATGGATGCGGCCTACTGGATGGAGTGGGTTTGACCTACTGGGTGGGCGTGGCTAGCTCTACATCGTTCGCGTCAAGGGGGCCTGGGCAGGAGTGGGACAGATCCGAGGGTCTCTGCAGAAGGGGGTGGGACCGGGGCAAGCGCCAAGGCATGGTCCACTGAAAGAGCCTCACTGTTCCTCTCAGGCCATGTGGGGGGGGGGCTTATGGAGCTAATAAAATTGTACATTGGCTCCCGGCTGGCCTGGGCCAGGGCCAAGGCAGCGAGGGCCGTTCCCTCACTGTTTCCAGGATGGCTTCGTGGGCCACATGAAACCACTTCGCGGGCCACATCCGGCCCCCGGGCCTTGTGTTTGACACGTCTGCTCTTCAGGATGAATCACAGTAGATTCCCCCAGAAGTTTTCTTACCTGACCAATCTTTGCTGTTCCTTAAGATTCAGCTTGATACCTAGCATTGGTAATTGGAGCGTTATTTTCATTTAAACTTTTATCCTGATGGCTTGAGTAGTTCCAAGTGGATTGCTGAATTTCCCTACCTACCCTTGCAGAGGGGGCATGGAAAAGGGGACACAGTAGGGAAGCAGGGGCGAAGAAACATTGCCTTCTAATAGTTCAAGGACATTGTTTCCTAATTAAAAAGTCTTGAGTTCCCTTCAGCAGTTCACTAGGACATACAAATAAACGTTAAGAAAATGTGTGTAAATTGATGGAGTTAAAAAAAAAAAAAAAGCTGGCAGACCAACCCACCGTTTCTCTTAACATCCTGCAAGTGCTTCTTCTTGTCCCTTTTCTTAAGCTTGATTTTAGCGATGGGAACTGACGTTTCATTATTTAATGGAGTCATCTTGTCAGTTTTCTGATTTAATTCTTTCCTTAATTTTTTTAAACCTACTTTTCAATCCCCAATGAGGACTTAATGTGACTTTCATTCCCTGCCTCATTACAAGAATAAGAATTCATCATGTAAAAGTACTGATAGGAGAATATGCTGGATGCTCTTTCGGGTTACAAACTGAAGCAACTTTTGGCCAAATGTTGTAATCTTTCCTCCAGTGTATTGTAAAGTAATGTCTGAAGTGTTTTGCAGATTGGTGTGGAAGATTTTTGAAAAATGTTGGACATTTAATGTTTAGAAAAAATAGCCAACGGTACCTCATTGAAATGGAGCTGTTCTAGAGTTTACAATGTCTGAAACCCAATATCTTTGGCACAGAAATTATTTTGGGACAACACACTTGCCCTGTAGCCTCCTGGACATGGAACAGATACAACATTGGTTAAATTCTCAACTATTAGAAGAGCGATCCAACAGATAATTTGTCTCTTGTTCACCATGTCCTTCTTCCATACTAGGGGTAGGCCACCTTGGCTCTTTTATGACCCGTGGACTTCAACTCCCAGAATTCCTGAGCCAGCATGGCTCAGCTTGGAAACCTCTCCCTTTCCCCTCAGCATGGCTGGCTCAGGAATTCTGGGAGTTGAAGTCCACCAGTCATAAAAGAGCCGAGGTTGCCTACCCTTGTTCCATACTAACTTCTTAAAGGCTACTGAGATAGCTTACAGCCAGTGGAATATTAACTTAAAGAAATGATTTTAATAATCAGTAGTAATTAAGTGGAATAGGGAGCACTATCCCTTAACTGTTGTGTGCTGTGAAGTGTAACTGTCTTCTGTATACTGGTTTAAATGCAGGTGTAACCATCCAGGCCTTGGGATTCCTAATCTGATTTGCCCCATTGACCCGGTTATGCTATGTTTTTCTCTTCACGCTTATGCTTTTCTGATTGCAGCAGTTTTCGGAGATACTCAGCGGGAGGGCAATATCTTCTCAGCAAGCAGCTCTGGAGTACCTGAATTACAGCAACGGTCATCTTCGTTTTGACGTTTCAAGAAATAAGAATTACAAACCGGCAGCAGCCAAGTGCACGAAACCCTGCATGAATCTGATGCTCCGGGTGCTGCCGCCTTTCTATTGTTTTTCCATGGATCCATCGTGTCTGTTTCTGCTGTATGAAGGTGTCTTATAACTCCTGAGAGAAAACCCATATTGTTTGTATAGAAAAGAGATCATCCGTGATGGGAGTATCCAGAACCTCCCCTCCAGGGCTGATGATGGAGCAACAGCTGTGAAGCATCTTTCAGAATTGGAGCAAAGAGAGAGAGAGAGTGAGAGAGAGAGAGTTTGAGAGCAGCAGGATGCTGTCCTCTGTTGTAGGCCCAGTGGAAATGGATCTTGTCTTTGGATTATGCTCAGTGAGGTAGGGCTGATGGTGGTGAGCTCATTAGGGCCCGCATTAAGAAAGGGGTAAAGCAACAGAAGGACTTTTCTTACGCTGTTGCTATCCCGCAACCAACTGGAGCCCAGACCTCAGCAGTAGAGAGGAGCTGATTATTTGACCGCTGGCTCTCACTGATGGATTGGGATTAAAAATGAACAAGAATGTTTTAAGGAACAAGTATGGGCTGGTTTTGTTAGCATAGGAGCTTCAGAGATGCACTGATTTTTACAAACAGCCACTCCTCGATGATGTAAGTCAACTTATAAGGGTAGAATTTAAAAGCAAATAATCTTAAGAGGGCAAAAAAATAATAATTATGTGAATGGCTTATTTTATTTTTTATTGTTTAGAATAGAGGGGAATCCAGAGTGGTGCAGAATTATGTGCTCCTTAGGAAACAGTTGAAAAGCTTTGCTACACTCTGCCCTGAAGATTTGCGCACACATGCATTTGCTTCCTGTATGGTGTGCAATTTAGTCTCTGTGTTATACTAAAATACTATATTAGCTATGAATTTAAAAAAAAAGTTCTATAATTATGGGGCTAGCTGGTTTCCCAGTTTGATTTGTTTTCTGATAAAACTAGCAAAGGGAGCCAGCAATTTCCAGAAGTGCTTTTTTTTTTCAGTAGCCCAGTCTATTTGACATTGCTTTATTTCCTGTTGTTCTGTAGTTTTTTTGGGGGGGGGGTTGTTTTAACCACATAAACATAGAACTTTCGCATCAACCGTATTTATTGTCTTTGCTACAAAGAAAGCAAGTAATGTTCTTTATTTCCTACATCAGAAGTGTTTGTCAGCTTTATGGTTTGACTACTATTTTTTTTTCAGTTTCTGAGTAGAAGTGGGACAAAAGCTTTCTCAGTAAATTTCCAAGATCAGATTTATACTGACATTCTCTGCCCCTGGCATACAATGCACATCAAACCTTTTTATGTCCATTCATTAGATCTGAGACGATGGAATTCCATTAAGTTGTTCCCTTTATACCTGGGGTAGGATCGAGAATATTTTTGCTGTCTAATTAAATAAAAAAATAAGAGGGTCAACTTAATGGAGTTTAGGAAAATACAGTTTCAGTTTCAATATGAATTGAAGGGGAAATACCTTTTTTCTATTCTTCTCACAAGAAACTCCTAATTCAGCTCCGTAATATTTATGATAGCTCATGACTCAGTGCAGGAAAAAAGCATTCCTTCTTGCAGAGGTTTGTGTAAAATTTTCTTCTCTTTTAAAGAAAAGGAATATTTTCTCAAACAAGAGAGAGAAAGAGAGAGAGAGAGAGAGAGAATTCTAACTGGGGCAAAAGAACCTGTGACACTTCAGTTGTTGTTGGCTACACCTCCTAGTATCCCTCACCGTTGGCTTGTGAGCTGGGGTTATTGGTGAAGTTAATTCAACAGCATCTGAAAAGTGTGACAAAACTTCATCTCTTCCTATCAATTTAATATAGAACATATCTAGAACTAAGTGTGTGAAGTAATAAAACCCCTGATAATTTTACTAAGATTTTTAAGAATAACATTACAAAGTGAGGAACAGGAAATTAGTTATACTGCTTAAAAAAAGATGTGCATGCTTCTAGGTCTGCTCTTCTCTTGTCTTTTATCTGATTATTTATAATAATCCCCCTGTATTGAGTATCTGCATCCTTAAAACATATTTTTGGAACCGTTTGAGTTGTTTTGTCTTTGTTTTTATCATCTGTAAGACCTGTTCCAATTTAATGAGAACCTTAGCTTGGTATGGCCGTTATCAAACACAGCTATAGACCTTTGGCTTTCTTAATGTTCTGCTATGAGGTTAATGTAATCATCTATATCATGTCCAGTTTTACACAGGAAATGGAACACGTTTGATGCAAATTTTTTGCATGATAGTGAAATAATAAAGTTAGTTTTTTTTCCTGAATGTTAATAGAACCTTCATAGCTTTGTTACAAATAAACCTTGAACTCAACATATTTAATAAAATAACATTTAAATGGTGCAAAATATCAGATAGTAATCTTCTATTTTCCTGAGTGCCTGAGAAAGCAGCATGAGCTGTTTGGAAATACCCCTTTGTCAAGGTGGCAGTGAAGTATGTGCAAATGTGTTGTTCACCTGGAAACAGCTGAGTGAGATGAATGAGTGTATGTGTATATAGCTGCACCCAGCTGAAGTTATGGCCACTGATCTACCAAGCAGTGATTAGAATAGGAATAGGAATAGGAATAGAATAGAATAGAATAGAATAGAATAGAATAGAATAGAATAGAATAGAATAGAATAGAATAGAATAGAATAGAATAGAATAGAATAAGTTGGAAGGGACCCTTGTAAGTCCCTCCATCGTTTCTGACAGATGGCAGTTCAGTCTCTTCTTGAAAGCTTCCAGTTATGAAACTCCCACAACATCTGGAGGCAAACTGTTCCATTGGTTGATTGTTCTCACTATCAGGAATATTCTCCTTATTTCCAGGTTGAATCTCTCCTTGATCAGTTTCCATCCATTATTCCTTGTCTGGCCTTCAGGTGCTTTGGAAAAATAGGTTGATCCCCTCCTTTCTGTGACAGCCCCTCAAATATTGGAACACTGCTATCATGTCTCCCCTGGTCCTTCTCTTCACTAGACTAGCCATGCTCAGTTCCTGTAGCCGTTCTTCCTATGTTTTAGCCTCCAGGCCCCTAATCATTTTTGTTGCTCTTCTCTGCACTTTTTCTAGACTCTCAACATCTTTTTTACAGTGTGGAGACCAAAATGGGTTGCAGTATTCTAGGTGTGGTCTTACTGAGGCTTTATAGAGTGGTATTAGTACCTCACATGATCTTGATGGAATCCCTCTGTTAATGCAACTTAGGATTGCATTGGCTTTTTTGGCTGCACACTGCTGGCTCATACGGTATTTAATTGATTGTCCACTAAGACTCCCAAGATCCCTCTCATAGTTGCTGCTATTAAGCCACAATTGCCGCTATTAAGCTATTAATGCCCAGGCATGTTTGAGTTGACCTATAAAGCAATGTCAGGATTGTGACCAAATAGTTAAGGTAGTGGAAGAAGCCACTAATTTATTTAAATCTCCATTTTTTTTTAATTGGGTTTTTATGCTGCACCAATTGCAGCTTCAAGTCTAAAGATTTGAAAGGCTGCAGTTCCACTGAGCATTAGAGATCACTCCCTTGCTCGTTAAAATGTATGCGACTTGTTAAGCAAACACGAGGTATTTCAGGGTGGGGAAGGCCGTGGAGGGCCTAGTGTTGGAACCGGCCCCCAATGCCTTCCCGACCCACTAAAATACCACATGCTTCCCCTTCCCTTCCTGCCGTGCCAGACTCACCTGGAAAAAATCCGTCTCCTGTCTGCCGTGGTTCCTGCTGCCGCGTGGATTTGAGGCCGGGGAACGTTTACCTGACCCCCCCCACCCCACCCCCGTGGCCTGATCCGGGCTTTGGAGACCTTTTCCAGGCTGCTACCATCTGGATCTGAGGCCTGGGAACGCTTCTGCGCACCCCGCGTGGCCCAATCCGGGCTCCAGAGGCCTTTTCCAGGCCGCTGTTGCCTGGATTTGAGGCCAGGGAACTATTATTATTATTATTATTATTATTATTATTATTATTATTATTAATTGGATTTTTATGTGCGAATGCTTCCGCACATGCTGTGCAGCCCAATCCAGGCTCCAGAGGCCTTTTCCAGGCCGCGGAGAGGCTGAGGAAGCGTTCACCAGCCTCAAATCCGGGTGGCAGCAGCCTGAAAAAGGCCTCCAGAGTCTGGATTGGGCCGCACGGGAGGTGCAGAAGCATTCGCCAGCCTCAAATCTGAGTGGCAGCAGCCTGGAAAAGGCCTCCAGAGTCCCGATCCAGCCTCCAGAGGCATGGGGAAGCATCCCCCCAGCTTCGGTTCCATTGTCTGTTGCAGAGAATAGAGGCCTAAAGCACCATGAGATCACATGAGATCAGTAGCGTGCGATCTCTCCTCACCGATCTCGCGTGATCTTGCGTTACTTTAGGCCTCCATTCTCTGCGAACGCACCGAAGGCCTGGAGCAGCCAAGAAAGTGAAGGATCTCAAACTTCGTAGGGTAAGTACTGAAGGCCTGGTGCCTAGAGAAACCTGGGGTGGGGAGGGAGGGAATAACCAGGGTGAATGTTGCAGAGCCACTGCAGTTGCTTTGTAAGGGCGAACGACTGCCATGGTGCTGCAATATTCGTAACTGCTGCCCCATGAAACCCAGCGACCGGTTAGGGCCCACAGAGTCGGCCTTCTCCAGGTCCCGTCAGCCAGACAGCGTCGCCTGGCGGGGCCTAGGGGAAGAGCCTTCTCTGTTGCGGCCCCGGCCCTCTGGAACCAACTTCCCCCGGAGATCCGTGTCGCCCCCACCCTCTCCGCCGTTCGCAAATTATTGAAGACACATCTTTGCCAACAGGCCTGGGGCAGTTAACACCTGGCCCCAGCCAGTGTGTGTTTGTTTGCATGTCTGTCTTGGATGATTGGTTTTTAATTAAGGGGTTTTACAATGTATTTTAATGCCAGATTTCTTCATGTGAGTATCCATGTTGTAAGCCGCCCTGAGTTCTTGGAATAGGGCAGCATAGAAATCTAATTAAATAAATAAATAAACTTCGGGACGTGCTCATAAGCACTAGGGGGCGCTCATCACGTAACTTTGAACGAGCGTTAAGTGAACACTTGTAACCTGGGGGTTACCTGTCCTGTTATATACAGGTAGATCTTTATGATCACAACTGAGTCCAAAATTTCCATTGTTAAGTGAGTTTTGTCTCATTATACACCCTTTCTTGCCACAGTTGTTATGTGAATCACTATAGTTGTTAAATTAGTAACACAGTTGTGTTAGAAACCATTTCTTTCAGGGGGGGGCGTTTCCTATTCCTTTCCTTTCCCTCTCTCTGGGTTCTGCCAAACTCCTAAGGAGGGGGGGAATTGTATGTGTATTCGCCTTTCGCTTAGCTACTACAATGTATCTTCTCTGCTTCCTCTATCTGCTTGCTCTTTGAACTATTCTTCCCTTGATGTCAACCTGGGGTGAGGAAGGAATGTGCCTTCGGCCATCTGGCTTATCTCTCCGTTTTCACAGCCTTGGGAATGGAGTCTTATCAGTCTCGTTCCCACAGCGGACTTGATACTTGGGGATTGGGCCGTTTGAACTGACCGGATAAACTGTTGGGGTGGCGGTTTGCTTTTTGCTCCTTTAACCTATTGATTTGAGCAGGAAACCCTCAGATCCTGCCTTCTATGCCTGCTGTCAACTTCCCCTAATAAAAGTTCCTTTTGGAATGGAATGGTTCCAAGAGTCCTGCTTTCTTGGGATGAGGTTTTGAAGCAGGTCCTTACATTAGGCAGGATCTGCAGAAACGGTCAACCCAGAAGGAAGGCCCTTACCGTGGGACCACGCAAACGCTGTCTGAAATTGGGACGGAAAGAGAAGAGACCGCCATGGGGGATATCTCCCAGCAGGCAGATCCCAGCAAATACAGCTTGCAATCCTCAAGCTCCTTGGATGAAGTAGTGATTGCCGAACGCCGAGACAAACCAAGGTGGTCGATGGGCGTTGGAAGAAAAGAGGACTGGGAGAAACGAGGCAGGAAGATGACTCTCATACGCGGGTTGGAAGATCGAGATGGTGAGACCGCTTCACCCGTTTTTGAGAGCAGAATGTATAGAAGTGAGAAACAAAACCAATTTACAACCTGCCCAACAAGTGGGCCTTCTCCATTGGCACTCCTGACAATTCAACTTGGAGAGAAAATTGGGCAGAGAACAATAATGAAGCTCCAAACCTCTGGGAGATTTGGAGAGGAGCCATGACACAGAAGGTACATTTCCTAGGTCCAATCAGATGGCACGGCTTAATGAATGGGACACACTATTGGTCCTTAACCCAAAGGAGGGAAGAATAATAGCAGTCCCTCAAACAGCCAAGCCCTATATCGGGTAGGCAACCTCGGCTCTTTTATGACTCAGGGACTTCAACTCCCTGAGTGTTGCTGACTCAGGAATTCTGGGAGTTGAAGTCCCCGAGTCATAAAAGAGCCGAGGTTGCCTACCCCTGCCCTACATGGTGAAGGGTTTTAGAAATGGTAAGTAGCATGTTGAATTGCACTCAGAAGTTCACTGATAACTCGTCAACTACTTTTGTTTCTATTTGGAAGCCACTTCTGGACTTTATACTTGAGGTGGAAAAAAACGAAACGTTGAGTTTGGTTTTTACCGATTAGATAGGCTTGCTGTTGTAGAAATGGCTAGTTTATACTATTATATGAAAGTAAAAAGTTGAGGTTTGATGTTCTGTTATTCCACTGGACCAAAGGAAATCGGAAGTCAACGCCTTTTCTTTCTTTTCCCCCTTTTCCCCACGTTTTCCTCTTTCCCCCCCCTCCGCTATCTTTGCTACTTTCTTTTGTATTTTTATATCGTATAATGTTAATACATAAAGTAAAAATTATGTGAGAGATGTTTACTGATACCCAGTGTAGGTCACATTGCTGAAGTGTTATATGGGTGCATTGGACTGACCTATGATTACTCAACATTGCTGCATTCTGGACCACTTGTAGCTTCCAAATGGTGTCCAAGGGCAGCATCATGTACAGCATTTTGCAGTAGTCTAGACGTAAGGGTCCAGGATTTAAGTGACTCTGAGATGGGAGTCCTGGTCCATGAAAGGGTGATATTGGTGCAGTAAATGTGTGTGAAGTTCAGCCTGGTGTGCTATAAAGCTATGAGCCCAGAAGAGGGAAGTATAATTCCACTTAGAACTAAACACGAAGAGTCACTGCAGCCAGAATAACCATCCACCCATAGCCTTGTCTTGCCATATTTAGGTTTGAGCCTCTAGCACTGAGACATGGTCTTAACAACCCGGGCTGAGCTAACCAAAGGCTGATATATATCCTAATGATATCTGACCCCATCCTGGCAGATGGTCTCATCCAGCTGTTTCATATAGATGTTAAACTGGAGAGAGCTATCCTGCAAACAAGAGGCTTCGGGCTGGACCTGTTTCTACCTGTTGGTACTGATTGGAAGTGACCACCAAGAAAGGGGAGAGCCCCTGCCATCGAGATTTTTTAAAATGTTGCACAGGTTTGAAAGACGATTCTCTATTTGTCTTTATTTAGTTAAATTATTTAGTTTGGCGGGGTGTGTGTGTGTATGTGTGTGTGTGTGTGTGTGTGTTAACCTTTATGCTGCCCTTTAAAACTGTTTTCCTAAGGGAGTGGGAACTGAGAAGTGGCATGCATTCAGCAATGACTCTTTCACTGCATATTATTTCTCATGATTGGGCCGTGAAAATGGAGGCAATCCCAATCACCAAGAATTAGTTTCAAGGGGGAAAAGGGAAATAAAATCCCTCATTGCTCTGAGTCCTAAAATAATTTTAATACACTCATCAAATGTGATGTAATAATAATAATAATATAATAATAATAATAAAAGTTGGAAGGGGCCTTGGAGGTCATCTGGTCCAACCCCCTGCTCAGGCAGGAATCCTACACCATTTCAGACAAATGGCTGTCCAGTCTTTTCTTAAAAACTTCCAGTGTTGGAGCATTCACCGCTTCTGGAGGCAGGTTGTTCCACTGGTTAATTGTTCTAACTGTCAGGAAGTTTCTCCTCAGTTCTAGGTTGCTTCTCTCCTTGATCAGTTTCCATCCATTGTTTCTTGTCCTGCCTTCAGGCGCCTTGGAGAATAGCTTGACTCCCTCTTCTTTGGGGCAGCCCCTGAGATATTGGAACACTGCTATCGTGCCCCCCCTCGTCCTTCTCTTTGTTAAACTAGACATACCCAATTCCAGCAACCGTTCCTTATATGTTTTAGCCTCCAGTCCTCTAATCATCTTTGTTTCTCTTCTCTGTACTCTTTCTAGAGTCTCAGCATCTTTTTTACTGCATCCAGTTTTGGTCACCATGATGTAAAAAAGATGTTGAGACTCTAGAAAGAGTACAGAGAAGAGCAACAAAGATTTTTTTTAACTAGTTGCCAGCACAGGTTTGTTAAAAACAGATTATGTCAAACCAAAATTATTTTATTCTTTGACAAAGTTACTAAACTAGAAATGCTGTGGACATAGTATATTTGGACTTCAGCAAGGCATTCGACAAAGTAGACCACAATGTATTTCTTGGTAAACTAGAAAAATGTGGGATAGATACTGTTGTATCTAGCCCTTCTCAGCTTAGTAAAATCCACAGAAATATTTCTTTAAGAGTTTTATTTAACATAGTTCAAGAGATTCACTTCAAAGCAAGCTGCTGGCATTTTGTTTGCGGAACGGCCAAATCTGACTTATTTACATTCAGCTTAAACATGCTCTCCCTCCCTTCCAATTAACTCACTCTTTATCTCTCAGGTTGTCCAAGATCTCATTAATCTTCCGTACATTCCAAAAACGCCTATCAAATCTTCGGAATCTCGGATCAAGCCATATATTGTCCTGTTCCAAGTCTGACTCCTCGCTTTGAGAGTCTGACTCAGACTGCATACAAATCTCCTCACTGTCTGGCTCGGCTGCCGGGAGGGGAAAATACCCAGAGGGGCCTGGTTGTTCTTCGTCATCCTCTGACATTTCCCCAGCTGGTCTAGAGACACCCACAACAGATACCATCACCACCAGATGGATTTGTAGCTGGCTGACAAACGTTACTCAACAAGTAGTCCTTAATGGTACTACATCTACATGGAGGGAAATGAGCAGCAGGGTACTTCCGTCTTAGGCCCAGTACTCTTCAATATCTTTATAAACACTAATACTTTGTGTGATCTTGATTCTATGCCTCTGTTTATACAATCCAGGATTGTATTAGCTTTTTTGGTTGCTGCTGCACAGTGCTGGCTCATAGTCAAGTGACCGTCCACTAGGACTCCAAGGTCCCTCTCGCAGTTACTGTTTTTAAGCCAGGTCTCGCCCAATCTGTATTTTTACCTTTGGGTTTTCCTGCCTAAACGTAAAACTTTTGCTTTTCTCCACACTGAAACTTATTTTGTTGGATAGGGCCCATTGTTCAAGTCTGTCAAGATCTTTTTGGATCCTGAGTTTATCTTCTGGAGTGTTGGCTACTTCTGTCAGTTTGGCGTCATCTGCAAATTTGATGCGTTCCCCTTCAATTCCCTCATCTAACTCATTGGTGAAGATATTGAAGAGTGGTGGGCCTAAGATGGAACCTTGTGATACCCCGCTGCTTACTTCACTCCATGTGGATGTGGTGCCATTGAAGACTACTCATTGAGTATGGTTTGCCAGCCAGCTACAGATCCATCTGGTGGTGATGTTGTCTATTCCAGCTTTTTCTAGCTTACCAAGGAGTAGGTTGTGGTCTACTTTATCAAATGTCTTACTGAAGTCTAAGTATACTACGTCCACAGTATTTCGCTGGTCTATTAGTTTAGTCACTTTGCCGAAGAATGAAATAAGATTGGTTTGGCATGATCTGTTTTAACAAACCCGTGCTGCCTTCTAGTTGTAACTTCGTTTGCTTCTGCTTGTTTGCAGATCTGATTTTTGATTATTTTTTCTAAGATCTCCTGCTTGGGCAGGGGATTGGACTACTAGAAGACCTCCCAAGGTCCCTTCCAATTCTATCCTGATTGAAAGATATCAAAAGAAATAATGGCATCGATGAAAGCTGGCACCTATAAATGTCATAGTCTCTGTGTTAAATGTGAGAAATAACCATTAAAAGAACACATATACTTACGAAATGGTTCTATTTCGGTATTCTTTTGGGTCTCCCCCCCCCTTTTTTTTTTTTAAAAAAAAGAGTAATTTCTGCTCCTCACAGAATTGTTCTTTGGGGCTGGGAGTTGAAGGAAGAGCCCTGAGGGGTTCCTATTTCGGTGTCTTCTGGAAAAGGGGCATACCGCTCATGAAACTCACCAAAGAGAGAAGCAACCTAGAACTGAGGAGAAACTTCCTGACAGTTAGAACAATTAACCAGTGGAACAACCTGCCTCCAGAAGCGGTGAATGCTCCAACACTGGACGTTTTTAAGAAGAGACTGGACAGCCATTTGTCTGAAATGGTATAGGGTTTCCTGCCTGAGCAGGGGGTTGGATTAGATGATCTCCAGGGTCCCTTCCAACTTTATTATTATTATTATTATTATTCCTGCATCAGTTGAATCAGAGCTGACTATGGAAGTTTACTGCATGCAACTTACAGTATCCAATCCAACCTGCCTCCAGAAGCGGTGAAGGCTCCAACACTGGAAGTTTTTAAGAAGAGACTGGACAGTCCATTGGTCCAAAATGGTGTAGGGTTTCCTGCCTGAGCAGGGGGTTGGACTAGATGACCTCTAAGGTCCCTTCCAACTTAATAATAATAATAATAGTAATAATAACAACAACAACGTTGGGCCGCTCAGCCAGGCGACGGCGACCCAGCCCGGCTGGCCTGAAAGCGGCCCAGTAACGCGGCGACATAAAGCGGCCCGGTTGGGGAAACCGCGGCGGCGGCCTGAGAAACGGCTTTTCCTTCCCAAGAGAGCCCGGCAGCCGAGAAAGCGATGGGGAGGCAGCGCCCTCGCCGTCTGCGACTCCCCCTTCCCCTCAGCGGCGGCGGCGGCGGCCCCAGCCTGGCAGAGGCGGGACTGGGGCGGACGGACAGGCGGCGCTCCCCGCCTCCCTGGCCTGGCCTGGCTCGGCTCGCCGCTTCCTCCCGTCGCCTCCAAGTGGAAGATGGCGGCGGTCTGACGCGCGGCTCGCCAGAGCGGAGCTGGGGCCGAGTCGAGGGAGCCTGCCGGCGGCTCCGGCCCAACCAAGGGGCTCCCGGCGCTCCGGGGAGGCCCAGCGCGGGCGGCGGCGGCGGCGGCGGCGACGGCGCAGCGGCAGCGGGAAAGGGAGAGAGGAGCCGCCGGCGGGAGCTAGGCAGGGGGAGCGCCTCGCCGGCGCCTGCCTGGGCTCTGCCGCGCGCCGGAGAAGGTAAGCCGGCGGGCGAAGGGCGAAGGCTCGCTTGCAGCGGACTCCTCCGACGTCCTTCCCGGAGCGGCTGGAGACGAGACGCGGCGGCGGCGGCGGCGGCGTTGTTGCTCCTTCCTGGGGCGCTGCAAGCCCTCGATCGAGGATCGCTCCGGCCCGCGCCCCGGTTGCTGCTCCCCTCCTTCCTCGCTCCCCACCCGCCAATATGGCAGCAGGAACAGCCCGGGCGACCCCTGCCTGCCTTGGGGGGCTCTGGCGGGAAATGGATCCCGATGCGGGACGCTCCTCGGGCGAGTACCGAGCGCGGGCTCCCCGCTCTTCTTCGCGGCTTGCCCTTCTTCCCCTTCCCGCCTTGCCCGGTGCCCCGAGTCCAGGCGCCGTTCCCAGGTAGGGCGAAGGACCCCCCCCCCAAAAAAAAACGTTGCGGAGTTCCTTCAAACGTTGCGCATCGTCTCTCACCCGATCCTTTCATTTAGGCTCGGAGGAGCATTGATTGTCCCGTTGCCATGTGCGGCTGGCTTGCCCTCTTTGGTCCCCTGGCTGCTACTGGCCGTAGGATAGTCGGGTGATTTGCAAGTCAGGTCGCTACAAAGGAAGTAACTTAAGGGGTGCCTTCCTCGGTGCACTCAATTACGTGTGCAAACCTGTCTGAATTTTGGAGGGCTGAAGACTGAAAGTGAAAACACACTGCATTGATGTACTGGGGGTGTGGTGGGGGGGGAGAATGGCAAGGGACGCACAATGCCATTTGTGTGGAATTTGGTTGAATGGGGGTGTGCAATGCCAGTGGCAAAGGACCACACAAGCTTAGGGAGAAAGAAGCATCGGAATAGGAGAGGGGTGGGGGATGCACCAAAAAAAGGTCCAGATGACATCCATATCTGCTCCAATCGGAAATAATGGCTTGTATTAAATCTGGTGGAGATTTGGGAGACCTGCTGCTATTACACTACTAAATATAGATTTATAGAGGGGGAAAAAAATCTGGTTTTTAAGGACTGAAGCTGAATAATTTATTTTCTACTTCACACTCCGAATTAATCACATTAGCTTTCAATGTAGAAACGATTGGGAATTAAATAAAACAATTGAAAACACAAAACGGAATCTAAAATGACAAAAAAAAATATCTGAGGGCAATGTTTGAAACCGTTTAGCATTTACAGACCAGAAGCGCCAGTCTGAAAGGAGTGAGCGGTGGAAGGACCATCACCTCAAGATCACAGTGTTACTACTTTATGGTAATCTTACACTCTATTAAAAACTAATTTCAATTTCCAAAGTATCTTACACGTAGTGCAACACACAATCTGTTGCAGTAATATCTTGTAGGTACTAAGAATGATACAAAAAAGTAGGAAAAATGAAGTGAGACTACCTGTACAGCCAAAAATCAGAACTTGTATACCATCCTGATCACGTAAAACGTGTTCCTTTAACATCGTGTTTTGCTAGCCCATGGTTTCTTGGGATATTATACTACAAAATCATGGTTTACAAACTGATGGCCGCCTTCACATATCACACTAAATCAAAAATGAATTATTTTATATCTGGCATAGGTTGTGAATCAGTATATGTTTTGGAGAACAAAGCTGTGTCAAGCAACACCCACTTGCCCACTTGTTCTTTGAGAGAACAGGATGACTCCATGATAAACCTCAGCGCTTCCATTTCATTAACTTATTGGCACATTGCCTATCCATTACAAGCATTCACTGAGCACACCTACTCTCTCATCTAAGGGAGAAAAAAATGGATCTCATCAGCATAGTGTTGATTTCTTAGCTCATATCCCAGGTGATCTCACTCATGTGAGTAAGTATTGAAAAGTGCCAGGAAACAGGACAGTGGACTCCAAAGCAAACATGCCATGGATTTAAATGGTAGCTTTCTAAGGCCACCTTCTAGAGTTAGCCATTCATGGGCATCCACAAAGGGGCAGGGGAGGGACATGATGACACATGTGTCACAACACAACTACATAGTTGCAGCATATGTGATGGCAGGGCACCATGTCGCCATTTTGGCAGTTATTGTAATAGGCATGAAACTGCCCCTCTATTCTTCACGTTGGCCAGGCTTATCCTCTATTTGACAGCCATGATCTCTTACGTACTTTTTTTTTTTTAGGTACACACAATTTATCAGAAGAACCAAACAAAAACCAGGTATCAAATCTCACAGAATTTGATCTTGAAACTCGGTGTTATTCAAAAGCGCCACCTCTATGGCATCTTCAAAGATTAAAAAAAAAAAGTTTCATTTCCGACACAAGAAATCTTATCCTTTAGTTTGACCGATGGTATAATTTGTTAAAGCTCAATTGTAGAGTTGTTGGTTTCAGTGTTGTTGATAATGAAACTCTGCTGGGTTTGGAAAGCTAATAAACAGCACAATGAGATAAAACATCGTTATTTTGATTCAAGTCTTAGATCTTATTTCTAAATTGTATTTCAGCAATTTCAAATTTCCTCAAGAGCCTTCTTTTAATAACACTCTATATTTAGGCTTTAACAGTATTAGCGTACTTTTTGCACTTTATTTCTTCCTGATCTCGTTGCTTTGCTTTCTACCCATTTCTTATTATAGATGAGCGGACACAGGGTAATTATTCAGCCATAACATGAAGGCTTTTGCCGTAATATATTAGTTAGTTTCTAATGCAATAAGATTGTTGTTTTGTGCAACAAATTAACATGATCATCTGCTAAAAATTGTTGTAATAGAAGTATCTTGGAGGCGTCTGTCTTGTAGTTGGAATAGTAGGCCCTTTTATTCTCAAGTATCGGGGTTTTGCAACTATTATGATCCATATCTGAAAAAGGTTCTTTGATTCTGGCAGGGGTGTGACAACCAAACCTCTCATAATTTTTTCCTAGGCTCATACAATAGCCAGATAGTCTCAGAAAGTTATGCCTTTGAATTTAAGATGATGTTGATGATAAGGCAGCACCTTTCTCGTTTTGGATCCAAATAGCCATACGTTACTATGGAATATTGTTTCCAGAAAGGGAATATTTATTACTTTAGCAGCCATTAAGATTGATGTGGCCAGAACAAGGGTCTTCAGAAACAACTGCCGCAGTACCATTATTACAGCAACAGTGATGAAAAAAAAAAGAAAGAAACAGGTATTACTTGTTGATCACCGCTAACGAAGGAAGGCAAGAGTTGTGAGCTACTCTGAACAGAGCCAAATTGATCTCCTGGGATTCACGAGTTGATACATTATTCATCAAAATGAGATGATCCTGGCTTTCTTAAGGAGATGGCCACTTGTGCATTTTCACCAGGTAAGATTCATTAACCTCAAACCACATACATTAGATGGTGTTTTCCTAAATCTGCTACTTCCAAATGGACTGGCTTTGATTTCCAAAATTCTCAGCCATGGCTATGTTAGTTAGGAATTCTGGGAGTTGAAGTCTATAGATGGGGAGCATTTCCAGTTTTCAAAGGCAGTTGTAATGAATCATTATTAGCAGTATAAAATGTACAATATGTGGGCAGTTTTATTCAGAAAACATTGAGAAAATGTTACAACAAAAAATTCCTCAATGTTTACAGTTGGACAAGAGTGCAGAAAATCTGAATTATTCAGAAAATCTCTTGGCATTTCAAGGATGCAGTGGTGGCGAAACGCTTCTTTGCCATCGTCACTGTCATACAGCAGATTGAAAGCAAGCTGTCAATATCTTCAGTGAAGATTCTGGTTATTAGTGTATCAGCCTTCTGTAATAAAAGGCATATTGCACTTCTAAATTTCTTCCCTACTAAGGGCTTACCTATCTGAAGCTGTTGGATCTCCATCCGTGAAGTCTTGGAAACCATTGCTAGACGAAGAATTACTGTAAATAAATCTTCTGGTCTGTTATTTAAATTTGTAGCTTGACCATATTAGACAGGAATGAAAACTTAATTTCATTAATCAGCAAACCACTATAGGCTCTAAATCATAGCAAAATGTGAATTGAGTTGACAAAGCTTAGTTTTGCAAAGGAGTTGAGCAAATGGCTTATTAGTATCATTTCTTCTAATTTGGCATTGCTGCTATACAGAATATGTTTGTCCTCTCATTTTTTTTATCAATAGTTTCTTCCATGGTCCCTAGTAGGCTCTGATATCATACTGCTTGAAACATGTTTTTAATTGCTTTCCTTTGTGGCTTTCTGTGTATTTTTAAAATAGTTATATTAGATAATCTTAAAATTCTAATTTAGAGGGATGGGTTATTATGTATTTAATTACTTTGCATCGAGAAATTGTGTCTGCTTCCTCTGAGTTATTTCCTGTTTGCTCATTTATTTGTATTATTTTGATGAGTTAAGCTATTAGCATTCTAATCAATACTGTCAGGTGATTTCTAGAGTTTTGTTTCTCCACTGAAAATATGTCACCCCAACTTACCTTCTTTTCAAGAGGGAAATAGGTCACAAAAGGACAGAAATACCCCTTTTAATTGAAAAAGGCTTGTCCTTTTATTATATGAATATTTTAAGGAGCTTCAGATAAGTGATTCAGTTTTCAAGGGGTCAAAACAAGTTGGGCAAATACATGTGTTAGATATGTGAGAGAAACCTCATTACATTCTAACAGAAAAATAGTATGTATTTATGCTCCTAAACCCATATATATATGGGAGTATTACTTACTCTCTGAAATATGTTGAGATATACTTAGCGGTATCCATTACTTTTAGATCAGGGGAAAACACGACCAAATTTTATTGTGCAAATGCGAGAGGAAAAGGCATAATGTTTTACGTTCCAGATCATCAATATTTATGCGAGCGTGCGTCTCCTTTTGGATATTCAATTTATAGCAGATTCTTAATGGCCATGGCATGTTACAAAATATTGATTATCTACTTTATAATTATCTAAGCATAAAAATGTGATGTGGCTGATTTATAATTGACCTTAGTTAGAATAATTGAATGAAATTCCACTTGGTGTCTCATAACAATATGACTGGGAGAAGTGATATATATGTGAAACACAACACTTAACTGCCAGCTGAATCTAAGTGCCACTTGGGATTTTCTTTCTACCAAGCACAGAAATGCTTCCTGCCCTCCAATTAAAATAAATGCAGATTTTCTGGTAGGTTAACTCTGAAAGCTTTTCACATTCTTTACTTCAAAAAGTAAATTACTTGAAAAGTCATTGAGTTGGAAATAATCTGAGCCGAAATATCTCAAGAAAATAAAAATGCAGAAAGTGTTAATTTACATGAAAATGTTCCACAGGCTGGATTTTTTTTTATTGAGGTAGTTCCCTTAACTGTACAGGGACATATTTTTTTCGACATGTGCTTATTTTATTCCAATGCCACTGTTTGCCTTGAACATGCTTGCAAGGGATACCCAAATTAAATGCAATTTTAAGATCATCTAAATTAACTTGCATTGTTTCTGTTTTTTACGCAGTTAATGAACTGCATGAATCACAGAGGAAAACAGTGCCTGGGATTTAAAGAAATGGCAGAAATGACTCTCCTAAAACAGCAATGTGTTCATGTCTGTCTTCTTGAACTTTTCCATAAAGGTCACAAAACAGGAGAGAGGGGGGAAAAAGCACAATTATAAATAAAATATTAAAAATTTATGCCGATGCTTGTGGAGATGTGGATGCATGGATTTAGGAGTAAAAGGGAAAGGAGTGTCCCATTTTTTTATTTCTTTTGGTAAACATGTCTATCCATACGGAGAAGTAATATTTGTAATCATGGGTGTCCACAGGGGAGGCAAGTGATGAAACAAGAATCACAACACAAGTCTGCTTGTTATATATTGGCATGGGATATTGTGACCCAAATAACAACAAAAAAAAGGAACGTGCATTATGACACTACAACACGTATTTCATCATTTTAGGGCAGCGGTTCTCAACCTGTGGGTCGCGACCCCATTTGGGGTCAAACGACCATTTCACGGGGGTCGCCAAACACCGCAGTCCGCCATTTATTTATTTTGGGTCGGCCATTTTTTTTGGGGTCAGCCATTTTTTTCCCCTTTGCGATGCGGGCCGTCGCGCCACACATGTGTGATGCAGGCCCGACATTTTTTGGGGGGGTCGGCCATTTTTTTTTGGGTCCGCCATTTTTTTCCCCCTTTGCGATGCGGGCCATCGCACCGCACATGCGCTGTTTTAGGGAGAAGCATCGTAAAAGAGGTGTGCTAAGAGTTATTTATTTATTTAAAGCATTTATCTAGCCAGCCAGTTTGGGCTAGTAATGAAAAAGCATCATGCTAGAAATCAGGAGTTGGTGAGTTCTAATCCCGCCTTAGCCATCAAAGCCCGCTGGGTCTGTCATGCTTGCTCTTAATGCTGATTCACCTCAGAGGATCATTGTTGTGGAGAAAATAGGAGGAAGGAATATTAGATATGTTTGCCCCTTGAATTATTTAATAAAAATAATAAAGGCAGGATAAACAATATTTTTTTTAAAAAAACCCCAACTTTGGGTGACTCACAACCAAAGAATAAAAACAACATGTATAAACAATAGAAACAAAACAATCAAACTGGTAAACTCAAAACCTGAAACCAGAACTAAACTTCCCCAATGCAGACAACAACGCCCTCCTTTCACTGCGGCCTCTCCCTATCCCATTGCCTGGAGATAGACAGTTTTTAAGGACTTTGTTGTTCTTCTTGTGCCATATCCGTTATCGGACGTTGGCGACCATGTTGGCGATCCTGTTTTTATCAGCAGCCGCACGAAAAAGTGCTGCTGAGTTTTGTCCAAACCAATCCCTTAGGTTTTGAAGCCACGATGTTCTTCTGCTTGGACCTCGTTTGCCTTCCATCTTTCCCTGGAGGATTCAATGGCGTATGCCTTATTTTTCTGGGTGTCGCATCACATGTCTGAAATATTCTAATTTTCGTTTTTTAATTGTTTTGATGATTTCCCTTGGCTTTCCCAGGCGGCTTATCACCTCCTCATTTCTGATCTTGTCAATCCAGCTTATACGTAACAGCCGCCTGCAAATCCACATTTCAAAGGCTTCTAGTCTCTTCAGGTGGCCTTCTGTCAGAGACCAACTCTCTACTCCATAGAGCAGGATAGAAAAAATATAACATCTGACAAGCCTGATTGTCAATCTTAGGCTTATGTCATAACTGCAGAAGACCTTTTTCATTTTGAAGAATGCTGTTCGAGCTTTCTCTGGCAGATCTGGAGGGGGAAGATGTTTCATAGGGCATGAGAAAGGCCCACTTCCAAAGTCCCTTAGTAGTCTTCTAGCATAGTCTTTGATAGGCAGCTCAAACCTGCATGTCCTACACAAGCCAATTGGAAGTTCCTGTTTTAGACCCTTGGCTGGAACTAATTTTAATCAGGTCCATTATTAGTACCAGTGATTTAATTTATTAGTCACTATTGAACCAATTCACCATAAAAGTGGCTTTCATCAAGTTTTTCCCTTACCTATTATTTGATTAATAATTTTACAGGATTGTTTTATTTAAATTAAAGAAGCAGTAGGTCAATAATTTTGGCCTAGAGCTGTATTTTATCCTTGCCTTTTGCCTAGTAGCTATTGACCCATAAACTTCCCAAAATGGGAAAGTTGATATGAGTAGATTGGGGATTGGGGGCAATGTTTTATGATAGTTCTCTTCCTTTCTCTTGGGTAGGGGTAGGCAACCTTGGCTCTTTTATGACATAAAAGAGCCAAGGTTGCCTACCCCTGCTTTAGGGTTAGTTTCAGACGATATTGGTAGCTGAGTGAGGTCATCTGCCAGTTTGGGGTTTGGTATCATCCTATATTGTTGATATCCAATTATCTCTCTTATCCTGGACTGGCCAAGTGAGGCTGTTGAGGTTCTGTCCCAGGGAACAGAACTGGAAGCCATGTAGGTCTGCTTGTTCACGCTTGACATAGACTCAGTCAGTTGGAGATGTTGTATCTTTGACCTTGGATGGAGGTGTTCCTGGAATCTTTGCTCCGGCTTGATGACAGGTGACAGCTGTGACTGGGAAGGCTTTTGCATAGCTTCATCTTGTGTGCCAGTTGCACCCTTTCCTAGATTGAGGGGCCCTTCAGACTGCTACTCATGCCCTGGTCACCTGAAGGCTGGATTACTGTTGTTGTTGTTAGTTGCGAAATTGTGTCTGACCCATCACGACCCCATGGACAATGTTCCTCCACTGTCCTCTACTATCTTCTGGAGTCCATTTAAGCTCACGCCTCCTGCTTCAGTGACTCCATCCAGCCACCTCATTCTCTGTCGTCCCCTTCTTCTATTGCCCTCCATCTTTCCCAGCATCAGGCTCTTCTCCAGTGAGTCCTTCCTTCTCATTAGAAGGCCAAAGTACTTAAGTTTCAACTTGAGGATCTGGCCTTCTAAAGAGCAGTCAGGGTTGATCTCCTTTAGGACTGACCAGTTTGATGTAACATCTTCTAAATGGGGCTACTTTTGAAGATTACATAGAAGCTTTACTGGTCCAGAGTGCAGTGGTTTGGGTAGTAGTGATCGGCATGGTTTGCTATGCTTAGGTAACATCTCTGCTTCACAAGCTGCACTGATTGCCAGTTTGGTTTGGAATACAATCCAAGATGCTGCTTACTATCTATAAAGGCCTCACGAAGCTCCATTTGCACGTGCAAAACCATCCCCTGCTTCCCAGCGCTGTCCACAGCCACTGCTGCTGGTCCACGCAGCCAGAAAGGTTAGGGACTACTGTCCTATACTGTCTGCCCGGCCAGACCAATTTGGCAGGGTTGTGCTCCTGATTCTGTCAGTTAAAGAATGCCATCTATTGTGACCCCTGGAAGCATGCCTTCTCTGTCACAATGCCTGCCCTCTGGAATGAAGTTCCTCCCAAGATTTGAACAACTCCCATCCAACTGGTTTTTTTTGAAGGATCCCGTAGACCTGATTCTTCACCAGGTCTTTTAGGAGTGTGATTGAATACATCTTTTTCTTCTTTTCCTTTGTTCCCTTCCATGTTTGTTATTTCTGCCGTATCATCATCCCAAGAAACTGGTTTGGTTTGGGCTTGGTTCCACAAACCCATTAATTGTGGTTTTATAAATCATGGTCTGTAATGTCAATGGAGGGACCTCGCACTTCATTTTTAAACATTTTGGAAGCCTCCGAAGTGTTGTAGGAGGTATGAGAGAAGGTGAGGACCGTTCAAAGTGTGTAAATCAGGCAGCGGTATTTAATTCCCCATTGTTATCTTGTCCCTTGTCATCAGCAAATCAACCCAAGATCAGGTTAGCCCCAGGTAATACAGCAATCGGGGATAACCTAGCAATGTAATAAGTCTTCTTTTAATGATTAATTGATATAATGGCAAGCAATTCTAACCAGGAACGAAAGTGTCATCAGGGTTTCTATTACATCCTGTTTCTTACTGCAACAGCTCAGACTGTTCCTTCACAGTTGAACAATTGTTCCTACTTAAATGAAGCCATTTTTATTTTCATTTAGAAATATGAGAATTGTATTGGTGTTTAGTGCAGGTGGAATGCCTATCAGTTTGATCATCCTTCTGCCGAAGGCAGGAAACCTTATTCCATTCCCTTATGGATTAGCCTTTAAACCCCTTATCATCTCACACATTGCTGGCTCATACTTAAATGGTTATCTACTAGGACACCAAGATCCTTCTTAACTACTGTTGAACTAGGTACTACCTATTCTATACTTGTGAATTTGGTTTTTCCTGCTTAAGTGGGGGACCTTGCTTTCCTCACCATAATACTGCATCATGTTGGATAGGGTCCAATACTCAAATCTGTCAAGAAGATCCTTCTGAATGTTGAATATCTTCCAAAGTGGTTGCAATGCTCTCCACCAAAACTGCCTTTTTAAAAGGTATACGGTTTTTACGAAGCCAAAATGTCCCACCAATTTTGAATCGTGGCATGTTTGCATAGTTTTCAGTCTCTGAATGGCTGGGACATACAACTTCCCTCCTACGCTGGCTAGTCCTTCATGCATCAAGCAGACATTCTTATGGCTAATGAACCACTCGTCCTTCTCTAGGCCAAGGCAGTGGTTTATCTATGGGCAACCCCCACTCTTGTTTTCGCTCTCGTGGTTACTCAAGCCACTAACTGTTGCACCGGGAGCAAATAATAATAATTATTATTAATAATAATAATAATAAATAAAGGCTTAACTACTACTTTTGCACTATTATATTGAGGCAGCCTCGACAAAGCGTCAACTAGAAATTCCCTCCCCCCCCCGGCGAGTAACAGAGGGTGAAGTTAAAACATTAGAAGTATTAAGCCCACCATGCCTGTTTTGGAGACAGTTTCCTCAGAGTTTTTAGAGCCTCTAAGTTCTTGTGGCCAGTCCAGACCTGGAAAGGGATTTTATTCCCCTCCAGTTAGTGTCGCCACATCGCCCAACGTTGCCTGGGTTCTGCCAGTTGTTTCGATGTGTACGCAGAAGGCTGCAGTTGGCCGCTCTCATTTTTCTGGAGTAGTATGGCTCCCACAGCTACATTGCTGGCATCAGCCTGAATAACCAAAGGTTTTTCAGGGTCCAGATGCCTAGGTACTAATTCAGCGGGGAAAAAAGCCTTTTCAGTTTTTCAAATGAGGCTTGGCATTCCATAGTTCACTTTAGGGGCTGGCTAGGTTTTGGTTTGTCCGTCCCTTTCATCTTTAGCAAGTTAATGATGGGGAGGCCAACTTACCAGGGGGTCATCGTCATAGTCACTGTCGGAGGGTCCTTGATCTTCCTCCAATGGGGTCGAGGTTCCATCCCTTGGCTTGGATGAGGGACAGAACTCCACAACCTTGGTGCTCTTCAGGGCCATGTTCGTGGAGCGCGGCGGTGGTTTCGTTGGTTTCCCTCCCCCCTCCGGCAACCAGTTTCCTTTCTTTGCTGGGGTCTTCATCCAGCCTTCTGCCCCTGGGTGGCCCTCCTTACCATACTTGACATCGGACCCTACATGGCATCGGACCAGGTTACTTACGGGACCGTCTGCTGCCCCATGAATCCCAGCGGCCGGTTAGGGCCCACAGAGTCGGCCTTCTCCAGGTCCCGTCAGCCAGACAGTGTCGCCTGGCGGGGCCTAGGGGAAGAGCCTTCTCTGTTGCAGCCCCGACCCTCTGGAACCAACTTCCCCCGGAGATCCATGTCGCCCCCGCCCTCTCCGCCTTTCGTAAACTGCTCAAGACACATCTTTGCCGACAGGCCTGGGGCAGTTGACATCTTGCCCCTAGCCAATGTATGTTTGTGTGCATGTTTGTTGAATGATTGGGGTTTTTTTTAATTCAGGGGTTCTTTTTTATATGTATTTTAATTGTTGATTTCTATTTATGCTGTGAGCCGCCCTGAGTTCCCGGAATAGGGCGGCATAGAAATCCAATAAATGAAATGAAATGAAAAATGAAGCAAGCGGTTGAGCGTGCCGATGCTGCCCAGGGTTTGGCGGTATCCCTTTTCCCCTCAGGGGGGACCTCTTCCATGCTTTGACTGACCGGTACTGGTTCCACATCTGGTCAATTTCCGCTTCTTCGGCCAGGACCCACCAAACATGGAGACGTGCAGGGGCCCTCTGGTGATACATGCCTTGTTCAGCCCATCTTGAAACAGCTCACCAGGATGTCTTCTGGCCAACTGGGGCAGCAGGCCCCTCAGATACTGGAACACTGCTATCGTGTCTCCCCTATTTCTTCTTTTCTTTAGACTAGCCAAACCCAAGTCCCGCAGCCGTTCTTCGTATGTTTTATTCTCCAGGCCTTTGATCATCTGAATTGCTCTTCTCTGAATTTTTTCCAAACCCTCAACGTCTTTTTTGTAGTAGGGTGACCAAAATTGGCTGCAGTGTTCCAGATGTGTTCTTACTAGGGTTTTATAAAGTGGTACTAATACTTCGCGTGATCTCGATTCTTTTTTGGTTGCTGCTGCACACTGCTGGCTCATAGTCAAGCGATCGTCCACTAGGACTCCAAGGTCCCTCTCACAGTTACTGTTTTTAAGCCAGGTCTCATCCAATCTGTACCTTGTACCTTTGATTTTTCCTGCCTAAATGTAAAACTTTGCTTTTCTCCAGGTTGAAACTCATTTTGTTGGATAGGGCCCCTTGTTCCAAGTTTGTCTAGTTCTTTTTGGATCCTGAGTTTGTCTTCTGGGGTGTTGGCTACTCCTGCCAGGTTGGTGTCATCTGCAAATTTGATGCGTTCCCCTTCAATTCCCTCATCTACGGTAGACTCACTGCTGTTGTTAAAAGTCTAACTAACCTCATTTCCAAGAAGGCATTGTTACCTTTGGTTATTGTTGTTATCACCTGTCATGATTCTATGTGGAGTTAATCTTTGCAATTCATCCAAAAGCTGCAGATTTTGCAGAATACAGGTCTCTGGTTGGTCCATGGGCCATCTGACCATATGCATGTTTAATATTTGTTGAAACAAGTACGTGTTCCAACAGAAATCCTACCGCTATAACATCGTTCAAGGTTTTGCATAGGATATACCGTATATGAAGCTCTGGTCATCCACTGAGACTGTGAGTGGACGTCCTATGGATACAGCAGCTCCAGTGATTCTGACTCTCACTGTGGATATACAGTTTTCTTCCATAAACTAAAAAATAGACCTTCATCCATCTTGTATGGTAGTCTTTCCAAATTTAGATGATCCCCAGGTGTGTCTAACATAATTCTCAGTGATGCCTTTGTAACTGGGGAATATGAGGAATTGGCATCCACAATTGGGAAAGTCTGCAGTTCATTGTTTATTCAATACCCAGAGTATGTGGTATATCACATTTGTTTGGGGGATAAAAATAGGTAGAGGTGCTTGTCGAGCCATCACAAAATTAGTTAGGATATCACTTAGGAGGAAAATTGATTAGCTGTTGCTGAGAAGAATTTGCCATATTATTTGGGGCACACACACTTAATATAAGCTATGCTTAGCAGGTAATGTGGATACACGATCAGGATTCTTTTAACAAGACTTGTGACTTTATAAGCGGATGGAGAAGACTCCTGCGAGTCCCCTGGACTGCAAGGTGATCAAACCGGTCAGTCCTAGAGGAGATCAATCCTGACTGCTCCTTAGAAGGCCAGATCCTGAAGTTGAAACTCAAATACTTTGGCCACCTAATGAGAAAGAAGGACTCACTGGAGAAGAGCCTAATGCTGGGAAAGATGGAGGGCAATAGAAAAAGGGGACGACAGAGAATGAGGTGGCTGGATGGAGTCACTAAAGCAGTAGGCATGAGATTAAATGGACTCCAGAAGATGGTAGAGGACAGGAAGGCCTGGAAGAACGTTGTCCATGGGGTCGTGATGGGTCGGACATGACTTCGCAACTAACAACAAAGCTGATTTGCAAATGATGAGGGTTGGTGGTCATTTTCAACCAAACCCAAACAAATTAACCTGGTTCACATGATATGCTAAGCCATAATATGGGTGCAGGTGCCCAGCACAAGCCAACCACTCCTAGGTGCTGCCTGAAGTCATCCATCCAGGATTTAGGCTTCCCATCTTCCAAGAACAGCCTTTCCTGGGCTCCTACATCACGAACTGACCCTGAGCCAGGCAGCCCATGTATGGTGACTCTTCCCCATCATGGGAGGGAAGGATGCCTTGCAACAGAAGGCCAGCAGACCCTAGCAAATGGGAGCCCAGTTTATCAGGGGAAGCCTTGTCAGAATGCAATTGGACAATTTTATTTATTTATTATTTTAGACAGCGATTGCAGCCCAAAGCCTGAGAATCTCAATACTAAGCCAGAAGGTGCTTGTAGTGTGATGTATAAGCCATCCATTATTAGAGTTTCTTCCATAAACTATGCTATGAAATATGAATCTAGCTACTCAGCATTCGTACAACGTACTAAAACATGCATTAATCACATTTAAGGCTGTCACCCCTAAAGGTCGCTTTGGTGATTCGGTAAAGCAGGATATGAATTATCAGATCCCTCGTGGTTTTCATGGTATCCCAGCAACCTTTGTGCTGGTGGGCTTTTTGCAAAGATCAGCCCATCCCCCAGATACATTGGGACCAACCCATGGCGTATAGGGGGAGAGGAAGCATTTCCAGCAGTCCTTTTCCCTCCCCTAAAATCTACAGGGGCTTGGAGGGAGAATTGGAGAGAATGCTCTGGAATTGGCTTTATTTTCTTGAAGACTACTGGCTATATAACTTTAGCCATTAGTCCAGGCTTGTCAGATCATGGTTCAGGTAAATTAACTTATAACAAGCTGTAGTTAAGCTGTCAATCATCACTTGATCCATGCTTTGGGCTAGGAAAGGGGTAGGCAATCTTGGCTCTTTTATGACGCGTGGACTTCAACTCCCAGAATTCCTGAGCCAGCACGGCTCAGCATGGAAACCTCTCCCTTTCCCCTCAGCGTGGCTGGCTCAGGAATTCTGGGAGTTGAAGTCCATGAGTCATAAAAGAGCCAAGATAGGTGGCCTATCCCTGGGCTAGGATCATACAGCAGATTACAAGTAGCCCTTGACTGACGATGAGAATCAGCAGCAAAATTTCTGTTGCTAAGTGAAGTGAGTCATGCCCAGCGTGCAACTTTTTCGCCATGGGTTTTTAAGCGAATCACTGTAGCTGTTAAGTGAATCATGCAGTCATTAAGCAAATCCAACTTCCCCTATTGCAGGGATGGGCAACCTTGGCTCTTTGATGACTGGTGGACTTCAACTCCCAGAATTCCTGAGCCAGCCACGCTGAGGGGAAAGGGAGAGGTTTCCATGCTGAGCCATGCCGGCTCAGGAATTCTGGGAGTTGAAGTCCACGAGCCATAAAAGAGCCAAGGTGGCCTACCCTCTTGTGTAGACCAATCCTCTTCAGGTGAGTCAGACTACAGTCCCTATCATCCCTCCACTGTCTGAATATAATGCGATCTCTACTTCTACCTATTGGGGTATTTCGACATGGCTGCTTCCAGGCAAGTCTACTGTAACTACATTCCGTTGCTTTCCTCAGAAGGTTTTCTCTCCCTCCCCTCCATATACACACCATCTACTCCACAGCCCTGGGATTTCCTAATAAGCAAGGTCTGGGGCGGAGTGAAAAGACACCCCCTTCATTAACCACAGAAGCACCCTAGGGATCTTGGGCCTGTTGGTTCCACCTAATGCCAGGGGTAGGCAACCTTGGCTCTTTTATGACTCGTGGACTTCAGCTTCCAGAATTCCTGAGCCAGCATGGCTCAGCTTGGAAACCTCTCCCTGTCCCCTTAGCATGGCTGGCTCAGGAATTCTGGGAGTTGAAGTCCACGAGTCATAAAAGAGCCAAGGTTGCCTACCCCTGGCCTAGGCCTAGGCCGCTTTCTGACTCGTGGACTTCAACTCCCAGAATTCCTGAGCCAGCATGGCTCAGCTTGGAAACCTTTCCCCTCAGCGTGGCTGGCTCAGGAATTCTGGGAGTTGAAGTCCACGAGTCATAAAAGAGCCAAGGTTGCCTACCCCCGGTCTAGGCCTAGGCATCTTTATGACTCGTGGACTTCAACTCCCAGAATTCCTGAGCCAGCATGGCTCAGCTTAGAAACTTCTCCCTTTCCCCTCAGCGTGGCTGGCTCAGGAATTCTGGGAGCTGAAGTCCACGAGTCATAAAGCTGCCTAGCCCTAGACCGGGGGTAGGCAACCTTGGCTCTTTTATGACTCCTGGACTTCAGCTCCCAGAATTCCTGAGCCAGCATGGCTCAGCTTAGAAACTTCTCCCTTTCCCCTCAGCGTGGCTGGCTCAGGAATTCTGGGAGCTGAAGTCCACGAGTCATAAAAGAGCCAAGGTGGCCTACCCCTGGCCTACTGTCTTTGCTTGTTGGAAGCCAGCTGAGAAGGTTGCAGATGGAGTTCGGATAGCCCCAGGATGCTGTAATTATCGTAAATACATGGCAGTTGCCAAGTACCCAAATTTTGATGGAGATACTGTCACAGTCTTAAGTGTGAAGACTGGTCATTAAGTAGTGACTTATGACTGAAAAGTGTTTCAGTGCTGTTGTAACTTTGCTAAACAAATGGTTGTAAGTCAAGGACTACCTTTACAGTATGGCTGATTAGGCTGCGTGAACCAAATATATACTGTAGTTGAGATTGATGTGTGAACCCAACCATAATGTGGTTTGCTTGCTTTTCACCTACTGCAGCGCCACATCCCATCCCATCACATCACATGTACAGTGTAAATATTGTGAAAGAGCGTTTTGCGTAATTTAATTGAGACAGATGTTCTGGCTTTGTGCTGTGTTAATAAAAATAATTTTAGCACCCCAGTTTTGCTGCTAAAGGCAGGTGCGTATGAAATATATATGAGCACTTAGAACCAGAACACTAACCTTTACGGTTGTCCCCATCCAGAGTGAGAGGGTAAAAGATGAAATGCTGTGGCCAATGGAAATGTTCCAGATACATTGCGTGTTGCATGCTCTGTTTGTTGCAGAGCAAATATTAAAACAACATGAGATTGTTACATCAACACAATGTAATTTACAATGAAAATATAAATTAAAACTAGGATTTCACGTATATTTTACTCATTACAGCTCACCAGTTCTATTATGAGTTCTGTTCTGTCTGATGATATTGCTAATAATATAGAAAAAAAGATAAATGGCAATGGAAAGTTTCACTACAACATAAAATTCCCCTTTGTTCATTCCATTGTCGTTTTGTTGGGCTTCAGAGGCTCTTTTAGAGATATTTATTTTTTCAGTTTTTCTCTGTAACTCTGTTTTTTGTTCCTGCTTCTGCGGGAGAATGCTAATTGAGTTGACCTTTGTGATTGATGCTTGGCCAAAGAGTTTCCAATGGCCAGCAAGACTAAGGGTAATGTCACAGAGAACATTCCCATGTGGCTGACCGCTCAGTGCCAATGGGATAAATGTTTACATATCCCTTTGCTTCTACTAGTTAGTCTGCTAACTTAACAAGATTTCTTGAAAGCCATTGTATGTCTCTGCCTTCTGCTGCTAGAAAGGAATTAACTAATTCAGGAATCAATTTAGGCAGGATTAGAAGTGGAAAAAGAAGGAACTTTATTTGGTCCTTGACTTACAGAACGAAGCCAAAAATGTTAAGAATTGCCTTGCTTTTATACCAATAAGACAACAATGAGATCATACGCAGTGCTTGACCACTACAGAATACTGCAAGACACGTTTGGGCAGAAACACGCCAAGGAATAAATACTAGGCCCTGGGATATTCAGTATATTGTATGTAGATGATCCGGATGAGAGGATAGAAAATATGTTTATCAAATCTGCAGAGGTAGGAATGGGAGGGAACCTTGGAAGACAGCCTCAGTATTTAGGAAGATTACAAGAAGCAGGAAATATGGGCAGAAACCAAAAAAAGAATTAGTACTCAGTTTATGACCATTTGTTTAGCAAACATTCAAAGTTAAAATAGCACTGAACAGGATCTTTAGATAGGGATTATAAGAGATTGCACTACTACTGAAAGGAATATGGTTCTGAATCTGGTCACAGCAGCTGGACTGCGGGTGGGACAATACTGGAGGAAGCCAGAAACACCACATATTGAGGTTAGGACTTTGAAAGTAACACAATTGGCAGAAATGGAGAACAATTTTGACACATTCGAAGGATCGTTTGAACGAACAATATGTGATAGACTGGTAACAATGGATAGGCTATAGATAAGAGACGCACCAATCGAATAAATTGTAACAGACGTATAGTTGACGCTTGAGGTGAGAAGTGACGAATGTTTACCAAGTCAGTGCTGTATTACAGGTTTTACGATGACTGCTTCTCAATATGATCTTATACTTAGTGTTGTATTACAGGTTTTATGAAGACTGCTTCTTAATATGATCTTATGTTTAATGTCGATTGCTTTAATAATTTTTTTTTTTTAAAAAAATGACTTTGCGGCTATTGCAGCATCTTTGCAGGCACATGATTGCAATCCAAGTACTTGGCAACTGGTTCACACCTGTGGCAATTGCAGCATCCTGTGATTGTCATTTGTGACCTTCCCGTCTAGCTTCCAACAAACAAAGTTGACCCCCCAAAACAACTCAGTGGGGAAACCAGCAGGAAAGATTTCAAGTCACAGTAACTTGATGTCTTGCTTAATGGTCATGACAAAAAGATCATAAAATTGGGCGTAATTACATGATTACTCACTTAACAGCTGAACTGCTTAACACCAAATTGTTCACTCCCAATTGTGGTTTTAAGTGGAAGACTACCTGTAATGTCAAAAGTGGCATGTGCAAAGTCCTACACTTGAGTAGGAAAAAAATCAAAGACTTGTGTTTAAAGTGAGGGAGACTATACTGTGGGCAGTAACAGATACAATAAAAATTGGACTGTCTTTATGAATCACAAACTGAATATGAACCAAAGGTATGCTGCAACACACACACACACCGCAAAAAAGAACAAAAACAAAGCACACAAACATACTGTTGAAGGAAAAGTCTTCATCATGGTTCAGTCCAAGCCGGGAATAAACAACATGGTGATTGCTTTAGAAAGAAGGTTGTAGTTTATTGAAGAGGAGATCCAGACAGAAAGATGGTTCTGGAAGAAAAAGAGAGTGAGCACATGTAGGGAGTGGGTTTTTTATACCCTCTGGAGCCTTTTGTTTGGAGTTGTTCATGTGGCATGAACTTTGACCTGTGTCTGAATGTGCCTTTCTGGTATTCTGATGGTGGTGGGTTAATCCTATTATGTCCCAAAGGTCATATCCTGCTTCCCTGGGGCTGTGCCTGATGACTGTTGGATTTTTGGTATGTTGATTCTAGGGATCTTTCTTCCTAATCCCAGTTTCCTGATTCCAGTCTTTCTGACAAGATTATCACATCTGCATATCTGCAGACTTGGTTTCTGTTTGGGACATAGAGACTTGGGAGGGGTTGGTTTCTGTTTTTAAAATCCTTTAGGGAAATATATTCTGCCTTCTAAATATTTCCAAAATATTTCTTTCTCTGGGGGGGGTGACTTCCCACAATACAGCAATTAGATTGCCTTCTGTCAGATATGTTGTAGGGGTAAATGGCTTCTGAGCTCTGCACATGTTTTTAACAAATGAAGTAGCCTCATTTAATCAGATAGGTTAAAAAGTTTTTGAGTGGATGGGTCTAAACATCTCTCTGCCATAGATATGGGAGAGACACTGGCAGCTTCCTCTGGTGGAAGTTACCCAAATATAGTCAGCTTTTTACTCCCTGATTAGACTTTATTTTATTGTGTTATCTTTCAGGATTTGCATTTCTTGGATTTAATATGCTTTGATTAGATACAGAAAGCATATTAGCCCAACTACTATTACTAACACTTGCAGAAATGTTACATAAAAGTGGAATTCATGCAGTATTTTAAGCTTTTAGCAGATTTCTCCAACCTACAGAAGTGCTCTGTTTGATTACAATTCCCATCATCTTTACTCAATGGAGTTTTGAGAAAGGCATAATTGTAACCACTAGCCCAAATGGAGTTTCTAAAGCAACTTGTGACAATAGGGGTATCTTTTGTAATGGAAATGTGGCAACAGGCAATTGAGAGAAGCTCTGTCTTACCAGGTTGCTGCCTCATTAGTGATGAAGAATTGAAGATTCTTGTTAGAATTTCATTTTCCGTTCAAACTTAAAATTCTTGTGTTTGATTTTTCAAGTCAGAGCTGAAGGTGACTCAGATTTGTGAAGGTATGTCTTTCTATACAAGCTACCTCCTGACAAAGGAGTATTTTTTTCAAAAAGGTCATTCTCTGTTGACTTTTGCTTTCTGCAGTTGGGCAACTCAATTGACCTGTTATCCCCAGTCCTCTTATCTTTTAAGCATCGGCCAGGCAAAGTCCTTCTGACATGGCGGGTTCAAAGTTATTTAAATGAAGGATCTAAATGAATCTTTTGCCTTGGTCATCTCCTTTCCTCTTTTGGCATATTTTGGAGAAAATGTTTGTTTGGTTAAAATGTAAACAGGATACTGTCAAGGCTGCTAACATCGGATGTTTTTGCATTGACAACGGATGGAAATGTAGCCATCTTTTTCCTTTTGCTTTTAGAGTTAGATGAGGAGGGGGGATGTGAACGAGAGGCCAGCTGGACATAATATCCCCAAACCTAGCATGAGAAACAAAGGTTATTGTAACCAGAGCTGATAAGGATTTGTCGGGCTGGAGAACTGGCGATCAAGCTAATTGGGGAATGTGATTTATGACTGTTAATTGTGCCTTGATACTATGTGCTCAGGGGAGGGGAATTTAGGTTTTGGCTTCAATTATACCAGTGCTGATGCTATGCTACTCAAAATAAAGGTTCTTTAAGGTAAACAATGCCTCAAAGTTCTTTGAAGATTTTCATCTGTCGGAACCAGGACAGATACTATATTGAAAATTCCATTTCCTCCACAAAAAGCTTTGTGTTATGTGGATTCCTCGCCCACGTCACTACGCTTTTCTTTTGTATTATATTTTGTAATATAATATGTTGAAAGTTACACTCAAGAAATAGGAGAAAAATGTAAGGGGGGAGACAAAGGGGGAAAATACCACACATCAGTTCTGAATAATCAATACTGTCATAAATGAACAATTTCCCCCCTGGTAGTGGCTAGTAACCAAGCACTTCCAGGAGAGGCTTATGAGAAGGATTTGTTTTCCTTTGAACCATTAGAAAATAGTTCAGCTGAAAGATCAGTTAGTCCTTAATATTACTACATTTTATATTTTCTTTATTCCATTATGAAAGCAACGTTATAAAAGCATGCAGTCTATTCTATGTATTTTTCATTTGTTTGTTCATTAATCCTAGTCCTAATGGATACATCCTGTTTCTCCAGCACTAGGAGATGGAGAATCCACCAATGGGTTATGACTGTATTCCTGCCCAATCAGATCAAGTCAGCCAAAGCTGCCACGCCCCTTCCTGGACCTTATCCCAGTTTTGACTTGATCTGGCCCACGACGGACATGAAGCGTGGCTCCTAGGCAGATACAGTCACCTATTGGTGGATTCTTCATCAGGTTAGAGCAGATTTTAGGAAATTATTCCAGTTAAGCAGGGGTTGGGAGCTTGGCTCCTAGCCTCCCCTAGAAGAAGCAAGCTAGAAGCAGCTGCAGTTAAGCGGGGGAAAGGGGCTCCTTCTCCCCTCCTCCCCACTTGGCTCTCTTCCCCCACTCATAGGAGATCGAGCAGCGCAAACAAGGGCTGCTAGAACGAGCCGACAGAGACCAGGTAGGTAACCGTCGGTTGGGGAGGGCGGAAGGCAGGGGGGAGGCGAAGGAGGGGGGTCCCCTCACCCTTCGCCATTCGCGTGTCCCCCCTTCCAGAGACCGCGGGGTTCACGCCGATCAGCTGATCGGCGGCCCACGCGGCCTCGCTTTGTCCCGCGTTTCCCGAACGCGGACAGATTTAAACGCGGCACCGAGCAGCTAATCGGCGCTCCACATTGCTCGCGGTTCCCCACGGGAACCGCGGGCATTTTAAACAAAGCCGGCACCGATGGATGCCTCAAGAATGCCATACAGATTAAGGGGCTAGCATGCCTAGAGTGCCCTAGGGTAGTGTTGGGCATAATATTTAGTAGAAGAGAAGGTTGACATAGATCCTGCAACTCCTAGCACAATCTTCAAAAAGCTGAAGAAGGAGGCCTGTACTTTCTTAATGGGATATTTTAAAAGAATAATGTTCTTTTTTTTTTTCTTGATGGATACCATTTTCATTAAATTAGCTTTTATGAGTGTCGAAAGAAAAATCTTCATCAGGGTCCAGTCCAAGCTGGGAATAAACAAATTGGAGACTGCTTTAGAAAGAAGGTTGCAGTTTATTGAAGAGGAGAGCCAGACAGAAAGATGGCTCTGGAAAAAACTGACCACATATAACTTTTTGGACTTTTGTTTGGAGTTATTCCTGTGACATGAACCTTTCTGGTATTCTGATGGTGGTGGGTTAATCCTATTATGTCCCAAAGGTCCTATCCTGTCCTTAGAATTTGGGTAAGAGTCTTTGTCTTCCTAATTTCTTCAGTTTCTAGTTGGTTGATGTTCCTAAGAATTATAATTCAGCACCTTAGAAGCCTCCACTTTTTCCACCTCTTAAAAGAAAGTCTTATTTATTTCAAATCTGCAAAACACAAACAGTTTTTGCCCAAAAAGTGCTTTTCCAAAGGCAACTGGATTTTCTTGATTTTCTTTCTTCTATTTTTTTTCTTGAAGAAGTTTTGCTTCTCATCCAAAAAGCTTCTTCAGTTTTGACTGAATGATGGGGAACGGAATTTCCCACCATTCCCCACCATTCAGTCAGAACTGAAGAAGCTTCTTGGATAAGAAATGGAACATTTTCATGGGAAAAAACCAAGAAAGTCAAATGGCCTTTTGGAAAATAATTTTTATTGACATGTGCAGTATTAAATATATATATTGTTTTTATGATGCAAATATGGACTACCTTAACTCTAATTGTAACTTGCAGTATTTTTAATATTTACTTTCAAAAACTACATGTTTTGTAATTTATGGTTAGGAATATTGTAAGCAATTATTATGAACCTCTGCATTTGATCAATTTCAAGGAAAATCTATAGAAACATTTAATTTAGCACTACTGAAGGACACTTGCGCAGCATCTTTTAAGAAAAGTATCAACATGTGAAGAGTCTGTGAAATTATACTAAAACCTATAAACTAATAATCCCATCTACAGAAAAAAATGCTGTAATATTGTAGAAACTGCCTGACAGTCAGTTTATAATTCTTAGCCACTTATTTTTTACATCTAGATTAGATCAGCGGTTCTCAACCTTTTTCAGGCTGTGACCCTGACCTGCGCCGCGCATGCGCAGCGCGACCCCAACCTGCACCGCACATGCGCGGTGTGACGGCCCGCATCGTGCATGCGCGGTGCTACCCCGCACATGCGCGGTGCTGCCCCCTGCGCCGGCCGAGGGAAAAAGGGGGAAAAATGGTGGACTGCGTTGTTTGACGACCCCCGTGAAATGGTCGTTTGACCCCAAATGGGGTCGCGACCCACAGGTTGAGAACCGCTGGATTAGATTGATACTCTAACTGTAGGATTAACTTCACTGAAATTCAAAAAAGCATAGATGGATCTAAGTATTAGGGATCTTTCTCGCTTTTTATAGACTACTCCTAAGAGAAACTCAAAATAATAATAGTTGAAGAGATAGTTCACTTTCCAACACAGTGCTAGGCTGCATTAACAGGGATAGAATCAAGATCATGTGAAGTGTTAATACCACTTTACAATGCCTTGGTAAGGCCAGACTTGGAATACGGTATCCAGTTTTGGTCACCACGATGTAAAAAAGATGTTAAGACCCTAGAAAGAGTACAGAGAAGAGCAACAAAGATGATTAGAGGAGTGGAGGCTAAAACATATCAGGAAAGGTAACTGGAATTGGGTATGTCTAATGAAGAGAAGGACGAGGAGGGACATGATAGCAGTGTTTCAATATCTCGGGCTGCCACATAGAAGAGGGAGTCAAGCTATTCTCCAAAGCGCCTGAAGGCAGGACAAGAAGCAATGGATGGAAACTAACCAATCAACCAAGAGCAGAACCAAGGAGAAATTTCCTGACAGTTAGAACAATTAATCGATGGAACAACCTGCCCCCAAAAGTTGTGAATGCTCCAACACTGGAAGTTTTAAAGAAGAGACTGGACAGCCATTTGTCCGAAATGGTATAGGGTTTCTTGCCTGAGCAGGGGGTTGAACTAGATGACCTCCAAGGTCCCTTCCGACTTTATATTATTATTATTATTAGTAGTAGTAGTAGTAGTAATAGTCGTAGTAGTAAACAAAGCGGGAAATAGATTTTTTCCCTGTACCCGAACAGAATGTGTTTCCTCCTTTTCCATAATATTTTTCTGCAAGGAAGGAAGAAGATAACACAGATGTTGGCCGAAGTTACAAGCCGAGCTTTGGAATGTTTATGTCCTATTTTTCTCAGACCAGTTCTGGTGTGGTGATGTGTATGTGTACGTCTGTGTTTTGCATTCTTCCCACCTACTGCCACTTTCCAGTTACCATGGAGAATCCAGAGTTGGCTGCATTCAGGCAGGCTCCTGAATAGTCCTAGAGGTTGATAGATGGTGAGAATTGTTGGTCTCTTTACCTCCCTCCCTTTCCAAACACGTCTCTGCTGGGTGTTTGAGCTTTCACTGATCAGAGAATGGCTGTCAGAGGCCTCTGAAAGAGGCTGAGAACGTTGTGCTAAGAGGCTCTCTCAGTTCTAAGCATGAGAGCAGCAACGGCGGGAAGATCCTGGAGATGTAACAGAACATCAGCCAGCGAGATAGCTGAAGCTTAAATGTTTACATGCATGTTTCTTTTTTTTCCACATGCAAGCCATGTACATTTTACCAAGCACACAAAAACATCCTGCTTTTTACCCATTTCTTGGGGTTGCATTTCTGGTAGTAATGCATTCTTGGATAGATTTAAAAAAAAAGTAATTTAGTTTTTGACCTTTTGCATTTCTTGTTGAACTGACCCTGCTTAACCGATTGTTGTTGTTAGTTGCAAAGTCATGTTCGGCCCATCGCAACCCCATGGACAACGTTCCTCCAGGTCTTCCTATCCTCTACTGTCTTCTGGAGTCCATTTAAGCTCAAGCCTACTGCTTCAGTGACTCCATCCAGCCACTTCATTCTCCAGCATGATGACTGAAGAATCCACCAATGGGTTATTTCAGTCCTCCTGCCCAATCAGACTAAGTTGTCAAGTTGTCACGCCCCTCTTTGACTGGAACCTCCCAGTTTCATCTTAGTCTTTTGCCCATGAGGACGTGATAACTTGACTCTCAGGCTCATTCTTCAGACAGGTTAGATTAATAGAAACTGTTACACCCATTAGTGGATTCTTTGAATTGGAGAATTGGAGGCTTCCAGTCTTTGATTATTCCCCTACAGGGGGTTCTGTCCCCTATTTCCTTCAAATGGGGGGAGGGGAAGTATTTTTCTCTTCTATTACGGGGGGGTTCCTCTCCCTATAGCTCAGCAGCTAGCTGAGTCTCCTTCCCACCCCCTTCCAGGTCACTGGGGGGTGGCTTCCCTCTCTCCATAGCTCAGCAGTCAGCTGAGTCTCCTTCCCAGTCAATTTCAGAGGCATCCATCGCTGGAACGCATGGAGATTGCCTCCGTCGATGTTTTAACTCTCGCAGCCATCATTTTGAGGCCGCTAGGCCTTCTACTGCTTGCTGGCCTCCGTCGACGCTCCTCCACTCGCGGTCGCCATTTGGAGGCCGTTTGGCCTGCAGCTTCTTGCCGAAGTCTCCTTCAGCCCAGCTGACAGGCTGAATTCGGCAAATTGCGAGCGCTGCGGGGGAGAAGAGGACTATTCCGGCTGCTTCTTACAGACAGAGGCCCTACTAGGGTGCCGTGAGCACCGTCGCGCCTAACAGCCATTAGCGCAAGCCAACCCGTCTCTCCTCTCCGATCTTAAGGGACCTTAAGGCAATAAGATTTCACTGGAGAGCTTCTTCATACATCGCAACCAGGCCTTGATCGCCAAGAACCGCCCCCCCCCAGGTTTGGGTGCGGCCACCATTTTGCGAGGCAGTAGTGTTCCACAGGGAATATTCTAGAATTGCATCACAGTTGTGGGCATCATTTTGTGTGCTCTCGTCACACTAAATATATATATATATTTGTTTTCTGAGGTTTTCGCGGATGTTAGCATTGGACGCGCACCGGTCTCATCCGCAGGTGCGCGCCCAACACTGCCAGTATCTTTGTGAATACCCTGGGTGCCGATGACAGGCCGAACGGCAGGGCTCTGTATTGATAGTGTGACTGTGCCCCATAGGCCACAGCTATGCAAGCCCTGATCCACCTGCCAATGGTCGAGGAGGAAACCTTGTGGCCCATGGATGATGGCTGGAATGAAACAAATAATGCTTCTGATTTCCGGAAGACTGAAGTCCTTTTGATGTAGAGAAGCAAGGCCCTGCACACATCCAGTTTGTGCCATCGCCGTTCCAGGTGATGTGAGGGATTTGGGCAGAAATTTGGTAATACTAGGTCCTGAGACCTGTGGAACCAAGAATTGACCTTCGGTACGAAGGATGGATCTAAACGTAACGTGACTGTCTCTTCTGAAAACGTAATCAGGTCCGTTCGAACCGAGAGCCGCCAGCTCCGAGATCCGCCTTGCCGAGGTGATGGCCACAAGGAAGGCTACCTTCAGTGACAGGTGACGGAACGAGCAAAGCCTCAGAGGTTCGAAGGGAGGTGCGGTTAAAGCCTGCAGCACCTTGGGGAGATCCCAAGACGGGAACCGATGTACCACCGGAGGTCGTACTGTGGCTGCCCCTTTTAGAAAGGCATTTACCGCCGGGTGCTGAGACAGAGAATCCCGATTGCTGACCTCAATTCTGGTCACAAGTCTAGGACTCTCTGGATAGACTGCTCTAATTGAAATAAGATTTTACAATTACAACAAGATTTGTGGATCCTTGCCAACTTGCTGGCAAAAAAGTTCTATTAGGCCTTGCTTGCCTAACACTCCTTCACCTTAGCCTCTGCCACTCTGCATCTAGTGGTTGCTTGCCAGGACCTGACCATTGCCACTATTGTGAGACACGTGTGCTTTCGTCACCACTTCGGCCACAGGACTAGGCAGACGGATTGTCCTTAGCCTTGGTGACAAGCGCCTTGAAGCGCCCAGCGTGAGTCCAGTTTAGCCAGTGGGCCGGCTCACGCTAATCCACGTGCAGCTAGTCCCTCCACGGGGAGCAGTTGACGTCTCTTGCAGAGTGAGCCAGTTCCAGAGCCTCATCTGGGACACCTCTCAACCACCATGGCACACCTCACTGAGCCACAGCCTTTGGACACAGACAACCAGTCCAGCCAAACTGATCCGGTTCCAGAGACGATTAAGAGAAAGGCCAAAGCAAAATCCAAATACGGCAGGAAGGCAAGTAAGGCAAGGGACAAGCAAGCCGATCGCACGCACAGAGCCCTGCAGAAGCAATTCTCCCGAGCCCAACACTTGTCAGCTGGGCAAGGACATGCGTCTCTACTCCCCCCACCTGCAGCTCCTGAGGCAGGAGCACAGCTACTTGCTTCATCAAGGGTGTGGTCACTGGAGCGTGAGCATCAGCAGGTCTCGATTCAGACCTTTGGTCAGGGAGGGCCACCCCTCTTTGGGGAGGACCTCAAACTGCCAGGCCCCTCCACGGCACCCACAGCGACATTCACGCCGACTGCTGCGGGGCTTCAAACTTCGCAAGAGCCATCCTTTACCGACCAGCTGCAATCATGGATATCGCAGGCGGTTCTTCAAGCCATGGCCTCATCGGGTCACCATCATCAAATGTCACCCATGCCGAGGTCCTCATCAGCACCCACTACCTCATCACGACCTACACTAGATTGTACCGGCATGGCCTCACCATCCCACTCACCTGAATCCTATTCTTCCAGCGCTTCGGATTATGACGAAAATGCAGACCGGTGGTCGGATTGCGAGGAGCCTCCGCAAGACTCCCAGCCCATGGCAGAGCTATTTAATACTTCTCTTTTTCCTTCCTTATTTGCGCAGGGCATGTGCAGCAGGTAAGCTCACCTCCGACCTGGTCCCTACTCCAGGGACCTCCAGCAGCCAGGACACGAATCCCCGCCCGTCACATGACTTGGAACGGCAATGGCACACATTGGACGTATGTAGAGCCTTGCGCTGTTACATGAAACGCACGGCGGCTTTCCGTAAGTCTGAAGCCCTGTTTGTATCCTTTCAGCCTTCGTCCATGGGGCAAAAGGTATCCGCCTCAACCATAGGCAGGTGGATCAGAGTGTGCATAGCAGGTGCGTACGTGTCACTTGCCCTGCCCATTCCTAGTCATGTGACGGCACACTCCACCCGCAGTGCTGCCACATCTGCGGCGTGGGCAACTCAAGCATCCATAGAGGACATTTGCAGGGCGGCGACATGGTCTTCGCCTTCCCCTTTCATTAGGCATTACCGTTTGGACAAATTTGCCTCAGCTGAGGCCTCCTTCGGTAGACGAGTCCTCCAACAGGTAGTGCCACATCAGGGTCACAGGCCCCAACTGACTCCCTCCCGTAGGGACAGCAGGAGCTTTGGTAAGTCCCATTGGTGGATTCTTCAGTCATCATGCTGGAGAAGGAGCGTTGGCTTACCTGAACACCTTTTCTCAGCATGATGATGAAGAATCCACGCCCTCCCCACTAGATATCAGTTAGGTCCGTGCCAGGGGGTTGTTTTTCCTTGTACCTGCTCTGAGAGTCATCACGTCGAACTGTTGTCATTGGCTACGCCGTCAATGAAACTGGGAGGTTCCAGTCAAGGAGGGGCGTGACAATTTGACAACTTAGTCTGATTGGGCAGGAGGACTGAAATAACCCATTGGTGGATTCTTCATCATCATGCTGAGAAGAGGCGTTCAGGTAAGCCAATGCTCCTTCTCTGTCGTCCTCTTCTTCTATTGCCCTCAATAATTCTGGGTGGTTTAGACAATATATATGGCTGAAATATACGAGATGCCTCTATATCCAGCCACGTTCGTTTTTCTGTTTCCTTACTGCATTCATTGTTCAGAGTTCTTTAGAAAGTTTCCTACAGTCCCCATTCTCCTTTAAGAGGAAGTGTGGATAGTATCCTTTAGTTCCGCATTATTTATGCCCAAATGAAAATCCATAAAATATTTAGCTGTATTGTGATAATTTTATGGCACTCCTGAACCAAGATGTGACTCATAGCCTAACCCTAATAGAAAAGCTTTCAGAGAAGTACTCTAGGCCACTTATAGAAAAGTCGGTTGTGATTTAAACAAAGCGGTCCTATCATTTGAGAAGAATTATAATTTCAAGTCAGTGGTTAGGCTTATATGTCATTGTAAACTAAGATTTTTTTTATCATTGATTTCTGAATAACAGTGGGCTGGGTTTACAGCTTACATTAAGCCAGAGTTTAGTTCTTGTTTTGCGCTAAGCCAAAAGTGAACATAATAACTGAGTGCAGTATGAGATTCCAGCTCACATAAAATTATCTTTTGTTGCTGTTAGTTGCGAAGTCGTGTCCGACCCATCGCGACTGTGCCAGTAATGCAGTTTTATCTTGGGGAGAGAGAAGTTACCTACTTCTCAAAGTTTTGATTTGCACTGGTATTTCAAACTTCATTTGATGTTATTTTGTTGTCATTTCGTTGGAAGTTTCCCACAGCAAGGCTGTTTCCTGTCTGACTGATAACTTCCGGAGTTGCTAATTCACTCGTGAATTAGAATTTTTATATATATATAAATTTTTTTTATTAAGTATATATTTGTAAATGTAAACAAAGAAAAAATTCAAGTTGAATGCTATTCAACTTAATACAATCATTTTAAACTTGTAAACATTCTTCACTCGGTATATCAAGATTTAACTATAAGCCAGATACATTTTCTTTGATTGATGTTTCTCTTGTATGTAGTCTATCCATTGTTTCCAGTCCAACATATATTTTTCATTTGAATGATCCTTCAAATATGCAGATCTTTTAGCCATTTCTGCCATATTTATGACTTTCAAAGTCCATTCTTCAATAACAGATGAGAATTTAATTAAACAAGTTAGAGAACAAAGGCCCATGCATATCAAAAGAGTGTACAATGTATTGATAGAAATTGACTCTGAAACTGAACTAGTCAAGGATTGTATGATAAAGTGGGGACAAAATTTTGGGCAACCTATCATGATGGAAACGTGGGAGAGAATTTGGGTAAAAAATGTAAAATTTACGCAAGCGCAACATTTAAGAGAGAACTTTTACAAAATGTTTTATAGATGGCACCTAGAACCATTTTGAAAAAGCGTATTGAATTTCTACCTCAGTTGTTTTTGTTAGGGATCATAAAAGACTGTACCACTATAGAGACAAACTTAATTTTGAACTTGATCACAGCAGCGAGACTGTTGGTGGGACAATACTGGACACATTCTTAATTTGATATTTGATGAGCTTTTGGGAGAAAGAGGGTTTGAACTATAAGATGAAGTGTTATTTATGAAAACACATAAATATTCTATTTTTCAGCCCACTCCTTTCGATTTTGAGATTACATCTTTACTGCCACCTTTAGCAAATGAATTAGCAAATGAATTGCCTTCATTGTCAACTACAAGCTTGAGACCAGAGGGTGGAACCTATGCTGGAGCCTGCAGTTAACAACTAACACCAATTATTCTTTTGGGAGAAGCAGTTCTCTTTTCACCAGATACCAAAAGCAAAAACTTCTAGGTTGGTCCACTAACAAATAAATGCTTTAAAGTACAAAATAAATTACATGTTTGTAAACCTCTTGGCAGAGCTTGGGTTTTGTTTTTTTTTTAAATCCATGCCTTATTTGGTTCTTTTCTTCTGACAAAAAGTGGTTTAATTAGGCTTGAAGATGTCAGGGATGCTTTTCACCTAAACAAATGAGAAATTATGACCTACCGCTTGGCTTAGGCCTTAGGAGAATGAGGGCTTCCATTCCTGTAATTCACCAACCAGAATCTGGCCTCTTAATCTTCTGCCTCGCTACCCCTACTGTGAGCCTGGCCATTATCCCATAGGAGAGATTTTTACAACAGAAAGTGCTCTTGACATAACACCGTCAACTGTCATTGATGTTGCACTTTTTGGACATCAGTTTCTTTTGTTCTCAATATGCTTGGAAAGCTATTACCAAGTGGGTCCTATTTCTCAAGACTGAAAATTAAATCAGGTAAAAAGTTACAGTAATTGGGATTGTATTGCCTAAAAAAACTCGACTCTTCCTGCTTTTAAACCCCCAGCTCAATTTCTACATGTTCAAGAGAGATAATTTAACCCCATTCATTAATGCCATGCATGTATTCAGCCTTTATATGCTGGCAAATTTTAATTGTTTTAAAATAACAGGGCTTCAGTGTTGAGTAGGATAGGCTGCACCGAATCCTCATTTAGAATTTCCCTGGCTCCTAGTTGTTGTGCATCTACCCCAAGGTATCCTGTTTTTGTTTTGTTTTTATTTGTAACTGTGACCCAAAAGATTAGGACTGAAAAGTAAGAATTTCCTGCACCTGCAGGATCTTACTAAAGACGGGTCTTCAAACTTGGCCCTTTTATGACTTGTGGACTTCAAGTCCCAGAATTCCTCAGCCAGCGTGCCTGGGAGTTGAAGTCCACAAGTCAAAAGGGCCAAGTTTGAAGACCCGTGACTTAAGATCTCACCATAGGTTAAAATCCTCTGTTTTAATTTGTATTTATATTTGAAGCATCTAGAAATATCAAGAATCCTCCCTTTTTTGGCTTTCATCTCTCACACTAAAATGTTCCTCTCCTGAAGAGCTTTTGAAGATGTGTGGGTTTTGGTAAAGTATTGGACAGTTTTATATACTTTTTATATGCATGACAATGAATTATCAGTACTTCAGTAAAACATATATAGCCAGGTAGACTGTTTCTTTGCGGCCTGAGAAAGAAATGGAATTTAGAGAGTATGGTGAAATGAGGGGGGTGGATTCTTGCTTGCCTACTCACAAAATGTCTACTGTTGTGGTTGTGAGCCTTTATAGTCTGGCCACATGAACTGTTCCAATTACTGTTCTAATCTACTAATATGAAGAGCTGTATACATTCCTCCTACAAACTCAGTGCCAAATTCCTGACAGTATTCCATTTTAATGTCACAGAAGAAGTGGATCAGATTGAAGGATAGTGACTCACTCGATAATTTAAATCTAGAATACTCCAGTCTGTGTTCAAGACTGTGTTGGTTTGGGACTTGGGTAGCTATAAAGCAGATCTTTTCTTTAGGTGGAGCTCCTGACTGACTTTGATTCAAACTTACAAGGTTGTTCTGAGAATAAAAGTAGGGGAGACCTATTGGCAATAATACCAATAGTAATAATGTGGTGTAAAAGCTTGTAATTACTACCCAGAAGCTGTTATCAGGAATACTTATACAGTAAAATCATTCCCGCCTCTATCGTGTTTCCCCCAAAATAAGACCTATCCCCAAAATAAGACCTATGGGGTGAGGTGCACGCCTAAAAATCAAACTACAGTGGGGTTGGGCTGGAGCTGCCCCACGTGTCCTGCACCCGCTTACAGCCACGAACCGACACCTGTCATGCCGCCGCCCAAGTTCGTCGTGGTTCAGTCCAAGCCAGGAATAAACAACATGGTGACTTCTTTAGAAAGAAGGTTGCAGTTTATTGAAGAGGAGAGCCAGGTAGGAAGATGGCTCTGGAAGAAAAGAGAGCGAGCACATGTAGGGAGTAGGTTTTTATACCATCTGGAGCCTTTTGTTTGGAGTTGTTCCTGTGGCATGAACTTTGACCTGAGTTTGAGTGTGCCTTTCTGGTATTCTGATGCTGGTGGGTTAATCCTATTATGTCCCAAGGGACATATCCTGCTTCCCTGGGGCTGTGCCTGATGACTCTTAGATTTTTGGTGTGAGGGTTTGTTGACTCTAGGGATCTTTCTTCCTAATCCCAGTTTCCTGATTCCAGTCTGACAAGATTATCACATCTCTATATCTGTAGACTTGGTTTCTGTTTGGGACAGAGAGACTTGGGGACGGGGTTGGTTTCTGCCTTTAAAATCCTTTAGGGAAATATATTCTGTCTTTTAAATATTTCCAAAAATATTTCTTTCTCTGGGGGTGGGGCGGCTGACTTCCCACAGTAGTGTGGCTGATGTTTTTTGTGTTGCTCTAATCCAGTGTTTCTCAACCTTGACACTTTTAAGGCATGTGGACTTCAACTCCCAGAATTCCACAGCCAGCATTGCTGGCTGTGGAATTCTGGGAGTTGAAGTCCACATGCCTTAAAAGTGTCAACGTTGAGAAACACTGCTCTAATCGAATTGGTGCTGCTTGGTGTCAGTATGGATGGAGATTGTGATGTTTGACTGCCAGACAGTGTTCATGGATCTTGGTTTTTGATATGTTTATCCCTCTGGAACCAACTTCCCCCGGAGATCCGTGTCGCCCCCACCCTCTCCGCCTTTCGTAAATTGCTTAAAACACACTTTTGCCGGCAGGCCTGGGGCAGCTAACATCTTGCCCCTAGCCAGTGTATGTTTGTGGAATGATTGTTTTTTTTTTTTAACTTAAGGGTTTTTTATATGTATGTAATTTCTATTATGCTGTGAGCCGCCCTGAGTTCTCCGGAATAGGGCGGCATAGAAATTAAATTAATAATAATAATAATAATAATGTAGAATTGGTTGCAATGGTTACAGTTGATTTTGTATATTACATATCTTCTGCAGGCATTAACAGCTGAAGTGCATTTATCAGATGTCAGTTAGAGTTTTAAAAAGAAAACGACTTTTGGGCTCTCTTAATTTTTGCAAAGAGGACAAGTGAAATAGGTTCTCTGTCATGAAGGCATCACTTTTGAGTCTTGCATTAAAATAACTTTCCAAACGTCTGTTCTAATCTACATTCCTATTCAAATCCTTCTCACCCTAGAAAAATGTAACTGCATCGTCTAAATGCGTCTATGATTTTTAGGATGAGCTCTAAGCTCATATTGCATACTATATATATAATTGCCTATTCCTTTTCCCCACAAAAAAAAAAACTGGTTAACAGGGAGAAAAATCATCTCACTAGCTATTGGATCAGGTCCTGGTATTCAAGGATAAGCATAGAACAGTGAAAGGCCAAGGATATTTGGCTGAAATATCTCGAGAGCAAAAAAGGAAAATAAGTAAAGCATGGGCTCAGGGATCAATACCTTAGTATTTTTCTCCTTGGTAAAGGCTGCTAAGGAAGATTGGCATGGTTTGCACTGTTTATTACACAAGGGGTCTGCTGCCGGCAAGGTTTGAAGGCTTACCTGGACCACATCCTTTGGTCAGGTTAGCTTGGGGTCCCATCTGGCATGCCAAACTATTGTTGTTCCAAGCCAGGAGATAGACGCTGGAGAAATAAATTGGAAGTAGGCTGCAAGAAAGGAGGTCTCCATTTATTTAAGAATCAGAAGTGAAGTGACACAGCAATCGGTTCTGGGATAGCTGACAAAACAGTCCAGTGAGTAGGTGGGTTTTTATGTGGTTCTAGGATTTTGTGAGTTGGATACCCAGGTTCGTTGTTAAATGTACTTTAATCTGTACTTGAGTCTGCCCTTTTAATATTCTAATTGTTAGTTGCCTGGTAATGTGAAGTTTACCATGGGATTGCTTAGCGCCCTTCAGGAAGTCTAGTCATCTGAATACAGAAATTGCTGCTAGGCATCATACTTCATTGTCTCATTTCACTCGACTTTAGATTGTGGATGCCATCCCAACACTGAGCCAACTGGCAAGGCCTTGATGAGTCGGCCGCTCAAAGACCTGGCAGTCTGATGAAGGGTGTGTGTGTGTGTGTGTGTGTGTGTGTGTGTGTGTGTGTGTGTGCCTGCTTGTGCTTGCATTCTTGGAACAAAACATTTCTATGAAGCGTTATCCTTGGGCACAAATTGATGTAGTCACTTGGCGTTTTGGTTCTTGATTTGGCCAAACCAGTCCTACAGCTTTGCACCTCCTGCTTGCTATTGAACAGCAGATGCGTGTCTGATGAGCATGGAACTGGCCCTGGTGTATTTTGATGTGTAGGAAAAATCTTTATAACTCAAAAAAAAAAACTGAAGGAAACTGTGAGGTGATGAAGATTATTAGGCAGTTTGTTTCATCTATTTTCTGTGATAGGCTCGAGTGTCTAACAATTTGATGTTCCTTGTACAGATTTACTTCATCTCCAATTTATTTTAATTGTTTCTGTGATTCCACTCTGAATGCTATAAAGGAGAAAAGCAACATAAAATATTTTAAATGAAATTAACTATAAATATTACCACAGATACTCCTCGACTTAATGCCCGTTTGTTCAAAATGACCATGGTGCTGAATGAAGGGATTTATGATCCCTGCTTGAAGTTCCAACTGTTGTAGCAACCCAGCAGTTACAGGGTCAATATTTGGGCACTTGACAGCATGCCCACCCTTACGATCAGTGGAGCATTGCATCTCGCTCCACAACGGGTCAGGAGGCCTCAACTGACTACGTCCACTAGCATGTGAGTCTTCTTCTGATCCACCACTCCTGAGAAGCCTGGGTCTTCTCCCCACCCCACCTGAGTCCATTTCCCTTTACCTGCAGCTGCTGACGGGCATGCCCAGGCAAGGCGAGGCGCAGCTAGAAAGCTAGTGAAGGCCATCTTCCTCGAGGCTAGAGAGGCAACATTTCTCAAGACTTCAAAGTGCCTTTCTAGCATCATACTAGAAAGAAGTTGGCCTTCACTAGCTTTCTGTCCAACAAAGTTCGTTTTCCTGGCCAGCCTTGAGAAAATGTCCCAGGAGTGATGCAACAAGAAGAAGGCCCGGGCCTCTTGGAAGTGGTAGGTCAGGGAGAAGGCGCCCAAAGTAGTGGACCTAGTCAGCCAAGGCCTCCTGACCCACGGCAGATTTCTGAATGATGGTGGGTGCCAGGCCTCCCAAGGCTTCCCCCAGTGTCTTACAAGTTATGAGTCACTTAATAACCGCAGTGAGGAGAATTGAAATTGTGGTTGTTGAGTGAGACAGTCACATAGGCATCTCTCTTAATGACTAAAATTCCAGGCTCAGTTGTCATAAGTTGAGGACTACCTGTATAAATAAAATAAAAGATTGTTTACTTGTTGTTAGTTACGAAGCCATGTCCGACCCATCACGACCCCATGGACAACGTTCTTCCAGGCCTTCCTGTCCTCTACCATCTTCTGGAGTCTATTTAAGCTCACGCTTCCTGCTTCAGTGACTCCATCCAGCCACCTCATTCTCCACCCATTGGTGGATTCTCCATATCCGTGCTGAGAAAAGGCGTTCAGGTAAGACAACGCCCCTTCTCTGTCGTCCCCTTCTTCTATTGCCCTCCATCTTTCCCAGCATTAGGCTCTTCTCCAGGGAGTCCTTCCTTCTCATTAGGTGGCCAAAGGACTTGAGTTTCAACTTCAGGATCTGGCCTTCTAAAGAGCAGTCGGGGTTGATCTCCTCTAGGACTGACCGGTTTGATCACCTTGCAGTCCAGGGGACTTGCAGGAGTCTTCTCCAGCACCAGAGTTCAAAGGCCTCCATTCTTTGGTGCTCAGCCTTTCTTATGGTCCAACTTTCACAGCCATACATTGCCATTGTTTACTAGTTAGATTTTAATTTTGTGAAAGAGAAATTCTTAAATGTGAGCAGTTACAGGATTCCTGGCTTCATTCATTTGCTATAGAAAGTTTCTTACCTAGGCAGATTTTATAACAAGCAACATTAAATGGTGATTGGATTAGCTCTGTTTTCTTCTAATGAAGACTAACATCGTTTTTACCATTAAGACTACAGAATTTACTAGCCGACAAAAAAACATATTCAGTCTATAAATACATATTTAAGACAGTTGTGGTATCTTGAAGGAATGAAAAATAGCATTTTCCCCACACAAAATGATCCTCTCAAAGCAAATTTTCCTCTTAATTCTTTAGAAGTCTGTTAAAAATTATTGTGTTACACTTAGCCATGTTAGAATGGAGATAGCTAAATAAGTAAAATAGGGTATTTCTCTTAATCAGGATTGGTCTCTGCTTCATAAATTTGATTTAACTCTCTACTTTGAGAGCACAGGATATCTTTTTTCTGATCAGATTTTCTTAATTTTGTGTACTTCGGCATCTTTAGGAACTGAGGCATAAAATAAGGGAGCTGCTGTTTTTGAATACTTAGAAAAATATTACCTTATTTTCTTTTACCATTTCTATTGCTGCATTTTCTTTTCTTTCTAGTATTTTCTAACAACTTGCACTTATTAAATAGTTCATGTATTTATAATTTAAAGATTTTATACTAGTATTTAACTTATTCACCTAAGCCTAGATGAATTAATTATATGATTTCTGAATTTAAAACCTAAGGGGAAAAAAATAAGAGTAAAATCTTTTTGTGATCTTAATTGTAGCGTTTGTGCGATTATGTCATTCTAAACATAAATCCATTCTATTATCAAATAACACTAAAGAGTTTTTTTCTATATTGTAATGATGATATTCTAGACTTCCTCATTTTCTTTTGTCGGAGTTTACAGTGGCGACTATTTTAGAAAAAGAATTTTAATCTTGGTAGCATGAACGTACAGCATCTCTAATGACAAAATAACACTATCAGTGTGGAAAATCTGGTAATTCTCTGAAATAAGGAAATGTTAATCCTCAACTATTCAGGTCCTTCAACCGTTCAAAGTTATGGCGTGTCCCCCCCCAATATACTAATGTTCAGTGCTTTTTTTGTAAAAAAAAAAAAAGAAAAAGAAAAAAAAATACCCGGAACTCACATATGTCATACAACCCGCCTTGCCTACCCTACAAGGTTCCATCCAAAAAAGGTGCCGGAACTCTGTTCTGGGCGTTCTATGACAAAAAAAGCCTTGCTAATGTTCCAGTTCCAACAGGTGTCCCTGTTCCCATGACCGCATTGTGGGCACTTAGCAACTGGCCGGCATTTATGGATGTTTGCGGTATCCTGAAGTCAAATGACTGTGATTTACAACAATTTTACCAAAAACTGTTGTTTATTTCTGATTTTTGTCAAAGGACACCCGTAGCAAATAACTAGTTTCTTAACCACCGCAGCACTTACTTTGCAATTACCACATTCATTCAACAACCACTGCAGAAAGGGGTTTTAAAAGTGGATCAGTCCCATGATGACCCATGTTACAATGGTTACAACTTACACCCATAATGGGCAAGCTCCATTATGGTCATAAGCTGAGGACTTAGCTGTATACATGTTTCCCCGTTCATTAAGTGACTTTCTAAAAAGTATTTTTTTCCTGATATATTTTATTGATTTTTTTAAAACATAAATCACTTATCAGTTGGTAAACTGTGTTTGCTGGGTTTGCATTTGTAAAGAAAAATCATTAACAATTGGTTTCTATAATCCATAATCCACATAGGGCATTTAGTTGATTTCCCCTTTTCCCCAAAATGTCTTCTTTGCAAATCTTGAAATATTACAGTTCTTATTATTTTGATGAGTAACAGTTACATATATGATTTTCTCCCCAATATTTCTAGAAATAATGATCACATCAGTATAATATTTCTTTTCTATCTTATCATTCTGGTTGCCTCATCTTATATCCTGTTACAGTCCTTATTTAGATTTGTTTCCCCCATAAAGTTCAAAGTATTCTTGCTGGTTAAGATTTTCTCAACAGTTAATTCCTTTAAAAGATTTAAATCCATTTTTCCCATATAAACCATCTTCACACTTTTACATTTCTTAAAGAATAGGTAAAAACAGTAAAGGAAAGAAAAAGAGAGCAAGAGTAAGTAAAATACTACTTAAAATACATATTCCTCCTAAGCTAATATATATTCATTCCCCAAATTTCTTATTCGTTTTAACTGTGATTAAAATATATTTAATCTTTAAACATTCCATTTAATGTGCCTAATCATCTAATCCTTTAACTCTTATTCAAAACATTTTTTTCTGTTTTATACATTATAATTTCCCTAAATTCAGACACATTTAATTATTTTTATGCCAGAAGCTAGGAATTGAATTGCTCTGAGTACACTTTACTTGTACATCACAGGGACAATTTCCCAATTCACATCACATACCCTAGTAGCCAGCTCCGGGCTGAATTATGACATCAAGGAAACCAAAGAGGATGATTGAAAAACAAGGGGGAAATAATGTGATGGTTGCGGGAATAGAAACACACACACACACACACACACACACACACACACAAACACACACACAAACACACACACACACACACACACACACACACACACACAGGAAGAACCCTTGAAAAGGAAAAGGAAACACAGAAAAGTCCAGGAAGAATTGAGCATACTCAGAGGGCATAAGATACATGCTGTCAGGGTTAAAAACCGTTGGTAGGGGAGAAATGAAATAGAATTTTCTATATTCCTTAAATATCTTCCCCTTTTGTAATTGCTTGCCGCCTTTAGCTTCAATCCTTCTGGCGTCTTTACTTTTTAGCTCTTTTTTAATCCACGAGGAAAAGGAAAAAACACTGGCTCACCCAGCTTTAGCATGCTATTGACAATCAGCTGTTTGGCGGAGCGCCGCGGCTCCTCGCTTTATTTCCGGCTGGCGATGACTTGGGTTCCCTGGGCTCGCCTGGTAGCTTTTCCTCCGTCTTTTCAGAGGGTTTCTTCAGTCCGCTCAGACCGACCGCCATCTGGTCCAGGCTCCTGAAGTATCCCTCCTTCTTGGTTGCCCCTCCAGGTCAACTTTCTGACCCTTTAGGGTCGCTGGGCAAAGCGAAATCGAGCTGAGAAGCCGGAGCTCCGGCTTCTTCCGCCTGTCTCGTCAGCCACCGAAACCGGAAGTTCCGAAATACAATTTTCTGAAATTAGGAGTGGCAGGTTGGAATGCTGAACATTTTTTGTAAGTCCCACTTAGCACTATCAATAATATCAGAAACAATGTGTGATTTTAATAGATCACCCTAGGCATTTCACTGTAGCACTATTGATCTTTCTAGAACTCCTCAATTTATCTGTTTTTTTTCTCATTGCAGGTGGCAAATTCAGAATAACAACCATGTGATTGGCAAGCTCAACGGTTGGTGGCACCGCTTCATTTTCTAGAGAGCCTATAGTTCCCTTACAAGTGCATGCAGCCTCCTTGCTTCCTAGGACTCTCGTCAGCCAGCAAGGAAACAAGAGGGAGGACGTGCTCAAGGGAGCGATGGGAATTGAAGGCCATGGTCACCTGAGATAAATGGCAGATCACTGGGGATCTAGTCTTGCAGCTGCTCACTTAGTCCTGTTTCCCTTCTGCAGCCTACATTTCTTTTCCGTGAGTTGCCACTGCCTCTTCCGGTGGTGGCGCTGGAGACACCAAGGCAGCTTGATAGGTGCCAAACTTGAGGCAAGGCTAAGCTACCTGCCTCATCATGATTCAGCTGTGGAGAGTGGTGAGGCATGTGCGACAGTTGGAGCTCCACAGACTGATCCTGCTGCTGATGGCCTTCAGCCTGGTCTCCATGTGCTTCCTGGCTTACTATGTCACTAACAGTCCCAAAATCAAGGAACCGCCTCCTCTTCCTTTCAGCGATTGCAGCAGTCAACACCGGATCCTCATCCAGCCCCAGGCAAGCTGGAGGCTTACAAAATCAGTTGACAACTCGCGTACAGACCCTGTGGTACTAGTTTTTGTGGAAAGCATTTATTCCCAGTTGGGTCAAGAGATTGTGGCCATCTTAGAATCGAGCCGGTTTAAATACAGGACAGAGATTGCTCCTGGAAAGGGAGACATGCCCACCCTAATGGATAAGGACCGTGGTCGCTACGCTCTTATTATCTATGAGAATATCCTTAAATATGTGAACCTGGATACTTGGAACAGGGATCTTTTGGACAAATACTGCGTGGAGTACGGAGTAGGAATCATCGGTTTCTTCAAGGCAAACGAGAACAGCTTGCTTAGTGCTCAGCTCAAAGGCTTCCCTCTCTTCCTACATTCCAACTTGGGATTGCGAGATTATCACATCAATCCCAGTGCCCCACTTCTCTATATTACCCAGGCTAACGAAGTGGAACAGGGCCCTCTGCCTGGGGACGATTGGACGGTGTTCCAGTCAAATCACACCACCTATGAACCTGTATTGATGGCCAGCACCAAATCGTCTGAATCAATCCCTCACCTGACTACGCACAGAGCTTTGCATGCCACCGTGGTGCAGGATCTCGGTCTCCACGATGGTATCCAGAGGGTTTTTTTTGGTAATAATCTCAATTTCTGGCTGCACAAGCTCATCTTTGTTGATGCTATTGCTTACCTGACTGGCAAACGTCTCTGTCTGACCCTTGACCGCTACCTCCTTGTGGACATTGATGATATCTTTGTGGGCAAAGAGGGGACACGCATGAAGGTGTCTGATGTGGAGGTAATGTGGAACAGAGTGGATGGGAATATAAACAAACAACTGTCAGACCCCCAAGTATCTTTACTAACAGATTCAAATGGATATAGATCAGTGGTGGCGAACCTATGGCACGCGTGCCAGAGGCGGCACTCGGAGCCCTCTCTGTGGGCACACGTGCCATTGCCCCAGCCTTGCCTGCCCCCCGTGACCCCCTCCTCAACAGCAGCCCCCCTGGAGGAGAATCCCCCAAGTATGGCCCATGCAGAGCAGCACAGCCAAGGACATGGTAGCCAGGCAGTGTAGACAAGACTCTGCCCTCACACCCCATCATGCACAGTTGATTCTGCGGGGCACGGACAGAGGGCGTGGCCGCCATGACGCTGCTGGGCTGCCTGGGCGATCTGCAGCAGGCCCTCGAGGCGGTGAGTGGCCCTGCGGGCAGGTGGGATGGGGGCAGGGCAGGGGCGGAGCAGGGGCTGGAGCGGGGCGGGGGCAGTTTTTGGTCACTCGGTGTCTAACAGGTTCACCATCACTGATATAGATCCTCACTCTTTCCATTAAACATAGGAGAATTGCAACGCTATTTTTTTTTTTTTTTTTGTAAAATACTAATTCTTTTCTAAAATAGCTTTTTTCCTTCCTTAAATTCTGAGATCCTCAGTTTTGGGGGAAATGAAAGATGAAATGTCTTTTGTTCTGAAACCGTCACCCCTAATTCTGATTATCTGATGTTGAAGAAGTGATCACGAGATCTGCTGTCACAACAGTCTGCAGTACCAGTGATGTGAGTGGGTTTGCTAAATTCAGTCTTTGTTGAATTACAAATTCAAATTCAAACTTACCAATCCTCAGGAGGAAAGTAGAGCTTGCCTGACAGTGGACATTTTTAACAATTGCTAAGAGATGGCAGAGTGGATGAAATTTATTGTCCACTTATAGAGAAGCCATAACCATAATATATTTGCTAGGAGAACAACCCCACTGGATTTTTCTACTTAATCTATGTATAGCAGCGGTTCTCAACCTGTGGGTCACGACCCCATTTGGGGTCGAACGACCATTTCACAGGGGTCGCCAAGCACCACAGTCCGCCATTTTATTTTTTTTTGGTCGGCCATTTTTTTTCTCTATCGCGATGCGGGCCGTCGCGCATGCACGATGCAGGCCGTCACGCCGCGCATGTGCGATGCGGGCCATCCTACATGCGCGATGCGGGCCGTCGTGCCGCGCATGCACGATGCGGGCCGTCGCACCGCGCATGCGCGGCGCGGGCCGGGGTCGAGCCCCGGAAAAGGTTGAGAACCGCTGATATATAGCATTGGATTTAAAGAAAATAGTCTATGTCATAGTAGAGTATGAGGTTAAAGATTTTACAGTAGTATGAAAAATTATTCATCTCATGGATTGCCTGATCTATTTTACAAATGTTTATACATAGCAGCATATTTTGAAGTTCATTTAAAGTGAGAAGTTCAAGCTCTTTTAAATATGGCTTGTGGTGCACTTTTAAGAGTTTGTTTCCTAATGACCTCTCATAAGAGCCGAGCCTGTTTCAATTGCTGTTTTTTTAAAACAGTAGTAACTGTAATGCAGCTTCCCATAAAAATGGGCTTCTGTTGAAAAAGATAGGAATAGAATAATCTGGATATCTTTTTTCTGGTGAATAACACAAGAATCCATAAACAGGATAGTCAGGTCAATCCTGCTAGTTGTGTGCTTTTTTCTTTTGTTTTGTTTTAATGAACCCTTGCTAAGTTACTGATGAAGAGATCAGGGTCAGCTTTGCGTTATCCTTCTGTCCAGAAGAAGTAATGAAATAATTGTAGGGTGCACCTTCCAGGTAACTGGAAGATGGCACACTCAGAGAAGCAGAGTTTAATTTTAATAGTGATATTCCACTGTGTTTTGGAGAAGAAGAGTGGCTTTATGCTGCTTTCTCTTTCCCAAATGTTTGGTATAGTAGTGTTGAAAGAAAAGTCTTCATCGTGATTCATCCAAGCCGGGGATAAACAACATGGTGACTGCTTTAGAAAGAAGGTTGCAGTTTATTGAAGAGCCAGACAGAAAGATGGTTCTGGCAGGAAAGGGGAGAGAAAAAAGGACTGAGCACATGTGAGTAGTAGGTTTTTATACCCTCTCAAGCCTTTTGTTTGGAGTAGTTTCCTGTTCCTGTGTTGAGGCTTTGTATTTCCTGTGTCACGTATTCTGACTGGAGTCTGGGTGTGCCTTTCTGGTATTCTTGATGGTGGTGGGTTAATCTATTATGTCCCAAGGGTTATATCCTGCTTCCCTGGTGTTGGAGCTAATGACTCCTAGAGTTTGGGTGGGGTATGCAGATTTTAGGTGTCTTTGTCTTCTGCAGCTTCTAGCTCCAACTTTCCTGATGGTTTGCATCTGCATTTGTACAGAGGTGGCTTCTGCTTGGGAGGGGGAGACTTGGGGGCAGGGTTGGTTTCTGCTTTTAAAATCCTTTTGAGGAAATATATTTTTCTGCCCTTTTAATATTTCCTTCTCTGGGGGGCTGACTTCCCACAGTAGGAAAAACAAGATTCCATCTTTCTTATAAAACTCTGGTGCATGGTGGAGGAGCCGGGAAAGTCTGTGCGTAAAGCCAGAGCGCTAAAGCGATCTAAATTTGGGGTACTGTACGCAAGGATGGGGAAGTTGGTGCAACAAGCGAACGTAGTGAGAAAGGCAGAGAGCCTGCAATGTCCTCATACAAAGATGGTGAGAACTTGCCAGATTTGGAAAATCCTAACTAAAACCCCGGGTTTATCCAAAGAGCATAAACTCAAATTAAAAATCCTGCTTCTTTCAGGTATAATTCCCAGCCTCTTTTAAGTGAGGGTTGTTGAGCAGTTGTTTTTGTTTTTATCACACATTTCTGTGAGTACTCCAAATTGTTGCCAGATGGGATCCCAGCCAAGGATGAAAACCCACTGCTTCTCTGGTAGTCCTGGGTGGAATTATAGAAGTTAACCTCCCTTTGCAAAGCTTCTCTGGTGATTACAGAAAGACTCAGATGAGATCACTCTAAAACATACTTATGTTTACCGGTTTATCAGTGTGAAATGGAGAATTAATCTGATATTAGTTGCAGGGATTTGATGCTAAGAAGATAATACTCACTTTTATGCATTTGAAAGAGAATCTCTGCCAAGGTGGAAAGATTACCTTCTTTTTTCAAAAGAAAAAAAATCCAAAAGGCAATCTTGCAGGTTTGTTGATTTCTTAAATGAGAAGCACAGCGGAAAAACATTTCCCAGTGTCAAAACAGTTGGCATGTTTTTCGTAGATTAAATCCAAAATGTAAGTATATTAACTCACCATCGCATCTACTTTCAGTGTGACACATCTAGTTGCTTGTTTCCAAATCGTCATCTTGGTTAAAATAATTTTTAAAAATACATATTTTCTGGTGTACACTGAGCAGCAAATTGGAAGAATATAAATACACTCAATTTGCCTGTATTATTTTTGTCTTTTCATTAACTGATGTTTGAAAAGATTGGGAGAGAAAAAAATGGAACTGATAGGGGGGGAAAACATTTGGACAAACCTCAGCAGCACTTTTTCATGCAGCTGCTGATAAAAACAGGATCGCCAACATAATCGCCAACGTCCGATAATGGAGAGGGCACAAGAAGAAAAGCAGGTTCCTAGAGAACGTCAAAGGAAAAAAATGATCTTCAGCCAAAATATCCAGAAGACAATTTATAGGGGACACAGAGTTGCATAACCTGCCATCACAAATTACGTATTATTTTTAGAAAATGTTTTGTGTAGCTTATATCTCATTTTGTTGCTTTGATTTGAAGAAGGTGAGACGTAAATAAGACAAGGTGTCAAATCGCCTTGCTCTCTTTTCTGAAGAATTCTCGATAGATTTCATAAGTCACCTAATTCCCCCCCCCCAGATAGTTTGCTTGAGTGCCAGTTTTAGCCTAAAAAGTGACAAGGAGAAAGGTACAACTCTTTCCCTTTTTTATTTCTGGGTACATTTTTCAAGATGTTGGGACTCTAGAAAGAGTACAGAGAAGAGCAACAAAGTTGATCAGTGGACTGGAGGCTAAAACATATAAGGAACGGTTGCTGGAATTGGGTATGTCTAGTTTAATGAAGAGAAGGATGAGGGGGGACATGATAGCAGTGTTCCAGTATCTCAGGGGCTGCCCCAAAGAAGAGGGAGTCAAGCTATTCTCCAAAGTGCCTGAAGGCAGGACAAGAAGCAACAGGTGGAAACTATAATCAAGGAGAGAAGCAACCTAGAACTAAGGAGAAACTTCCTGACAGTTAGAACAATTAACCAGTGGAACAACCTGCCTCCAGAAGTTGTGAATGCTCCAACACTGGAAGTTTTTAAGAAGAGACTGGACAGCCATTTGTCCGAAATGGTATAGGGTTTCCTGCCTGAGCAGGGGGTTGGACTAGATGACCTCCAAGGTCCCTTCCAACTTATTACTATTATTATTATTATTATTATTATTACCACCACTTCTCCTTAAGAGGGGGAAAGGGCAGTGGGCAAAGGGGGTTGCTCAATGTATTCAGATGCTTATTCTTGTCTTCTTGCCTTCAAGAACCTGTTTGCTGGGTCTTTCCTTGCACATTTACACTAATTCTGAAATAAGTCTTGGAAGAGTAAATAAAATTAAACTGGAGGATGAGCAAAACAGATGTAATTGGACTTACAAAAACATAGGGATCTTTGCTTTCATTCAATCTACGCATGTTCTTAAAAAAGAATAAAAATGGGAAATACGTATCAGGTTATAATTTTTTAGAAATAATAGTTATGTAGTTATAGGAACAAATATATTTACATACTGAAATTTAAAAGGAAGTATGGAGCATTGCCTAGAACAGGGGTGTCAAACTGCTGGCCCGCGCGGGCCGGATGCGTCATGGCAAAACTGCGCCCACCTTATTGCCGGCAATGGGGGGAAAAAGTCACGATATGTCGCGACACGTCACATGACGTTGAGAGTCTGACACCCCTGGTCTAGAAGGAATATACTTTCCTGCTGTGACAAAGAAGTTGGAAGCATCTGATAAATATTGCTTAGGAAAGTTACCTCAGTCAAAATGAATCAGTTATAAGTATGGATTTGTTTTCAATATACTAAAATGTCAGAAGAAAGATAAATAGTACCTGCAAATCACTTGCGGAAATCTTCTATTTCTATCTTTTATTGATGATGACCGATTATTGAGCTTGTGGATATTTTGAGATCCAATCTTGAGAAGCGTATGAAATGAAGATTCACCCTGTAAAGAGCAATCGTTTGAGAATGTTCTTGAACCTAATTGGGTGGGGGGTTCCTATCAGTAGGACCAGTGCGGTTTCCTGAAACACGGGAATGCTTTGAATTTATCAATTGACACGTCTGTTGTTAGGCTTTGCTAAGCTGCTTTTAGCATTATTTTTCTCTCTGAAGGCATACCTCCCCAGATGCTTCAGAATGTCAGCACTCAGTAACACAGAATGCAGATGGCAAATATCAAAGGGATTTTAGTCAAATGAGGTTGCTTATAAATTATATGTATACGCACTATATATGTATTACTCAGTGGAACACTAAATATGAAACAAGTGTTTTAAAGAGTGAGACAGTTATCCGCCCTTAAACAAACAGCACACGAGCAGACATCCTAAGAGGACTATATGGAGCCTCAGTTATAATTCAGAATGTGGATTGTTATTATTAAAATGTTGATGGAGAGCCAGCAGAATTGTAGTTATTCAAATGCTGAACTTAGACATAGAAAAAAAAAACATTCCCAAAAATGAAACTCTGTGACCTTGGGCATTTTGTTCCTTTGGTTTTTTATAGATTGTATGTATTTTTTGGCAACTCTAACCAAGATATTACAGTCAGTGCACATTTAAGATGCTGGTTATTGAAAAAGTTCAAAACAGCCATGTTTGATTTCAAAATAGCAAACCTCTAAAAAAGAGGGGATTAATAAGAAAAAGTATCCAGAATGATTGTGGAGACAATTTAGAGTGCAATAACTGTATAGACTGTATAGGCCAGAAAAGATGCTACAAGTCCAGAATATTTTCTGGACAGGTAGGTCACAGTCAGTAAGGATGGGATCTCACCATTCCTCTACTCTGGTATTAAACACAGGAGCCCCCCAGGGTTGTCTGTTAAGCCCTTTCCTTTATTCCTTGTATACGCATGACTGCACCCCACTGTATAATACCAAAGCAATTATTAAATTTGCGGATGACACAACAGTGGTGGGGCTCATTAATAAGAACAATGAGTCTGCTTACAGGAAGGAGGTACAAGGGCTGACATTGTGGTGTGATGAAAATAATCTTACACTTAACACCACAAAAATTAAAGAACTTATAATTGACTTTAGGAGGAAGAGAGATGCACATCTACCATTGTACATAAATGGTGTGGAGGTGGAGAGGGTGGGTAGTTTTAAATTTTGGGGCATTTATATCTCAGAGGACCTCTCATGGTCTTGTGGACATGCTTGTGAAGAAGGTACAGAAGAGGCTGTACTTCCTGAGAATGCTCAGGAAGATAAATCTATCTCAACATCTACTTCTGTCCTACTATCACAGCACCACAGAGAGTGTCCTGACATACGACATTCTTGCATGGTATGGGAGCAGCTCTGTAGCGGACAAAAAAGCTCTACAGAGAATTATTAAAATTGCCCAGAATATTATTGGACTCCAGCTACCAGCCCTGGACAACATCTTCAAATCTCGTGGTTTGAGGAAGTTGCGTAACATTCTCAGATTCTTCCCATCCTGCTTACAATCTCTTTGGACTGTTGCCTTCTGGCAGAAGATATAGAACATTTAAAACTCGGACCACCCATTTTCTGAATAGTTTTTATCCCAGAGCTATAATTGCACTTAATAATGAACTAAAGGGCCACCATCAGTGAACTGTTGGACAGTACTACTTGGTCTGTTGGGTGGATGCTGGGTGGTTTGGGGGTGGGGAATTGTGGTGGGTGGGAGTGTGTTTGGGGATTATGTGTGTGGGACCTCGTCTTTGAGTGTCATGTAAATTTCGTTGTATGTGTATACTGCGTATACACACAATGACAATAAAGTTATTATTATTATATGCCAGAGCAGTTAAAGATCAAAAAAATATCTCATCAAAACACAGACCAGGAAGAAGACAGATTCAGCTGGCCTGGGATACTGACCCTGGTATATTTCAACGAGGAAACTTTGGCTGTGGGAAGCGTGAAAGTGGGAGAAGGGTGGTGATGTGGGGCTGTGTCTTTCGGACTTTTCCGAGCTTCCAGTTTATGCAGTTGATAAAGGAAATGAAAGAGGAAGTTGCTGAGAAGGGTATGAATTGCTCTCATCATGTGAGTTGGATTAAGAAACTGCTTTGAATGGCTTGTCTCAGCCTTTCTCTGTTCTTTTCTTGCAGGCTCTTTTAAACACTCAGAACAAGTTGAGGGCCCTGGTTCCCAATTTCACTTTCAATCTGGGGTTCTCTGGGAAATTCTACCACACCGGTAAGCTTTTTTTTTTGCTCTGTGTGAAGTTGTCCCACTTCTTAGGAGCAAACTAAGGTTGGGTTCACGTATCTATTTAATCATAGTGGGCTTAACTGTACTCTCCTAAATCGGCTAGATTCAGGCAACCTTGATTGAGAGCTGCCCAGAGTTTGCTATAAGATGGGCGGCTAGATTAATGTTTTAAATAAATAAGCCTGCTGATTCAAAAGAAAGCCGTATTCCTGCATAGTGAAAAATAAGAGTGGCCTTTTGAAGACCCAACAAACAAATACGGTAACTGGTATGGTTTGAATATTTAGCCAAGATTTCTTGTAATCAGTTAGCTTCTTGCTTCTTTTTATAGATTTCTGAACTAAATGTGCTTGGAGCTGACTCAGGGAACTTGGTTTTTTGAGCCTAATGGTTTTGGACCAGGGACCAGCCAGGCACGCTGAGGAATTCTGGGAGTTGAAGTCCACAAGTCATAAAAGACCCCTGACTTACGATCTCACCATAGATTAAAATCCTCTGTTTTGATTTGTATTTATATTTGAAGCATCTAGAAATATCAAGATCCTCCCTTCTTTTGGCTTTCATCTTTCACACTAAAATGTTCCTCTCCTGAAGAGGAATTCTGGGAGTTGAAGTCCACAAGTCATAAAAGGGCCAAGTTTGAAGACCTCTGTTCTGGATAAATGGTCAGATGTTTAATCTGCTGTGACATCAGCGGAAGGTTTTCTCTCTTTGAAAATTAACAGGTGAAGAAGCTTCTAGTCTCAGCGAAGACCTCATGAGGAGACAAAACAAATAGCTGTTTTTTGTTTTTTCTTCAGATCTAATGTGCAGTAGCTTTGTCTTGTTGGTCTTTCGTATCTTTGTTCAATAATGACCCAGCAACCCTTGCTTAGTCCTTTTTCCATGGGCCTCCAGGTACAGATGAGGAAGATGAAGGAGATGACATGCTCTTGAAGAACAGGCAGGAATTCTGGTGGTTCCCTCATATGTGGAGTCACATGCAGCCACATCTCTTTCACAATGTTACCGTGTTGGCAGAGCAAATGAAACTCAACAAGCAGTTTGCTTTGGTAAGGGACAACTTTCTGGAATGTTTCCATCTGCTACGTGTTTTTATACATGGCCACTGCTGAGTTCTAAGATAAGGATGTAAAGATAATAGTACAGATTGCAGTAAGAGAGAGTTTGCAGAAAGTGTTTAAAAAACAGGTGTCCTCTGAGTCACAGACAACAGAACTCTGTCAAAAAATATGAAATTTCTTCCAATTCCTAAGTGTTGTATTCTTCCTAGATCCTGCTTCATGCTTTCCAGTTCCATTAATATTTCACATCTGGCCTGGAAGTTGCACCGTTTCTTTCATATCTTCTTTATGTTAGGAAAATTTGCCGATGAAAAATGGAACTGATCTGCACTGATCTGCCGATCCTACTTAACGACTTTATGGCAAGCAAACATATATTCCTTGTCTTGCCCCATAGCCAGTGGCCCTTCTCTTCCGTCTTGTTAAATTGCTAACAATGAAATGTAGAACTCTTAAAATTTGTTTTGACCCCAGGAACATGGGATCCCCACAGATATGGGCTATGCAGTAGCCCCCCACCACTCAGGAGTTTATCCAGTTCATGCCCAACTCTATGAAGCATGGAAAAATGTTTGGGACATTCAGGTGACCAGCACAGAGGAATATCCTCATCTTCGACCTGCCCGATATCGACGAGGGTTCATCCATAACGGAATCATGGTAAGATGCTGAACCCTGTTAACTATCTAGAGCAGCGGTTCTCAACCTGTGGGTCGCGACCCCATTTGGGGTCGAACGACCGTTTCACGGGGGTCGCCAAACACCGCAGTCCGCCATTTTTTCCCCATTTCCCCCCAGCCGTCGCACACGCGCTGCGCATGTGCGATTCGGCCCGTTGCGCCGCGCATGCACGGTTCATGTCGTCGCGCACCGTGCATGTGCAATTCGGCACGCCGTGCATGCACAGTTCGGGTTGTTGTGCATGCGCGATGCGGGCCGTCGCGCCGTGCATGCGCAGTTCAGGCCGCCGCGTGCGCCACACATGCGCGGTTAGGCCCATCGCGCCACACATGCGCGGTTTGGGTCGTGCGTGTGCTGCGCATGCGCGGTTTGGGCCGTCGCGTGGCGCAGGTCGAGGTCGCACCGCGCATGGGCGGCGCAGGTGGGGTCTCGGCCTGAAAAAGGTTGAGAACCGCTGATCTAGAGGAGATAGACCACCAATTCTGGAGTGCTTTTCTCATTGTTGGAAAACCAGCTTTCCTGAAGTTCTCAAAACTGAAGGAAGAGGAAGTGCTCAAATGAACCATCTTGTTCTCTGTAACAATCTCTTGACCAATAAAGTCATAACTCCAATTATTTTCTGTTGAAGCAGGGAAGAAGTTCTCTTTGATTTAAAACATCTCTAGGCTTAAATTTTAGGAATCATCCATACAAAATGAGACGGTTAATTAACCGGCTTTGGAGAACCAAAAGATTTTGAAAAGGGTGATGGGGTTGGTACACGAGACGGGGAAAACTGAACATAATCAGTGGCCACAGTAAATACACCAGGATAGGCAGTGGAATGCAAGGAACTAGACTACAGCTTGGCTCAATAGAGACACCCACACAAATACATCTCGTTTCAGGTCCAACTCATTGTGTGATCATAATTCTACACAATGAATAAACATTACTTTGAAAAAAGAGCTATTTCAGCTCTAGCCTTTTGAAGAATGTGAAAATAGAAAGACAATTCTTGGCAATATCACAGTCAGTCTCCACTCTACCTCTGTAGACGTTTGCATAGGACTTGAGGAATCTCAGCTGAAGGCCAGGGCATTTGATGTGGAGGAAATGGATTCTGGCCATCTGTTAGTCTTGGCCTTTTCCTCGGCCTTTCACAGCCAGAACTAGCACCCTGTTTAATTTTTCTCCTCTTCCTCTCTTGCTTATTCAGGTGTTGCCTCGCCAGACCTGTGGTCTTTTTACTCACACTATATTCTATAATGAATATCCTGGTGGCTCCAAGGAATTAGACAAGAGCATTCGTGGTGGAGAACTTTTCCTGACAGTGCTCCTGAACCCAGTAAGTGTTAAGAATATAAAAAGCCTTCATTCAAATCGTGGACCTTCTCTTTTTTTTCTTTTCTGCATTTGTAGACCACTAAATAAATATTAGTTGATGTGGGGACTATTAACTTAAAACACCCCTTCCTTGCATTTTTGGACTTTAAAAGCATGGAAGTTCAGTTTTTAGCAAATAAGATAATGGTACATGAGTGTATGTAAAGTTTCTTGTAAAGGTTTGGGCCACATTTTTAAATCTAAAATTAAGTACTTACTTATCTCTTGAATGATTTTAACTTCCTCATCATCAGTTCTTAATTTGACCAAGATTCATAATCTAAAATACACAGCATACTAAAGGTGAGTGGATCTCACGCACGTGGAGTGCACACACTCAACCCTCGCACAAGTGGGGGGGATGTGCGTGCACACTCGTCCACCATTTTGGGCGACCCAGTTGTAAACAGCTCACGGCTCAGTAGTGGGCTGCAGCCTGGGGGTTGGGGAGCCCTGGTTTAGTTGAACAAATGTAGGCAACAATTTTATAAATAAACAAATATTTGTCATTTACTGTTCGCAGTTTTTCTTTTTGAGTTGCTTGTGTGAGGTCACAATTCCACATAGAACAGCACACGTGGATTAATAGTTGTAAGTTCACCTGTCCACTGTTGCCCAGTTAGTATCACATAATATTATTATTTCTGTGCTTCAGTGAACCAGTTTTCAGCCAATTTTGTGAACTACTAGCGAAGCAAAAGTGAACTCAAAAACATTAAAAAAAAACCCAATGCAACCAGCAACCAGCCAATCACTTTATAGAAAGTAGAGAAAGTTTTCTTTGTAGAAAATAGGTAGGTTGAGAGTGAAATTATACGTTCTTTTGCTTTCCGTTTAGTAATTCTGTCTCATGGGCTTCTGTTGGTGACAAGCAATTTTTTTTTATTTATTACATTTGTTTGCTGCTCCTCTCACCCTGAGGTGACGCTGGGTGGCTTAATACAGTAGTGGCCAAAATTGTGGAAACCTTATGGGAAAAGTGTATTTTTGAGGTTTGATGGCTAATAACACCACTTTTTTTTTGGAGTAGTACCATAAAATTATATATCAACAGAAAGATAATTTAATTAGGAATGTAATGCGACATAGTTTGTTCAATTATCTGTACTGTTTTCTATGAAAAGCGGTAGCCAAATAACCAGAAAAAGGATGCACAACTTGCTCAGGTTGATCTCAGGGAGCTTTCCTTCATCTGATTGTAGCCAATGAGCATGAGTGTTTAGAGAGCCGATCAGGTGCCATCTTGTTTTGGCAATGAGCCAATATCAGATCACAGTAGGATTCAGTGATTGATGTCCTGTACTGAAGCTGAGAGGAGGACATTGGTCAGTGTGTTATGTGATGGCTATCGAGTTTGAACCAGCCACGCTGAGGGGAAAGGGAGAGGTTTCCAAGCTGAGCCATGTTGGCTTAGGAATTCTGGGAGTTGAAGTCCACGAGTCATAAAGGAGGCCATAGTTCCCCCATGCTGGCTCAGGAATTCTGGGAGTTGAAGTCCACGAGTCATAAAAGAGCCACGGTTGCCTACTCCTGCACTAGACTAAAATGAGGTTGAATAGTTTGTACTTTCTGTACAGTAGTTTTACCTCAGGAACACAGCATGTTACGTAAATAAGAGCAACTCTGTCAAAGGCAAATTGACTCAGACCTGACTTATGTGGTTTTTCATTCCTAACTATATATACATTTTCAAGGTCTACACCCCAAGTTCAACCAAGGCCTTATTAGGGCAGAGAGTTCTGCCTAACACGGTCTTGACTGAACTTGGGGTGCAGACCTTGAAAATGACAGGAGGTGGTGTGTGTGTGTGTGTGTGTGTGTGTGTACACACACACACTATCTCTCTGTCTAATAAGGTCTTGACTGAACTTGGGGTGCAGACCTTGAAAATAATAATAATAATAAAGTTGGAAGGGACCTTAGAGGTCATCGAGTCCAACCCACTGCTCAGGCAGGATACCCTACACCATTTCGGACAAATAGTTGAATTTCCATTAGGGTGCAGTTGCAAACTCCCCTCATGGATAGTCCCTAGAACTTTTCATAACATCTTACACGCTTTTCCTAGGAAATTCTTTACTTTGGCTCAAATTGGCCTCACCCATTATGGTCACAATGGATAGAAATACTTGCTTTCTATGTGATAGCTGCACTTGAGTGTTCAGATGTTAAGATACCATTCATTGTTAAATTGCCTATTGTATTGCTCATAGTATCTGGCACTCATAACCACTGCATTGTCTGAATTGTCAAACTAACCGAGAGATTTATAGAGTTCCTACTGCAAGATCAAACATGGGCAACTAGTAAACTTTGCCAAGTTCTTAACTGTAATTATGGTGTGCAGAAGTCCGTTTGGTGCCTCTGGTATTAATTGTTGTAGGTTTGATTTTTCTCATGCTTTGAAGTATTGTATTTGTGTTTTATTGGTCTGGGACTAAAAAACAACAGGATCAAAATTAATTATGTGATATGGATATGACAGTTCCCTTCCCTGTCACACCTCCCATACTATAGAAAAGCTGGGACAAACAGGTTTTAATACTGTAATTGGATTCTTAAAAGGACATTCCAGTTATATTTGTTTAGACAGATCAAGATGATTTTATACATAAAATCCTTGGGTAGGTTTTTCCATGAGATTCTTGAGGGGGGGGAGAATGTGCAGGGGTCATATTTCTAGAAAACTAAAAATATTTTGTTGGCTTATGACCTTCACCCACCGATGGAGACTAGAGTTTCAGTAAGCTTGTCGTGACAGGAGAAGGAGACTCCCAAGTTCCTTGCACTTGAAAAGCAATATACAAATAAAAAGGACAAAATAAATAAATAGCTCTGCATTCAACAGATCGAGAGACATGGTGGCTTCCTTTTCAGAAAGAAAGAACTAAGCTGAGCTGATGAATTAATTAAAATCCTCTCAAGAAGTTCTGGGACACAGGAATTATTTATATGAATATCTTCCTCTGTGGGGAGAATGACCATAAATGTCAAATCTAAACAAGATGAAAGAACAAAAACTATAGGATCTTGGACACTGTATACTTTGCAACTGCAAAAAGCAAGCAGTAGGGGCCCAAGTGCATTTGTTTGTCGATACTAATGAAAGCTTCCATTTCCTTCCTTTTTTGTAGATCAGCATCTTCATGACCCATTTGTCCAATTATGGCAATGATCGGCTTGGGCTCTACACTTTTGAAAGTCTTGTCAAGTTTGTGCAATGCTGGACCAATCTTCGTCTCCAGACTTTACCTCCCATCCAGTTGGCCAAAAAGTATTTTGAAATATTTTCAGAGGAAAAGAACCCTCTGTGGCAGGTGAGGAAGCATTTGGAGGGGGTGTGTGTGTGTCATTTTCTAACAATGTCTAAGGTAGGCTCCCATTGATTCAGTTCAGCTGACGAGCTTGATTTGACTTTCATATTATTATTATTATTTATTTTTATTTTTATTTTTATTTTTGTGATTTCTATACCGCCCCCCCTCCCGAAGGACTCGGGGCGGTGTACAGCCCAATTAAAAACATCAACATACAAAAAGTAAAATGGATTAAACAATTTGGCCCAGAAACATTTAAAACCCAAAACATTATCTTAAAGGCTCGATCCCCTAAAACAATTATGACCTTGTTGGTACTGGAGCTCCTATCCCAGGCCGGCTTGTCGAAAAAGATGTGTTTTTAATTCTCGATGGAAGGAACGTAAATCCGTTATCGTACGGAGTTCGGGGGGGGAGCTCGTTCCAAAGTGTGGGAGCTCCCACAGAGAAGGCTCTCCCCCTGGGGGTCGCCAGCCGACATTGTCTGGCCGACGGCACCCTGAGGAGACCCACTCTGTGGGAGCGTACCGGACGGCGGGAGGTATTTGCTGGCAGAAGGCGGTCCTATAGATATCCGGGTCCGATGCCAGGGAGCACTTTAAAGATGGTCACTAACACCTTGAAACGCACAAAAGTAGAAAGTTCAGAGTTAAATGAATCGTAATTATTTGCTGCAGGAGAGAAGTTCCTATATTTGATTTTCCTTTTGATTCTTTTGGAATTAACTGGGAATATGGGAAGTTAATGGCTGTTTCTGGACATCGGAAACTTTATTTTTGGGAGAAGCTTGGCATTTTTGAATAGACTCTGAATCCATTTTCAGCTTGTACTTTCACTGTACAGGCAGGGAGAGTCATTGGTGAATCCAACACATTTCTTAATTAGCGCTGTTTTCATTGTTGGATAATCTAGGTCCAGACCCCCAACTGAGGTTGTCGTTTTGAAAAGAAAATGATATTCATAAGTAGGTCTCAGGGGCTGTACAATTGGAAACTGCTGTGACACAAACATCGGGGACAGCTCTCCTTTCACGAGCCAGTTTTAGTGACAAATAAAAACAAAGTCAACAGACAGCCTCACCACATGTTTGACCTTCCTCTTAGCCAGAAAGATAACCTTAAAAACCAGTTCTTGTTTTTCTTCATGTACCAGTCCAGGTTATACATTAACCTGTAAATATATCATGGCATCTGTATCCATCCTTGAAAGAGGAATGATGAGATGATTATTAGCATCCCTATTTATAAAATGTTTTATAGGTGGCATCTAGATCCGAAAAAACTATCATATATCTACCCTGACATCCAACCTAAATGTTGGAGATGTGATAGTATGGAGGCTACATATTTTCATGTATGGTGGACATGTAGAAAAATTAAAGCCTTCTGGAGAAAAATATGGTGGACACTCCAAACCATTTTCAAAAAGCGTATTGAATTTCTACCTCAGTTGTTTTTGTTAGGGATCATAAAAGACTGTACCACCACAGAGACGAACTTAATTCTGAACTTGATCACAGCAGCGAGACTGCTGGTGGGACAATATTGGAAGAAGCCAGAATTACCATCTATTGAAGAATGGACTTTGAAAGTTATAAATTTGGCAGAAATGGCTAAAATATCGGCATATTTGAAGGATCATTCAGATGAAAAATATATGTTGGACTGGAAACATTGGATAGACTACATACAAGAGAAACACCATTCAAAGAAAATGTATCTGGCTTATAGTTAAATCTTGATATACGGAGTGAAGAATGTTTACAAATTTAAATTGATTGTATTAAGTTGAATAGCATTTAACTTGAATTTTTCTTGGTTTACATGTACAAATATATATCTAACAATAAAAAATGTTATATATAAAAAAAGACATTCAGCTGGAGAGTTCACCTGGGTGGGCAGTATTTTAGAGAAGTCCAGTTTTCTTTTATTCTTGGAAAGGGCCTCTGATAATATGCAATTAAGCAGTCCTTTGGTAGAATAGATAATAAAGGAATTGGAGTGTTTCAATGAGTTGGTCCCCATAAACTGGCTATAAAAGTTATGCTATGCTAAGAATCCAGCTAGACCAGCCTTGAACGAAGATAATTTCACCTGCCTTAGCTATTTCAGATTCTTGAAATACTACCAGATTATCATCCCCTCTCCTCCAAATCATAGAATATAAGAAAGAGTATACAGCAGGATACCTAATGAGAAGGAAGGACTCACTGGAGAAGAGCCTAATGCTGGGAAAGATGGAGGGCAAGAGAAGAAGGGGACGACAGAGAATGAGGGGGCTGGATGGAGTCACTGAAGCAGCAGGTGTGAGCTTAAAGGGACTCCAGAAGATGGTCGAGGACAGGAAGGCCTGGAGGAACGTGGTCCATGGGGTCGCGATGGGTCGGACACGACTTCGCAACTAACAACAGCAAATACAGCGGGATGGTCTATTGTTGAATGCTAATCCTTAAAATTTCCTGCTGCTCAACCAATTTCCCCCCCCAAAAAATATCCAAAATTGGAACCCACAATGTCTTATTCTATCTTTTGGAACATCTCTGAATGACCTTCAGGGTTGAAGATAGCAATCAGGTGTTCTCCAAACTAAAGATGCCCATAGCACTAACTGTTCCTTATAATCTTTTTTCTTTGCAAGCCCTTTGTCATCTTGGTGGCTCTCATCTGAACGTGCTCCAGTATCATCCTAAAACATGCCGCTTAAAACCAAGAACGTACTAGAATCATGTGACCGACGCAGAAAAGATTGGAAAAATAACTTCTCTTGAAATTTCCTATTTAGGAAAAGAGCAAAATCGAGCAAACAAAATTTCAAAAATAAACGCCGATTTCCAAAAATAAACTTTGCAAAAATACTTTGTCTGTTTTGATGTATTGAATGTTTTCATAACATTATGAAAAAAATGTATGCTCCAAGACTCTTGTAGACCAGTCATCCGATATCATAGTAGTAGATTCCGAATGGTAGAACACATTTTAGATGGGGACCTTCTTATAACTTCTTTATTTAGTCATGTATTTCCTACATGATCTCACATTTGATGTCTTTCTTGACACAGAACCCTTGTGATGACAAGCGCCATAAGGATATTTGGTCAAAAGAGAAGACATGTGACCGACTTCCCAAGTTCCTTATTATTGGTCCTCAAAAAACTGGTAACATTTATTCCCCAATGGCATTCTTTCATCTTGCTTAACAATTTGACATTCGTTATTGCAGTAATAGCATTCTGTGGAAATACCATGCTAACAAATAATTTTTAAAAAATAGGTAGAAAACCTATACTCCTTACCAAAACAAGTCTTGAATTATTTTCTAGAACCCTTAGAGATCCTGGCCTTAAGATTACCATACTGAAATTTGGCCACAAAATACATACAGTAGTGGCCAATGTGGAAACCTTTTGGGAAAAGTGTACAGTAGAAATGCTACCTTTGGTTAAGTTTCCACCCATTTTTCTTCCAATTTCTTTATAACTGTAGCCTTGTTCACTTAATAATACTATTTTACATCGCCTTCTGGGCAACCAGTCAACTCTTTGCACCATTACTTTATTTTTATTACGTTTTACAAGCTCGCTAAATGAAAGAACACAAAAAACCCAACCAACTTGATAGCGATCACATAACACACTGACAAATGTCCTCCTCTCAGCTTCAATACATGACATCAATCACTGAATCCTACTGTGATCTGATCAGCTCATTGCCAAAACAAGATGACACCTGATTGGCTCTCTAAACACTCATGCTCATTGGCTACCATCGGATGAAGGAAAGCTCCCTGAGATCAACCTAAGCAAGTTGTGCTTCCTTTTTCTGGTTATTTGGCTATAACCTTTCATAGAATACAGTACAGATAATTGAACAAACTATGTCGCATTACATTCCTAATTAAATTATCTTTCCGTTGATATATAATTTTATGGTACTACTCCAAAAAAAAGCGGTGTTATTAGCCATCAAACCTCAAAAGTACACTTTTCCCAAAAGATTTCCACAATTTTGGCCACTACTGTAGAATAATAATGGTGAGATTTCCCATCAGTTTTCAGCAACAAGCTAAGAAATTAGTGGTGATATGCATAGACCCAATTTCTTGATAAGAATTACCAGATCGATGTTGTAGGATATTTAAACTAAACCAGTATTCTTCGCCACTCCAGTATATTGGAGAAGTAATAAGAAATACAAGTTGTCCTTGATTTACAATTATTATTATTATTATTTCTTAAATTTCTATACCGCCCCTCTCCCGTAGGACTCGGGGCAGTTTACAGCCCAATTAAAACAGATAATAATAATAAATATTTAAAAAATAAATTAAATTAATACATGGCTGTTACTAAAACCTGTTAAAATCCCAATTCTAAAACCCGAACAACCTTGTTTAAAAAATTTGCATAAAGATTTACATAAAAACCCCAGGAGGTCTAGGCCAGGCCGGCTTGATTGAAGAGATGAGTCTTCAATTCTCTTCTGAAGGTGCGGAGATCATGACACATCCGGAGTTCTGGGGGGAGCTCATTCCACATGGTCGGTGCCCCCACAGAAAAGGCTCTCCCCCTGGGCGCCACCAGCCGACACTGCTTAGCCGATGGCACCCTGAGGAGGCCCTCTCTGTGGGAGCGAACTGGTCGATGGGAGGTATTTACTGGCAGAAGGCGGTCTTGTAAATAACTGGGTCAAATAACAATCATTTATTTAGTGACTATTCGAAGTTACAGTAGCACTGAAAAAAGTGACTTAGGATCAGTTCTCACGACTGTTGCAGCCTCCCCTTGGTGACGTGATCAAAATTTGGGCATGTGGCATATATTTATGACAGTTGTACTGTCCTGAGGCTATGTGATCGTTATCTGTAATCTTGTCAGCTGGCTTCCAATAAGCAAAAATCAATGGGGGAAGCCAGATTTGGATAACGACTGCAGGATTCACTTAGCAACTGCAGTAATTCACAATGATGACCAAAAAAAAAGATCATAAAATGGGGTGCAACTCACTTAACAGCTGCTTGCTTAGGACTGGAAATTCGGGGTTCAGTTGTTACCGTAAGTAAAGGTCTGTATTTGAAACCAGCAGTTATTGGTAGCTGAAATAAACTCAACATAACTTTGATGAAGCTTTTGTTTTCCTCTTATTTCTCTGTTGCAGGCACAACCGCTGTGCATTTCTTTCTCTCCATGCATCCAGCTGTGACCAGCAATTTCCCAAGCCCATCCACCTTTGAAGAGATCCAATTCTTTAATGGACCCAATTATCACAAAGGAATTGATTGGTACGTGCTTGGATTCCTATTGAACTGCCTCCGAGAGCCTCTGGATTCTGCCTAGCTTGTACTTTCTAACCCTGGTCAAAAAGCTAGGCCAGGGTTCCCTGCACCCTGTTGCATTGCCATGGTTCTCCCTCGTACTAGCAGCTTATTCGTATTCTTATTCCAGCTTTCAGCCAGTCGTATAAAAGAATGTTAACTTCAAGTGTTATATAACATTGCTAACTTTTAATTAGTCTGAGACCTGCTTGTGCTGGTCACTGATTTGCCTTCATCATTTCTTTTTTTTTTAAATAATTGTATTAAACTTTTATTAAACTAAAATGAAAATGAAAATAGTGGGGAAATGGTGAAAGGAAAAGAGAAAGAAAGAAGTGTAGGGGGAAAGGGGGAAAAGAAAGCCTTGATTTTTTTATTCTTTTTGGTGCAATAACATTGAATCCCCAGCTTTTTACTGTGACATATTTAATATGTCCTAGCCATTTCTGTAACCACAAATTTATCTAATCAGCAAAGTTTCATTTTTTTTCCCATCTCAAGCACGAAAATTCAGAAGCGGCTTCCAAGTACAAACAAAGTTGGATTGTATTCTTTTCTTCGATTAGAGCAGTTAATTTAGCCAGCTGCATTTACCATGTCATAAAGCAATGACTAGATTGGCGTTTCTCAACCTGGATGACTTTAAGAGGGGTGGATTTCAACTCCCAGAATTCCCCAGCCAAGTTGAGAAACACTGGACCAGACCAGGATGGTGTTTGTGTCATTGACGTTCCCCATAAGACAGACTTCATTGCATCCCAGGTTGAGTAAGAACATGGCGTATCCAGCGCAAGGGAGGCCAGAGACTCCTGCCATAAAGATGCAGATGTTTGTGTGTACTGTGTGCTGCCATAGCAGAATGAGATGCCCACAAGAACATTGCTCTCTGGAGGTGCATTGAATTTGAGAATTATCAGTTATGTCAGAGGCTTTTTAAATCTTTTATCCGTTCATCCCTAAGTTTGTTAGGCACTAACAAGCTTCTTACGTATAATAAGAAACCTATATATATATATATATATATATATATATATATATATATATATATATATATATATATATATATATATATATATATATATATATATATATATATATATATATATATATATATATATATATATATATATATATATATATATATATATATATATATATATATATATATATATATATATATATATATATATATATATATATATATATATATATATATATATATGTTTTCTGAGGTTTTCGCGGGTGTCTGTATGCAGGTCTTTGGTTCTTCGGGTTTTCTCCCACGTAGAATTTGAAGTGTCTTGGCAAATTCACTTCAAATTCTACGTGGGAGAAAACCCGAAGAACCAAAGACCTGCATATATATATATATATATATATATATATATATATATATATATATATATATATATATATATATATATATATATATATATATATATATATATATATATATATATATATATATATATATATATATATATATATATATATATATATATATATATATATATATATATATATATATATATATATATATATTCATTCCTGATTTGCTCAACTTGACAGGTACATGGAATTCTTCCCCATCCCTTCTAATGCCAGCACAGACTTCATGTTTGAGAAGAGTGCCAATTACTTCGATACCGGGGTGGTCCCTAAACGAAGTGCAGCCCTTCTTCCACAGGCCAAAATCATTGCTGTCCTCATCAACCCCGCTGACCGAGCCTATTCTTGGTATCAGGTAACTCAGAAAGGCCAGGCTGCGTAGGCGAAATTTCGCACATTGGCTGCCTTTTGAATTGGAGAGAAGAAGTATTATGTTCTTAATTCACTTTTCACCCTTGCAGCACCAACGTGCTCACAGTGACCCTGTGGCACTTAACTACACCTTTTACCAGACCATTTCTGCTGGACCCCAGGCCCCTCAAGAGCTGCACAATCTACAGAGTCGCTGCCTGAATCCTGGATTATATTCGACGCACCTGGAGAGATGGTTAACGTATTTTCCATCAGGACAGGTACAGCATTTCTCCCCCCCCCCCCCCACATCTAGCTTCTGTTTGCGGTCAATTTAAGCGAACTCTAAAACTGATATTGAGCAATCTTTGCCAAATGTATTAACTTTAGATTTTATTCCTCCATGAAAGGTTGAATTTGCCACTTCTGGTAGCAAAAGGGCGGGGAAAACCCCCCCCCCTTCACTCTCAGAGGGGTTTTTTTTGTTGCTTCTTGGGAGTTTCTCCCCTTCAGGAAAGTAGGTAGGATAGAGAAAATCAATGTTCTTACCCAGATTCAAGCCCACTGTTTACGATCAGCTTAAAATAGTGCTTTTGACTTCCGTTGCTCGCAGCTTGGGCTGGACTCAGAAGTTAAGCCAGCCTTTCTCCTGTTGGTTTCTGAAAGGCTTCTCCTGGACTGATCGGGTCGACCGCCATCTCTCCTAGGTCCCTGGGACTTCCTTCCTTCAATGCCACCTCTCCAGGGCGGCTTCTGGCCCATTTAGGGTCCCCTAACAGGAAGAAACTCAGCTGGAGGGCTTGGAATCCTGAATCCCTCAACTGCTTTGCTGCGTGCAGGAAATTAAATTAACTTTAACTTGCACAAACAAGCCAGGATTCTTCTCGAGTAGCTCTTTGTCTGTGACAGAAACTTTAAAAAGGTCTCTCTCGCAAATAAAGAGAAATCAAATAAGTATAAACACTACTAAAAATAGCACACTATTAAAAACTTGCTGGCTTTCTAGGTTTCAGAGACGAGTAGACCCAGAGTGAAGAAAAGCTACCTCAGATCCACCTAAGCAAGTTGTGCTTCCTTTTTCTGGTCATTTGGCTATAGCTTTTCATAGAGTACAGCACAGCTAATTGGACGAACTATGTTGCATTACATTCTTGATTAAATTATCTTTCCATTGATATATAATTTTATGGTACTACTACAAAAAAAAGTGGTATTATTCGTCATCAGACCTCAAAAATACACTTTTCCCAAAAGGTTTCCACAATTTTGGCCACTACTGTATATTCTCATCCCGATGCAGGTTTGTGAAAGGGAACCCTGCCCCAATCAAGAGACTTTCGCAGACTTCCAGAAAAGGCTTCCTGTCACTCCTCATGAAGGGGCTGTGAAATCCTTGCAGCAGCTCCCATGCAGGGCAGCCCGAAAATATCAGTAGTTGAAGTAGTTCAGTAAAAAGCCAAAATACTTTCAAGCTAGCATGCACAGTTGACCAACAAGTATCATTGTTACTGTTAAAGGAACTTTTACCGAGCCTACGTCTTCACGTCCTTTTTCAATAAACACAGCAAATGTTGGCTCAATGGGCTCAACAAAGGCACAATGCTGGACCCTGTTTGGGGGTTGTTTGTCAAATCGAAATCTCCTTATCTACAGATAGGACTTAGGTAAAGAACATTGAAGGTCGCAGTCTGGCAGGATTACAAATTGTACGAAAAGTTCCTTTCATGGATGCAAAGGTTGGTTAGATTTACCGTGAACTTTGGCCATTTCTCCTTCCGTTTAGATTCTGATAGTTGATGGGCAGGAGCTCCGACACAGCCCCTTTTCCATCATGGACAACATTCAACGGTTTCTGGGAATTACACCACTGCTCAACTACACACAAGCACTAAAGTAAGGATTCTCCATTTGCACGAAGGCCCTTTCACCTTGAAACCTTTGCAAAGACATATACATTTGTGTGACAGCAGCTTATAAGCTCATTTCCCTGTATGACCTGGTTTAAATACAGCACGTCTAGGTCAACCAAGTATTAAATGGGGAGGTGGTCAGGCAATCCCTTCCTTTCATAGAATGTCTGGTTTGTTTTATCACTCTTCCCATTTCCACATAATGATAAACAGAGGATGTGAAGCCCAGGAGCTTGTTAATTATTGCTCCCCACTTCAGTCAGTCTCAACTTGTTTGTGAAGGCCTGGCAGGGTAAACAACTCGCTGCCCTCTTTATAGTCTCATCAAACCAGGTTTGATGGCATGGGATGGTGCTAGAGGGAGTCAAACAGCATCCGAGCTTGTTGCCATATTGTAGGGATCCCTTATCTCCGAATCAGACTTCAGTTTACAACTAAAGGGGACTTACGGAATAAAAATCATCATCCCGGTGATTACAGCCTTGAAAGGCACTTTTTTAAAAATTCAGTCTATTTTCAATAAGTGTCTGCATGGAGGAAGCTAGAGTGGGCAGTCTCTCAAGGGCAATGGACATGCTGGGAATTTTGAAAGGGTGAGACAGAGAGGCGCTCTTCTCCCAAATGCGGCCTTGGAGTTCTTGCCTGGAAATGATGGGCAGAGGCTGGAGGGAGAGGCAGACATAAAAAGGGCCTTTTCCCGAGAACGGAGGGTGAGCTGGGTCTGCATTAATCCTGATAGCTCACCAGCACACACACACACACACACACACACGTTTCCCCATTTGGCCTTTTTCCTCCCCTCTTGTCACACGTGTCAGTGAAGATTCTCAGTCACCCAAGTAGATCTGTCTGCAAGTTGAATCATGACAACTGGACTAATTTTCTTACTGGTTTGAGATGTTTTGCTGCCCATCTAAGCAGCTTCTTCAATCTGAACAAATTGATTAGGGCAGGTGTAGGCCGCCTTGGCTCTCTCTTTCCCCTCAGCGTGGCTGGCTCAGGAATTCTGGGAGTTGAAGTCCATGAGTCATAAAAGAGCCAAGGTTGCCTACCCCTGGATTAGGGGAATCTGAGTAGGCAGAAAGTTGTTGGAATGTACCAACTCCTAACATTCTTAGGGGTATTCCCGCACTAACCTCAGGGTTTGTTCCCCAAATTGCAGGCTTGTTCTGACTGGAGAAGCTGCTTGGATGGGCAGCAAACCATCTCAAGCCAACAAGAAAATAAATCCAGTTGCCATGACTCAACTTCCAGATACATCCCCCCACACACACACACACACAATGTCAACATCCAGCTCGAGAATCCAAATAAATCTCCAGGCTGATTCAGTTTCCGAAAATCTTACTGCTTGTTGAATACATGGCATGGTAATGTCGAAGCAAAAACTAACTCTGAGGTTCCAACACCAAATCAAACAATAATTTTTCCAGCCAAACCCCTAACATCTTATGTAGTCCATATAAACAAGTTCATTTTGTGGTGGGAACCATCTGCTTCAAATCCACACCAGTTATGGTGCCCTTGAATGGGTTTCAGGCTCTTCAACAGAATCGTAGAAGTTTCTTTTCTCCAATCTAACCCCCTCGAAGGTAACACCTCTCCCTCTTGCTTTAAATGCAAGTTGAAACGCAGAGGCATGTAGCTGCCCATGTTTCATCCTTCACACACACACACACACACACACACACACTTATTTTTCAAGAATGCCTGTAGAACTCAAGAGTCCTCTTATTTTGTCCCCTTATTTTGCAGCATGCCATTCCCGTTTATTTTAATTCAAGGAAAGAAGACAAGTTGGACAGGCTAGCTGGCACCAAGAAAGGAGTCTGTAGATAGAAGCTACCCACCCCGGTGCAATTGTTGCCAGCATAAACGCAGAGGTTTATATAGTGCTGCCTTTGCTATGTTCTAGGTGGCCGACACCACTTTCATCTGCGTTTCCTGCTGCTTTCATTCATCTGAAATTGTTGCTTTTGCTTTGCTGCTTTTATTTAAGCTGCTGTGAATAGGACAAGAAGAACGCACAAATTAATTTCAATAAGTAAACTGCCAAGCACAAGGAGCCTAGGAGGATTCTTGTAGAGAGCCAGGATTCCCAGGACGGACTTCTTCCCTCTGTCTCCATAGGCAGGGATCAGATTAGATCTTGCAGAGCTTCTTGCTAAAAGGGGACAGCTCAGTCACTGCCTTGCCTTGGAGAGCCATGGAATCCCTCCCGCGCCAGATTATGCTACCAGATTCAGAGCGTATCCTTGACCCGCAAGGACACAGATTATCCAGAGCCAGCCTGAAATGTAGGAGATCAGTTGTCTTTCATTTTACTTCCCGGGATAGAAAGCTGGTGATGGCTTTTATTAATTTATTAATTAATTAAATTTTTATGCCGCTCCTCTCCGAAGACTCGGAGCGGCTAACAGCATAAATAAAACAACATTTCAACATTTCAAAACTAAAACCAAGGCTAAAAAGCGTTTAAAAAAGACCCCAGACACATTCATCATTCACACAACAATCCACAGTTATCCCCAGGCCTGCCGGCAAAGATAGGTTTTAAGATTCTTTCGGAAGGCCGGGAGGGTGGGAGAAGCGCGGACTTCAGGGGGCAGTTGGTTCCAGAGGGCGGGCGCCACAACAGAGAAGGCCCTCCCCCTAGGACCCGCCAGACGACATTGTTTCGCTGACGGGACCCGGAGGAGGCCAACCCTGTGCGCTCTCACCGGTCGAAGGAAAGTATGTGGCAGAAGGCGGTCCCGTAAGTATCCTGGTCCCGTGCCATGAAGGGCTTTATAGGTAATGACCAACACTTTGAATTGCGCTCGGAGACCAATAGGCAACCAATGCAGCATGCTTCCCCCCCCACCCCCCGAGAGATAGCAAGATCATTGCCCAAAAAGATCATTTCCAGGCACCGAAAGGAAGGGAAAATTAGGAAGGTGTTTCGTTAACCTTCACCGCATTCGAGATTAAAACGCAGCTGTGTATAAAAGGACCATATAAATTACGTTCCCCTTTCAGGTACGATGACGCAAAGGGGTTTTGGTGCCAGCTGCTCGATGGAGGAAAGACTAAATGCCTGGGGAAGAGTAAAGGGAGAAAATATCCAGAGATGGATTCCTCGGTAAGCTACACAGAACTCCTGCATGTCTGTTATAATTGAGAGAGAGAGAAAAAAGTTGCAAGTGGCCTTTCATTAACAGGTCCTCTCTTTTTGGGACCCCCCTGCAGTCCCGCATGTTCCTGGCAGATTTCTACCATGAGCACAACACTGAATTGTCCAAGTTGCTGAACACCCTCAGGCAGCCTCTTCCCACGTGGCTCCGGGAGGAGCTGCAGAATTCAAGCTGGAGCTGAAGGCCAGATCTCCACCACGACTGCCAAACGTAAAGTGGGAGCCCTCGGGAAGGACACATCTGTGTGAACACACACACACAAACGCACATACCACTGCCAACTTTCCTTGAATCACTCAGAGAGGGAGGAGGAAGCGTGCTGTCTGGGGGTGAACCGTGCACCTTTTAACTCGTTATGGTTTGACTCAGCTGAGAAACACCTTCAGGCCGTAATTGCGTAAGACAGAACTGTGCACCAGTTGCCTGTTGTTCCCAAATTCGACAGCCACTAACATAGGAATGTCTGTAGCCTGTAATTCCCAGAGGCAAGGAAGCTGAAAGTAGCCTCTCAAAGGAGCAGAAACATGCAAATGTGGTTGGCTACGGTGGCATTTCTTGTTAACGTCCAAAATGCTCAGGAAACTAGCAAGCGAATGTCTGTTACGTATTGGGGTGGTGTTTCCAAGGTTCTTAAGTCAGGCATCGAACGGCATTTTCTTAAGTCCATTTTAGTTATTTCATTATTTCTACTCCGGGGGGGGGGGCTGGGGTCAGGGAGACAAAATAGGCGACGTCACTAGGATGGTACAGACCTTTTCAGAAAGTGGGTTGGTGACAAGTGAAAGGTGGGAGAGAACTCTTCAGCCACTGCAAGAAACATACCTTCATCTGGAATGAAAAGTTGTCCCCTGATGCCCGCTGCATGGATTTTTCTTCTGTATTTAGTTGTTCGTAGCCTCCTTTCGTTCCTTTCTGAGCACAGCCGGGAGATTATGATTGAGAGGGAATAGAATTGGTACAAAAAAAAATATCTCAATTTTGCTTCAGGTGAGTCTCCGTTTCCTCGTAGAATCTATTCCTGTTTTATCGTCTGCCTTGCTACCACTATCTGAGTACAGAGCAGGTTCTGACCCATCTCTCAAACATGCCTTATGTACAGGGGCCCAGCAACTCCTAAGAAAACCAGTGCTGAGCTCACTGGAAGCGCACAGCTGTTGACTTAAGACAGGGAGACACCTTGGGGCAACATCTGTAACTTGGTGCATTATGGAGCCAGGAAGGAAAGTAATTTCAACCAAGCTTTCGCATTGAGCCTTAGTTGTGCGTTTTTAATTGTGAACTTACCATTGTCTGTAAATATATAACGTGGACTTTATAATATTTCATTCAATGTGTCTCCGAGCAGCAGGAAATGTTGTGTAACAAAAAAAAAAAAAAATGTAACCCACCAACCTAAAAACCCTGTGGCTGAAGAAAGAGAACAAGTGCTGTTTTTTCCTGCACTGGATTCATGTATATTGTCATTCACATTGAATGATGCAAATAAATTCTTGGCTCTTGCAGCTGAGCAGAATGTCTAAATAAAAATTAGACATAGCATTTGGATCAATAAATGAACTGCTTTATTTCTTGCTAGATGGAGATGTTCAAGTTGTGCTAACCCTTTTTTTCCTGGCTTAGTTATCAAAATGAAACTAGAAATCAGTACAACTTGAGACTAGATAATCTCAAAAGAATCTGATCAATAAGGGAGGAAACTTGCATTTCCTGGAGGGGAAAGCATGAGCCCAGTTGGAAGTGGCAGACGTTTTTAAGACTTTTAAGCCTGACTGGGATCTGCTAAGAGAGTCGACGCTTAACCGCCTACAGCTAGGCCCGTGTGAATTCCAAGACAAGAAACGTCTAAACAAGGAGTGAAGTAGAAGGTCAAGGATACACGAGAGGTGGAAAGGTACACACAAGTATTCAGCTCAAGTCAGTGAACATTACAGGAGAAAAAAAAATGTGTGTAAAACTAATTGCAAAAGAGGCCAAGTCCACATTGTGATGTTCAGCACTTAAGAATCGCAGACAGCTCCTTTGAAGCCTTTCACAATCACACTTGAACAACTTAGGCCTTTTCAGAGGGCAGCTGAGCATTTCTGGAAAGGGGACGGCTGCCTGAAAGAGTCCTGATGCCTTTTTGCCATTCCCTGCAAGGCACCTGCTCTTTCAAAGGAATCAAAAGACGTTTCCAGAATGGCCAGTATAAATGTTAATTGGAATGTCCTAGTCCAGGGGTAGGCAACCTTACCTTGGCTCTTTTATGACTCCTGGACTTCAACTCCCAGAATTCCTGAGCCAGCATGGGGGAACTATGGCCCCCTTTATGACTCCTGGACTTCAACTCCCAGAATTCCTGAGCCAGCATGGGGGAACTATGGCCTCCTTTATAACTTGTGGACTTCAACTCCCAGAATTCCTGAGCCAGCATGGGGGAACTATGGCCTCCTTTATAACTTGTGGACTTCAACTCCCAGAATTCCTGAGCCAGCATGAGGGAACTATGGCCTCCTTTATAACTTGTGGACTTCAACTCCCAGAATTCCTGAGCCGGCCTGGCTCAGCTTGGAAACCTCTCACTTTCCCCTCAGCATGGCTGGCTCAGGAATTCTGGGAGTTGAAGTCCACCAGTCATCAAAGAGCCAAGGTGGCCTACCCCCGTCCTAGTCAAATGTCATGGGTAAGTGATAAGTTGATGATGACTACCACAAAGATAAATGATTTCTATTTCATATTATTATTGTAAAAAATAACAGGAGGTTGAAATTTTGTAGTCTGCGCTCGACAGCCCCCCATATTTGCAGCAGCAAAACGAGGCCAAACCCGTCTAATTTCTGGATTCCACCATCGTGCTGCTTTTAGGAAGGTTTCTCCCATCGCTCAACCAGAACTGACTGGGAACACTTGACCTGCACTTTACAGTGATCTGGATTGCCCCGTTCTTTTTTTACACATGATTTCAAGTGCCTGGAGAAAGGGCTTAGCAGTCTTCCAATATTCTCATTTTTATCATTGGCGGGAAAAGCAGCTGCATTCAGACCTGTACAAATCTGAAAACAGGATTTTTAGAATGGGGCTTAAACAGAATAATGGCTTGAATAGCTACTGTTCTAGGCAAGCTATTTGTGATCTTTGGGTCTCAGATTGACGGCAAATAAAAATCTTACCTGAAGTAGATATGCAAGACCACTGGAAAAAAACCCCAGGGGCAGTGTGATATTTTAGTTCTCCCGTTGTTCAGTTGGAACAGCAACCCTCTTCTGGCGGAAAAATGTTCCTTAGCGCATCATCCTGATTAGTAGCCAGTGGACATATTGCCATCAGTGAGCTAATGCTTCTGTCATAAACATCCATCAGACCAAAATGAGCTCTAAGCACTCAAGCCACTTAACTACTACAAGGAAGCGCTTGAGATCAGCTACCTTAAAATTAAGACCTTGGTGTTTGCAAAGTGGTCTAAAGTGCTTACCTGGCCAGCCAAATGGTGAATAATAGAGTGATTCAAAATCTTAAAATATCTGGCCATGCTTTTTCATAGCGCTACTTAAATGCAAAATACACAAAAATCAGTTTCAGTTATATAAGCCTTCTACCTTGCCAGGGGTAGCCCACAGCCCAACAGCATTAAAGCTCTATTTGGCTGAATTGTGTTTATTCATTTGTTCCTAAGTAATCGAGCCCCTTTTGTTAGGCTGGCAAGATCTTTAAATTAAATAACTGCCCTTAAATTCCAAACAGCAATACCATTAGAATATCTTAACATCCAATAGCAATAGAACTAGCCCTTAGCCTTATATACCGTTTCACAGCCCTCTCTAATCAGCGTATTGCCCCCAACAATGGGGAGGTCCTTATTTTACCGACCTCGGAAGGATGGAAAGCTGAGTCACCCTTGAGCTGGTGAGAGTTGAACTGCCAGCAGTCATCAGAATTAGCCTGCAATACTGCATTCTAACCACTGCGCCACCCTGGTTCATAGCTGTTCTCAACGGCATACCCCAAAAAAAACCTCCAGCCTTAAGTGTAATGCAAACCCCTCCCCTTTATTAAGATGGCAGCTTTTGCACCATTCCTTGGGCAGGATAGGGCCTGCCTCAGTAGCTATCCCACTATACGCACAAGATCCACAGTTAATAACAATTGTGTCTAATGCAATGGCATTACAAACCTTTCAAGGGATTATAGCCTGAATAAAGATCACGTAGGAAAGAGAGGAAAGACAACAATGTGAGAGAACTGCACTGCACTAACATAACAATTTAAGGAAGGATCTATTGCTTGGAAGTACTGTGTAAATATCCCCATATCCTGGCTTTGAATCTCACTCAAATCGAGATGACATTCATCAGGACTAATTCCAAAATGGGACTCATGGAACCACATCAGCCCATCGCCCACCGTGCGACAACTGGTTTTCAGCCTTCTGGCAATCCCTCCGGTACACCTGTCCACCTGCCTACCTTCTTGCCCTCCAGTTTATTCCTGCTTTTTCATTCGTCTCTTCCCGCGACAGTGACAGAGGACTGCCTTCACCTCCCCTTGTCCTCTGCAGAGAGAAAATTCCAAGCAACTCCTCCCGTCTAATTGCCACAACCCCTTAAGGCAGGGGTAGGCAACCTCGGCTCTTTTATGACTCATGGACTTCAACTCCCAGAATTCCTGAGTCAGCATGGCATAGCTGACTCAGGAATTCTGGGAGTTGAAGTCCGTGAGTCATAAAAGAGCCGAGGTTGCTTACCCCCTGCCTTAAGGGCAAAGACATTTAACAGGGCCATTTATTATATGTAATTTTTTTTTCAAAACCCAAAAGGAAAGAGTTGGGAATGGGGGTGATTTTTTAAAAAATAAAAATAAAAAATAAGGTGCTCTTGCAGAAATGGAAACTTTTTTTTAAAAAATGGTTTTCAAACATTAAAATGTGTGTTGGGGGGGAGGGGGAACACGCCCTGACACAAACTGGTTTGGCATTCTTAATCCTTGCCCGTTTTTGCAGTGCATTATCAGCTCAAGGCAAACACAAGCCCCGATGTAGATTGTGCACTTCTGCATTTGTACACGGATCCCACCTTCACAGCATTTATGCCAGGTCTTGACTTGCCCTTTTTCAAAGGTGGTTCTCACCACACCTGCCACCAAGACACTGAACTAAAACAGTGTTTCTCAACCTCAGCAACTTTGAACTCTTGAGAACTTCCAACTCCCAGTATGCTGGCTAGGGTTAGGATCTTTTTGCAGGCTGACATCAAAACAATACACGACTGGACTAAAGAACTGAGATCAGACACTGTTGCTTCAATAGAACGGTCATATTCAAAGTCAGCCAACAAACAAGAATGCCCCATCGTTTGGCAGAGAGGAGATGACAGCTGAGGAAGAAACTCAACCAGTTTCAAGATGCAAAGTTTTATTTCCCCATTTAGTTCGTGAAAAACAGTATGAAACACTAGCATCATGTAATATTAAAGAATGCTTGAGAATCAGAGGAAGTCCAACGTTACTAGCACACAACTTTTTTTTTTTCTGGTTGAGGGCTAAAGAGCGGCTGAGGCCGAGACACATTAAATTTCACTTAAGTTTATTTAAATGTAAATTTAATCTATTTAATTAAATAGTGAATGCGATTATTCCCCATATATTTAATAATGGACTAGTTCACATCAGGTAAGACATAACTATGAGGAAATTGAAGGTTAACAAAATCCACGGGAGCTGGATGAATTAAATAAATCCTGCCCCTACCCCCCAAGCTAGGCTGAACCAGGAAAAGTGATCAGCAAAAAAACAAAAATGTGGTGTTCACAAAATGCATAATTAAAACTACCACCAGATGAAGTCGTGGGCACTTAATAAATGTTATGTGTTCTAGCAAAAGCCATTAACCATGAGAGCTGAACGGGACCTCCAGCTTCAGGGCGATGCATGCCTGAAATTTCAGTTGCTCGTGGACAAGCGGCAGATGAGAATCTTCCTATCTTTTAAGACCACGTTTCCTTATTACTTCGTGGTGAGAGGTTGTGTAGTTCAAAAATCGTTGGGACAAGACCGGGTTTCAGTACTGCTTCAGTTCTTTGCAAAAAAAAAAAAAAAATTCCTACTCTAAGGCACTCTTTTAAGTTCTTTGTTTTAGATGTCAGCATGATAAAACAGACATATGGAGCAAAGAGTCAGTCTAAGAAAAATGAGGGTTTTAATCGGGGAAACTGAAACAAGGACTAAGAAAACTGATTACAGGAGAGCAAACATCTCAGCCAAAGGAACATGACTGTACAACTTGGGAGCCACTCTGGGTAGAATATCCTATGTCGTCTGAAGAAGAGGCCCTCAGATCACTTATCTAAGAGCAAAGAAATCGTACCAGCCAGTTCCATACTTGCGGAGGGCCAGATGCTTCCAATGGTGTCTTTGCTCATCCAAACAGGTAAGCTGTGCTGGATGGGGCTGAGCATCTCCACCGTGGCAGGAGATTAGGAAGGAACTGCGATGGAGGAAACCTGGATGAGCAGACAGCAAACTCTGTGCCTCTTCTGGCCCGATAACGGCTGAAATTTTAAGAACCGTGTAGAAAGTAGTATACATATTTATAAATGCCAAAATAAATATTATAAAGAAACAGGCTTCGATCCTACCCCTAACGTGCATGCATACACGCCCAGCAAGAGAGAGAGAAAGGCAGAAATGATGATCGTTTATAAAGACATCCCTATACAGGAAAAAGACGAAAAACTGTCGACCGGTGATCAGCCAGCTCCCCCTCTCTCTCACTCACTCACTCACACACACACACACACACACACAAACACAGTTTCCTTGCCTTCACTTGCTGGGGAGGAGAGAAAGAGGGAAGTAGAACACAGCCACAGCCACATGGACAAGGAATGTCATGGTAGAAATACATTGAATTAGTGGTTTCCAAATAGCTAAAATTAAAAAGATCCCACAAAGGAGGAGGCAGGATGGGGCCATCAGGGTGAAAAGGTAGTCATTTCCAGAGACACCCGTTGCCACAAATCCTTGGTCTGCTTGCTGCGTTTCAGATTCTGAAGGATGTCGTTGAACTGCATCATGCCCATAGGAGTCAGGCAGAAGGCGCTTCGGGCGCTGCGGATGGCATTCACAAAGTCATCGTAGTCCGCTGGAGTGAGATGGATCAGACGATGATGGATGTACTTGGGGAAAACCAAGATAAAACAGGGATGAAATAACAGTTTCTGATGGAACAACCCATTTTATAATCTGAAGAGTGCCTTCCCTCTACGAGGAGCCATAGGAATCTAGGTCAGTGGTAGCAACTAGGGCAGGGGTTCTCAACCTTGGCAACTTTAAGACTTGTGGACTTCAATTCCCAGAATTCTGGGAGTTGAAGTCCACAAGTCTTAAAGTTGCCAAGGTTGAGAACCCCTGAACTAGGGCCTCTTTATGACCTTTCGGTGGACTTCAACTCCCAGAATGCCTAAAACAGGATGGCTGGCTCAGGAATTCTAGGAATTTGAAGCCCACCGGTTGAAGGAGCCACAGTTGCCTACCCCAATCTAGGTGGACTTATTACTGTTCCCAATTGTATAGATAAATGCCAAAACAGTTCAATGGTCCATCTTCTTCTTACACTACGTTTCTCTCACCCTTCTCCAAAATGCTCAAAGTGACCCAGTTCCTCCCAACTGTACAGTTAGTCTCATAGTTATTTTGGGTAGAAGATAAAATAATGGGCAAACATACGAATCAATCCTAAAGTATTAATGGGTGGGCAGAAATCTAAAGCTAGGTCTTGGCCACCACAGTTCTGTATCACCTGAGATCCCACGTCAGAAAAAGCGGTGACAGGCAGAGCTAGGAGAGGGAAGAATAAAGGTGCTTTAAGACAGGGGTCCCCCCAACCTATGGGCCGTGGCCCGCTACTGGGCTGTGCCCTACTAGCGCCCGTGGACCCGTTTGCACATATTCATGGGGCTAGCCGTGGTGCTGGCTAGCTCCTGCGCAATGTGCAAACAGGGCCACTAGCCCTGTGCGGGTGCACGCAACCCTGTTCACACGTGGCCCCGTTCACGGACACGCGCACACACAAATTTCCCAGCTGCTCCCTTTCCCAGCATGACCTCTGCTTTAAGACGAAGTCAACTCCTGGTACTTTCCCTGGATGTATCCCTCTAGTTTTCTTGGCAATAATACAGAATTGGATTAACTAGCCTAAACTCCTCTGCTGTGCCCCGTTGTGCTCCTCCAACAACGACTGAGACTCAATCTTGCTGAGCCCCCCAGTTCGAAGAGGGCTTATCCAGGGGGCGCCACATGCCAAGTAGAAGGAAAGCCAAGAGAAAAGTCTCTCAATGAATCAACAAGTAACCTTGACTGTCTGACCAAATGTTTCCCACAAAACGAGAGGTGGAATCACGAAGTCCCTCTTCTGGTAGTCCTTCGGAAAAATGGGAAGGTTGGGAAAACCCGACATGAATAAGCTGCTGCCTTAATCCGCTTACAACTGATCTCACTTAATTATGTTCCGCAACATAAGTCTTCGGAGAAGAGCGGCATACAAATCCGAATAAAATAAAAAATAAAAAAATAAAACAGCCGTATTGCTCCGTTCTCCCAAAAGAGGGGGAACGTTTCAAGGTCACAAAGCTTCCTAGATAAGGCAACCGACTTTCGCCATTAAGAAGAAAGCCCGTCCATACCTGAATATATGCCTGCTGGCACCTCTGCACCAACTGGTGAAAGGCAGGGGTGCGCAAGTGGTTGTGGACATGGGCAGGGTTGAGTCTCTGCAGGGACTCCATGATGATCTCTTGCAGCACAAAAGGACTCAGGACTCCCTTGGCTGCACCGACACAAAACTGATGTACGTAGTTCACCCCTGCGAAGAGGAAAGGCAGTTATGAAAGTAACCGTGAATATAAGGCGTAGGAAATAAGTCCCTGCGTTCGAGTGAGTGAGGGATTGAGTAAGTGAGTCAGAGATGTTCCTTTTCTGAAAGGAGAACAAAACCAGCAGCTATCTTGGAGACTGTACCCAAAAAAAGAGGATAAGATCTATTATCAATTATTTTTCAACTATTGGCAATTAAAAATAATGCGGGATAGGATCTACAGAGAGCCACTTGATGCCAAAGGCAACCAGCTTTAAATTCTCTTTTTAACTTTAAGACACCTGTACTGTAAATAACATTTTAAAAAAACCAGCTGCCAACTTATTACATTGAAGATTTCAAGCTGGAAAATGTACTAGAAGCACCCTTAATTTGCACTGACTACTTTTCAGCACAGAATCAGCAGCTCTAGCCACTTTTAAGCAATAAATTACAACACTCTAGAGCAGTGTTTCTCAACCTTAACAATTTTAAGGCATGTGGACTTCAACTCCCAGAATTCCATTGGCACCTGGCAGGTGGTACGCGACCATCCTAGAAAAGTGATAGCAGGGGAGGGGAATGAGCTGAACCGGTGGCAGCACCGCACAAGCCTGAGCGAGAGACGGCTGGAGCTGCAGGGCTGTCAGGGCTCAGCGGAAGCGCCAGGCTCCAGCTGGAGCTCGGCGCTGATCCTGGCGCTTCTGCCGAGCCCAGAAGAAGCGCTGATCAGCTGGAATGTTGCAGCATTTCCAGGGTCTTGTGATTTACATTCAGATGCTTGGCAACTGATTCATATTTATGATGGTCACAGTGTCCCAGGGTCATGTGAAGTGACCAAAACCTGCTGCAACCACCCAGCAGACGGGGGGAATAAAAACCAAACACCCCCCCACTGCCAATCTTCAACAGAAATGCTCACAACAATGAAAACCTCGGACAGGAGCAAGAGCGCCGCCGGGTGGGCAGGCAGGTGTCTTGCTCAGCTGTGGCTTGGGAGGGGGCACTTTTTTCAGTGCCATTGTAACTTTGAACAGTCACTAAGCAAACTGTTGTAAGTTGAGGACTACCTGTACTTTATCACTTTTTTCCTTTTTTTTTTTTTTGGTCATCAAGTTTTTGACACCTTGCTAGGCGACTGGTAGTACTCGGATATTCCCATATCCTAAAAGTGGTACAATGGGTGAAAAGGTTGAAAAGCCCTGCTCTAGATACGCACAGGCAGGAGACCCGCCTTGGGGTGCATTTTCCCTCCCCTTCACATGGATCTTACCTAATTTGGCCGCTAGTCCCAGGAGCCACTTCACATCTTCTGTGTAGGGGGGGCTGCGCGAGAAGTTGTTGGGGTGGTCATTGTGAGCCCGGCGACCAAGCATCTCCAACGCCAGCATCCCTGAAGGGGAGAGCAAATTGAACCCTCCAGTGCAGTGGTTCTCAACCTATGGGTCGCGACCCCATTTGGGGTCGAACGACCATTTCGCGGGGGTCGCCGGACACTGCGGTCCGCCATTTTGTTTGGTTTTTTTGTTTTTTTCGTCGCGTGCGTGCCGCGCATGCGCGGATCAGCCTGTCGCAGTCCGCCATTTTGTTTTTGCTTTTTTTTGTCGCGCGCGTGCCACACATGCGCGGATTGGCCCGGTGCGCATGGGCGGGGCAAGTGGGGTCTCAACCTGAAAAAGGTTGAGAACCACTGCTCCAGTGGGTCAAAGGCTTCCTCACTCACACTTCCCACACAGGCAAAGAGAGCAGTTTGAGCCGACAACCTTTTGGGCCTTCATCTTGTTAAAATGTAAACCTTAACTGTAAAGCTTCCTGCACCATGGGAGAAAGTGGGGAAAGCAGCATGTGGGACAATTTGTAGCAAAGAAAAGCCATGTGGGGAACAAGCTAAATTAGCAGAGTATTGATTTGTTTCTTTTTTAAAAAGGAAGAACCTTGGGACTCTGCAAAGCTTGAGATTAAAGACTGGGATGAGTAACAAAGGTTTGGCATGAGGGTCAGTGTCTTTTTTGCCTTCTTTAGTGTTGGTAATTAAAAGAATTCCCATGAGAATCTTCTTCCCATGTTAAATTTCTTCTTAGAAATGTATAAGGCGGTCCAAATCTATAGCAGCATGTAGTTAAAAAACAACCAGACAATACAGCTGAATCCAAAAAATATATATCAAAACTAGAAGAAGAACAACCAAAAGGCAACCAAAAATACAAGACCTGCCTGCCCATTCTGTTCCAAAACCTGGGGAAAGAACCAGATTCTCAGAGCTCTTTTGGACATGGCTGGACACATGTGTGCTTTTCTAAACAACAGGTACCAGAACAGAGAAGCCCTCCTGGGTCTTGTTCCTTAATGGATGAAAGCATGTGAACTTTGCCTGATCCAAACAGGAGCTATGGGAGATGGAAAGTCCTTTAAAAATAACCAGGTCCTATGCCAGTGATGGCGAACCTTTTAGAGACCGAGCGCCCAAACTGCAACCCAAAACCCACTTATGCATCGAGTGCCAGGTGAGTGTGGCCCATTGGGTGGGCGTGGCTGCAGTGGCAACGGCAGACTGGGTGGGACCAAACAGTTCAATCAATCAATTCCAACTTTGCAAGATCTTTTTTCTTCCCGCGAGAAGTTGAAATTGATTGAGTGAACCTTTTTTTTTTGAGAGCACATGGCGGAGGAGGCCTAAAGCAAAAAGATTTTACAAAACCCAGCTGAAGGCCTAGGACTGGGGCGACGGTGTGCGTGTCCACAGAGAGGGCTCTGAGTGCCGCCTCTGGCACCCGTGCCATAGGTTCACCACCACTGTCCTATGCCATGAAAGGCTTTGCAGGTAATAAGCAGCAACTTCAATTGCACCTGGAAGACAAGTGGTGACTCACGGACCAAAGGTGCTACATGGGTCTGTTGAGATGCATACCTGCCTGTGCTGCAGCATTCTCCACCAGTTGTATCTTCCAAGGGGCTATCAAGGGCAGCCCCATGCATAGCCCATTGCAATGGTCCATGCCTGTTGGACTTCATTATCACTCTAACAACGAGTGAAACTCAGACTGGCCATATTTATCATTGTTCAAGAACACCGAGAAAGGCCAAGTGCCCAGAGCAGTGAATCGAGACAGCCAGAGTTTTCAAAACTAAGGAAGATGCATTTTTAATGTCCTGAATCCAGAATGAATACCCTGATCGCTTGCGATCATCTATTTCAGCGGTTCTCAACCTTTTCCAGGGCTCGACCCCGGCCCGCGCCGCGCAAGCGCGACGGGGCGGGGCGCATCGCGCATGCGCGACGGCCCGCATCGCAAAGGGAAAAAAAAATGGACGACCAAAAATAAAATGGCCGACCAAAAAAAAAATAAATGGCCGACCAAAAAAAAAATGGCGGGCCCGCATCGCGCATGCGCAGCGCGACAGCCCGCATCGCAAAGGGGAAAAAATGGCCGACCCAAAAAAAATGGCGGACTGTGGTGTTTGGCAACCCCCGTGAAATGGTCGTTCGACCCCAAATGGGGTCGCGACCCACAGGTTGAGAACCGCTGGTCTATGGTCCCTAATTTTTAAGACTGCTTTCTGGTCTCCCAGAAAGCTGGAAGATCAACGAACAAAACTGTTAACAAATACAATTTCCTGCAACTACAATTAATCCCGTGTCTCTTTCTCATTCCCCTGAATTATTTATTCACCAGTAACTTGCTCACCAGTCTAAACTAGGGAATCTAAATTTCCATCTACGAATGACAGGGCAGGCAAGCCTTCCCAGGTAGCTGTTAATAGATATCCATCGCTTTTGCTCTGAATGCCAGCAGAGAACACGGAAAGAATCCCCGTTTGCGGTCCTTACCGACTCGGTAGGCGGAATGAAGATAGTGCAATCCTTGAGCACTGACCGGTTGACTGTGTTGTTCGTCTTCAGAAGGAAAGCCCCCCGTCACAAGGGAGCTGGGCTGAGAAGACAAGCTTGTTAAGGAAGTCCCTTGAATTGCTGGGAAAGTAGACCCTGCGTGAACGCTTCCTACTGGAGAGAAGAAACACCCGTATAAAGGGGAGAAATCAAAGACATCAGCTACAGGATTTCAGCTATACATGGATACATGTCAGGGATTCATATTAATTAACCTGGTGGAAACATGGTAGCAGAGAATAAACAAACTGGGTTATAACACTGTGTGCCTGATCATTCTAAAGGTGGACTTATTTCCCTAATTTTTTGGATGTTTCCCAACACCTGAGCCTTTCCACATCCTCTCTCATTTTGCATAAGATTGGCAAAAGGCAAAACATATACCAAAAACAGCCCATGTCCCAGCTCCCCACTGGGAATGACAGACCTTCCCCTCTCTATACGAGTACTTCTAAAAAAGTATTTGCAATATAACATGTCATAATTCTATTTAAATAGAACGGAAGAGTTAAATCCTAAAGGCACAATGTCTGTTAATACTGTTTAATTACACAGAAATTTATGAGAGGGGGGGGCTAATTGACTCACAGTTTTTATGTAGTGTTCCAGATAACATCTCATGACATATTCTCGCAACATCAAAAAGTAAGAAAGACAACCTGGCAACATAGATGAAAATAGGAACTCATGGGATTCAATTATGTCAGGCCATCAGACAAATGCAGATAGTGAAGGCCCAGTTCTTACTACTGGAGGATAAGAAAAGGGAAGGTTTGAGACCCACATCTCAGGGGAAGTGACAAAGATCAGGAAGCCATGGCAGACTGAAGACTTTTGTCACCAGTAGGAAAGAAGAGAAAATATATGAAGGCAGATATTCCAGGTGTACAGGAGGAGGAGTAGTCCTTATAGTAATCACTGCCCATGTGCTACTCTGTTGACACGCATGGAACCTTGAGTATTCTTTGGGGAGACATTTATAGATTTGTGGGTTATTTGAGGAAACAAATTTTGTTCCATTTAAGGAAGTAAATGTTGGGATAGAAACAATTATTTTTTTGCCTATCACTAAAATTCTGAAAACTTGAAATCCAAAGAAGGTGTTCTACTTTTTAACCTGAACTCAATACTACTTATGGACTCGGTGAATTGATTCAGATTAGACCAGGGGTTCTCACCTTGGCAACTTTAAGACTTGTGGACTTCAACTCCCAGAATTCCTCAGCCAGCAAAGCTGGCTGAGGAATTCTGGGAGTTGAAGTCCACAAGTCTTAAAGTTGCCAAGGTTGAGAACCCCTGGATTAGACAGTGGTGTAAAACACTTCCTGGCCAAATTTTTAACTTAGCAATTAGATCTACTCTCTAGGTAACAGAAAGGAGATTGAGCATCTTACAACAAACTTGTAATACACAAAAGACATTGATTTTTAATTTTATTCGTTTACTCATTAATTTGCATAAAAATCTATTTTTCATCAAGCACCACATCCCGTTGGTTTGCAAATTCTTGAAGGAACGCCAATCAAGCGACCTTGTGTGAGTGAGCAGATAAATTCTTCATACAGATAGGAAATGAGGGTGATACAATAGAAACAGAAATTAAAATGCTGAATTTAAATACAATTCTGGACTCGATATAGATATTCAAAGTCAAATTACAGCTTACAATTTGAGTGCTGTACAAGCGTAGATTTCTGCCCAAAACCAACACTAAGAATAATATCTGAGACCAAGTTAAACTGAGTTTTTGACTCATGGTGAAATGTACTTTCATATTTATAAAACATTTATACATTTATAAATGTTGATAAATTATTTACTACAACTCACCAATAAATACAACAGTCCCCATCAGACCTTAAAATGTTTCTGCAACTTAAAATGATTTTTTTCCTCTTTTTTTGAAATTTTCCCTTCACTGGGGAGCGACAGGACACTTTGAAAACATTTCATTAATCTGAAACAGGTTTAGAAAGTGGCTAACTGCTTCCCCAAGAATGAAGATTGGCCTTTTAAAACATTTCTGTCCACATCTATGAGTTGGCATTAAAGCCGGCACACATATGGGACTTAACATCAGTCAAATTAAAGCAATTTAATCTGTTTTTTTCTTGTTTTGTTCCATTATCTATAACACTGGAGACGTTCTCTGCAACAGTGGACAGGCTGATGAGAAAAGAATGTGTTCACATATTGTAGGGTTCCTATTCAATTTTCTGTTTTTCCCTTCTTTCCAGATAATTAAAATCTAGGAAAAAATCAACAACTTTTACTTAGTCTCTGACAATGTTTGTTTTTTTTTTCATATACTGCTGGCATTGCCTCTCTCAGATGTTCTGCCTTCTTCTGGTATTTATGAATGCACTTTTTCAATTAGTCAATGCTATATTTCAATCACTATATTTTTAAATTTTGTAATAATTTTCTGCATGGCAAAAAAATGTTTAAGTATGGTGCTTGCACTATCTGTCGGTTAAATCTCAGAACAAGCATGTCTCCTTTTCTTCAGGAAAAACAGTTTGTGTGTGAGAGAGAGGGGGAGGGAGAACATCCTTCTCTCAAGGTTTCATAAATCAGTGTTTCCAGGTGACATGGGCAATCTATAGTCAGCAAGTCCTTTTGAGTACTTGCCAAGGACAACATTTTTTGACTTCTGGCTATTTTGGGGAACCCAAGGCAGAAATAAGACACCATCACAAAAGGGCTGTGATTAGGTCCAAGAACCCTGGGATCAGGGTGATTATAACTGCTTTGGGAATAGTTTCTGTTCCTGCTGTTGAAATCAGTAAAGTGATGGGAACATAACTTCAATCTCCAACTCTGAAATTGATTTACTGAAATTCACATAAAGACATCAAATCTCTAGAACAGTGGTTCTCAACCTATGGGTCGCGACCCCATTTGGGGTCGAACGACCGTTTCGCGGGGGTCGCCAGACACCACAATCCGCCATATGTTTTTGGTTTTGTTTTTTTGTCGCGCGCGCGCTGCGCATGCGCAGTTCGGGCCGTCGCGCACACGCGCGGATCGGGCCGTTGCGGTCTGCCATTTTGTTTTTTGGTTTTTTTGTGGTTTTTTTGTTTTTTTTCGTCGCGCGCGCCGCGCATGCGCGGTTCGAGCCATTCACGCGCACGCTGCGCATGCGTGGATCGGCCCGTCGCGGTCCGCCATTTTTTTATTTTTTTTTTCGTTGCACGCGCGCCGCCTGGGCAGGGCAAGTGGGGTCTCAACCTGAAAAAGGTTGAGAACCACTGCTCTAGAACATCTCTTAAACATGAATGCAAATGGGATGGGAAAGTAGAGCTCAGGCTGTGGTGTAAAACACAGGTAGTCTTGGCCATATGAATTTCTGTCACTAAGTGACCTCAAGTGACGTCATTACTTCAAACCATAGAATGGAATAGAGCTGGAAGGGACCTTGGAGGTCTTCTAGTCCAGCCCCCTGCTCAAGCAGGAGAACCTATACCATCTCAGACAGGTGAATGTCCAGTCTCTTCTTAAAAATCTCCAGTGATGGAACGCCCACGATTTCTGGAGGCAAAGCTGTTCCACTGGTCGATTGTCCTCACTGTCAGGAAGTTTCTCCTTAAGTCCAGGTTGCTTCTCTCTTTCATCAGTTTCCAACCATTGTGTACCTCGTCCTGCCCTCTGTTGCTTTGGTGAACAACTTGGCCCCCTCTGCCTTGTGGCAGCCCCTCAAATACTGGAACATTGCAATCATGTCTCCCCTGTTTCTTCTTTTCTTTAGACTAGCCAAACCCAAGTCCCATAGCCGTTCTTCGTATGTTTTAGTTTCCAGGCTTTTAATCATCTTTGTTGCTCTTCTCTGAATTTTTTTCCAAAGTCTCAATATCTTTTTTGTAGTATGGTGACCAAAACTGGCTGCAGTATTCCAGGTGTGATCATACTAGGGTTTTATAAAGCGGTACTAATATCTTGCGTGATCTTGATTCTATGCCTCTGTTTATACAACCCAGGATTGTATTAGCTTTTTTGGCTGCTGCTGCACACTGCTGGCTCATAGTCAAGTGATCATCCACTAGGACTCCAAGGTCTCTTTCACAATTACTGTTTTTAAGCCAGATCTCGTCCAATCTGTATTTGTACCTTTGGGTTTTTTTTCTGCCTAATTGTAAGGCTTTGCTTTTCTCCATATTGAAACTCACTTTGTTGGATAGGGCCCATTGTTCAAATTTGTCAAGATTTTGGATCCTGAGTTTGTCTTCTAGGGTGTTGGCTACTCGTGTCAGTTTGGTGTCATCTGTAAATTTGATGCGTTCCCCTTCAATTCCCTCATCTAAGTCATTTATGAAGCTATTGAAGAGTGCTGGGCCTAAGATGGAGCCTTATGGTAGCCCACTGCTTACTTCTCTCCATGTGGATAAGAACATAAGAACATAAGAAGAGCCATGCTGAATCAGGCCAAAGCCCATCGAGTCCAGCATTCTGTGTCACACAGTGGCCCACCAAATGTACATGGGGATCTTGAGGAGAAAGAGAAGGCAAAACCCTCCCTTTCCCTTGACCCCCAAACAAATGGTACTCAAGGGAATCCTGCCTGCCTCAACCAACATAGAGGCGGCACATGGACATCCGTTTTAATAACCACCAATACACTTTGCATCCATGAATCTATCTAGCCCTGCCTTGAAGCTGTCAAGGCTGACAGCTGTCACGACCCCTTCAGGAAGTGAATGTGGGGCCATTGAGGACTACTTGTTGAAAACAGTCTGTCAGCCAGCTACAGATCCATCTGGTAGTGATGTTGTCTATTCCACCTTTTCCTAACTTAAACCAAGGAGTAGGTTGTGGTCTACTTTATCAAGTGCCTTACTGAAATCTAAGTATACTACGTCCACTGCGTTTCGCTGGTCTACTAGTTTAGTCACTATCCTGATCATTAAATGGGAAGGGGCAGGAGTCGCAGGCAAACAGGCTAGCTAGTGAGAGCTGTGGGTATGTGTCATGGGTGGGTGCTAGGGAGTGAGGGCAAGTGCCATAGGCCAGGGGTGTCAAACTCACAACGTCATGTGACGTGTCGCAACGTATCGTGACTTTTCCCCCTACTGCCGTAGCTGGGGTGGGTGCGGTTTTGGCATGACGCATCCGGCCCATGGGCCGGCAGTTTGACACTCCTGCCATAGGCAGAGGAAGTGCTGCAAGTGAGTGATGGCCCAGAACAAATTTTGATCATGTGGCCAGTGACCAGAACTTTAAGAACCAGTTACAAGTCCACTTTTTTCAACGCTGTCATAACTCTGAACAACTTGCTAAACAAATGGACGTACCCAAGGACTATCTATAGCAGTGATGGCGAACCTTTTAGAGACCGAGGGCCCAAACTGCAAACCAAAACCCACTTACGTATCGCCGGGTGCCGGGCGGGCGTGGCCCATTGGCTGGGTGTGGCCAACTGGCTGGGCGTGGCTGTGGTGGTAATGGCAGACTGGGATGAGACTAACAAGTTCAATCAATCAATTCCAACTTTGCAAGATCTTTTTTCTTCCCGCGAGAAGCTGAAATTGATTGAGTGAACCTTTTTTTTTTTTTTTTTTTGCACACGGTGGCGGAGGCCTAAAGCGAAAAGGTTTTATAAAACCCAGCTGGAGGCCTAGGACTGGGGCGATGGTGCGTGTGCCCACAGAGAGGGCTCTGCATGCCACCTGTGGCACACGTTTACCACCACAGATCTATATTGTTCCCAAAGTCCCTTCATATCATTAAGTGAGAGATTTTGTTGTCTGACTTTGCACGGCTTCTTATGAATAAGGCCTGATTGGCGGTCTGAGTAAGGCATGCTGTCCTTTTCCCTCATTTTGCACTTCACCCCTTTTGGTGCCTTAGTGCAAGGGTCTCTGGAACCAGGCAAGGGGGAGGTATCTCCTGTGGCTTAGGCAACCTCCAGTTCCAACAACTGCTTCCAGCTGTAAACTCCTCCCTGTTTGCAAGGAAACACAATATTTTGCCGAAGTGCTCCCACTGCTCGTTCCACTTCTCTCTTTTCCCCCCGCCCCTAAGTACCAGCACTGGGCTTACTCCCTCCCTTTCCCTGCCTCACACTTTATTGTGAGGATGCTGAACGATCTGCAGCCTAATGCAAAATGATCAGCTGCAAATGATAGTTTGTGATGGGCCACATTGCCAATGGCAGCCATTCGGTAATTACGACCGCAACGCTGGGGGGGGGAACTAAACGCAGCCCCCAAACGTTCAGAACATCGTGAGAAAAATCTGACAGTTGTAATTCAACCACCAAGAAAAAGGCAACAGCATAGTGAAGGTTTACCCTTGTTATTTAACAAACATTCTCGTTGGTTGTAGTCACAGGAACAGATATTGGAAACTAAACGTTAAGACGTTTCCACACTAGAAGCCACACTACAGCATTGTTAATATTTGCAACGATCAGTTAGAGAAAAGTCCTGCTAAAGTGTCTTTTCACCTGGCATAGGAATACTCACTTGCTACATTGGAAGACAGAGAGAGCCCTGTCTCAGCGTGGTACGGGTGCATGGCAATCTGTGTCATGGAAGGGACAGCAACTCCTGGAAATGACACTGCGGCTGCCGCCAAAGACGGAGTAGTTACCGAGTAGGGGTACTGGGCCCCGATGAACGCTGGGTGGACACCCTGCAGAGAAACAGGATAGAGTTGCCAGTTCCTTCACAAAGGCGCAATATCACATTTTTGGCAGGGGCAATCCGCCCTTTGCATACCCACCATACCATCTCCTGCACATTGTTTGAGTTCTGAAAGGGGAAGATGTCCAAACTAAAATATTTTAAAAAGAAAGGTAATGTTTCTTAGGGGTGTCACCTAGGAAACCTTGACCAGGGGCATGTGAAAATAATCCACAGCTGCAGGAAGAAACACACTGAGCGTATTTTCATAGAAAAATATCAAGTACAAATTTATACCATAGCTTTGCCAACCGTTTGAAAGTTGTAATTTCAGGAATGTAAGATTTTTTGTTAACGCTGACAAAAGATAGTACCCATTCTAGTTAGGTAAGGCTAACTCCAACTACTTATGAACCAAAAAAAAAAAAAGTGTCCTGGTGTTAATAAGTTACACTCAAGACATTATGATCTCAAATAAAAGAAAAGAGATTCCGATAGCAATTGGTAGACGAAGCTGGACCATCCATCCAAACACAGATTGAGTGAAGCTTCGTTCAAGATTGTCCAAGGGGCACCAACATGACTGTACAATCATCTCTCTGATCTCCCAGATTCTTAGCCATTGATTACATCAGAAACCTCCGAGGAAAACTCCTCCCAGGAGACTTTTAGGGGAGTGTAGTTGCTATTACTGCTGAGTGTGCGTATGTGTGTGCCCACGAGAGATTGTTGGAGAACATTTCTTCCCTTGAACAAAAAAGAAACTTTCCTCCCAATGTCCCTGCTCACAAATGGAAAAAGAAATAAAATGCCATTTCTGCCCAGCCATTGCCTAGTCCAAGGGTCAGTAACCCACGGCTCCGGAGCCGCATGTGGCTCTTTGAGCCTTCTCCTGTGGCTCCCAGTCCTCCTCCGCCATTTGCAGAGAGAGAGAGAGAGAGAGAGAGAGACAGAGACAGAGAGAAGCACTTGCGCTTCCCTTCTCTCTCTCTTTCTCTCTCTCTCTCTCTCTCTGTAAGAGAGAGTGGCCTCACGCTGCTCTCCAACAAGCTGACAAGCTTATTGGGCGGGGCTCCTGCCTTTGCTGCGTCTCAGCAGGAAGCAGCAGACAGCAGCAGCTCTCTCTCTCTCTCTCTCTCTCTCATACACACACACACACACAGAGACACACACATACACTGAGTAGGGGAAGAGGACTGGCAGACCAAGGGCAGGAGATAGCAGCCCAATAAGAATGTGTGTCAGCTTGTCAGAGAACAGCGTCAGGCCAGCTGGCCAGGTGAGAAGATTGGGGGGAGGAGGGAAGAGAAAAGAGGGAGGGAGAGAGAACTCATGCATAGCAGCCTCTATTTCTTTTTAATTAAACTCTTCAATCAAGCCCCCCCCTCTGGTGCGCGTGCAAATTTTGCAGCTCCCAGTGTTTTCTTTTCTGTGGAAAACGGGTCCAAGTGGCTCTTTGAGTGTTTAAGGTTGCCAACCCCTGGCCTAGTCCCTGTCATCGGCATTGAAAAGTAGACGTGCCATGGTCAAAGTAGTTATTCTAGACTGTTTTTCTAGACGGTTACAAACAACCTACCTGTGGATAAGCAGAACCGGGCACTGGAAAGACTGCTGGCCGTGGCATGTGCTGAAGAGGATGGCTGATGTATTGAGGATTGCAAGGAATGTGGGTCTGGAGTGTCGTGTAGGGGTGCAGGCCCTGGGTGTGTGCGTGTGCCATTGCTGGTCCTGCCACGGTGTGCTGCTGGTATATGGTGGACCCAACTGAGATCACAGGCACTACCGTGGCTGCTGCCGTCACCGCAGCAGCCACTGTTACTGTGGCGGATTCTGACGTCACTCTGGTGTCTGGTTGTCCACGGACTGTTTCGCATGGCGCCCGGGCTCCGTTTGCACTGCAGCCTGTTGCTCCTTCCCTCTGGGCAAGAGTTACCCCGACCGTTTGCTCATACAACCAGTACCACTGGTGAGCAACTTCAAACAGAACTTCAGGATAAACTCCTCCGCCTTTGGCGGCCTCTTCTACAGCCAGACAAGCCTTCTCCAACATTAGATTATCCTGCAAATTCAAAAGCTACATTGAGATTCAAGGTATTTTATAGGAGACTTTAGAAATAACCCTTTAGAATCAACTATTAGAATGAAATACAACTAGCAGGGGTAGGCAACCTTGCCTCTTTTATGACTCATGGACTTCAATTCCCAGAATTCCTGAGTCAGCATAGCACAGCTGACTCAAGAATTCTGGGAGTTGAAGTCCATGAGTCATAAAAGAGCCGAGGTTGCCTACCCCTGAACTAAGGGCTACAAGGCAGCAAAATTAGCAGTACAAAGAAATTAGGCATGGAAAAGGCCAGCTTTCACGCTGCTGAGTTACAAAGGGAACAGCTATCTCCCCCTCTGGCTGGACAAAATGAATCAATGATAACCAGTTCCTACAAATTAGAAATAAATTGCAATTATGAAAATCTGAAGGAGGAGAAGTTTTTAGCATAATATTCTGCCGAACAAAGTTTGAAGTATAAAACAACTGAATGCTCAGTTTTGTTATCTACATTAAATTATTAAAGACGTAGACGTAGACGTGGAAATGGAAATGGTTAATCTGCTCACGGTTCCAAGATGTCTAAACAGGTAGTCCTTGGTTTACCACCACAATGGGGACCAGAATTTCCACTGTTAAGCAAGACAGTCATTGAGAGAATCACACCTAATTTTACGATCTTTTTTTGCCACAATTGTTAAGTAAATCACTGCAGTTGTTACTGGCTTCCCCCATTAACTTTGCTGTAAATGGGAATCACGCGACCTGGAGATGCTGCAACCATTGTAAATACAAGCCGGTTGGCAAGCACCCAAATTGTGATCGGGCGACTGTGTGGATGCTGCAACAGTTCTAAGCACAAAGACCACTGTAAGTCCCTTTTTACAGTACCACTGTAACTCTGAACAATTACAAAATGAATGGCTGTAAATCTAGGACTATCTGTATACCATTTCTGAAAAATAAACATACAAGGCTGTTTTCCAAAGCCTCAGACTCTAATACAGCGGTTCTCAACCTGTGGGTCGTGACCCATTTGGGGTCGAACGACCATTTCACGGGGGTCGCCAAACAACGCAGTCCGCCATTTTTTATTTTATTTTTTTGGTCAGCCATTTTTTTCCCCTTTGCAATGCAGGCCGTCGCGCCGCGCATGCGCGATGCAGGACCGCCATATTTTTTTTGGTCGGCCATTTTTTTGGGTCCGCCATTTTTTCCCCTTTGCGATGCGGGCCGTCACGCTGCGCATGCGCGATGCGGGCCCGCCATTTTTTTTTTGGGTCGGCCATTTTTTTTGGGTCGGCCATTTTTCCCCCCTTTGCGATGTGGGCCGTCGCGCCGCGCATGCTGGCCCGCCATTTTTTTTGGGTTGGCCATTTTTTGGGGGGTCCGCCATTTTTTCCCCCTTTGCGATGCGGGCCGTCGCGCTGCGCATGCGCGATGCAAGCCGGGGTCGAGCCCCGGGAAAGGTTGAGAACCGCTGCTTTAATAAATGGCTCTGCACGATTTATAACAATTTACTTTTATACACAAGAAGCTTTGAAAAAAAAATAATATAAAATCACTTTATTCTCCTCAGTGGTTTTATGTATTTGGCTTAACCTAGTTGTTCCTCATTGGTTTTAATTCAGTTTATAGAATTATAATGCTATAAAACAACATGCCAGTAACTAGAGCAGGGATAGGCCACCTTGGCTCTTTTAGGACTCGTGGACTTCAACTCCCAGAATTCCTGAGCCAGCCTGGCTCAGCTTGGAAACCTCTCCCTTTCCCCTCAGCGTGGCTGGCTCAGAAATTCTGGGAGTTGAAGTCCACAAGTCCTAAAAGAGCCAAGGTTGCCTACCCCTGAACTAGAGGAAGGATCTTTCCTACAACACTGAAGTTGCTAGATAGAGTCATAACTTCACTTCCAAGAGATGCAGCTCCAAAGAACTTGAAAACCGGGGAAGATAACTTCTAAACCAGCGGTTCTCAACCTATGGGTCGCGACCCCATTTGGGGTTGAATGACCGTTTTGCGGGGGTCGCCGAACACTGCGGTCCGCCATCTTGTGTTTTTTTTCCCTGTCGCGCGCGTGCCGCGCATGCACGGTTCGGGCCATCGCGCGTGCACCGCACATGCGCAGATCGGCCCGTCGCGCCATGCATGCGCGGTTCGACGTCACGCGCATGCCACGCATGCGCAGATCGGCCCGTTGCGCGCGCCGCGCATGTGCGGATTGGCCCGTCGCGTGCGCCACGCATGCGCAGATCAGCTCCTCGCGTGCGCATGCGCGGATTGGCTCGCCGCACACGCGTGCGCGGCGCAGGTCGGGATCGCGCCGCACATGGGCGGCGCAAGTGGGGTCTCAACCTGAAAAAGGTTGAGAACCACTGTTCTAAACAATATAGTTATTGATATGTTTATTCAAGAAGAACGGTAGTCCATGTTTCAATCCTGTTCCACAATGCCATGAAAAAGCTAGGCAGATGCCTGTATTTGCTAGGTGCTGAGGTGAATCAAAGGCTTCTGAATTGCTCACCTGCTCTTTGCACTGGACCAGGGCCCTCTGGATCTCATTGGGGTTCAAGGCATGTGCATGTGGCAAACAACTCAACGCCAACTCAGCAGCTGATCGCACCATATTGGAATCCCGAGCTCTTGAAGCTCTGTCGGCCAACGATGCCACTTCTGGGGGGGTTAGGTGACCATCCCAGCACTCCACCAAGATATTCAAGGCTGCACTGCCAATCTCCATGGCTTGCCCTAGAGGCCAGAGAAAAGAGCAGAAGGAAATCAGGTCAGATATGAGGTTTGTATATTAAGGAATCTCAAGGGCTTTTAATTCTTTCCAGTGATGAAATGATTAGTGTTACAAAGGCAAGCATCTTGGACAACATTAAGAACCAGACTGAATAGAGGCCAGAAATAGACAATCTATGGCCCATTTTCCTGCTGCTACCATATGCTTCTTTTTTACAGACCCCGCAAAACTCAGTTTCTGTTGCCAAAATTCCACCTCTCTTTTATTTATTTATTTATTTATTTATTTATTTATTTGTTTGTTTGTTTGTTTGTTTGTTTGTTTATTTATTCGGATTTGTATGCCGCTCCTCTCCGAAGACTCGGAGCGGCTCACAACATATATATAAAAACAATTGCAACAAATCCGAACAACATTAAAAATACAAACCCCATACATACCCATCAATCACACCACAATCAACAATCATCCCCAGGCCTGCCGGCAGAGGTAGGTTTTTAAATTCTTTCGGAAGGTCAGGAGGGTCAGAAAAACGCGGACTTCAGGAGGTAGTTGGTTCCAGAGGGTGGGCGCCGCAACAGAGAAAGCCCTCCCCCTAGGGCCCGCCAGATGACATTGTTTCGTTGACGGGACCTGGAGGAGGCCAACCTTGTGCGCTCTCACCGGTCGTAGAGAAGTATGTGGCAGAAGGCGGTCCCGTAAGTATCCTGGTCCCAAGCCATGAAGGGCTTTATAGGTAATAACCAACACCTTGAATTGGGCTCGGAGACCAATAGGCAACCAATGCAGCGTGCGGAGAGTTGATGAAATGTGGGCACAACGAGGAAGACCCACAACTGCTCGCGCAGCTGCATTTTGCACTAATTGTAGTCTCCGAACACTCTTCAAGGGTAGCCCCATGTAGAGAGCGTTGCAGTAGTCGATCCTCGAGGTCTGAATGCATGCAAATGCTTCTTGCACCTGACCAAATTCTGCCATCTGATCTCCTACATGAGATGCCTGACCATTCCACCTAAAACATGTAACTATATTGCCCACTTCTAACGTTAGCCTGTCAACTGACTTAGAGCAGATTGGGCTCACCTTTTTCTCTCCCTTTTACGCAGACACAAAAGAATTGCTAGAGTGTGCTGCTGAAATGCAATAGTCAATCACTGAATTAAAACCACAATTTTCAGTAAGATAGCTGATACAAGAAGGGCTAAATCTCCGACTTAAGACTTAAGACATGGCTTTTAATATAGCCCCTTTGGGAGTTTCCACTTCAATGTTATGCCTTTCAGACTGCAGGGGGCCCCTGCAGCGTTCATACAATTGATAGATCAAGTATTGCATAACCGCCTGTACAAGGGGGTTTTAGTTTACCTTGACGACATCCTCATCTAGACAGAAACAGTGGCGGAGCATGTCAAGTTAGTACATGAAGTGCTCAGAAAATTGCTGAGCGCTAAACTTTACACCAAGCTCTCAAAATGTGAGTTCCATCAGACATGTCTGGATTACCTAGAATATAGAATTTCCAGCAAAGGTGTTGAGATGGATCTGGCTAAAGTGAAAGCTGTGCTAGAATGGCAGCCCCCGCAAATCCTTTAGCAACTTCTGAGTTTTTTGGGATTCACAAACTTCTATCAGCAATTTATCCCCTCCTTTGCCGAGATTTCTCTGCCAAGTACTGAACTGTTAAAGACTGGGAAAAACGGGGGGAAGCCACGACCCTGCCATTGGTCCACTGAATGCCAGACTGCTTTTCAGAACTTAAAGAAACTGTTTTGCAGGAGAACCCATTCTCAAACATCCCAAACAATTCATCATTCAAGCTGATGCCAGCAATGTGATGTAGGAGCTGTTTTCTTGCAAAAGAATGAGAATGGGGATTTACAGCCCTGTGCCTATACCTCCAAAAAGTTAATGGACACTGAACGAAGGTGGTGGTTTGGGAGAAAGAGGCTTACGTGGTGAGGTGGGCTCTGCTTACATGGTGTCACTTCCTTGAAGGGAGCGACTTACCTTTTGAAGTATGGACTGATCACGAAAATTTACAGGCACTGAAAATCCCCCGTAAATTATCTCCTAAACAAGTTCGGTGGGCGCAGTATTTTAACCGTTTCAACTTCATGCTAAAATACATCCCGGGAGGGAAAAATTTCCTAGCTGACACCCTGTCCAGATTGCCCCAAGCAGACAAGAGGAGATAATGAACTCCATTATTCCGCAAACAAAATCGGTCTCTCAAGGGCCATCACAGGCAAAATCAACTGAACCTGAGAGCCCGTTAACAAAGAGGCTAAAAGAGAAGTTAAAAAACAATTCCTGGTTCCTGACATACTGACTTGCTGGGACAAGTTGGCTTGGAAAGGAATATTTTCATTAGTACAGAAAGAGCTAAAGTTTTACAAACTGTGAATGCTCAAATTGAAAGCTGTTTTTGTTTTACTAGCAGGACTAGTTTTAAAGACGGACAAAAACCAGATTTAGAATGGAAACTCAATGGGGTTCAGGGTGATTCAGAGCTATGATGTAAAAATTATTTATCTTTGCAGCAGTGCACACTTCCCACATTTTTATATGGTGATCCGATGCAAGGTCATTCTCCCCATTGCTCACACTAATCTTTTTCACAATAAACTATAGCTAAACCGGTCAGTCCTAGAGGAGATCAACCCTGACTGCTCTTTAGAAGGCCAGATCCTGAGGTTGAAACTCAAGTACTATGGCCACCTAATGAGAAGGAAAGACTCATTGGAAAAAAGTCTAATGCTGGGAAAGATTGGGGGCAAGAGAAGAAGGGGACGACAAAGAATGAGGTGGCTGGAGGGAGTCACTGAAGCAGGAGGCGTGAGCTTCAATGGACTCCAGAAGATGGGAGAGGACAGGAAGGCCTGGAAGAACGTTGTCCATGGGGTCACGATGAGTCAGACACGACTTCGCAACTAACAACAACAAAAAAGCTATAGCTGTGAATGGAGTAATGAATGCTTTTTTCCACTGCACAATATAACCTCCAGCAAAAGGATAGAAAAGGGGATATAACAGCTGTTACTTAGAACTTTTCCTAGTCTGCAGCCCTTCCTATGTTGTACAAATTGTACTAGGAGACTACTGATAAGACTTCCAGAGCACTACTGGTTATAGAAGGAAGCCATACAGAAGGGCTTCTTAAAAATAAGACAGATATGTTGTGTGGAACAGCTCAAGCGGATACTATTCCTACCTGTGATCCAAGAGACGTGGGAGGAATAAGTCCGAGAGAGCCAGTTTGGAGAGACAAAGTTGTGCAGTCCCAATGCATAGAGTCCAATTTCAAAGGCGCAGAGGTGAAGGTTACGATGAGGCCCTTGGTGGCCACCGCTAGAAGACGGGTGGGTGAAAATGGAGGTGCTGCTGTTTCCCCCAGCCTTAATGAGAACTGTCTTGGCCAACTCAAAATAAAAGTGAGCAGCTGCCTCCGAGGGCTGATTTGGGACGTGGGGGGCATGGCTCTCCGGTCGCCTGCCCTTGTATCTGCAGAAAGAAAAATAACACAGCCGTTAGACAAGTTGAAATGAAACCCAAATAAAATACTCTTGAGATACCTCCAAAAGATAATAAAGCTCCAATTTCTGACTGAGCCTCTCTTTCTTAGGCTAAATGCGGTCAGAGCCAGGAAACGTTTGTACCATAAACGCACAATTCTAGATGAGCAGCAGCACCCACCTCCCAACCTCCACGGTCTTTGCACGTGCCCCTCCACTGGCCCTTCGACTTCCACTCGAAGAAGAGGAACCCAAGGAATCACTGGAAGAACTGCTGATGCTGTCGCTGTCTTGTCCCCGGCCCCAGGAGGTAGTTGCCCAGCCCCCTCGCAGGGGGCGCCGACTGAGGGTGGGGGAACTGTCAGAGGTGGTTTCCGGGGCACTGCTATCAATGCTTGCCATTCCTGCAAGGCAAAGAGAACAGGTAAGCAAGCTTAGAGGGCACAAAATAATCAGACCACAATATGGAATACCATCTCAGTTTTTCAATATACAGTAGTGGCCAAAATTGTGGAAACCTTTTGGGAAAAGTGTGTTTTTGAGGTTTGGTGGCTAATAACACCACTTTTTTTTGTAGTAGTGCCTAAAATTATATATCAATGGAAAGATAATTTAATCAAGAATGTAATGCAATAAAGTTTGTTCAATTATCTGTACTGTATTCTATGAAAAGCTATAGCCAAATAACCAGAAAAAAGAAGCACAACTTGCTTAGGTTGATACCAGGTAACTTTCCTTCATCTGATTGTAGCCAATGAGCATGAGTGTTTAGAGAGCCAATCGGGTGTCATCTTGTTTTGGCAATCAGTCAATCAGATCACAGTAGGATTCAGTTATTGATGTCCTGTATTGAACCTGAGAGGAGGACATTTGTCAGTGTGTTATGTGATCGCTATCAAGTTGGTTGGGTTTTTTTTTCTTTCATTTAGTGAGTTTGTAAAACGTAATAAAATTAAAGTAATGGTGCAAAGAATTGACTGGTCGCCCAGAAAGCAATGTAAAATAGTATTATTAAGTGAACAAGGCTAAAGTTATAAAGAAATTAGAAGAAAAATTGGTGGAAACTTAATCAAAGGTGGCGTTTCTACTGTACACTTTCCCCAAAAGGTTTCCACAATTTTGGCCACTACTGTACAGGAGATTCTGCCGAAAGTTTAAATCGGAAACTAGAAAATTGACACTATTTGTTTGAGAGCTTCTGGTGGCTCCAATTTAAAATTCTGACCCGTTAGGAAGCATTACAGGTAATTATACTGCCCTGATTTGCAAAGTGTTACATTAGCTGCCAAGGAATGAAAATGCTTATCAAAGAATTCTCTCCCAGTTTAGCATACGGAAATAAACAAGAGTCAAGCTTGACTCCTGTATATTTCCATATACCAAATTGAGCCACCTTACTAATTTGCCAAACTAAGCCACCTTACTAATTTCAGCTAATTATTTGCCAAATCCTGAAACATTATTTACAGCAATAGGTAGGCAAAATTCCCTTCTCACCAAAAGACTGGAGGCAATGCTTACTTCTCTATTTATAAATAGATTTATAAATAAATTTATTATACATAATTTGGTAGCACCAAAAGAAATTACAATCAACTTCACAGACTATATAAATTTATGCTAACATAGGTTTTTTTCCCTTTCCATTCAATTATGTCCAATTCTCAGAGACTTGTTTTCTTACCAAGGTAGTTTAGAAGTAGTTTATTTATTTATTTATTTATTATTTGGACTTATATGCCGCTCCTCTCCGAAGACTCGGAGCGGCTTACAACATACGGTATATAAAACATCGGTCACAGTCTAAGTCCAAATCAGAGAAATATTTTAAAATAAAAAACCCAACACACATACATCATTCAAACAGCAATCCACAATCATCCCCAGGCCTGCCGGCAAAGATAGGTTTTAAGATTCTTTCGGAAGGCCGGGAGGGTGGGAGAAGCGCGGACTTCAAGGGGCAGTAGGTTCCAGAGGGTGAGCGCCACAACAGAGAAGGCCCTCCCCCTAGGACCCACCAGACGACATTGTTTCGCTGACGGGACCCGGAGGAGGCTGACCCTGTGCACTCTCACCGGTCATAGGGAAGTATGTGGCAGAAAACGGTCCCGTAAGTATCCTGGTCCAGTGCCATAAAGGACTTTTGCCACTACCTTCTTCCTAGGGCTGAGAGAAAGTGATTGGCCGAAGTTCACCCAGCTGCTTTGTCTAAGTTGGGACTACAATTCATGGTTTCCCAGGTTCTTGGATGATGACTTGACCACTATCCAAACTGACTCTCCAATATAGATAACGCTGCCCCAGTTTTCACAATCCTAATCCCTTGTAACATCCTCAACCTATTTCTTACCACATTCCGACTTCTTTAGGCAGCAAAAATAATTAACAGTTTGTTAAGGTAGGCATCTCAAAGGTTTTTAGCTATTTTTGATTGGAAAGAACACATTCATATGGTATGTTATGTGTCTCTGTGTGTTTATGTGTTATACTGCAGATTTTTATGAGTTTAATCCTTATTAACCTGTACTTTCGGTCCCTTCACCTTTTTAATTTGGAGAAAAATAATTCACATCATTATTTAGTTTACAAATGTAATAATTGCAAAGTTACAAATTGATAAGAAGTTCATGCTTCAGCTAGCTATTTGCTAGCCTACCACCAAACGTGAGTACTTTATGACATCCATGATGGTTAGAATACAGTATTGTAGGCTAATTCTGCTGACTGTCAGGGGTTTGTTCCGGTACGCTCCCACAGAGTCGGTCTCCTCAGGGTGCCGTCGGCCAGACAATGTCGGCTGGCGACCCCCAGGGGGAGGGCCTTCTCTGTGGGAGCTCCAACGCTTTGGAACGAGCTCCCCCCCGAACTCCGTACGTTGACGGAATTGCGTTCCTTCCCTCGAGAATTAAAGACATATTTATTTCGACAAGCCGGCCTGGGATAGTAGCTCCGGTTCCAACAATGGCCATAATTGTTTTTAGGGGATTGAGTTTTAAGATTAAGCATTGGTTTTAAATGATCGGATTAAATTATTTTTAGGTAATTGGGTTTTTAAATGATTGGGCCAAATTATTTAATTTATTTTTAATAATTTTACCTTTTGTATGTAAATGTTTTTAATTGGGCTGTACACCGCCCCGAGTCCTTCGGGAGGGGGGCGGTATAAAAATCGTAAAATAAATAAATAAATAAATAAATAAACCAGCTCAAGGTTGACTCAAACTTCCATCCTTCTGAGATTGGTCAAATGGGGACCCAGATTGTTGGAGGCCCATATGCTCTGTAAACTGCTTGGAGTGGGCTATAAAGCACTATGAAGTTGTATATAAGTCTAAGTGCTATTTATATGGCTTCATTAAAGTATGTATTTATATAGCTCTCTCTATATCACATCATATTTTATCTTAATGGTCATCTTCAGCATCATTAAAACTGGCAAGACGGAGACAAAAGCTGCAGGTCACAAAAAAAGATAAGCTAACTAATTAATTTTGAACTTCAACAAATCCATCTAGAGCAGCGGTTCTCAACCTTGGGGTCGCGACCCCATTTGGGGTCGCACGACCATTTCGCGGGGGTCGCCGGACACCGCAGGCCGCCATTTTGTGTTTTTTATTTTTATTTTATTTTTTTTATTTTTTTGGCGCGCGTGCCGCGCATGCGCAGATCCGCCCGTCGCGCCGAAAAAAATAAATAAATAAAAAAATTTAAAAATTTTTTAAAAAATTAAAAAAAACAAAACAAAACAAAATGGCGGCCGCGACGGGCAGATCCGCGCATGCGCAGCGCGCACGATGGGCCGATCCGCGCATGCGCAGATCCGCCCGTCGCGGCCGCCATTTTGTTTTTTTGATTTTTTTTTTTATTTTTTTTTTTAAAAATTTTGGGCGCGCGCGCATGCGCGCACACACGCGCACCCGGGTCAGGGTCGCGGCGCGCATGGGCGGGGCAAGTGGGGTCTCAACCTGAGAAAGGTTGAGAACCACTGATCTAGAGGTGTCAAACTGCCGGCCCGTGGACCGGACATGTCATGTGGAAGCCGCGCCCACCCCATTGCCGGGACCGTCTTCTGCCCCATGAATCCCAGCGACCGGTTAGGGCACACAGGGTTGGCCTACTACGGGTCCCGTCGGTTAGACAGTGCCGTTTGGCGGGACCTAGGGCAAGGGCCTTCTCTGTTGCTGCCCCAGCCCTCTGGAACCAACTTCCCTCAGAGGTTCGTACTGCTCCCTCCCTCCTAGCTTTCCGAAAACTTTTAAAAACACATCTATGCAGACAGGCTTGGGGCGTGTGAGCGGCGCTCTGCCCCTGGGCCTTTGATTGGGATTGTATGTTGTATGAGTGGGTATAGTTTATAATTTTATACTGTATTACTGTTTTAAATGATTTATATATTTTTGTACTTGTATTTCTGCTGTAAGCCGCCCTGAGTCTGGGGAGAAGGGCAGCATATAAGTATAATAAAAGAAATAAATAAATAAATGGCAAAACCAGCCCGATAGGTTGCGCGACATCACATGACATCGCAAGTTTGACATGTCTGATCTAGAGACTAGTAGATTAGGATATTAACAGTTTGTGTAGGTTTTCTATTCCTAATCAGTGAACCAAGTATTTCTCATAAAAATGTTACCCGAAGTCAGCCAGAACGTGCCCTCTGGCTGGCAATCTTTGCCTCAATGCTATCCCCCACTTGCAGAGACCTCTGAACCACCACAGGTCTTCACCCAGTAGCAGAGTTGTGAAGTCCAGCCCCAAGTTACCTGTGTGCTTCTTTTTCTGTCTGACTGGCGAACCCCAGCATCTTCCATTGTAGCCCCCTCTACTTCCAAGAGCTATTCGGCTAGGAACTTTCCCTTCTTGCTTTAAGATACTGGACTCCACAGGTGGATCGCAAGGGGATCTCTGAGGGTTCTCTGGAGAAGACAAAGGTCACTTAGAAGGGCAGTAACCGGAAAGAGGAAGAGCATTTGCAAACAAGGATCTGTTTCAATGCTACCACCAAGACTCAGTTCCTTTCCTGCAGAAATGCTGACAGTTAAAAATCCGGGATAGATATTCACAGGCTGATTGGGTCTCCCTATTCCCAAATGGGAAAAACTGTAAATGAATACTGCAATTGGAGAAGGTTTCCTAAAAATAAGAAAAGCAAAACTTCTTTTTGGAATTATTATACAGCAAATGGCAGACAAACGTTTCAAGAAAAGCTGTAACTGAAAACTTTCAGTTAACCAGAAGACTGAAGCTTCTACGTCAAGAAAAAAATTGTTTTTTATTTCCTTTTTTTAAAAAAGCAAGTTTTATTAATTTTTCAATTTTTTACGTCCAGGTAATTAGGAAGCAGCGTGGTGATAGGGCAGACATGTCAAATACAAGGCCCGGGGGCTGCATGCGGCCTGCGAAGTGGTTTCATGTGGCCCGCGAAGCCATCCTGGAAACAGTGAGGGAATGGCCCCCGCTGCCTTGGCCCTGGCCCAGGCCGGCTGGGAGCCAATGTACAATTTTGTGGTGGCCATCTATGCTGAAATGCGTTCAGTCTTAGCTCCACAAGGCCATCTGGAAACAGTGAGGAACCAGCCCCTGCCGCGTCGGCCCCGCCCCCTGGGTGCATGCTGGGGAGGTGTCACCCTTTATGAGGAATGAAGAAATGCACCATGCCTTGGCGCTTGCCCCGGTCCCACCCCCTTCTGCCAGAGACCCTCAGATCTGTCCCACTCCTGCCCAGGCCCCCACAGGCACCCTTGACGCAAACGATGTAGAGCTGGCCATGCCCACCCAGTAGACCACACCCACCCAGTAGGCTGCACCCACCCTGGCCACACCCACCCGGCCCCCCGAGGGCAACCGCAATGAAATTGAGTTTGACACCCCTGTGATAGGGTAATCAAAAATCCAATAACAGAATCATTCATATATATCTCAGGTTACCTCAATAAAAGTTCCCTCTCTATTTCCCTTAATTTTTATATCATATTCAAGTTAATACATTTCTAGATAGAGCTCAATCAATCAATACATTTATCAGTAAAATTTTACTTATACATATCCAAATCCTGTTTTTTAAGTTTTACTTAATTCCAATTACCATGTTCCAATTTAGCCATTAATAACCGTAATAATTAAACTTCGGGTAACCCTAATTTCCCTCATTTCATTACCAAATAATTATCGTGTCTAGAATACACATATTATTCCGAAAATTAGATTCTTACTTTATTTCACAAATATATTCTATTTCTCGCCCTGATAGCTCATCTGCTAATAAAATATCTTTCGGTGTCACAAACCCATTTCCATATTATAATTCAAAACTATAATCTAACAATTAATTTTTGTTTCCATTATAAATCTAGGTCCTAAATATTAAATCAATCAGTATCTCTAAAAATCTCCTTAACCCGTTAAATGGAATTTTAAGCTATTCCATCATCAATCAAGAAGAGAAGGAGAAGGAGAAAGAAAAAACAAAACAAAAGGAAAGAGTCCCATTTTAAACCTAACTCTGGTTTTCTTTTTTTGCCAGGCAGGTTTCCATATCAGTGCCTTTAAATCCTCAAATAGGTCTCCCTTCAGTCCTAAGCTTTTTATTTCCTATCCCTTCTGGTCACGAGAAGAGAACAGTGGGTGTCCTGGGAAACAGCTGTCCATACCTTGGGTAGTCTTCTCCATAAAGGGTTCGGAAGGATTGCTTTGGACTGCAGGCGGCACACCTGTCTGCTGTGCCACAGATGTTCCTGGGAGATGCTGTATGGGCGCAGCTGATTGGGTAGCATGTTTGGAAGGAGATTTCTGATTGGGTACTGTAGGTTTGCTGGACGAGTAGAAGGAACTCAGAGTTTGAGGCTTGTGAGTCTGGCTTTCCCTGTCCAGCAGCTTATCTAAGATCTACAAAACACGGAACAGGAGAATGCAGAGGTTACTATTGGAACTAAGCAAATGGAAGGGATAATGTGGCATAGTCAAAATTCACCTAAAATCAGAAAGCACTCAGTTCAAATGATAGGCATGAGGCTAAATTCTCATGGATGCACAGGCAACAAAATGAGTCCGTTTATTGCACAAATTCAGGCAAATTGGTTTACTTAGTTATATTAATGTAACTTATAACATAAGGCAGAGACTTTTTTTGTGTTCTTGAACGCATTTGTTTTTCTCCAATTAAGCCTTCCCAAAATCTTTTAGGGCTAAGGACTGTCCTTCAAATTCTTGCAGGATCAGAAGAAAGAAGCAGAAGGCAAAAGTATATGGAATTAAATTTAAATTTAACCTTACAGCACATTAATTCACTACTGCAAATCTCAATGTTTAAAAACACTTGTCTTCTATCTTGGTAAGAATTCCAATTTAGTTGTCCCCAGACTATGCCCTTGACTTATGAAACAGATTTAATTTTTTTATTATATTGCCGTGCAGTCTATTCTCAAAGGCTCTGGACAGATAACAATTAAGGCCAGCACAAAATGAAAGTCAACTTCCTCAAAAATAATAAACCCACACATATCATCATCATTATTAGGTCCTGGGTACAGCACATTGGGCAGCGAGTGTTTTCCAGACTCTAAGTCTAAGCAATTTTATTTGCCAACAATTGCAAGAATGCTTCATGGTGACCCTTCAGATGTTCTTGGCAATTGACATTCCTTAAAAGGGAAAATGTTGTCCTAGAAAGGGCTGCTGGATAACATTCAGCAAATACAGTAAGAGCAGCAAAGTATGTCTCTTTGGCCGCTCACTGCCAGGGCCCAGTTAGATTCCTGACGAGTTTTCCCCTCCAATAATGCTCTGGTTATCTGTTTTTTATTTCCATGAGCTACTCTGGAAGTAAGGAACTGCAGCAGTTCTGTGAGAGTGAAGAGGCCACTCCAGTGCAAGTTCCCTTGTTGCTCTTCTGTTCCAATGGATCTTGATCAAACTGCTTACCAGATCTCAGAAACTCCAATACTCTCTGAAAACCCAGTGGATCCATTAAGTGCCTGGCGTAGACTGAGCTAATCACTCCTTCACTTTTTTTTGTTCTCTTTCTTCTTTCCATATTAATGTTGTTGTTAGTTGCGAAGTCGTGTCCGACCCATCGCGACCCCATGGACAACGTTCCTCCAGGCCTTCCTCTACCATCTTCTGGAGTCCATTTAAGCTCACGCCTACTGCTTCAGTGACTCCATCCAGCCACCTCATTCTCTGTCGTCCCCTTCTTCTCTTGCCCTCAATCTTTCCCATCCATATTAACAGAGTACTGGAAATAAATTATGGAAAGGAAATACAGACTTTTCCTACCAATAGGATAGCTCAGTGATGGCGAACCTTTTAGAGACCGAGTGCCCAAACTGCAACCCAAAACCCACTTATTTATCGCAAGGTGCCAACACGGCAATTTAATCTGAATACCGAGGTTTTGGTTTAGAAAAAACAACTCATACACAGTAACAAAGCTTTCAATGATACCAGCAACTTTTTACTGAAAGGTAAAAGTTTGCATTTGGCATGCTTTTGAACAATTAATGTAATTTTTGCTGTTGTATGCATGCTGATAATTTGTCTAACCTTGGTTTATACTTTGTAAGTTTGAGAGCAACACATGCAGCACTCAGTTCATCTGTTAGTCTGTTTCTGGTGTCAGATTGGATATAATTCAAAGCTGAAAACAGCGTGTTCGATCCGGAGGCTTGTTTTGGCTAGGAAGGGGCTTGAGAAATGGCTTTTTCCTGCGAAAACCTAGCCAAAGAGCGAGGCGCGCGTGCCCACAGAGAGGGCTCCGAGTGCCCCCTCTGCCACACGTGCCATAGGTTTGCCACCACTAGGATAGCTTTTGGGTGTGATGGGAAAAAAGTAAAAGGAACATAGGCCAAACCAATCTGATGGCTGCAAAAGACTGGCAAGGACACTATTTGGCCATAAGTTTAGCAGCAGTTGCTAACTCTTCCGTTCTAAGCAACCTTTTCATGGTCTCATGATCGAAGTAGACCTTGTATTTCTCACCTGTGTTTCCCAAAATACACATGCACACAGAAACATACAGGTGCATTACAGGGAAACACACAGGGGCAACACACACAGCATCCACCCTCTCTCTCTCACGTGTACGCATCAAACGGTATTTCAAATCTTGAAGTCCTGCAAACGTTAGTTGGTTTCCAAGAAAACTCTGAAAAGCTTAGTTATTTAAAAACAAACTAAAGATTTCCACTTCTAAACATTTCTAAAAATAACTTACTTTTTTGAGTTTAGACTGATCATCCTTGTAAGTGATCATCAGGGCTAAAGCTAGATCTCCTTTCTCTCTTCGGGTACCTTCACACAGGAGAGGATGCTCTGCTTCGCTCACTGTTGTCTTCATGCCTGCAAAGCAGAATTCAAGAATGTTGCCCTACTTTATGTAAATACTAAAAGAGTACTACTAGGGCACACATGTCAAACACAAGGCCCGGGGGCCGGATGCAGCCCGCAAAGTGGTTTCATGTGGCCCGCAAAGCCATCCTGGAAACAGTGAGGGAACGGCCCCCACTGCCTTGGCCCTGGCCCGCCGGCCGGCCGGCCAGTAACCAATGTACAATTTTGTGGTGGCCATCTATGCTGAAACGCATTCAGTCTCTCTCTGACTTAGCCCTGGTACCCATCAGGAACAACCTGGGTAAGGAGAGCAAGCACAGCAGCAGCAGCCTTGAGGAGGAGGTAAGTGCAGCTGGGCGCCCCCTTGGGGAAGTGGGGCTGGGCTTGGTGCCATAGGTGCTCGAGGCCAGGCTGGGCATTTGACCTCTGCTGCCCAGGGCTCCGGGCAGCCCGCACCACCATCCAGCCCCCTCCCACATGGCCTGAGAGGAACAGTGAGGCTCCTCCAGTGGACCATACCTTGGCACTTGCCCTGGTCCCACCCCCTTCTGCCAGAGACCCTCAGATCTGTCCCACTCCTGCCCAGGCCCCATAGGCACCATTGACGCAAACCCACTCCCTCCACGCCCACCCAATAGGCCGCACCCACCCTGGCCACACCCACCCAGCCCCCCAAGGGCAACTGCAGTGCTGATGCGGCCCTCAATGAAATTGAGTTTGACACCCCTGTACTAGGGCAATCCTACAGTTTTGTCAAAATGTCTACTGACAAAACACAGTATGCTACATATTATTATTATTATGCAAAATATGCCTGAATTACATTCTATTCCTTTTTTCATGATCAAGGGCTACTGATAAATGTTGATACACAGAATAAATTATCAGTATTGATACAAATATTCTTTATAAATCTTTAGATTTCATTTAAAAAGAGTATCAGCTATGGTGCCCGGGGTTTTTCATTATTTCAGTTCTATTTAGGTGATGCAAGAAGAGAATTCAACTTCTGTGTAAATTCAGTGTCATGGTTCCGACAGATGAAACTCTTCAAAGAACTTCGAGGCATTGTTTACCTTAAAGAATCTTTATCCAAGTAGCACAGCATCGGCACATACATAGGCAAAGCCAAAATCTGAATTCCCCTCCCCTGAGCACATAGTATCAAAGCACAATTCCCTCCTCCAATTAACAGTCATAAATCACATTCTCCGATTAGTTTGAAATGCAGGCTTTCCCTCCAGTTCTTCAACCCGCCTTTTCTTATCATCTCTTATTTCAAAAAAAAACCTTGGTTCTCGCACTGGTTACAATATTGTTATGTCTAACTAAACTCCCATGTCCATTCCTCCTCCTCCTCCTCCCCCCCCAGTACCATCTAATTCTAACTCTAATTCTAAGAGTAAAACATAAGAAGAAAAATGGCTGCATCTCCATATATTGTCAAAGCAAGAACATCCGATGTTAGCAGTGTTGACATTCAGATTATTACATGACACGGGCAGGATCTCTTTTCAAATTATAGGAGCAGAGGAAAAAACTAAGCACTCACCAAGTGCTGCCACGGCTGCCTCAAAGCCAAGTTCTTCATCTCCAGGCATTTCATTGTTCCAATTACGGCTTGGGGGTCTTGACCCTGTAGGAGAAACCACTAGGACAGGAACAGAGATATTAATTAGCTCTGCAGGGAATGAACACTGCCTGGACTGGTAAAGAAAACTAGTGCAAATATTGTATTTTAACAACTGTACAATATCGCTACCGTTAAACCAACATGATAAAATTTTCTTGCAAGGTCAGTACAAAAAGTCAGACCTCAGTACCATGTTGAAACATTTTACCCTCCCGAGAACATTTTTTTTCTTTTTTGTACAACTCTAATTGTCATTTAACACATGGCACAGCCGATAATTCAGAATGAAAAGAGGATTGCAGTCACCACAAGGAATTGTGCACTGTTTTGGCTTCCTCAGAGCTGTAAAATATGGTCTTAGTTTTGGTGCTTTATCTGAAAAAAAAAAACCTGTAGTAGAAATTCAGCAAGTAGTCACTGAAAAACTGACCATCTGCTTTAAAAAGCTGGGCATAACAGCTATAAATTAAACAATCTTGTCTCCCCTGGTGCCCACTAAATACTTTGACTCCCATCAATTCCAGGCCAGCAACAGGGATAAATTACTTTGTACCCCAAAGTTTCTGGAGAGTAATTTATAGGAGAGCTGTCAATGGGTAACATTAGGATATACTGGTAGTTAATGAAGTTTTAAAGACTGATTGGCAATCCCCTATTTAGATAGGCTAATTGCATACTTCCAAGCTTTGTGATTAAGGCTACGTTCAGGACCTCCACAGCTCCTTCACATGTGAGCATCTAAATCAAGTGTAGCAGGTATATTTTTTTAACCTTACAGAAAACACCAAGTTCTCATGGACACAAGAACCAACCCACATAAATGAATGGACTGTGGAAATTGCACTGAAAGTGCTGAGTGACAAGCAAACCATCACTGTTACTCTTTCCTCAAGGGGCTTTCTCTTGGGTAAACATGCAGGGGTTTTACCTGGAGCACATAAGACATCAAATATGAAGCTAGCGAGCATGAGAGGCAGGACAGGGCGGTAATCACACAGGGTTCCCTCTCTCAGCTCTTCGGCTCTCCCCCGAATAGTATTCATCTCGCTAGAGCCAAGTGGGATCTTCTTCAACAAGGCCACAATCTCAGACTCCTGGTAAGCCAGCTTGACCTGTGTGATATGGATCAGGGAGAAATGCGCACAAGGCTTTTATTTTAACAAATTTATTTTATTTATTTATTTGGGTTTGTATGCTGCTCCTCTCCAGGGACTCGGAGCGGCTAACAACGTATATATAACAATAAATTACAATTTAAAAAAACCCAAACAAAGATATCTAAAAAATACAGTAAAACACACATTCAATTCAACAATCAACCACAATCATCCCCAGGCCTGCCGGCAAAGATGAGTTTTTAGATTTTTCCGGAAGGCCGGGAGAGTCGGAGAAACGCGGACTTCAGGAGGCAGTTGGTTCCAGAGGGAGGGCGCCACAACAGAGAAAGCCCTCCCCCTAGGGCCCGCCAGACGACATTGTTTCGCTGACGGGACCGGAGGAGGCCAACCCTGTGCGTTCTCACCGGTCGTAGAGAAGTATGTGGCAGAAGGCAGTCCCATAAGTATCCTGGTCCCATGCCATGAAGGGCTTTCTAGGTAATAACCAACACCTTGAATTGGGCTCGGAGACCAATAGGCAACCAATGCAGCATGCAGAGAGTTGGTGAAATGTGGGCACAACGCGGAAGGCCCACAACTGCTCGCGCAGCTGCATTTTGCACTAATTGTAGTCTCCGAACACTCTTCAAGGGTAGCCCCATGTAGAGTAGTCGATCCTCGAGGTGACAAGGGCATGTGTGACTGTGAGGAGAGACTCCCGATCCAAGTAAGGACGCAACTGGTGCACCAGGCGAACCTGGGCAAATGCCCCCCTCGCCACAGCCGACAAATGATGATCCAATGTCAGCTGTATAGTAAATGCATTACTATACACAAAGACTGGATAATAACATTAAGAAAGAATGCTTTGCTCGACGAAACATTCTTTCTTAATGTTATTATCCAGTCTTTGTGTATAGTAATGCATTTACTATACAGCTGACATTGGATCATCACTAAAAGCATTCTTTCTTTTTTTTGTAAAGTTTTTTTATTAATTTTATAATTATAAGTATAACAAAAAAGAAATTTTTCAATATAAAAAAACCCAATTCAACTGAATAAAATCATTTACAACTTTTTACTTTGATATTTTAGTTAATTTCTTATGCATTGTTTGTAGCTTGGAAAAAGGTGTAAATGATTTTATTCAGTTGAATTTTTTTTATATTGAAAAATTTCTTTTTTGTTATACTTATAATTATAAAATTAATAAAAAACTTTACAAAAAAAAAAGAATGCTTTTAGTGATGCGCAAGAATCCTTGCCTCAGGCTGAGAGGGCTGTTTTTTAATCCAGTAATGGCTGCCAAGAAATTCCCTGACTTTGGGGACTAAACTCAATCCATGATCCTCTGCAGAGCCATATACAAGTCTACGTAAGTCTGTGAAGAATATGCAGCTGGAACTGCACATTTTGGAAACTAAACAAAATAACCAGCTAACAGATTGTACCAAAACCAATACAGGTAGTCTTGATTTATGATTTAGCGACTGCTTGATGGCAGTATAAAAAGTAACTTACAACTGGTCCTCACACTTATGACCATCACAATGTCCCTGTGATCATGTAATTGCAATCTGGGTACTTGGCCACTGGCTTGCACTTATGACAACTGCAGTATCTTGCAGTTATGTGATTGCCATTTGCTGACAAGCAAAGTCAATGGGGAAGGCAGAAGAGAAGGTCATGGGTCACGGTCATGTGATGTCTGACTTAATGACCACACTCCTCAACAACAAATTTTCCAGTCCCAATTGTGGCCATAAGGACTACCTATACTGTATCACTGTGCACTGTAGAAAAAAGTCACCCTGTCGTAACACTATTCTTACAAAAACCGCATACTAGTTTTTTAAAAAGCAGAGACATCACCCTGCCAACAAAAGTACGTATAGTCAAGGCCATGGTCTTCCCAGTTGCATTGTATGGCTGTGAAAGTTGGACCATAAGAAAGGCTGAGCGCCAAAGAATGGAGGCCTTTGAACTATGGTGCTGGAGAAGACTCCTGCAAGTCCCCTGGACTGCAAGGCGATCAATCAGATCGGTCCTAGAGGAGATCAATCCCAACTGCTCTTTAGAAGGCCAGATCCTGAAGTTGAAACTCAAGTATTTTGGCCACCTAATGAGAAGGAAGGACTCCCTGGAGAAGAGCCTAATGCTGGGAAAGATGGAGGGCAAGAGAAGAAAGGGATGACAGAGAATGAGGTGGCTGGATGGAGTCACTGAAGCAGTAGGCGTGAGCTTCAATGGACTCCAGAAGATGGTAAAGGACAGGAAGGCCTGGAGGAACGTTCTCCGTGGGGTCGTGATGGGTCGGACACGACTTTGCAACTAACAACAATAACAAGTTTTTTAACTAGAGTTTAGGGGAGAAATTCTTTCAGTCAAACAAGTTGAACCTAGATAGAACTAGAGAGACAAAACCAAAACCTCAGTCAGTTTCATTAATGATATAATGTTTCATTATCTTCAGGATTCTCTAGGTATGCAATCTCCCCCACTCTCACCCCCCAAGCCATCCTATACATACCTCCAGGGCCTTGGTAGATGCTGGCGGCCTCTGTAACTCCAGAGCAAACATGCCAATCTGGAAAGCTAGATTGTGATATTCTTGCCGCTCACTCAGAACAGTCAGTAGAAAAGCAGCTTTGGATAAAGTGTTGGTTGCTATCCAAGTCTGTTTGCTGGTAGATACTTTATTCTTCTTTCCCTGTGGGATGGAGAATTAGAAGGCTGAATGTGAATTTCCCTGCCCTTTGATTCTATAAAAAAAACAATTTAAAAATGGTAAGCATGCCTGGGAATTGATTTCACTGATGTGCCATCTTAGATGTATAAAAATGTGGAGGGGGGGGGCGGTTAACTACACTTCTTTTTCCTTAATATATGCCTAGTTGTAGCAACAATCTACACTTGGCTGAGCAGAATTAGACACAGATCTGAATGGGAGATGATCAGGATATCCCAGACTACAGACAACAGCAGGAAACTGGAAGAACATTTAACAAGAAAAGCAATTGACTTTTCCATGTTGTTTAGCTTGACTTTAAGGCAGCGGTTCTCAACCTGTGGGTCGCGACCCCATTTGGGGTCGAACGACCATTTCACGGGGGTCGGCAAACACCGCAGTCCGCCATTTTTTCCTTTTCCCCTTTGCTGGCACAGGGGGCAGCACCGCGCATGCGCGGGGTAGCACCGCGCATGCATGATGCGGGCCATCGCACTGCGCATGCACGATGCGGGCCGTCGCGCACGCCGCGCATGCACGATGCCGGCCGCCGTGCGACGCATGCGCGATGCGGGCTGTCGCGCGCGCGCTGCACATACACAATGCGGGCTGTCGCTCCGCGCATGCGGGCCGTCGCGTGCGCGCCGCACATGCGCGATGCAGGCCATCGCGCCACGCATGTGTGATGCGGGCCGTCGCGTGCGCACCGCGCATGCGCGATGCGGGCCGTCGCGCCACGCATGCGGGATGTGCGATGTGGGCCGTCACGCCACGCATGCCCGGCTCAGGTTGGGGTCACAGCCTGAAGAAGGTTGAGAACCGCTGCTTTAAGGGAATCTTTACCCTTTTACACACCTTTAATGTGCACATTTGATGTGCATATTTGTAACTAAAGGAGTGCCTTTCAAAATACAAACAAATCTGATTTTCTAGTCTTAGCTGAAATTCTACTGATTTCAGTTGTATCCCATCAGGGCAAATTCAGTCTACTCTAGACCCATCCCAAGAAGATGACTTAAGGAAAAATCCACACATAAAATAAAATGGGCCAAGAGAAACTTTAGGCAGTGTAACAAAGAATGCTATATGATTTTAACCGCCATTTGAGGCAGTAGCATTTGTTTTTATTTGCACGATGTCATAAACCTTTTGAAAGTAAAATGCAACTCAGCTTCAGCATCATTAAAGAAATATTGTTGTTTTTTTTATAAAGTGACTTTGTAGACAAAGCATAAAGGAAAATATTCTCTATAATTTGTGGTCCATTTTAGCAGCCACGCTGATTTATACTTCCCCAATGTTTTACCTTCACACCCTCATATATTTTAACAAATGAATGTTTTAGGAATAAAAAGTTATGAGAAGCATCAAATATACCCATCTGTCTTTGGAATAAGGATAAGACATGAGAGTGTTTTAATGAATAAATAAGCAATGTGAGATTTCTTTTTTTTTTCTATAGAACCACAGCTCAACAATGTAATGTGGAATGGAGTAACTTTGTAATATGGAGTAATTATGCCTCACTCATAATTCTTCGTATTTTGCATTACTTGCAGTCATATATTCAGTATTCGTTATTTTCTAATAAACTTTCTGAGAGTCTGTTTGGTGTTGTGGTTAAAGCCAGGAGATTGTGAGTTCGGGTCCCACCTTGGGCACGAAGCCAGTTTGGGTGACCTGGGGCAAGTCCTTCTCTCAGCCCTTGGGGAAGAGGCCATGACAAATTTGTTAAGGGAGATTCCAAAAATTGGAGACAATTGAACAGAAGAAGAAAAAAAAAACTTTTATGGCAAAATGAGAGGGAGGTGTTCCTATTTATATCAAAAAGCATTTTCACTGATTCAGATATTTTGTTTTAAGGTTCAATCACACCTTGCCCTAGAATTCAAAAGCTCCTTCCGAGTTTCAGTACCTTTATCATCCAAAATCATATAATCGTCGCCATCCCACCTTTGTTCATTTTTAATCCCCACACACAATTCTTGAGGGGGTCCAGTTGTTTCCTCCTTTCCCTTGCCATAGCCACTCTTACTCCCAACTTTGTTTCTTTCAAGCCTGTTATCCCACACTGAATAACATTATTCTGTAACGGTTGGCAAAAAAATAAAAATAAAAAAAAATAGCCAAAGCTCTTCAGAAGATGCATCCTTTCCCCACGTCAGCCTTTGCATAGATCAGGGGTGGGCCACCTTGGCTCTTTTATGACTCGTGGACTTCAACTGTGTGTGTGTGTGTGTTGGACTAGAAGACCTCTCAGGTCCCTTTCAGCCCTACGATTCTATGTTCTATGCCAGAGGTAGGCAACCTTGGCTCTTTTATGACTCATGGACTTCAATTCCCAGAATTCCTGAGCCAGCATGGCTCAGCTTGGAAACCTCTCCCTTTCCCCTCAGCATGGCTGGCTCAGGAATTCTGGGAGTTGAAGTCCACAAGTCATAAAAGCCAAGTTTCCTATCATCTAGGCCGGGGTAGGCCACCTTGGCTCTTTTATGACTGGTGGACTTCAACTCCCAGAATTCCTGAGCCAGCATGGCTCAGCTTGGAAACCTCTCCCTTTCCCCTCAGCATGGCTGGCTCAGGAATTCTGGGAGTTGAAGTCCACGAGTCATAAAAGAGCCAAGGTGGCCTACCCCTGGCATAGAACATAGAATCGTAGGGCTGAAAGGGACCTGAGAGGTCTTCTAGTCCAACACACACACACACACACACACACACACCAACCATTATAGTCAGTAGCGGTTGTTCTGCAGCTGTCCTGATGTTCCCCCACCACCACCATCAGAGTGGAGAGATTGGACAGAAAGGATTACAACAGAGGAATAAGACGTACAAAGGGGAACACACGTCAAAAGGAATGGAGTCAGTTATCTCAAAATATCACAAAATAATAATTATCAACTGATGCTTCAAAGTGAAGGTTTATAGTTATTGCCGCATTAACATTATCCACGGCAACCTACACACATCTGAATCTCCTACTAGCTACTGTCCAACCCTGGTCTTTCCATTTAAACTATGTTTCCCACCAGCATTATACCTTGGTTGGGGGTTGCTCCACTTTGAGATCAGGAGGATTAGCCAGCAAGTCTTCTGCAAGTTCAACAGTGAGACGACACGCTTCGCTACTATAGCCGTGTGCATGAAGAGCCTCTGCGCAGGCAAACAGGACCTGTAAATTGAGAATTGCAGCAAAAAAAAAACAACAGTCTAATTCTTGCTTTCTTTTCTCTTAGTTCTTAGTCTTGTGGGCCTAGGAATTTCACTGCTGAAGCTCATAGCATCTCTTCTTGCAAATTCCCCAGTGAGAAACAGGTTACAACTACATTGCTACTGTAGTTAAGTCCTCCAATAAGCATATCACAATTAAAAAAATAAGTCAACTTTCTCCAAATCCCCTTGTGAGAAATGCCCAACATTCCTTGCACTCCATTACCAAACCCCTACCTGCACCACATTTGGAGTGCGCAATTCTTCAGGTCCAACATAGGAAAGGTACTTAATGGCTACCGTGTGAGGCAAGAAACAAACTGAGATAAACACAGGGTGCTGCCTTATGTGATCCCCATGCTCGATGCTTGGTAATCTGACTGATAGCTTAAAATCTCAAACAGAAGTTCCGTGGTGTAAGATCCATTTGGAAACGCCCTCAGAGAGGGTCCGCAACTTGGGTGTCCTCCTCGATCCACAGCTAAATCTGGAACATCATCTTTCGGCTGTGGCGAGGAGGACATTTGCCCAGGTTCGCCTGGTGCACCAGCTGCGGCCCTATTTGGACCGGGAGTCTCTTCTCACAGTCACTCATGCCCTTATCACCTCGAGGCTCGACTACTGCAATGCTCTCTACATGGGGCTACCTTTGAAAAACATTTGGAGACATCAGGTAATGCAGAATGCAGCCGCGCGAGCATTAATTAAATAAATAAATAAATGCAGATGCAATTCAGAACCTCTGCATTAAACGTGCATTCTACTACCAGATTTTGCACCTTTCGTGTAACATTAATCCTACAGTCTTGTCAAAACAGCAATTGACAAAACAGAGTATGCTACATATTATGATGATGATGCAAAATATGCCTGAGTTATGTTCTATTTCTTTTTTCATGATCAAATGCTACAGATAAATGTTGATACATGGAATAAATTATCCATATTGATCCAAACATTCTTTATAAAGTTATCTTAATTTAATCGTCCTTCGCTGCTACATAATAAATGTTTTTTCATTCTTCCCAGTAAGGAACATATACTAGAGGAGCCTAAAGTAAAGTGGGCGGAGCTTACAGGCCTACCTCCATTCGGTTTTCTTGCTCCAAGGGTTTTATTCCAGCGAACATGTCTTGCTCTTCTTCAATCCCACCCTCTGCTTTCTCATCTTCTTCCTTAGCCACCTCCTGGGGATTTAAATAATATACTTGATAGTCATCTTCTTCCTCTTCTCCTCCAGCAGCGCCGTTTTCCTCCACCTCTTTTGGCTTGGGACATACCCCGGCACTACTTTCATCCGGGCCGTGGAGATCATCATCTCCACTGCCCACTTCCTCCGCGGGTTCCTTGGAAAGCTTCTTGGTGGAAGGACTACTTCTGTGGGCAGGCTCGGTTGCCTCAGAGAAATACACCCCACCTTCATCCTCAAAGGTATCTCTGTAGCTTCTGCTCAGCGGGCTGTCTGTGAAGCTGAAGGTGTTGCTTGCCTCTGCTCCAAGAGCCAAACTACTGTCATCTAAAGTCAACTCGGCCAAGTCCGGCTCCAAAGAACTGTCCTCGCTGCTCATACGACGCTTCCCGCCATGTTTGCTAGCTAGGTTCTTTCCCACCGGAAGCTTGCCCTTGTTCACGGTTGTTTTATATGAAGCTTTGTCCCCTTCCGCTGAAAGTCTTCTCAGAACCCGCTGGGGGCCTTCGGACACCACTTTCCGTTTCCCAATAAGTTCTTTGGGGCGCACAGCTGGCTCCTGAGACACCAGGCGTGACCGGTCTCCCAGCTGCAAACATGTCCCCATGGCATCTGTTCCGTGGCTTCTCCCTGCATCGGAAAAATTTTCTATACACGGTGGCCTGCAGTTCCTCTGCTGGATGGCCTTGACCCAACAAAAAGAGTTCTTTTTGTCAGCACTGCTGTAGGTGATGCCTGGGATAGGATATGCCTCCTCCCAATTGAAATAGCAAGCTTCCACAGCTGGCTTGAATCCATGGAATAGCTTCTCAAGAGACTTCTTATGCTGCCCTCTTTTGACATTGTCTATTACCTTCAACTGCCACTGCCTTAGCTGTGTGCACAAGTCCCTTCGCCTAGCATTATGGAAGGAAAGAAACAAGTAAGAGGCAAAAGTGACCTATTAAAAGCAAAAAGTCAAAATTTACTGTTTGCACATTTAATTTCTTGTTGATCCAGTACACTTACGTTTTTCCTTCATCGGCACAGGGTTCATGTCTTATCAGAATTCTAACATTCTAATACACTTAATACTTTATTTCATTTTTATGTCACAGAAAAAAAGCCTCAAATAATCAAAGCTCCTATGATCCTAGCGGCAGTTTAATTAACTGCCTATACAGTCTATTGTGTCTGGCAAAGAAATTCAAAGGAAATATTTTTCAGGTCCCACTGGATGTGCTCCATGTTTGATGTCTCCCCTCGAGGCTCGACTACTGCAATGCTCTCTACATGGGGCTACCTTTGAAAAACGTTCGGAGACTTCAGGTAATGCAGAATGCAGCCGCGCGAGCAGTGTTGGGCCTGCCCAGAAATGCCCACATATCGGCATCACTCCGCGAGCTGCATTGGCTGCCAATTGGTCTCCGAACGCAATTCAAAGTGTTGGTTATGACCTATAAAGCCCTACATGGCATCAGACCAGGTTACTTACGGGACCGTCTGCTGCCCCATGAAACCCAGCGACCGGTTAGGGCCCACAGAGTCGGCCTTCTCCAGGTCCCGTCAGCCAGACAGTTTCGCCTGGCGGGGCCTAGGAGAAGAGCCTTCTCTGTTGCGGCCCCGGCCCTCTGGAATCAACTCCCCCCGGAGATCCGTATTGCCCCCACCCTCTCCGCCTTTCGTAAACTGCTCAAGACACACCTTTGCCGACAAGCCAGGGGCAGTTAACATCTTGCCCCTAGCCAATGTATGTTTGTGTGCATGTTTGTTGGATGATTGGTTTTTTAATTCAGGGGTACTTTTTTATATGTATTTTAATGTTGATTTCTATTTATGCTGTGAGCCGCCCTGAGTTCCCGGAATAGGGCGGCATAGAAATCCAATAAATAAAATAAATAAATAAATAAATTTTCACAAAATTGAAAAGTGAGGATTGTTCAAGTCATTCCAAAACACTATCTTTTTCCCCCTAAAAAATCTTCATGCTCTATTTTGGAAGTACTTTTCAGATTGTTGTCATACTTGCACTGTCCCCAGATATGAACATTGTTGAAAATCTGTGGGGGAACAGATTTCACTGTGTGGTGCAATGCATCCTGGGAAAAATAGGAATATTTCACAGAAGGATTGTGCAAGGACAAGTGGGGGAAAATATCCTCAAGCAAGACCTTAGCTGTCTAAAAGAAACATTTGAAGCTGAGAAGTTACAAAATAATGACTGGAATGCTGTCCAAATTTTTGCATCTGCCATATTCACTATTTTCTTAACTTGAATTTGCAAATAACTGCACATAAACAATAAGCATGCATTCAAATTTCAACAAAAAAAATCATGCTTAATGCTTTACTATACCGAAATTGTAATAGCTGCTGCTTACTTAAGAATTCATTGAAACATACAATTTGAACATGACGGCTACATTTTTGTACATCACTGTGTATCCTTTTGACAAAAGATGCAGATAATACATGTGGTCTGATGATGCACTAGCATTAATGACGTTATCTAGTTTGGATTATGAAATATCTGCAAGAAAACAACCAAGTTCAGAGCGGTCCAACAAACCCATTCATACATGTGGTCGTTTCTATTAAAAAGGTAACAGGACTGTGAACAGTGACCATATCCAGACTCTGCTAATCTGTTAGTTGTAAGTTACAGGCCTTCAAAACTGAGGTGGTGTTTTTAATTAAAATTTTAAAATACTTGAGAGCGAATGCAGTACTACTCATCATAACTACGTATTTGAAGGACGAAAATTAGAACACGAACTCAAGAACGTGCAGATTAAGGTGGCAATCTGGCACAAAAGTTGTAATAACTGTCCATGTCTGTAATACCTGTCCAGTCAAGCAAAGAAGCTGGATATGAACATTACAATAAAAAAAATAGGCAAGTATATCCATTAATAGACTTTCGTCAATGTCAACTTTGTTATGGACTTTCAGACGTTGCACCTACCGATGAGGGCTGATGGTTGGATCCAAGACAGCAAGTCTCCAAAGAACCACCATCTCGTCACACATACTTGCACAAGCGTGAGCAGCAACTTCTGACTGGCCATTGCCCCGGCCAGTATGTCCACTTGCACTACTATGGGATGCAGATGTCCTTACACTGTACCACCAGCCAGTTATCTGTAGACAAATGACGCAGAGTATCAGATGCTCAAACTTAATTATTTTTTCTTAATCCAGTGGACTGCACATGATTCTAACTACATCAGAAACATGTGTGAGAATTATAAATCACAGAACTGGAAGTCTCTTCTAGTCCAAACCCCTGCTCATGGTAGAAATTCTCAGGTCATCCCAGACAAATGGATATCCAGGTAATGTTTGGAAATCTCATACAGTGGAACATCCATACTCTTCACTACCACAATAAAAAAAAAAATTCTTCCTGTTCAGCTTCCATCCATCAATTTTTATTCTACCTTCAAATGGTATGGAGAATAAATCCATACCCTGGTTCCCATGACAGTCCATCAAATGTTAGAAGACTGTTATCATGTCTCTCTTTAACAATCTCAACTTTAGGTTAAAAGTTATTTTACCGTTTATTTTAGGGATTAGCTCTTAACCCCCTCACAATTTTCCTCCATCTTCTCTGCATTCTTTCCCGTTCCTTAGTGTCCTTCAAATACTGAAAAGAACCAGAACTGGACACAACATTCTAAGTGCAATCTGACTAGTCAGTGCAACGCAGAGCAATACTATCACTTTTTATGATCTCATTGCTATACTTCTGCTGATGAACCCAAGTGGATCAAATTGAATTTTTTCACTCTCTCTTGTGAGATTAGAGACCAGAAATCAGTGCTTTGCCTCCATGAGTCTAAAAACACACCAATTTCCTGTTTTATTTAGCCAAAAACAGCACCATCCACAGAAAAAAACATAGGCTGAAAATATATGCAATAGAGCAGGCATGTCCAACGGCCGGATGCGTCATGCCGAAACCACACCCACCCCATTGCCAGCAATGGGGAGAAAGTCCCGATACGTCACGCGACATCACATGACATCGCAAGGTTGACATGCCTGCAATAGAGCCTTATAGAGATAGTATTTCAATTACTGCCTCTTTTTTGGCTAATCACATTTAAAAAATAAACATGGCTAAATTCTAGAAATGGAAATTGAGGGTGTTCGGAGAACTACAATAGCCTGTGGAATAGCCACCTCTGTCGTAACACTATATTACTGTATTGTTAGGCCAGTGGTGGCGAACTTATGGCATGGGTGCCAGAGGGGGGCAGAACGGGGGCAGAATGTGTGGGGGCAGAACGGGGGCACGGCAGAGGATGGAGCAGGGGCGGGGCCAATTTTGGGCACTCGGTCTCTAAAAGGTTCACCATCACTGTGTTAGGCATTTGTCTAATTCTTCACGTTCCTTAAAAATTTCTAGATAAGCAACATGAGCATTCCATGCCACACACGTTTCTGTGAGAATTTGTTTAGTGAAGGAAATAATACCTGTTCATATGTTAGACACTGGTCTGTCAGGATCTCCAGAAGAGGAGCTGCATTGGTATCCCGTCTCTTAAACATTTCGCGAACAATTGAAAGCAGGTTCCATATGCCTTCAGGTTCTCTCCCTCTTAGGGGGCGTAACAGACAGGCCCACTCAGCAGCAGCTGGGGGTTCCGTGGAGGACAGGTACATGGAATTCACATCACTGTGTAGTTGGAAAAATCGGGTGGGGGGAGGAGATGGGAGAACTTCAAACTGATGCTTGAACATTGTATAATTATTTATGAAACTATGAATGTAGGGGACTTCTTTATAGATTTTATCTTATTGATCCATCTGTCCAATCAGGAAGAGTCTAACACTGTTTAGCAATACCAAAAAAAAAAAAAGTACGTATAGTCAAGGCCATGGTTTTTCCAGTTGCAATGTATGGATGTGAAAGTTGGACCATAAGAAAGGCTGAGCACCAAAGAATGGAGGCCTTTGAACTATGGTGCTGGAGAAGACTCCTGCGAGTCCCCTGGACTGCAAGGCGATCAAACCGATCGGTCCTAGAGGAGATCAATCCCAACTGCTCTTTAGAAGGCCAGATCCTGAAGTTGAAACTCAAGTATTTTGGCCACCTAACGAGAAGGAGGGACTCCCTGGAGAAGAGCCTGATGCTGGGAAAGATGGAGGGCAAGAGAAGAATAGAAGGACAGAGAATGAGGTGGCTGGATGGAGTCACTGAAGCAGTAGGCGTGAGATTAAATGGACTCCAGAAGATGGTAGAGGACAGGAAGACCTGGAGGAACGTTGTCCATGGGATCGCGATCAGGACACGACTTCGCAATTAACAACAAAAAAGGACAAAAGATTTAGTAATACCCAAAAAAGGACAAAAGGCAACTCCCTCCCACCAAATCTTTTTGTGTCACTTCAATCCTCTTCTTCAAAGGTTGTTTGATGTAGGCCTTTTATCAAAATTATTTTTTTTATTTTTAAATTAGTTTCCCTATGGGCTGCATAAAGAACATCAACATTGTGAAATAACGTGGATGGGATTTAAGAAAAATGTAAGTTATATTCTCAACACAGCCATTTTCTGCTTTGCTCATAGCACTTTTCCCCCCCGAACACACTGCAGCATCAAAATACTATATAAGATCTACACCCAGGATTCAATTTGAAAACATGCACACGGACAGAACTGACTGTCATCCACATACTATTCATACCAAATCTTAAAATTTCAAACAAGCTCCTCCAACATTTTATGTAACTATAAAATAGGCCAATGATGAGATTTGGCAGCTATCTTTAGAGGACCACCTTCTAAAACTGGTTTCCAGAACTCTTGTCTATATCCTTATGCTGTTAAAAGCAGAATAACAGTTCATTTAACTGGACAAGTACTAAAGGCACATTAGTACTTATTAGTGGCAAATTACACAGAATAGAAGTCTTTAGAAATGCCTCGAAAATTGGTCACAGCAAATTTTGATCATGTGATTGCTGCAGTGCTGCAACTTCAGAGACCAGTCATTCAGTTTACATTTTTATCACCCTAACTTCAAACGGTTGCTGAATGTTACATTTCAAGGACTATTTGTACACAACTTATGATTCACATGTTGAAATTACAGCTGATCAAATATATACAGCTCTCCACCTACAATGCAAAAAATAATAATCTTTTGCTGTCTTTCTAAAGCTACAAAAACAAATAAGAGTGCAGACAGGCAAAATGCGGATGTTTGCATCTGACTTTGCAAATCTACACAAATGGTAAAGGAAGTAGAAAACTGAAGTTACCTAAATACAACAGGAGAGGGACCACAAAATTTGTGAAGAGTTTTCTTTATGTTATCACTTAATGTAGATTCATCCAAGTACCAGGTGCTTTGATCAGAGGCAGAGGGACCAGCAGTAGGATCTTAGGAAAAAGCAGAGACATTCTTTCAGTTGTTCCAAAGAGTTTGTTTCCTCCTCTGTTCAAGGTTGCAGGTAAAACAAGTAGTGATCCTTAATTTTACTACAGAAATGCTGACACAAATATATATTTGAAACTCGATACAACATGCCTTCCTGCTACTTAACAGAGGAAAAGTTTCCTATGAACAAATCAAGAGAACGATGATCAATGTATTTAAACTGTTACACCTTTATGCTTTTTAGGTATAGGCAGACTAAAGTGCTACCATTTTAGAAACTAAATTTATTTGCATATTTGAAAACCATTGTTTAGGTTATACTTTTTTTAAAAACAACAACAACAACCCACAACATTATTTATTACCTGGGGCTCCACATACAGTGTTGATGGCAGTGGACTGAGAGGACAGCAGTTCATCAAGTAGACGCTGAGCCGTTGGAAGTATCTAAGAGTAAGAAAAACATGTGATGCTGATTTTAAATGTTTTTCCAGAAATAAAGAACTCAGCATCTGGTTTTGATTGAAATTACCATGGTTATTAGTCTTTAAAACAATTACATATACTCCTATTTAACCTTAGCATTAATTCTGGTTCAATTACACAATTTGAACATTTCTCATTTTAGGAACTGCAGTGAAATTTTGCTCAGAATGTAAGCCAATTGTAAGAATGGAAGAATATTGCAGAATACCAGCAGTCTTTAACTTACAGCTGTTAAGTTTAATGACAACTCAAAATTACAAGTCCTGCAAAAAAAAAAAAAAAAAAAACCACTGTCCTGTGGGGGCGCAGTGGTTAGAATGCAGTATTGCAGGCTAATTCTGATGACTGCCAGCAATTTGATTAGGCTCAAGGTTGACTCAGCCTTCCATCTTTCCGAGGTCGGTAAAACGAGGAGTCAGATTGTTGGGGCAATATGCTGACTCTGTAAACTGCTTAGAGAAGACCGTAAAGCACTGTGAAGCAGTAGATAAGTCTAAGTCAGCGGTTCTCAACCTTTTCCGGGGCTCGACCCCGGCCCGCATCGCGCATGCGCGGCGTGACGGGGCACATCGCAAAGGGGGAAAAATGGCCGACCAAAAAAAAGAAAAAAAAATGGCCGACCAAAAAAAAATGGCGGGCGCGCATGCGCGGTGCGACGGCCCGCATGGCAAAGGGGAAAAAAATGGCCGACCAAAAAAAATGGCCAACCAAAAAAAAAAAATGGCCGACCAAACAAAAAAAAGGCGGGCTGCGGTGTTTGGCGACCCCCGTGAAATGGTCGTTCGACCCCAAATGGGGTCGCGACCCACAGGTTGAGAACCGCTGGTCTAAGTGCTATCGCTATTGCTACAACTGTCATATCATTGTCATGGTCCCGTGATCACAATTCGAGCTTATATTTAATTATATTAATGTCGCTGATTACAATTTGTGGAACTTTCTTGCTGATTTCTGGCAAAATCACCCATTGGGGACCTAGATCCACTTAACAACCACACGATTCGCTTAATGATTGCTATAAAACTGTCCTAAAATCAGGAACAGCATATAACCTCAACAATTTTACTATAGAAATTCCCACTTGTGGTCATAAGTGGAGGACTACCTGTAGCTGACCATTCAAAATGATATCCTAATAGATCCCAAATAGGCCCCAGACGCTACCACAGCTACCGAATCCTCTTTGCTGCCCACCATCAGGCTTTAAAAAAAACACAGATTTTAACTTAGGAAATTAACGTTCCACAGAACAAACTAAACATTCAGGTTCCAGCATATTTTTATTACAAAAATACCTCTAAATTCCACATATGATTTTTTTTTACCTAACAATCATATAAGGCCTACAAGGATGCTTAGAGGCATTCTTAGAAAATATAAAAATAGTGGAAAACTACAGTCCAGGGTTTTGTTTTGGACATATTCATTGCCCCAGAAAGACACAGGATTTGAGGAGACAAACAGCATCTGCAGACTTGGAGGAATGGTACATTACTTCACTTTCTGACAAAAGGCCATTTCGTAGCTATCTACCTGCCAGGTGGAAGTCATTCTTTAATAGGCTGGTCTCTGCTGCCCCCATGACAATCATCCAGTGAGACAGTTCACACCAAACTCTAAAAATTACAATATACTCATCAACCCAAAGAAATTCCCTAATCCTGGTCTAAATGCTTTGTCTGGGCTCTCTTTGGACTACTGAGTCATCTGCCCCAAGTCCCCTTTTTGGCCTTGAGGTGGCAGTTTAACTACTAGGTCATTGGACTTTGGTTGATTCAATCCTCAGCTGAGAATGAAAAGAGGACAGAGGCAGCCACAGCAAACTATAATACCACTATTTCTTGCGTACTTGAGGCAGGTTACAACGCTTGTGTGATGAAACAACAATTCCCCCTTTCTCCTTGCAATGCCCATGAGACCACATGAATTCTAGAGTAAGGCAATTCCAGATTAATCTCTGGGTTAAGGAGGCACCTGATCCACTGACTCAGAAAGCCCAGATTTACAGATTTCAAACAAGACAAAGATCTAATTTCTATTTGACAAAAAAAAATGGTATTTTGATTTGCAAGGAAGAACCCTGTTTCCAATTTTACCAAGTTTAGATCACATAGACGTAAACCGTGACTTACATCATCTTTTTTTCATGGAGGAAGAAAAATCCCATGCATCACCCCCATCGTGCGCTAATATTTAAAAGTTTTTATACTGTCTGTTGATATGCACATTGATGGATAGGCATGCGTGGTTCCTATATTGGTGATGCTTTTCGGGAATTTGAGTTGTGTTTTTTTAATATTTAAACACTATTCAAAAAAGGAAGGAAGGAAATGGGGAAAGAATGATAATAGTTTGTAGTTGTACTCACACTTACTTGGGACTGTTATTTATCACAACTGAATTTCTTTTTAAAATATGTAAACACAGGAAGCTATGAGGCTGTACTCCTATAAAGGCTGATTTAGGAGTAAGCCCAAGTCAATGGAGTACCGTACTTCAATGTAAATCATTTTAGGGCTGCTGTACTAACAATCATACAAAAAGTAAACAAATGAAACTAAAGGAGCGTGACCTTTTCAAATTATGTTTGCAAGAGTTAAAAAAGGAGACATCCATCAATATTATTCATACTTGTTTGTCTGGAGTCTGACAGTGCATGAACAAATGAATGAACAGATAAATGAATATATAGAACTTTTTTTACAATAAACTGATACAATCAGCCAATATAGAATGGGATCTATTAGCTGTTCCACTTCATCCATTAAATGTCTTGGGCCTGACCTAATTCTGTGTACGTGTGTGCTTTTTAGATATATTTCTTTTTAAGGAAATATTAAAGTATTAATATTCCTATGTGTGTATTTGTTTTTAAGGAAATATGTTTATTGCATCCAACCAATTAAAAAAGAAAAAAATACCTACATAAACAAAGGTTGTTGTGATAGCTGGAAGCTGATCTCATAAGGTAAAGCACCCCTTCCCCCCAGATTTCCAAAACTGTTCAGCCCTCTTTGTCCTTTTGTAAAATAGCAATACATTTTAATAAATATAAATTATAATAATTCATGTTATAAATTATAATTATAATAATTATAATTCATATGTTGACAGACAACACATATCACATTTATTATTATAAATCATATGAGATTCCAATGTTGTATAATAATTATTTTGGGCATTTCTCATACATGAAACATGCTGTTTTTTATGTCCTGATACAGTCCAAATGTTGGGGATACACTGAAGAACAACATAATGCAAACTTTATCAGCAATGCTCTCTAGTTACACTAACTACAGACTACAATTCAAAGTATGGAAATGACAGACACTTAAAAAAGGTGAATATTCCAGCTCTGAAACTGCACTTTCAAGCATCAAACATACATAACATTTTATGTCGTATTAATGTCACGTTAATATAAATAATGTGCAATAATCTTCTTATTTCAAAGTCTGTCTACTTCATATTAAGATGGTTATCACCTAGGACCTCAGCTGATTCCTCCAAAACCTCTAACAAGTGTGAAACCTGGACAACAATGGCATCAGGACCAAACTATATGTGGTTAAATGGAATGAACTACAAAGAAGCACTTTTATCTAAGTTAAGCTATTTTGCTCTATAGAAATTTTAAAAGATAGCTATATCAGAATCAAAACATCCCAAAACGGATTTTCTGTACATTTGTACTGCCAAATATAAAATCTTCGTACGTAAAGGAACAAAATGTCTTTCTGTGACTTTATGTATTCCAAGGTTTTCAACATTAGTTGTGTTTATCTTATTCTATTTTGCTATGTTTGAGGTAAAAGTCTGGGTCTTTATATACTGCATTTATGTGCTTCTTTAGGCCTGGAAATCACGGACTATAAAAGGGTAACATGTTTTTACTTCCATGGACAACGTATTAACCTTTTTAAAAAAAATTATTTTCATTATTTAGTAAAACCTGTTTCTTCAAATGTAAATATGTGAACGCTCATTATTAGCACAGAGCAAAGAATCTACAATAAAAAGTCTATCTCTTGGATTTATCACGGTCTGGAGAAACATTTTACTGGATTACGAATGTAGGCACTCGGGGTGAAGTAACAATTATTTTGGGCAGGTAGGAAAAGGCTAGGCGGGTCTCTAGTAAAGAAATTGGAAGATGATGGATTCATCTAGATGTCATACCTCCGTGGACACTGTAGGAGCTCTTCCAGTGACCCGCAGAATGGGTGTCATGTGTGTCTTCTTGCCTGAAGACAGCACAAACTACATGTGCAACAAACGGCTCTGTTGGAAGAGAAGATGGAAGGGACTTGAGGAATATCCTTGTATATCCAACTTATTTATTCATCTATTTATTTATTTAAGTAGTTTTTATCTTGTTCATGAATTTACTGCTTGTTCTATTATAACAAGGTCTGCTGAAGTGATAATCTCTCATTAGGGACAATTTTGAGTATTTTTAGATGAAAGGCGAAAAAGCCTCCTTGAAAGACTACCAGAAAAAGGAAAATAAAAAAGTTAGATGAAGTGGAACAGAAGAATATGACATACCTAGCGAATCGTGAGACTTCCTTTGTACGGACGGAGGCTGTTGAGGAATTGGCGGTTCCCAGACTAGGGATGTAAAGATGCCACAATTCCCTGACTTCAGGCTGCCAAGTGCCATGTCAACTTATCCTAAATTGGGGAGAGCGGGAAGCCCCGAGTTTAAATGCTTCAGAATATATACCAGTTCTTGACTTTTTGACTGAAGCAGGCAGCCAGTTCTGTGTATGGTTTAATTTTGTAATAGGTACTCAGGTTTAACTGCGTCTGCAGTCTTCTACCAAGTCAGGCTGAAAAGCCGAGCTAAAATGGGAAGTGTAAGGAGGTTGATTCAGCTTAAATCCTGCTCAGAGAAGCCTGACATCTGAAGGACTAGAATGACACACAGTTCCCATGGGAAATGACTCAGGGTCACCTACCCTAGAGAATTCTGAAAAAACACGGGGGTTATAAATGTATTTATTTATTCAATTTACACGCTGCCCATGTCACTCTGCAAAGCAACGCTGGGCAACTTACAACAATAATAAATATTAAAATATTAACAACAATAGATACAGAACTAAAAAAAACAGAAAGGCAAGGATGGTACCCATGGTGGCATATTCCCTATTAATTTAATAACCACACAGAGCGCCCCCATCAGGACCCCAAACCTGGGGGCAAAACCAGGTTTGAATGCCCTTTCGGAAGACCAAAAGAATGGGGTCAGGCCATACCTCAGGCAGCAAGTACCCTAAAAGCAACAAAATTAATACATTTAAAAAACTGATTGCACAATTATCTTAATTTCTGAGGGGGCGGGAAGAGGCACACCATGCTGGTCTTTGGCCTGGCTGAAATGGAACAAAACTTGAAGAAATTATGACAGAAACGTGCAAGAGAAGATTGATACGTCATCTTGGAATTTATGGTTGAAAGGTCTGTAACAACTTAGCTGAATTAAGTGGATATCTTTGGATATTAGGGAAGCTGGTTTAAAAACCTGAACAATTAGAAATTAGCAAAAGAGACCAGAATAGCAAAAGAGAGGCGAGATTCTGCCTAAAGGAACAATTATAAAGCTCTCCTGAGAATGAAAAATGAAAAATGCTAGCCAGTATCTAATGAAGGCATTTAATTGAAATGTGATAGTAATAAAGTCAAGCTCTACTGAAGTAGCTCATAATATTTCGTGCCAAGGGTTGCCACCAGCTAAGGAGAGAAGCCACCTGTATAACAGCATAATGCTCCTGAATGTTTAGATTCATGCTATGGACTCAACGTGCTGCTCACTTTTGGCCTGTTCTGTTTACATTTATTAGAAATGAACCCACATTCCCTATTTACCTACACGTTAGTAGAGAACTCTGAAAAAAGAGATTATTCCCCACTTGTCTAATGATCAGAGCTTTTCAACCTTTTCACCCATTGTACCACTTTTAGGATATGGCAGTATCCGAGTACCACCAGTCGCCTAGCAAGGTGTCAAAAACTTGATGACAAAAAAAAAAGGAAAATTGATAAAGTACAGGTAGTCCTCGACTTACAACAGTTTGCTTAGTGACTGTTCGAAGTTACAATGGCACTGGAAAAAGTGCCCCCCAAGCCACAGCCGAGCAAAACACCTGCCTGCCCGCTCGGCAGTGCTCTTCCTCCTGTCCGAGGTTTTCATTGTTGTGAGCATTTCTGTTGAGGATTGGCTTCGGGGGTGGGATGAGGGGTGTTTGGTTCGTATTCCCCCCGTCTGCTGGGTGGTTGCAGCAGGTTTTGGTCACTTCACATGACCCTGGGACACTGTGACCGTCATAAATATGAATCAGTTGCCAAGCATCTGAATGTAAATCACAAGACCTTGGAGATGCTGCAACATTCCAGCTGATTGGTGTTTCCTCAGGGCTCAGCAGAAGCGCCAGGATCAGCGCCGAGCTCCAGCTGGAGCCTGGCGCTGATCCTGGCGCTTCCGCTGAGCCCTGACAGCCCTGCAGCTCCAGCTGTCTCTTGCTCAGGCTTGTGCGGTGCTGCCACCGGTTCAGCTCATTCCCCTCCCCCACTACCACTTTTCTAGGATAGTTGCGTACCACCTGCCAGGTGCCAATGTACCACAGGTGGTACCCTACCACTGGTTGAAAAGCTCTGGTCTAATTGGTGCAAGTGGTATCAGTAGGAACACGGAGTCTTCTCATTCTTGTGTTTTGTGTGCATGTGAGAGATGAATTGAGGAGAATTGGAAAAGAGTCTCCATGCCAGAGGACTTTTTAGTGTTGAATGTAGAACAAGGGGTGGCTCCCGTTTCATCTCCATGTTGATGATCATATATCTTGCAGCACTACTGGGACTACAGGACAGTGTTTCTGTTTTTAACCCACGAGAACTTCTGTAACTGTCACCCTGCAGTTATCTGATATCTCACAGAATTCCATTTGTATTGTATTTTCAAAGGTTGGGGAGCCCTTCATAGAGCATGTCCAACATCCTTCCCTATTTTTTTTATTCAGTGGAAAGAAATTATTTGTTTAGAAGAAACTATTCATAATTACGAGAACGGTGCAAACTGAACATCTCAGAAAGTTTAAAAAAGCTATAATCAATAGTCCTGAAGCATCCCCAAAACCAAGATATTACAAAGATCAACCAGAACGCAAACAGATGAGCAAAAAATTCATTAGTTAGCTTGAAGCCATTTATCACAGGTTAAATGAAAACCAAGGCTGCTTATTAAGCAACATTTGTTAACTACCATTCAGTGCAAGAATGCGTCACATTTAACTACTGCATCACACAATATCATGACTACATCTAACGGCAACTTTTCTCTTTCCTTATATTTCCAGTAAAAATCTACTATTCTCCGGAAATAAGAAGAGTTATTGCTTTTTTATCATTACTAAATGTTCTGTTCTTTCACTTTTTCATTCATCCACAACTGATGGTATACTTATGCTTTACATCTGTTGAAATAAAAGCTAAGGAGATGCAATATAATTAGTTCCGGCTTGAGGCAGGGAGGAAAGGAAATCCAAATCAAAGCTACGTAAGACCTTGAGTGGGCTGACTGCATGAGGCAGGAAGTCCATTCTAAGGCACTCTCTTCACCAACACAGCTACAACAGTCTTTGATTATCAGATGTATACATCGTCAATTAAATGTGCTACAGAATAAATCAAGCTCTACATTCATTGACAAAATTGTTGAGATGGTTGCTGCTCTAGTAGAGACAGCTGTGAGACTAGGACAGTGATGGCGAACCTTTTAGAGACCGAGTGCCCAAAAACTGACCCCGCCCCCGCTCCATCCCCCTGCCCCGTTCCTGCTCTGCCCCCATCCCCTGCCCCGCCTGCCCCCAGGACCACTCACCGCCTCTAGGGCCCGCCGCAGATCGCCCAGGCAGCCCAGCGCTATGACGGCCACACCCTCTGCCCACACCTTGCAGCATCAACTACATGATGGGGTGTGAGGGCAGAGTCTTGTCTACACTGCCTGGCTGCCATGTCCTTGGCTGCGCTGCTCCGTGTGGGCCACACTTGAGGGCAAGTCTCCATCAGGGGTGTTGCTGGAGAGGAAGGGGTTGCGGGGGGAGGCAAGGCTGGGGCAATGGCACGTGTGCCCACAGAGAGGGCTCCGAGTGCCCCCTCTGGCACCTGTGCATAGGTTCGCCACCACTGGACTAGGAGATACTAGCAAAATGTTTTGAAATGAAAGGCAAGGAAGATCTGAATCTGTCATAGATATATTCCCTTCTTTCCCAAATGTCATAATGAGTCAATGAACAGTCAATGAAATCATATTATCACATATGGGCAAGGAATTGTAGAAGAAACTCTCATCACTAGGAATCTAAGAGTGTCATTTTTGCAATGAAGGAAGAATGTATCTAATGATTTATCTATCTATTTTTTCACATCTTTATTATTTTTATAAATAGCTCAAGATGGCAAACATATCCCAAATTATTGGCTATCTTCTGCTCGTAACTACAGAATTATTCTTAGCATACAAGTATACTTCCACAATTTTTTAAGTACAGGTAGTCCTCAATGCTGCAAAGGTGATGTGAAAGATAGTCATAAGTCACTTTTTTCAGTGCTGTTGTACTGAATGGTCACTAAATGAACTGCTGTAAGTCGATGACTACCTGTATTGTTTGCTATTAGCCAAACTGTAGCGATTATGAGAGAACTAGTTTGGTCTAGTGCAGGGAAAGGCAACCTTGGCTCTTTGATGACTCATGGACTTCAACTCCCAGAATTCCTGAGCCAGCATGGCTCCGCTTGGAAACCTCTCCCTGTCCCCTCAGCATGACTGGCTCAGGAATTCTGGGAGTTGAAGTCCACGAGTCATAAAAGAGCCAAGGTTGCCTACCTCTGGCCTAGGCCTAGGCCGCTTTCTGACTCGTGGACTTCAACTCCCAGAATTCCTGAGCCAGCATGGCTCAGCATGGAAACCTCTCCCTGTCCCCTCAGCATGGCTGGCTCAGGAATTCTGGGAGTTGAAGTCCACGAGTCATAAAAGAGCCAAGGTTGCCTACCTCTGGCCTAGGCCTAGGCCGCTTTCTGACTCGTGGACTTCAACTCCCAGAATTCCTGAGCCAGCATGGCTCAGCATGGAAACCTCTCCCTGTCCCCTCAGCATGGCTGGCTCAGGAATTCTGGGAGTTGAAGTCCACGAGTCATAAAAGAGCCAAGGTTGCCTACCTCTGGCCTAGGCCTAGGCCGCTTTCTGACTCGTGGACTTCAACTCCCAGAATTCCTGAGCCAGCCATGGCTCAGCTTGGAAACCTCTCCCTTTCCCCTCAGCATGGCTGGCTCAGAATTCTGAGAGTTGAAGTCCACGAGTCATAAAAGAGCCAAGGTGGCCTACCCCTGGTCTAGTGGTTAAGGCACCAGGCCAGAAAGCCAGAGACCTGCCTTAACCATGAAAGCCATCTGGGAGACTTTGGGCCAGTGATTCTCTCTCAGCCCAACTCACTTCACACCACTACTGTTGTAGCAAAATAACAAAAAGGTGTTGTGAACATGATTGCTGCCTTGAGTAACTTGTAAAAATAATACAGGGAGGATACAAACAAATAAGATAAAAAAAAATAATCATCACATTGGTAAGGTCTATTTCCACATTCTTGACTATATCATCCTTTTCAATAAGAATGGCCACAATTGGGAGAGATTAGTTTAGAGCAGTGGTGGCGAGGTGGCACGTGTGCCAGAGGTGGCACGCAGAGCCCTCTCTGTGGGCACGCGAGCCATGCCCCAGAGATGGCAACTGTCCCTTTTCAACCAGCCACCCGCTAACTTGCCGAGGTCCCACATGGCCGGATGCATCCCAGCACCCATGTGCTCGCTGGCCTCTGTATGCAGGGGCTGATGGTGTCAGGCAGCAGCTGCCCCGGCCCCTGCCTCACCTTGCCCTGTGACAATGGCACCCCCGTCCTGCCTTGCCTCGCCTTGCCTCACCCTGTAGGATGAGCCTCCTGCCCACCGCCCCACCTGCCAGAGACCCCCTGGATCTCCCTCAATCCTGCCTGGCCCCCACAGGCATTCCTCCCCACGAGCAACATCAAGGTGATCATGCCCACCTTGGCCATACCCACCCAATCTGCCATGACCACCACAGGCACGCCCACCCAGTGGGCCACGTCCACCTGGTACCCAGCGATAAATAAGTGGGTTTTGGGTTGCAGTTTGGGCACTCGGTCTCTAAAAGGTTCGCCATCACTGGTTTAGAGGCAGTTCTGAACTGCAAGGACTATGAATATACAATAGGATTTACATAGCACTTCTACTGCTCTGGAAGAAAAGCATAGGGGCATGTTAACATTATCACATCTTGACTACTGCTTTCTCTGCCTGAAAACTTTAACCTATAATAGAGCAGAGGCTCTGAGTAGCCACATAATCCACTGTGCCAAAGAAACCACTATACATGTTTACTATCTCTCTTTATGAAACTGCCATCATGCTATATAACATTCCTTAGGCCTATGCAACTTCTTTGGGGTCAGGATTCTCAAAGGGGAATTGGGGATAGACTGTGAAATGCAAGTAGTTAGAGGCAGCCAACTACTTTAACTACAGGAATTTTTCTGAAAATACTCCATTAATAAAAAGAAGTCTACCTGATTATTTCTTTTTTTTTTCTTGAGATACATTGGAACTTTTGTTCTTTGCTACTATTTGAAAAAGAAAAAAAACATACGGTTTTTATTTCTATAGAATAAATAGGCATCCCACTTTACATGCTTTGGCAGGTAGCTGATGGAGTGCAAACATGGGAATTGATTTCTGTCTCAAATAAGTCACCTTCATGCATGGAAGGGAACATCAGTATCCACGGAGGAGCTGTTCTATTTCAGGTTTATGCCAAGTAATTAGCACTTCAAGCTCTGATTGCTCTGATTAAGTTGCATGCACGTACTGACGAGACAGTAGTTAGTGATTCTTTAGTAGGCAGGCCTAGGAGTACTGACGTTAGTGATCCTTTAGTAGGCAGGCCTAGGGGTACTGACGTTAGTGATCCTTTAGTAGGCAGGCCTAGGAGTACTAAGGAGACAGTAGTTAGTGATCCTTTAGTAGGCAGGCCTAGGAGTACTGACGTTAGTGATCCTTTAGTAGGCAGGCCTAGGGGTACTGACGTTAGTGATCCTTTAGTAGGCAGGCCTAGGAGTACTGACATTAGTGATCCTTTAGTAGGCAGGCCTAGGAGTACTGACGTTAGTGATCCTTTAGTAGGCAGGCCTAGGCGTACTAAGGAGACAGTAGTTAGTGATCCTTTAGTAGGCAGGCCTAGGAGTACTAAGGAGACAGTAGTTAGTGATCCTTTAGTAGGCAGGCCTAGGAGTACTGACGTTAGTGATTCTTTAGTAGGCAGGCCTAGGAGTACTGACGTTAGTGATCCTTTAGTAGGCAGGCCTACGGGTACTGACGTTAGTGATCCTTTAGTAGGCAGGCCTAGGAGTACTGACGTTAGTGATCCTTTAGTAGGCAGGCCTAGGGGTACTGACGTTAGTGATCCTTTAGTAGGCAGGCCTAGGAGTACTAAGGAGACAGTAGTTAGTGATCCTTTAGTAGGCAGGCCTAGGAGTACTGACGTTAGTGATCCTTTAGTAGGCAGGCCTAGGAGTACTGACGTTAGTGATCCTTTAGTAGGCAGGCCTAGGGGTACTAAGGAGACAGTAGTTAGTGATCCTTTAGTAGGCAGGCCTAGGCGTACTAAGGAGACAGTAGTTAGTGATCCTTTAGTAGGCAGGCCTAGGGGTACTAAGGAGACAGTAGTTAGTGATCCTTTAGTAGGCAGGCCTAGGAGTACTGACGTTAGTGATTCTTTAGTAGGCAGGCCTAGGAGTACTGACGTTAGTGATCCTTTAGTAGGCAGGCCTACGGGTACTGACGTTAGTGATCCTTTAGTAGGCAGGCCTAGGAGTACTGACGTTAGTGATCCTTTAGTAGGCAGGCCTAGGGGTACTGACGTTAGTGATCCTTTAGTAGGCAGGCCTAGGAGTACTGACGTTAGTGATCCTTTAGTAGGCAGGCCTAGGGGTACTAAGGAGACAGTAGTTAGTGATCCTTTAGTAGGCAGGCCTAGGGGTACTAAGGAGACAGTAGTTAGTGATCCTTTAGTAGGCAGGCCTAGGAGTACTGACGAGACAGTAGTTAGTGATCCTTTAGTAGGCAGGCCTAGGGGTACTGACGAGACAGTAGTTAGTGATCCTTTAGTAGGCAGGCTAGGAGTACTAAGGAGACAGTAGTTAGTGATCCTTTAGTAGGCAGGCCTAGGATTACTGACGAGACAGTAGTTAGTGATCCTTTAGTAGGCAGGCCTAGGAGTACTGACGAGACAGTAGTTAGTGATCCTTTAGTAGGCAGGCCTAGTACTGACGAGACAGTAGTTAGTGATCCTTTAGTAGGCAGGCCTAGGAGTACTGACGAGACAGTAGTTAGTGATCCTTTAGTAGGCAGGCCTAGGGGTACTAATCAATCAACGATTTTATCCAATGACTTGTTGTATTTTCTTCCTTATCTAGGCTTGTTTCACAGATCTCAGGGGCAAGATAAGTAGGAACCAGGGGCAAGATAAGTAGGAAAAACAGAAGTGTTCTTTTAAAATGATAATGGAAGTTTAAAAAAAGTGGGGATATATGAAAACCTCCAACTCTTTAAAAATGGGAAAAAATCTCAACAGAGCACGGTGTGTGTAGGGCTTATCTGTTCTGAGCAGGTTCCAAAGAGTAGCTTTCTTGTAGAGAATATTCTAAAAGGTTAGGCTACAACTGCTAAACTAAACTACTGTAACCACAGAAAAGAGAAACAGAACTTTATTCAAATTTAATTACAAGATTTTATAACTTGTCCACCCGAGACATAATGTATTTTTTTTTAAAAAAAACCAGATTTAAATAAAAATATTTCAACAAAACGTTATTAAAACTGACTCAGCAGCCGCTTTCTCGGAGCTTCTGCAATGCTGGCATTTTAATTGTTAAATTCATTTAATATTTTAATCCCAATCTGTTCTTAAACCACCGCTACAAGATTTTGTTACTATTAGGTAAAAACACAGTATAACCAACCGCAAAATGTTTAAAAGACAGTAAAAATCAGGTGAAATAAAGTGCTAAAAGATGACTACTGTATTACTACCTACTGTCCATAGAAATGAAGAGGTGGTTAAGATAGAAGAGATGGGGAAAAAAGCATTCCAGACCATTCACCGCCATAATATAGCAGTGCATGTGATTGCAATTTCATGTTTGCTATTTATTTTCAGTAACAGAATATGTATTTACCTCTGGTCATGAAGAGAATATTTGGTCTTCAAGATTTTTTAAAAATAGCTTTTAACATAGTTGTATAATTTATCAATATTGTTAAAGAAGCCAGTAAGTATTGGTCACCTGTTTATCTCATGTACTGTGTCTAATTCTAAGCACTATATTTTTAGCAATGAGTCCGAAAACTCAAACAGATTCAAAAGGATTAAAAAAAAAATGATCAGCAGATTAGAGGCTACGAAGTCTCTCTGAAGAAGTCTCTCTGAAGAAATATTAAAGATCACTACAAAACAGCAATGGGTACAACAATACCAATCAAACAGCCCATAAAAGGATGTCACACAAGCGTCAAGTCAAGACTTGTTCTACATTATTTCGGAGTAAAGAACAGAATAATTTGGATTAATATAGATTTTAAATAATAGGAAAGCTTCCCAATTAAATGCTAGAAAAAAGCTTACTGGAACCATAAAAGCAATTCTGAGGCTGTTAGGGTTTGGATGGGTGCTAACAAGCTCAAACTCAACCCTGAAAAGACGGAGTGGCTGTGGGTTTTGCCTCCCAAAGACAATTCAACCTGTCCATCCATCATCCTGGGGGGGGGGAGTTTTTGACCCCCTCATAGAAGGTCCGCAACTTGGGTGTCCTCCTCGATCCACAGCTAAATTTGAAACATCATCTTTTGGCTGTGGCAAGGAGGACATTTGCCCAGGTTCGCCTGGTGCACCAGCTGCGGCCCTATTTGGACCGGGAGTCTCTTCTCACAGTCACTCATGCCCTTATCACCTCGAGGCTCAACTACTGCAATGCTCTCTACATGGGGCTACCTTTGAAAAACGTTCGGAGACTTCAGGTAATGCAGAATGCAGCCGCGCGAGCAGTGTTGGGCCTGCCCAGAAATGCCCACATTTCGGCATCACTCCGCGAGCTGCATTGGCTGCCAATTGGTCTCCGAACGCAATTCAAAGTGTTGGTTATGACCTATAAAGCCCTACATGGCATCGGACCAGGTTACTTGCGGGACCGTCTGCTGCCGCATGAAACCCAGCGACCGGTTAGGGCCCACAGAGTTGGCCCTCTCCAGGTCCCGTTAGCCAGACAGTGTCGCCTGGCGGGGCCTAGGGGAAGAGCCTTCTCTGTTGCGGCCCCGGCCCTCTGGAATCAACTCCCCCGGAGATCCGTATTGCCCCCACCCTCTCCGCCTTTCGCAAACTGTTAAAGACACATCTTTGCCGGCAGGCCTAGGGCAGTTAACACTTTGCCCCAGCCAGTGTATGTTTGTTGTAAGTTTGTTTCGGATGATTGGTTTTAATTTAGGGGTTTTATAATGTATTTGATTTCTATATGCTACTGATTATGTTGTAAGCCGCCCTGAGTTTTCGGAATAGGGCGGCATAGAAATCGAAACAAATAAATAATAAATAAATAAATAAATTCAATTATGAACCAATTACCCAAAGTTGTGTGATGGCCTTTTCCGGATGCCTTGAAGGAAAGGCCGACAACCATTTGCTAAGATGCTTTAATTTAGATTCCCACACTGAACAGGAGACGGGCTCAGTGCCCTTATTTCCAAGATAGTATGATGGGATTATGTGAAAGAAATGGAATCTTGCAAAATGTGTTTCTTAATTGGATTATAAATAATGTGAAGCTGAGGTGAACTATGGATAACCAGGTTTATTACATTAAATTAAGGTATTAACTAGGTTATTACAATTATTAAAGATGATAAAAGTAGAAGGAGGTAGGGAAGAATTCTTAAAACATATCCTCAACCTGAATGTACCTTAAAAATTCAAAGACTGCTACTTTGGGGGGGGTGTAATACGAGACTAATAAGCTATTTATGGAAGTTAGGCATATGAAAACCATTCTTCTTCACACAATTCAGTGGTAAAGTATGAAACTTGCTAAGATTTGCTCTGAAAGGTCTCCAGAGAAGGTTGGATACATGCATAAGGAATTAATATTAGTCACAAACAGTTTCAATATCTGAGAGACTCCTCTCAGACCTGTTGCTATGGAACAGGCACAAGATAGTAGGCTTCTTACAGAAACCTAGTTGGCTGCCTTTGGGGACAGAAATCCTTGCTCTTCTTTTCATACTAAAATAGTTATCTTCACTGCTTGTTAGTATCTAAAGCAGCGGTTCTCAACCTGTGGGTCGCGACCCCATTTGGGGTCGAACGACCATTTCACGGGGGTCGCCCAACAACGCAGTCCACCATTTTTCCCCCTTTTCCTTAGCTGTGCTACTCCCTCTTATTCTATTGGCTTTTGAAAGCCAATAGAATAGACTCTCTTGAATAGAGGCTAATTCTATTGGCTTTCAAAAGCCAATAGGAATTGTCCAGGCTGTCTCTGCCCTGCTGAGCCCGCCAAAAGTCCCAGTCTGCAAACAGTGCTTCAAGTTGTCTGCAGCGAAGGCGAGCTGTCTAGAAGTTTCCACCCCTCCCTGCTGAGCAACTACTAAAAATGTAAGTAAAAGAGGGCCAGGGGTGGGAGGTGGGAGGCCAGCGGGCGCAGGGAGGGTTGCTGGCGCGCGTGGGGCCCGGCGGGTGCCTTACCTCCCTTGGGCTGGGCCAGCTGGTGGCCTAGCCAGTGGTCGCCCTGCGCCATCGCTGCCCCTTGCCAGCTACGCCTTGGCTGGCACGGGGGGTGGCACCACACATGCGTGGCGCTCCCAGGCAGGGAAAGTCCTCGACTTACGACCGGTTGGTGTCCTCGACTTACGACCGGCTGGGTAGTCCTTGACTTACGACCGGTTGGGTAGTCCTTGACTTATGACCGGTTGGGGGGTCGCGGCATTAAAAAGGTTGAGAACCACTGATCTAAAGGTTTTTATAGATATCTATAGGTCTTCAGTTTGGTTCTAATTTTAAAGTTTTGAACTGTCTTGAAATCTCATTTCTCAGGGTATACCTCTTTCCACATGAGTTTTCCACTTAAAAATTCAAAATAACATTTACCTAGGCCACGGGTCGGCAACCCGCAACTCCGGAGCTGCATGTGGCTCTTTGAACCTTCTCCTGCGGCTCCCAGCCTCCTCCGCCATTTGCAGAGAGAGAGACAGAGACAAAGAGAAGCACTTGCGCTTCCTCTCTCTCTCTCTCTCTCTCTCTCTCTCTCTCTCTCTCTCTCTCTCTCTCTCTCTCTCTCTCTCTCTCTCTCTCTCTCTCTCTCTCTCTCTCCCCTCCCTCCCTCCCTCACACACACACAAACACTCTCACACACACACACATACTGAGTGGGGGAAGAGGACTGGCAGACCAAGGGCAGGAGAGAGCCAGCTCAATAAGAATGTGTGTCAGCTTGTTGGAGAACAGTGTGAAGCCAGCTTGCTAGGTGAGCAGAAGATCGGAGAGAGGGAGAGGGGGGAGAGAGAAAAGAGAGAGAGAGGGAGGGAGGGAGAGGAAAGAGAGGGGGGAGAGAGGGAGGGAGAGGAAGAGAGAGAGAACTCATGCACAGTAGCCTCTATTTCTTTTTAATTAAACTCTTCAATCAAGCGTCTTGCGGCTCCCAGTATTTTCTTTTCTGTGGGAAACGGGTCCAAGTGGCTCTTTGAATGTTTAAGGTTGTCGACCCCTGACCTAGGCCACCCAGCATAACTCCTTAACTGATATACATTCAATATGATTTCTCTAACCAAGTTCTTCTACAACTATGCTTTGTAAGCAAAATGATAACACACACTTGTGTTAATAGTTTCCACCAACACCAGATTACTAGAATATCGCTACTTCTATATGCCTAATTAGAAATGTGAACATCCATTATTTAGATTAGATGGCCTGAGAATACTACTCTATCCAATGCTCATCACAACAGCTTGGTATAGTCCTAAGACTACCGGTAGTTAAAAAATAACTTAGAAACAGAACAAACACCCTGCAGAGGATGTTAACTTCCCTTCAATTGAGCATTCATGCAGAAACAATACAGAAAGATCCTTGATTGTACAAAAACAGTGGAATTATTTGCAGCTAGGTAATTGAAGCATCGCTTTGAGCTTATGCTGCCTGCTTTCTGTTGAAACATTTTTTTCTAAGTAGATAAACTATAGGTAATTACTTTTATGTAATCAAACAATGTATTCCTTTCTTCGTAACTATTCCTGGAGCAGAAGCCAAAGACTGTAAGACAAGAAAGAAATAGCTGACTATAGATTAGCAGCATCATACTGAAAGACAGTAACAGTCTTAGCAGCTTTCAATAATCACTCCTATATGACTGGAGGGAATAAAAACTGGATTCTAATCTAACAATTAAAGATGTTTCTATCTTTCATTAGTCTGTTTAATTCATTGCTACATTTTCTGATCATTGGTTATGCTACACGATTTTATTCTGAATTGCCTTTTATCCTAGTATTCATCCCAAAATTTTATTGGGTTTTGCTCCCAATCTGGTTTGGCATTAGAAGATTAGTAAAAGTGTGCAATGTATGTCAAATTGAAATATTTTGTGCAATTTTATGAAGTATAAATGTGAAACTTGAAAAATTAAAACTCAAAAATCCTTACACGTTGCTCATCAAAGTTATTAAACCACGTGCAGGTGATAACTTACTCAGATCACTAACATTCTTAAGCATACAAAGAGTATTCAAAAATTATGAGAGAACACAATCTTTTCATCTGCATTTCAGCACACAAGGAACAGCTTTTTCAAAAGAGAATGAAATAAAAACACATCCACAGAGTATGACCTGGATTTACTCTCCACTTTTGTTGCTAGCTACCTGTTGAGGGAGTTCGCTGATGAGATATTGTGCAAATTTCTGCAACTGATCTCTTTGTAGTCGAGACAGGGACTCAGAGACAGGCGCTCGCAAGCAAACTGCAGATGCCTAGAGACAGAAGGAAAAATAAGATTATTTCTTTAACAGAATGTCATGTTTATGGTTAAATAATTCTCCCAAGGGCAGATAAAGCTGCATAAGAAGCCATTTTTGGAACATATATATATACAGTGTTGTTTATTAAAATCAGGCTTTGGTAAGGATGATTGTCTATGAGTCACAGCAAGATGGTAGACTATAGCCAAAATAGAGATATTGGTATGATTGACTTTGAGTACATTTATGCTCAATCAATATTTACTTGGAAACAGCATAGGTAATCCTCGATTTATGACAATTGGGTCCAGAATTCCGGTCATAAATCAGGAGGTCATTAAGCAGGTCACCATGTGACCTGACTCATTTTGACAACTGTATTTATTTAGAGTCACTGCAGTTTTTAAGCAAAAGACACAGTCATTAGGCAAATCCAGCATATCCAATGAGCATTTTTTTTTTGACATTTTCTGCTGGAAAATGCCCCCCTCCCCAAAAAAAACCCCTACACAAATCACAGTCTTGTGACTGCAGGACACTGCAATTGGTGGTAAATGCAAATCCCCAAAATGCAGTCACATGACTGGAAGGGGGGTAGTGTGATATTTTACAACAGTTAATAATGCTTTGCAGTCTGTAAAGCACGCTTTCCAAGGCTGTTGTAACTTCCAGCAGCCATTAAGAGACCTGTTATTAAGGAAAGACTAGCTGGATGTGTGGAGTTCAGAAGTAGCTTACGGGCAGCAATGTATTATTGATTGCGGATCAACGTATTAACAAAAATAGTCTGAAAATTCATAAGCCACTAAATCAATCTGTTATAACATGACTTCCAGCAGGCTGACATCAAAATAGTTCCTTTTGGTTATTTGACTCCACTCATTTTGTTATTAGATAAAGAAATTCTTTATGGTACATTCCATTCCTTCTAATGGTTCTGCATTAGCATGTAATAGGCTGAAAGCAGTTTCCTTCATGTAGTTTTTCCACAAAATTTAGCATTGGCCACCCAGTTTCCAATAAAAATCCATGTTCCAATCAACATTCTTGACATTCAGAGGACCCCAGACTTCTTATAATGATAGTTTTTAATCAAGAGCATTAAAAACCTTTTGTTTGTTGTATGTGCTTCCAATATAATATATCTAGGAAAAAGAATATAAGTAAAGTAGTTTTTATTATACAGCAACCATATAATGTTTTGGAAACTCTTGATCTGGTCGCTATTCATTTGAAAACTATGGCTAATTGAAATAATATCTGTCCTTTCAACAACTTATGTCCAAATCCCTCATGTGATTCTCTAAGCTTCTTAAACCATCAAAGAAAAATTCTGCAAAACTGTAAATTTAAACTCTATAATGAATCTTGGCCAATTCCTCTTCCCAGTGGATAAAAAACTGTTCTACAAAAAAAGTAAACGAGTTTTCACTTGTATTTTCAGAAATCCAAACAGAATTTACGTAAGAACTGTTCTTTAAAGCAGCTGATTACACACAAAAAAATATTCAAATGAATGCAGTCAATGTTTCCTCACTGCTTCGATGCAGATATAGTCACATCATACCTAGCAGAGTATTTACAAAGTTTATTACTAGGTAAATAAAAATGCCTGCCTATCCCATTATTCAAACCCACAAAAACGGTTTCTATTGCATTTCTATTGTTGTATTTTTATCTTTTTTAGATTACCCAACAAGAAGTGTTCTGATCAGCAGACAAATGAATTAAGAGTACAGAGTGCAAAATTATTTTAGAACAAAAAGAGTAAAATATCACAAAGTAATCCAAGTTAACTAGATATAAGAGAGCTAAACATAGCTAGGATAATACAAGGGCCACCAGGCATCCAAAAATCCTTTTGTCAACTTTTGTGATAATAGTGTTCTACAAATAAATTTTCTCAGTAAGAAGCTGCCTGTCTCTCTTCAATTCATAATCTCTCCTGAAGGAAGCCTTCAGAAATAGTGGCGAAGAATCAAACAGAAGGAAACATTCCTTCATGTATGTTAGTCTCTTTCAAGTGCTTTTGATATTTCCCCTAACATCTGCTGACTGAACCATATGAAAATTGTGGCTGAAAACTTTTGGAGGAAGCTGGTTGCCTATCCTTTTGGAATTAAGCCAGAAACAGACTGGAAGCCTGTGAAAGGGGCAATATAATATTCTTTCAAGCACTTCACATTAACAATCTTAGGTAACTGAAAGTTACAGACCATTTTGTAGTTGATTGTTGCATTGAATGTGTGTGTTTTTTATTGGTTTTTAGATATCTTGTTTGGGTTTTTATATTGTAATTCTCTGTTATATATATATGTTGTTAGCCGCTCCGAGTCCCCGGAGAGGAGCGGCATACAAACCCAAATAAATAAATAAATTTTAGAAGACAGCCCCACTGTAGACCACAACCTGCTGCTTAGTAAGCTAGAAAAAGGTGGGATAGACAACATTACCACCAGATGGATCTGTAGCTGGTTGACAAACCGTTCTCAGTGAGTAGTCCTCAATGGAACTACATCCACACAGAGAGAAGTAAGTAGTGGGGTACCACAAGGCTCCGTCTTAGGCCCAGTACTCTTCAATATCTTCATAAATGACTTAGATGAGGGAATAGAAGGAGGACTCATCAAATTTGTAGATGACACTAAACTGGCAGGAATAGCCAACAACCCAGAAGACAAGCTCAGGATTCAAAAAGATCTTGACAAACTTGAAAAATGGGCCCTATACAACAAAATGCATTTTAATGTGGAGAAAAGCAAAGTTTTACATTTAGGCAGAAAAAAAATCAAAGGTGTAAGTACAGATTAGGTGAGACCTGGCTCAAAAACAATAACTACCGGTACGAGAGGGACCATGGAGTCCTAGTGGATAGTCACTTGACTATGAGTCAGCAGTGTGCAGCAGCAGCAGCCAAAAAAGTTAATACAATCCTGGGTTGTATAAACAGAAGCATAGAATCAAGATCACATGAAGTATTAGTACCGCTTTATAAAACCCTACTAAGACCACAACTGGAATACTGCAACCAATTTTGGTCACCATACTATTAAACAGACGTTAAGACTTTGGAAAAAGTTCAGAGAAGAGCAATTAAAATGATCCAAGGCCTGGAGACTAAAACATATGAAGAACGGCTGCAGGAGTTGGGTCTGGCTAGTCTAAAGAAAAGAAGAAATAGGGGTGACATGATAGCAGTGTTCCAGTATCTGAGGGGCTGCCACAAAGAAGAGGGGCTCCAACTATTCTCCAAAGCACCAAAGGGCAAGACAAGAAACAATGGCTGGAAACTGACCAACGAGAGAAGCAGTTAAGGAGAAACTTCCTAATAGTGAGGACAATTAACCAGTGGAAAGCTTGCCTTCAGAAATCGTGGGCGCTCCCCATCCCTGGAGATTTTTAAGAAGAGACTGGACAGTCACTTGTCTGAAATGGTATAGGGTCTCCTGCCTGAGCAGGGGGCTGGACTAGAAGACTTTCAAGCTCTATTCTATTCTATGAAAATAATGAGAGCAACTAAAATTTAGTTTATATTCTGTTTTTCATAACTTGTAAAAATAATTTGGCAACAAATGATGAGGGTGACTCTTCAGTTTGAGAACTGTCAAAAATCTAATTGTAAATACAACGAAGTTTTCACTGAAAATGTTAGCTCAGTCATAAATATTTAGGGGATGAGGCTGTCACTAATACCAAAATATTATTTCTGATTTGTCCTAAACAATTGATTTAAAGATCACTGGAAATTCATGTGAAACATGTTGATCCCTTCAGAAAACCTTTATAATGCTCTATGGACACAAATTTCAGTAATATTTTTAAGTCAGAGTTCTGCTAGTTATTCTTAAATCTAATTGTATTCCTATTTCATTCATTATAAAAATCTTCCCAAAGGACAGCAAATAGGTCACCTCAAAATTATGAGTCAGTAAAACTTAAGAGAAGAAAATACAAATTATATGTTAAGCCAAATTCTGTAGAACATGAATCTAAAATTGCTAGACACCAAAATTGCTTATTAAAGATATAAAAACTGGGGGAATGAGCCTAATGGTAGAATATTGCTTTAATTTTAATACAGTTTCTCAAATTTCTCAAGAACCCATTTATAATAATCAGCTTATGATGGAAATTGAGGACAGGGCTGTAAGTTCTGTTACTGGACTAGCGTATGTATATTTTGTAAAGTAACTTCTTTTGGCGGGCAGCCCAGTCTCATTTCCAGGTTTCTTATAAATATGGAAATCATGCAGGTGTTTTTTTTCTTCACCAAAACATATCAAAGAGTATGCATCCATTACTGATTTTTTGAGGCAGATCACCTAACATGCAGCATTGACTGTTCCAATGTAACTGTGTCTCAACATTCTATGCCAGTGGTGGCGAACCTATGGCACGGGTGCCAGAGGCAGCAGTCAGAGCCCTCTCTGTGGGCACGCGCGCCGTCACCCCAGTCCTGGGCCTTCAGCTGGGTTTTATAAAACCTTTTCGCTTTAGGCTTCTGCCACCGTGTGCAAAAAAAAAAAAAGGTTCAATCAATCAGTCAATGTCAACTTCTCGCGGGTAAAAAAAAAGATCTCGCAAAGTTGGAATTGATTGATTGAACTTTTTAGTCCCACCCAGTCTGCCGTTACCACCGCGGCCACGCCCACCCAATGGGCCACACCCAGTCAATGGGCCACACCCACCCAGCACCTGACGATGCATAAGTGGGTTTTGGGTTGCAGTTTGGGCACGCGGTCTCTAAAAGGTTCGCCATCACTGTAAATCAGTGGTTCTCAACCTTGGGGTCGCGACCCCATTTGGGGTCGCGAGACCATTTCGCGGGGGTCGCCGGGCACCGCCGGCCGCCATTTTGTTTTTTTTATTTTTATTTTTTTAAAAGAATTTTTAATTTTTTTAATTTTTTTTTTATTTTTTTGGCGCACGCGCGCACCGCGCACACTCAGATCCACCTGTCGCGCCGGAAATTTTTTTAAAAAAAAATTTAAAAAAAAATAAAAAAAATTAAAATAAAATAAAATAAAATAAAAACAAAATGGTGGACCGCAACGGGCAGATCCGCGCATGCGCGGCGCGTGCGACGGGCCGATCTGCGCATGCGCAGATCCGCCCGTCGCGGCCGCCTTTTTTTTTTTTGATTTTTTAAAAAAAAAATTAAAAAAATTTTTTTTGCGCACACGCGCACACGCACGCGCCCCCGGGTCGGGGTCGCGGCGCGCATGGGCGGGGCAAGTGGGGTCTCAACCTCAGAAAGGTTGAGAACCACTGCTGTAAATCTATGCTAAGCAGTATTAAACAAACACCTTTTTTCAAGTCTGAGTTCAACTAATGAAACAGAAACTAAAATCAACAGAACTTTTCATTATGGAATACTTGATTTTTATGTTTTACTGTGCAATAAAACAACAGCCATATTTCAAAGCCTACATTGTGTATCCGAAAGAGACAAAGGGCTACCACATGGGCACACCATTTAGCCCCAGCTCCACAAGTACAGCTGCATGAGGTGATCCTGCATCTGTCAAACATTACTGCCACGTTGTAGGCTCCTTTGGGTGGCACTATCTGTGGAGGCACCACTGTGGCACTCAGGTGGAAACCTGTTGGAGAGCAGGACAAAAGTTATGGTCGGACAGTCACTGAAGCAGAGCAAAATGTAGCTCAGATGTATAATTGAAATACTATTCAGTCAAACAGTCATTCTCTGCAAAACTCAATTTTCCTAGTTTCAACAAAGAATTCAAATAATATATTTCAGCTATTCTCAAAGGATAGTTTTATAGTAAAAAATTACATTTGGATAGACGATGCTCATCTAAATTTAAACTAAAATCCTGTCTATTGACAACTACTATATCAGATGTTTTAAGCACTATGCACATTTGTTACCCATGTTTGCACATGATATAATGCAAATTTGGGCTACTATTCATGGCCCCCAAAAAAGACTTTTGCAGTTTAATTTCATTTTCAATTAATGCAAGTTTTCCATGATATATAAACCAGAGACGGCAGGTGAAAATAAACTCCTCAGCCACTTTATCTGAATCTTGTTAAAAATATCATTGTTTTAACCCACTATCCTTACCTGAATGTAACAAGGCAGAAATCATGTGGCCTATGAGCCAGAGGATATTTTTTCAGAGTTATTAGTGCTGTTCATGTGGTACTAAGCCAAAATGTAGGCCACAATATTATCTCCATAGCTCTATTCGGTTTTTAAGGATAAGAAAAATGAATACTTAATTCAAAGCTATCTAATAAATCCATGGGTGAAACTTTATCTCCTTATTTTGTGGTAGAACACACTGTTCCTTTTCTAAAACACACATGTTTAATGTTCTCGGGTACTGTAATAGACATGTTTCATCTGTAGCTAAAGTTTTCCAAACATATCTCTTAAAAGTTGGAAATGCTTTACATTCATGCAGTAGTAAGGGGTCCTAATTTCACAGGCTCCTCAACTTAAAAGTACCTAGATCAGTGGTGGCGAACCTATGGCACACGTGCCAGAGGTGGCACATGGAGCCCTCTCTGTGGGCACATGTGCCATTGTCCCAGCCTTGCCTCCTCCCGTGACCCCCTCCTCACCAGCAGCCTCCCTGGAGGAGAGTTGCCCCCGAGCGTGGCCCACGCGGAGCAGCGCAGCCAAGGACATGGCAGCCAGACAGAGTAGACAAGATGCTGCCCTCACAACCCCATCGCGCACAGTTGATGCTGCGGGGCGCAGGCAGAGGGTGTGGCTGCAATGGTGCTGCTGGGCTGCCTGGGCGATCTGCGGTGGGCCCTGGAGGTGGTGAGTGGCCCTGCGGGCAGGCGGGATAAGGGCAGGGCAGGGGGTGGAGCGGGGGCGGGGCCAGTTTTTGGGTACTTGGTCTCTAAAAGGTTCGCCATCACTGACCTAGATTAACAAATAGGAAGTAAACATAACAGTACACTGCCATAATAATTAAAGCAATTATTAGCCTATGGAGATCAGCAACCGTTCTGGGAGGCTTGCTTGCATACTTCAAACTACTGGACTCTAAGCAGAGCAAGTATAGTCTATGATGGGGGAATTTAATCCAAAACATTGCCCAGGCCTAAGACAAAATTAAATCTGATTTACTTAAACTACATCCTACTACAATTACATAGAAGTAATTCAGTATAGTCAATATGATGTATTTCACATATCTAACATGTTTCCCCTTTTTCCAGCTATTAAAAATACAATTCATTGGAAATTTTTGGAATGGTTTTAAAAGCCTGATACAAAGCTTTGGGGCTACAAAATGATAATGCTCTAAATACGGACTTTAGCAAGAATGAAAAAAATAAAGGCTGCCTCTGTTTTAAGATACATTAACAAAGTTATAAACATGAACATGGAGATGAAATATAAAGTTAAAAAAATGACCTAGGACTAGCCCTATTTGAAATAATTGCAAAAATATTTTAACTGATTTAAGCGTCCGCAAAAAAAAATATTTTAAAGTCAATTATAGATTAAGACTTGCCCACCTCAAAGAGGATCCAAATAATCCATTCCTTTCTGTCATTTGGAGACATCTAAGAGAGGAAGAATTCACAAATGTCTCCCCAGCTAGTTCTAAGGATGTCAGGATAGAGTGCAACTTTATGTTTGCTCAGAAAGCATACTCAGATATGTAGAGAATATGTTTAATACTCATCAAAATCTGCCTCAGACATTTTTTGCATCGGACATGAGATTTTCAACAGCAGTGTAAGTAAAGTGCTCATCAAAATCTGCCTCAGACATTTTTTGCATCGGACATGAGATTTTCAACAGCAGTGTAAGTAAAGTAAAGGAGAGCAGATCCTGCACTAAGCAAGTGAATTAGACTCAATTCTAGTTTGTAAGATACAAACATCATACCTATCTGTAATGGGTCTTTAACAGCCCTCATTCTGAAGAGTTGCTCGCCTCGTTGGAACTCATCTGCACTGCCATTTGCCAAGCATGAATATAGCCTAAAAGAAATAAATCATTCTATTATTAGAATGATCTTCAATGGAGACTGACAAGTGCATTCCATTCCACAGACAATGCAGAAATTAAGGGGTAGATTTCAAAGAGTAGATTATATCACAGTGAAAAAAGGCTACGTTAAAACATAGAGGCAATTTCATCACATACAGATTCTTAATTGCGAGTCACAATTTGCCATGTCAAATTGTCTCTTCTATACAGCTATTAAACCTATGAAATCATTTCTTTTACAGACAAAATAGACAAGCACTTACAACTCAAGACTGTTATATGGGGTCTAATTTTTAAAAAATTTTAAACATAGGCAATGGTAGGTTGAAAGCTATGAATTTCAGGTCAAAGTTATACATTAAAAATCCATTCAAAACACAAATATGTTCATTTTAAAAGAGAATGAATATATCATGGATTGATTATTAACTAGGCATGAAAAGCGTACATCTTACTATGCAGCTTAAGACATTTATATCCTGACCTTCTCTCCAAAAATGTTCCATGTGCCTAATATAATTCTGAGAGAATAGCTGTGGAGTTTAAAAACCCTTCCTGCTTCCTTTCGCCTAATAGCCTAAGAAAAGGGGGCTGTTCCCATTAAAAAGGCACCTGTTTCAAATGGAAATTTGCTTGCTGATCTCAAGAGCAGAGAACATTGTGGAGTTGATTTGAGAATATCATAAGACAGAAGACAACTTCAGGAAAAAAAGTTAAGAGATAGAAGAATAAGACCGGGAAAAGAGGCCCAAAAGTTCTATGGGAGAAAAGAATCAGCAACCAGGAATTATGTAAGTATGTGCATGTATACATTATACTAGGGTTTTTCAACCAGTACCACCTGTGGTACAGTGGCACCTGGCAGGTGGTACGCGACCATCCTAGAAAAGTGGTAGTGGGGGAGGGGAATGAGCTGAACCGGTGGCAGCACCACACAAGCCTGAGCGAGAGACGGCTGGAGCTGCAGGGCTGTCAGGGCTAAGCGGAAGCGCCAGGATCAGTGCCCCTTTCCAGCTGATCGGCGCTTCTTCAGGACTGTCAGGGCTCAGCAGAAGCACCAGGATCAGCGCCAGGCTCCAGCTGGAGCTCGGCACTGATCCTGGGGCTTCTGCTGAGTCCAGAAGAAGTGCCGATCAGCTGGAATGTTGCAGCATCTCCAGGGTCTTGTGATTTACATTCAGATGCTTGGCAATTGATTCATATTTATGACGGTCACAGTGTCTCAGGGTCATGTGAAGTGACCAAAACCTGCTGCAACCACCCAGCAGATGGGGGGGGGAATAAAAACCAAACACCCCCCACCCCCACTGCCAATCCTCAACAGAAATGCTTACAACAATGAAAACCTCGGACAGGAGGAAGAGCGCTGCCGGGTGGGCAGGCAGGTGTCTTGCTTGGCTGTGGCTTGGGGGGCACTTTTTTCAGTGCCATTGTAACTTCGAACAGTCACTAAGCAAACTGTTGTAAGTTGAGGATTACCTGTACTTTATCACCTTTTTCCTTTTTTTTTTGCTCAAGTTTTTGACACCTTGCTAGGCGACTGGTGGTACTTGGATATTGCCATATCCTAAAAGTGGTACAATGGGTGAAAAGGTTGAAAGGCCCTGCATTATACAATACTGCTGAAAACTCCTGCACTAGGAGAGGGGAATAAAGAAAGGCTTTGCCAGCTGAAGAAACAAACTTAGAAGAAATTAGCAATAAGAGGACCAATCCATATGGCTTAAACTCACAGTTCCTGGAGTTTGTAGAGTATAGAAAGCCTAATAGTGATGTACCCTACATGGGGGACCAACACAGACAGTAACAGAGAAATGAGATTAGCATCTTTGAAATGCCAGGCTGCCAGTGTAAGGAAGACCCAGGAGGATTTGGAAGGCTGGGCTGATTTAACTATTTGTCTACATTATTCTATTCCACAGGTTGGCAACCTGTGGCTCTGGAGCCGCATGCGGCTCTCTGAGCTTCCCCTGTGGCTCCCAGCCTCCTCTGCCTTTTGCAGAGAGAGACAGAGACAATTGCGCTTCCCTGCTTCTGTCTGTCTGTCTCTCTCTCTCTCTCTCTTTGTGTGTGTGTGTGTGTGTGCGTGTGTGTGTGTGTGTAAGTAAAAGAGAGTGCACTCACAGTGTTCTCCGAGGAGCTGAAAAGCTTACTGGGCAGAGCTCCTCCCTTTGCTGCGTCTCTGCAGAAAACAGGAAGCAGGAAGGGCAGGAGACAGCTAGCTAGCCCAGCTATGCTGACTCAGGAATTCTGGGAGTTGAAGTCCATGAGTCATAAAAGAGCCGAGCTTGCCTACCCGAGCTTGTTGGAGAACAGCTTGAAGCCAGCTTGCGAGATGAGCAGAAAATTGGAGAGAAGGGGGGAGAGGGAGAGAGAGGGAGGGAAAGAGAGAGAGAGAAAGAAAGAGAGTGGGGGAAGAGGACTGGCAGACCAAGGGCAGATAGAGAGAGAGGGAGGGAAGGAGGGAGAGAGAGAGAGAGAGAGACCCTTTTGACATTTAAAATGAAGATAACACTGCATATGTCCTTTTTTACCTCTGTGTGTGTGTGTGTGTGTGTGTGTGTGTGTGTATACATATATATATATGTATGTGTGTGTGTGTGTGTGTGTGTGTAGGTTCTTCGGGTTTTCTCCCACGTAGAATTTGAAGTGTCTTGGCGACGTTTCGACGAAGTCCCATTCGTCATCTTTCGAATGGGACTTCGTCGAAACGTCGCCAAGACACTTCAAATTCTACGTGGGAGAAAACCCGAAGAACCAAAGACCTACATACAAACACCCGCGAAAACCTCAGAAAACAAGTGTGTGTGTGTGTGTGTGTGTGTGTATGTATATGTATATGTATATATATATATGTATATATATATATGTATATATATATACATATACACACACGCACACACACATACATACACACACACACACATATACAGACAGACACAGACACCCCTATAATAAAGGTAAAAAAGGATATATGCAGTGTTATCTTCATTTTAGATATCAAAAGGGTTTTGCGGCTCACGGTGTTTTGTTCTCGGTGGGAAACGGGTCCAAGTTGTTGCAGAAAAATGAGACCGGAGCCAGCTCTTTTGGGAAGGAAAGGTTTATTGCGCAGGTTCAGAGAGCTAAACAGAGCAAAGGGTCTGAACCCCGAAGGGTGGTCTTCATAGCATACTTATAGTCCATAATACGTATACATTTCCTGATCACACAATATTCCTTACATGGTTTCATTCTATACTTCCCTATTCGTACATGTGGAAAGCTATCAGACAGCAGCCATAGATCATATGCTCTAGACAAAACAGGGCATAATCTTGATAAGTTCTGATACAGCAAAGCTAGTTTAAACATTTCCCGTGAGACAGGAAACCTCCTTCAGACCCAGCAATTTCTGCTAGACATGCTAGACATTGGTATTTTTCCACTTTCCCATTTTAAAGTGGCTCTTTGAGTGTTTTGGGTTGCCTACCCCTGCTCTATTCCATTGCAAATCAACCAGACCTTAAACTGGACAGGCTATAGTAATTTCTCAAAAAATAAACCGTTGGATTTAGCAGTTTCCTGGTTACACAAATAGCCCCTCTGCATCAATACAAAGATTAAAATAATCACCAGAAGTCCAAATCCTGATTAGATAGTGTGTCCTTTAAAAAGATATACGTTGCTTATTTATTTATTAAATTTATTTGCCGACCACCTTATTTCAAACGACTCTGGGCAGCTTACAGCACAACTGTTCCCAACAAAAGTTGTGTATCAAAAACTTTTTTTTTCCTGAGAGGCGTAAAGCTTCCTCTATTTCAGCTTATAAAGTTCAAATTTCAGATTTTTTCGTCGTGCTTAATTCATTTAAACAATTAACCAATTTAGTGGGCATAATAAATCGGTTAGTTAATTAAACGAATTGAGCATAAGGAAAAATCTGAAATTTGAGCTTTATAAGCTGAAATAGAGGAAGCTTTACATCTTTGAGACGGAAAGCCTTTTGATGAACAACCTGATTCTGAAAAAAAAACTGAAAAGCTTGCTTACTCCTTGTTTGCAGGAATTAGTGAAAATAATAATATAGGATAACCACCTGATATCTTCTTCGTTCTCTGGAAAGCTCCAAAAGGCAATACGAAGCTGCAGTTGCTCAGGCACAGGTGGGTAGACTTTTTCCACTACTTCAAAGGGAATGTGAAATGCCACCTGCTTGGCTGACAGTTCCACCAGTGGGATCACCGACCCATCTAAAAGAAATGAAGAGTATTGGCTAGTTATCTGAATTCTGCAGAATTTGATCATTAAGAACGAAGGCAAAAGACAGAAAACGTCCTGGCTTTTCTAAGTGCAAAATATCTTTTTAATATTTTTCAAGAAACTGTAAGAAATAGTCCTATTCATAAAGATTAAGATGTCAAGAAAAAAAATAACCCCTTTTGTCTTCAATAAACCGCTTGCTATAAACCAATACTATAATAGCATAGTGCAGGAGTAGGCAACCTTGGCTCTTTTATGTCTCGTGGACTTCAACTCCCGGAATTCCTTTTTTTTTTTTTTTGAAAATATATTTTATTAGTTTTTTTAATTTTTACAGAAAGAAGAAACTACTCAAATCAAATCATAGTGTTAAAATAAACAATCATCCATAAACAAAACATAAGTACATTTTTCAATACATCTAATACTAATAACTCAACTGAAAATAATCATACCACACAATTAACATTACTGCTCGGTACCCCCACCACCACATCCCCCCCGACCCTAACCTTCCCCCCTCACTTACCAACTAACTACCTACTTTCCTCCCTCCTTCTCTACTTCTCTATACTCCACCCTCCTTACTCATCCCCCCTCTTACCAACTTTCTTTCTACTTTCCTCCCTCCTTCTCTATCTCCGTCCTACTCTTCCCCCTTCTTATCAACTTCCACTTACATCAGCCTTCACTCCTCCTTCCTCTTTCCAACAGATGTGGTGCCCAGAGGCCACCCGAGCAACCCCTTAATGACAGTAATTACATATTCTTACATCCACCCCAATTACAGTTGAGAAAACATCATATATAAAATTATAAACCCTCCCTAACCCTCCCTCCCGACTTCCCAGAGTGAGTACAGGGTAAAACAAAAGAAAACCCACTACATTAAACAAAATTATTATATAATCCTAACAAGAATTTTAAACTATATACTATATACAATCTCTAAATCATTTCAATCCATTAAACAAAACAAACAAATCATCTTGTTAAGAATAATTATTTTCATTTACATATCTAAACCATCAATCTAAGTCAAACCTTAAATCACTTCAATCCATTGAGAGGTTATATAAAATCGCCCAAACAATCAAGTTTTATATACATCTTCCAGTAATCAACCTCTTTCAAACCATTGAACATCAAATAAAAAAAATTCATCTTTTTAGAAAAATAAACAAATAATATCAATAAACCCCTCAATTCAAAAAAAAAAATATGTTCTTAATCAATTTAATATATCTTCCATTAAACATCCTCTCTTACATCTTACTTATAAAATTGGTCTTTAATTCAGCCCATAATCTTAGATTAGCCTTAATTCCTTACATTTAATTTTAAATTTCACTTCTTCAATCGACTTCAGGGCTTTCTCATCTGTCAGATAAACCTCCATAACAAATACAATCTATTTATTCCATTTCTAACTTACATTCCTTCAACCTTATCAAATCACATAATACTTATCTATCCCATCAATCAATCAATCAATCTAATGTCAAACCTAGATCATTTCAGAGCAAATACATTCTTCATCAATTTAATTGTATCTTCCATTAATCATCTTCTCTTACATCTTACTCATAATCTTAGTCCTTAAATCAGTCCATAATTTTGAATTACCCATAATTCCTGCATACAGTTTTAAATTTCACTCCTTCAGTCGAATTCTAGGTTTTTTCTTCAACCAAGTAAACCTCCATAACGATGCCTCCCTTCCAAATAATAAGTCTCTCTTCTTTACTTGCAATATCATTTGAGTCCAAATAAACCGTCTTAACCTTTGCATTAGTCCTGTTACTCTTAGCCATAAACTTTTGTTGAGATAACAATTCAAATCTCTGTCTTTGCTTTTCCCTATCCTCAGGCCCATAAGTAAGTTGCTTCTTAAACTGAATCAATGTCTCTTTTTTCTCAATTAAATCCTCTTCTTGCTGCTTATCTAAAAGGAATAACCATCCCCTCCTTTCTTGAAACAAATCCTCTTCCTCCACTCCATAGATGAACTGTTTATCAAGCAAGATCCATTTCCCTTTATTCTCTTTATTCTCAGTACTGTCTTCTTCTTGTTCTTCTTCTTGTTTAGATTGCACTATAAAATATTCAGCAGTCGGTTGTAAATCAGTTTCATTTGGAAGAAAGAATCTGGTTAATATTTCTGTAATGGTCTCTTTCAGTATTGCTTTAATCTCTTTCACTATTGCACGCCTTTCTTCTTGAGATTCATCAATACGATCCAAAATAAGTTTAACATTTGAATGTAAATTCCACTCCATTTTAAATTTAAAACAATCACTCTGGCTTTAATACAATTCCTACGGCCGTCTCTCTAGCTTCGCTTACGAGAACAAGGAGAGAGGAAAAAAATGGAGAATTCACTTTCACTTTCAAACACTTTCCTTTAACAGTGAAAGCAGTGAAAGCTATACGCCATTTTGAAAGCATTATGTTGATTGTAGAAGTTAGAAATATATAGCTAGAAAAACAATAAAAAAAATACTTGCAATCCAATAAGAACTCCTGTATTCACTCAGTCTGCTTACAGTCTCTCTTGTGTTCTATTTTTATAAGCAGAAGCGGTCGCGGCGTCTTTCTCTGTCTGATGACAGAAGCGTCTCTGGGCAGGAGCGTCCTCAGGAGCTTAGGGAGCTATCACTCTTGATCCCTGAAAACTTTTTCAGGGATTTAAGAGGTGCTCAACCCTGCTCCTGATGCTCTACACCTCTTCTTTGCCCGAAGAGGGGATTTTTCACCGCAAAAAAAACAGCTGATGTGCGCTGTTTTTTGCGGCTTTACAGACCCAGGGAACGGAGCCTCACAGAGGAGACTCTAGCGACGCCGGCGGAGCCACCGGAAGTCCCAACTCCCAGAATTCCTGAGCCAGCCCATGCTGAGGGGAAAGGGAGAGGTTTCCATGCCCACCCATGCTGGTTCAGGAATTCTGGGAGTTGAAGTCCACAAGTCATGAAAGAGCCAAGGTTGCCTACCCCTGACATAGTGTCATAAAATCACTCTGATGTTGAACATCATCTATGGGGCATAAAAACAACAAACTGTCTTAACACAGAGGCAAAGCCTTTTAGTCTGTTTACTCAACCTCCTACCATATCAAAGATAAATCAGCAAGCAACACAAGACTACTAAGGAAAAAATGGAAATTAAAATATGCTTCTACACTAATCATACTGTCAAGATTACTCCCCAACTGTGTAACTATTTAAACAAATTACCAAATGTAGTATTATTTTTTCCTTTTTCAGTTAGCGTTCGCTAATCAGTCTTGAAAGACTGAGGTACACATTTTATAGAAGCATTTAATACTTGTCTTCTTTCAAAAGATCCAGATAATATTCTGTTGCTGTAACATTAAAGTAAAGCTAAACTCAAATCTAGTCAGAGATCAGATGCAAGGCTTTCCTTAAGAGAAAAATATTTGGTGCTTTCAAAAACCTAAGTATTATTTCTAAGTACATACAACTCAATTAATCAGATGCGGTGCTAAATGTTAATGTAGTTAGTCTTTGGATATACTAGAAGTCTTGCCTTATCTAATTTTTTACTTCTCTGTACATGTACAACATTCTGTACAATTTTAGCCTGAGTCTCCAACTGACTTTTGCCTTCATTAATTTCTTGGGAGCTCATGTATTACTTGAAAGCCATTTCTCTGAAATCAGTCATTATAGCAGATCAGCATAATTTTATGGTTTACTGAGAAAGCTGATGCACTTGTATCTTTTAGTTATTTTTGGTTTTAGTTATATTTGGTTTCATTTTTTTGCAAAACCAATTTATCTTCTTAAGAAAGGCTACACTCTATAGCAGGGGTAGGCAACCTTGGCTCTTTTATGACTCGTGGACTTCAATTCCCAGAATTCCTGAGCCAGCCATGCTGAGGGGAAAGGGAGAGGCTTCCAAGCTGAGCCATGCTGGCTCAGGAATTCTGGGAGTTGAAGTCCACGAGTCATAAAAGAGTCAAGGTTGCCTACCCCTGCTCTATAGGCATACATCTTTATGCTACAACCTTAGGAGCATGCATTATACAAATGATTTCATTTCCCCTTCCAGTTTTGCCTTTTATTCCCTGGAAAAGCAACATACATAGAAATCCTTCCGTTTTCAGACTCAGAATTATGAGAATGACAAGTGGTAGTACCTCTCAAGTAGGTACACCAGGGTAGAAGGCAGGGACAGAGTATGTAAATTCAATGAACTTCTAAGAGGAACAAGTTTGAAACAGGTGCTGATTCAAGGGGCATAAATGGCATGTCTAAAAGGAGAGGGAAGTCAGTGTATGCGGTTTTTCAAATCACAGTTAATTGGTTTCCTGTTATCAGTGGCCTACGAAATGATTTGGACAACAATGGATAACTATGAATTAATCAAGACACACAGCAGCGGTTTGGAGAGATACTGGAGCCACAATCTCTGCTATGTATGCCTCACTTATCAAGGAAATGCTGTTTGCCAAAAGCCAAACAGAAACAATGCCTGATAAAGTACATTTTCAGTGGAAAGAGAAACAGAACATTCAGACTCCAAGCAAAGAAATGAAAAAGAAAACCAAGGTATCCTACAGTAATTATATGGAACAAAAGTAGCCATCCTGGGGGGGGGGGACAGAATATGCAGAGAAGTTTGAAACAATCCTCAGGTGCAACACAGAGGATTTATGAAGAGTTAAAAAAAAAAGGAGCAGTCTGCCCAAGATGTGAGGAAAGTTGGAACACAACCACCACCCCTGAATGCCAGATTTGTTGAAGGGAAATTACTATTGTTATCAAGGAATGTGTAAAATAAGACAAAGGAAGGATGCAAGCCCAATGATAAAATTTCATACTACATCTAAATTTAGAATTCGTACTACATCTTACATCTTAGCATTTATACACCTGTGCCGTTTTGTCAATTCTGAACACATTTCTTTACAGTCTTTCCATCCTTCTCAATTTTTTGATTCCAGGCTTCCATTTTTGGCCTCTCTCCCTATCAATGTGCAAAGCTTTTAAACTGCAGATATTACAAATAAAGAATGTTGGATAGATAAGGGTATATGCTTTGATTGGGTAGGCCATTACTACCTTGCACTGAATCCATAGCATTGTCCATTATATACATTGGAGACACTATGAGAACATAATAAAAAGGGCATAGACAGAATAATCAATAAAATTATATAAATGCAATCTATCACTTTGATAATTTTTCTAATTATGTATTTGTTTGCATATAAGTCTGTTTCCTCTTAGTTTTCAATTTCACTACTAGAATGGATGTGTAATGAATGCAGATTAAAAACAAAAGGGTGAAATGTTTGAGGTCGGTCAGACAGAGAAAGCAAATGAGAATCACACTGCAAAACAAATACATGAAGAAATAATGAACTGGGGGAGAGAAGACGAGAAAGTTGCATTTGAGCAAACCTCTTGAAATTCTGAAAAAGAGAAGTTTAAAGAAAACTTAAAAAGTAATGTATGAAGCAATGTGTTGATATAGTAGAAAAATGGCTCCATAGAAGAATACGGAGATTCAGCAAGTGGTATGACTAATTTTAGCTGAACTTCCTTTTCCCCTTATCTTGTATCATCAGCTTATTACTTATTTTTTGCACACTGCTTAATGTTGCTTACCCTGAAAGGAAACAACACAATGGGTACTTTGTAAGGTTTCACATGCCTTAGTGAGGCTTTGCAAACAGCAATTCATTAGTCTTGTACTTGTCTCTAAAACTGTTTGCCCTCTCAACAATAGCTACCAGGGCTTTCTTTCTACTTTGAAATATTAGCCTCATCATTACCCTATTTCATTACTTGCAACTCTTCTTGTGTGTATTTTTTCTGTGGGGTAAAAGAAGAATTTTTAGCAATGTGCAATAAGAGAATTGGGCAGAGCTATTGTCTGCTTTCAAAATGAACACAATAACGCCATGCGCCGCTGCTTTTTTTTCAGTTTTAAAACCCGTGAAGATAAAAATCTCCGTAAAGTATCAAATCAGTGGCAGACAATATTAATATTGAAACTTTACTTAGCAAGTGCTTCCCCATATTGCTATCTCTGATAATGTTACCCATCAAAAAAACCCATCAACTCAATAGAGCAAATTTCTACCAATAAAAGGTGCAATTTCCCCCATATGAATGCTTTTATCTGAAAGCAAAATAAGATTTGTTGAATTATTCAAATACCCTTTCACTCGGTACTGAAACACAGTTCTATTTTTCTAACATGCCATGCGAATAATCAGGCTGGGCTATTTGTATTTCTGGGGCACTATGGCTGAATTCACAGAAAACAGTGAATTGCACAATGCTTGAAATATACTTGTAATATATGGCGGCACCTTCAGCTGCTCTGACATTTCTAACGTTAATATCTAATTAATTAATATCTAAGTCAGTGATGGTGAACCTTTTAGAGACCCAAGTGCCCAAACTGCAACCCAACACCCACTTATGTATCGTCGGGTGCCGGGTAGGCGTGGCCCATTGGGTGGGCATTGCCCATCGGGTGGGCGTCGCTGCAATGGTAACTACAGACTGGGTGGGACTAAAAAGTTTAACCAATCAATTCCAACTTTGCGAGATCTTTTTTTTTCCCCCGCGAGAAGTTGAAATTGATTGATTGAACCTTTTTTTTTTTGCACACGGCAGCGGAGGCCTAAAGCAAAAAGGGTTTATAAATCCCAGCTGAAGGTCTAGGACTGGTGCGACGGCGCGCATGCCCACAGAGAGGGCTCTGCGTGCCACCTGTGGCACGCGTGCCATAGGTTCGCCACCACGGATCTAAGTGATATTTCTGCTTTTAACCTTTCTGAAATTATAGTGGGAATACCTGCTTGGAAAGAGGAAAACATTTTAGATGTCATGGTGTATCAATAAAACAGATTTCATTAACTGACAACTGATTTGATCTGAAAGAGTTATGTGGCAATAGCACCCAGGAAGTAGGAAATACTCTTTCACCTTTAGTGTCTATGGAGATTCTCAGTCATCCAGGTTGTGGTTATCCCAAAGATGCTTTTCAAAAGTCCAGTTGTGGACTTCCTTTGTTTTTTTCTTTGAAGATGCTTCACTTCTCATTCAAGAAGCAAAAAGTCTTCAAGAAAAAATAAAATAAAGAAAGTTCAGTTGCCTTTTGAAAGGCACTTCTGGGACATTCACTCTTAGGATCACGTCAAAAAGCAAAGAAATTGTGTCAGACATTACAATCATTAGGCATTTAACCCATGTAGTTTTAGAGAAATTAAGCCATCATTGCTATGGTCACCACCTTGTCATTAAAGCAAAAATTCCCCCTATGATGCGTTTTTTTATTTATGTATCCATTTATTCCACGTATATATTACTTGTCTTGCCTGGAGGCAACTATATTTGCTATTCCCCATGTAAATCTTTGAAAATAATTTTTGGAAGATAAACATTTCTCTGCAATATTGCTATTTTTTGCTGCGGTTCTCAAGTAAAATATTTTAGACTCAAGATATACTATAAATATGCATTCCTAATAAGGTTGTCAACTACTTCAGTCCTCTTAACATACAAAGAGCTTTATTATTTGGTGCAAAACTTGACTCATTGACTTGTATGCTAGATTGAAAAAGATCATAGAAATAATATAGGAAAAGTTCCACTGACAGCAAATTTGATCATTGGAGCAATTTAATTGTGCTTTCTTTTGGAGGGTGGTCTACAAAACTTTTGTGCTCCTACTATTTATGTCCAAACCCAAATTCGTTATTCTATATATAAGCCAATAACAACTTGATTTAAAATCAAATAATTGATTCCTTTAGCCAAAGCCATCTATTAATTCATTATCTTATATACCGGTACTAGATCTGGATATAGAAAATCATAATAAAAAAGGTTTAAAGTTAGCTAAGTTTATTTTAAAAAATCATTCCCAACATTTCCCATGTGCCACCACTTACTTTCAAATGCCCATCTTAAGCCTTCAATTAATATTCTACTTACAATGGTACTTATGCACCCTGTTTACACAGTTTACACTGTCAAGTCAACACCTTTACATTAAATGGTTAATTTGTGCCTAGCACAAATTGGTATCAAGTCAACAAAATTACTATTTTAGTCCTCAGGAGCAAAAACAAAAGAAAACCCATTGTAAGAACTTTAAAACTTCAAAAGAAAAATATGAATTTCTGCCTGACAGCTTTGCATAAATTCTTATTTTCTGTTAAATTTATTTTTAATATGCAATCAAGGTCAGTCTAAAACATCATATTGATAATTTTATTGAATCTTCATGCAATCAATCTAACTATATTTCCAAATTTGTTTCTACCCTCTTACATCTCAAGAAAGTTTAAAAATGCACAATATTCTGCAGGATCTGTGGTGAATTTCAGAACTCCAGATTTTGTTTGTTTTCACAGGTAATACATGTGTTCAGTCATGTTGCTTTCCCTTTAGTGCTCACCTCACAATACCCTAAAACCTTATTTTGTTTCCTTTTTGGCTAAAGTAAAAGATTCCTTTCTTTTAAATTTCCTAAAATGTTTATATTATGTATACAAACATAGGCATTTTAGGACTGATAGTGTAAGAATAATATTTTGAAACAAATGATTAGAAAAGTCAGCCTTTGGTGTGTTTTTTTTTTTCACACCAAAGGATCTCTATTCCAAAGAATAATCAGAACCTAATAAAAAATACATGTAGAGTCAACACAAATTAAATCTTATCCTTTACATTTTTGAAAAAAGTTATTTTAATACACGTCTACATTTTTTTTATAAAAAATCCCAGTTATTTAAAAACAAACCTAACAGTAAAACATTAAATATAACTTAGGAAATAAAAATTAACAGTTTAAAAAAAAATAGGCAAGCATTCATATATTGAAGTGGGAGGGATTTCCAATGCCAGGGTGCTCTGTGTCAGCTGAAAACAGTACCTATGATTACTTTTTAATGTTCTCCTCTCTATTAAAGATTGCAATTTAGCTGTAACCTCTTGAAGGACACTTGATGCTATTCTGGCTTTTTTCAAAACTTTTATCTTATATTTTGTTTTTGTGTTTTTCATTCCAACACATGTTCCAATCATGCAATTAAGCAACTATAAAGCTATTTCCCTGTGAGCAAAAATACGTGTGAAGTGGAAAGAGCTATTAAACTACAATGGAATATTTTATTTAAAAACAATCTGAATTCTCGAGTCTTAAATTCATTTCATATTGAACCCCCTGCAAAACTATATGTTTAATAAATCTGATTGGACATATTCACAATCTTCTTTAAATTGTTTTTAAGAGTAATTAAGAGGATACAGTCTTACATGATTTAAGGATTAAATCATACAGCTATAAATCTCATACAGCTGATCTTTCATCTTACTCAGCTATCAGTATTGATGACCTATAGACCACAGATTCAAAAACATTAGTGTCACAATTTCACTTACCAGTAATAAAATGTTTATAGAAGTTATCTACGTGTGTGTGTTCACAAATATGCACACACACATATATATAAACACACTTGTAACACTACAAAAATATTTCTAATATTTCTACCACTTCTTTGGTGCAATGATTAAAGGCACCAATCTAAAAACAGGTTTGGCTGAAGTTCCAATCTTAGTTTAGATAAGAAGCTCTGTGGGTGATTTTGGGCCAGCCCATCTCTCCCTCAGCCCTAAGAAGACACACACAACCTTGGATTATGTTGCCAAGAAAACTGCAGGAACTTGTTCAGGCAGTTGCTAGGAGTCAAGACTGACTTGAAAGCACAAAATTATTATCTGTGTCATGTGCATGTCAGGGAGCAAAGGCAGGTTATGAATACATTGCATGAGACTGTATGTTTACTAATCCAAAACAGTCCAAAATAAATGAACCCGAATACAAAAGTAATGTGAATGTTTTCCCAAACCCTGTTATCCAAAAGAAATACTTCACAGTTGTGTTCACAGATCAAAGGGAATACAAATTCTTATACTGTGCAAATGCACTTTTCTTTCAAGAGTACTTTTACTATTGATACCACACTTATGTTTAGAATACCTTCAGATCATTCAATTTCAACAGCAGAAGCACGAACAGTTGGCTATAAAAGAAAGCCAAGGTTATTCCCAGCTGATGTCAAAAACACATCCATGTATTTTTCTAGGGCAACAATGCAAAAATAGTTTATTTCCTTCTTCCAGGATGTTTCTCCAATTTTCCAATGTAATCTATAACAATAGTATTCTTGGAGGGCCAGCCCTGCTCGCATTCTGAACCCAGAGGAAAACATATAGTAAGATGAACAGATTGTGTATTGGACCATGGGGTACTCTTAAGCTGCAACATCCCAAGGACATTTCTTCACCTTTAGGTACTGATCAAGGATTCAACTACTTCAGCCATGACGTATTATATACCAAGTTTACGTTGCCTGCCTGTAATCATTTGATCCGGGCAATAACATACTAATTAAACTCCCCTGAGAAAAACTAAAGCCAAACCAAGGAATCCAGAACTCTCATTAAGGAAGACTTTGGATGGGTAAGCCTCAGAGATATAGGCTAGTCCAGGCAAGTAAGACGCTACAACCTGCTAAGCAGGGGTTCTCAACCTTGGCAACTTTAAGACTTGTGGACTTCAACTCCCAGAATTCCTCAGCCAGCAAAGCTGGCTGAGGAATTCTGGGAGTTGAAGTCCACAAGTCTTAAAGTTGCCAAGGTTGAGAACCTCTGTGCTACAGCCTCCAGCAGCCTGGGAAAAGACGAAAGCTGAGTAGGGCCGCTTAGGAGCACCTGACCCCCTCACATTTTACCTAATTGTAGCGACCTGCCTGTGTTAAGCGGAAACCTATCCACCCAAACAGCCATTTCTCGCCAGGCAGCCACGCTCCTCCAACTTTAGGGTCGGTTTTACTCATGGAAACTTTCCTCCTTCCTTCTGACCAGCCTACTACGCGGATTAGCAGCGCTTTAGCCAGGGCCACCTATCTCCTCCGGCCAGCCCAGCCCACTCTTCACCTTTCATTTTGACCGTGGGCGAGTTGGGTCCGGCCGACTGTTTCCGCCATCCTCTCCAGTTCTGGCACAGGCTCTCCGCCTCGGAAATGAAGGAGCAAAGCGAGTCTTCCTCGAAGCGGTCCGAGTCTTCGAAGGAAAACCTCTCCCCGTCTTCCCACTCGGCAAACATGAGTTCCATCACATCCAGAGGAGCAGGCGGAGGGAAAAGAAGACGGGCCGCGTGGCTTGCCCGGCAGACGCAGCCGGGCGGCTTCGGGACAACCTGTATCGCCGACGCTTCCAGCCCCGGGCGCTTCCCCGACCGACCGACCGACCAGACAAGACAGAAGCCGCCCGAAAAGCCCGAGGCTGCGGGCCAATCGCGCCCCCGGAGAAGGCAGGTGTGCCCGGCGGGAGGAAAGCCCCGGGCGGGCCCTCAACTCGCGGGGTGCCGAGAGCTACCACGAGCCGGCGCCGAGCCCGCCAGGGCGGAGAGGCGCGCCTGAAGGAGCCCCGGGGAAAGCGGGCAGGCGCGGGGAGTTCCCGGCGCCCCTCTCGGAGGCCATTGTTCGCCCAGGAAGAAGCCTAGAGGCCCATGCCGACCCTCCTCCTCCTCCTCCTCCTCCTCGGCCGCCCCGAAAACACGCGAAGAGCCCAGGGGAAGAATTCGCTCTAGTTCGCTTCCCCGGCCGCCCGGAGCCGCCTCTCCGCCTCTGCCCGGGAAAACTCTCTGGGGAACTTGGCGCCAAGTCTCCGGCCACCGCTTTGGCCCTCCCGGAAGGAACGAGCCCAGCGAAGGAAGAGTCACGCATTCACACTGACACGCGTGCACACGCACTTGAGGGGGGAGGAGGAGGAGGAGGAGGGGGCAGGCGCAAGGCCGGGCCGCGCGGCGGAACAAGCGAGAGGGAGGGAGGAGGAGGAGGAGGCGGTTGCTCGGCGGGCTCCAGGGCAGGCGCGACTCCCTCCTGTGGAGGACCGGGTAAAAGCGGCGGCAGCGGTTCAGCTGCTCCGGCGACGAGCGAGCCTCGCGGGTATAGCCAGGGCCAGCCGCTCCCCCGGCGCAGAGGAGGGAAGCGAGGAGGGGGCGGCGCCGTTTGTGCCGCCTCCCCGGAAAGGGCTCAGCTCGACCGCCGCTCGGCTACCGAGGCTGTTGCCGCCGCCGCCGCCGCGCAAGCACTAAAATGGCCCCCCGCGCTGGAGGGATCGCCTCCCTCCCTACCTCCCTCCCCACATGGCCCCGCCCCCTCCAGCTGACGCTCGCTTCCGCCGCGCGGCTTCCGGCTTCCGTCAGCACAGCCCTTGCGGTGGTTCCAGAGCTACGTAGAGGTACGTCGAAAAGAGAGGGTTAGAGAGGCCGTCGGGATTCGCTTTCGGGCCCGGCTGAAGCGTGTGCTTCTGGGTTTCTTGGTCCTGAAAAGAGAGCGTTGCTGAGGGAAAGAAAGAACCCGCCAAGGAGAGGCTGCTGCTGCTGCTGCTGCTCTTGTCTGTCTTTCTCCCCTTGGCCCAAGTATTAGCAGCAGGAGAGGCTTTTTGCAACTTTTTCCTAATATCCTGAGGGAATTTTACAGCTTTTTAACGATACTGGCCCCCGAGTGGGAGAAAGTGACCGAGAAGGAATGACCCGGTTAATCTGTCTGCCATTCGAGCTGCGGCTCAGGGCGCAACTCGGATCCTGCCTTCTTGAGTTCTGATAAGACCTTTAAGCACGAGGGGCTTCCGTCTCCCAAGCCTGCCCACTTTAACTGGAAAGGAGAAGGAGGAGGAGAAGAAGAAGAAGAGGAAGAGAAAGAAGAAGAGAAAGAAGAAGAGAAGGAAGAGGAAGAAGAGGAGGAAGAGGAAGAAGAAAAGAGGAAGAGAAGGAAGAAGAGAAGGAAGAGAAAGAAGAAGAGGAGGAAGAGAAAGAAGAAGAAGAGGAGGAAGAGAAAGAAGAAGAGGAGGAGGAAGAAGAAGAGGAAGAGGAAGAAGAAGAAGAAGAAGAAGAGAAAGAAGAAGAAGAGAAGGAAGAGGAAGAAGAAGAGGAGGAAGAGAAAGAAGAAGAGAAGGAAGAGGAAGAAGAAGAGGAGGAAGAGAAAGAAGAAGAGGAGGAAGAGGAAGAAGAAAAGAAGAGGAAGAGAAAGAAGAAGAGAAGGAAGAGAAAGAAGAAGAGGAGGAAGAGAAAGAAGAAGAGGAGGAAGAAGAAGAAGAAGAAGAAGAAGAAGAAGAAGAAGAAGAAGAAGAAGAAGAAGAAGAAGAAGAAGAAGAAGAAGAAGAAGAAGAAGAAGAAGAAGAAGAAGATCATCGCACAGACTGACTGCAAGCAGCGGCATGACAAAGTAGCAACAATGGTGCATTGGAGGATCTGCAAGAAATATCATTTGCCTGTAAGCAAGAACTGGTGGGATCATAAAACAGAGAAAGTCATAGAAAATGATAACATTAAACTGCTCTGGGACTTCAGAATTCAAACAGACAAGCACCTGCAACATAACACCCCGGACTTAACAATTGTCGATAAGAAAGACAAAAAAAGTCTGGATAGTGGACGTGGCAGTGCCTGGAGACAGCAGAATAGACGAGAAAGAACTGGAGAAGATAACAAAATACAAAGACCTACAAATAGAAATAGAAAGACTGTGGCAAAGGCAAGCAAGGGTAGTACCAATAGTAATAGGCGCCTTGGGTGCAATCCCAAAACAACTGGAGCACCACTTGAACACTATTGGCATTGACAAATTCACCATTAGTCAATTGCAAAAGGCAGCCTTACTAGGAACTGCTTCCATCCTGCGATGATATCTGTAATACCATCAACATCCACATCTGCCTATCCCAGGTCCTTGGTAAGGATTCGATAGGTAAACAAAATGCCAAATCCAGTCTGAACATCTGGCTGATTGTGCGATGATCCATAATAGTAATAATAATAATAATAGTAATAATAATAATAATAATAATAAAGTTGGAAGGGACCTTGGAGGTCATCTAGTCCAACCCCCTGCTCAGGCAGGAAACCCTATACCACTTCAGACAAATGGCTGTCCAGTCTCTTCTTAAAAACTTCCAGTGTTGGAGCATTCCAAGTTATTTTCCTTTTCCCCCCCAGATCTGTTCCAGCATTTATTATTATTATTTATTATTTAATTCAATTTCTATGCCGCCCTATTCCAAAAACTCAGGGCGGCTTACAACATAGATAATAACATATAGAAATCTGTCATTAAATACATTTATAAAACCCCTAGATTAAAAACCAATCATCCGAAAACAAACTTACAACAAACATACACTGGCTGGGGCAAGATGTTAACTGCCCCAGGCCTGTCGGCAAAGATGTGGCTCTCATGCCAGCCACCCCTGCTCGTGCTTGTAACCTCCAGCTGTCCCTTCCATTCCTTTGCAGATCCTGTGTGCTGTGCAAAAAGTTTTTGTGATAATGGCAATCATTTTTTAAAAGAGACTGCACATAACCATTTGTCTGAAATGGGATAGGATAGGGTCTCCTGCTTGATCGGGGGGTTGGACTAGAAGACCTTCAAGATCCCTTCCAGCTCTGTTATTCTGTTCTGTTCAGTGGCCGGCCTGGCTGAAGCTTCCTCCAACCTGAAACATTCTGGGACTGGAAATCCAACATGTTTGAAATGAACATGTTGGGGAAGACTGCGATACTGCATTCACAATTCTATCCAGAGGTTAGCTACCTCAGGCCTGAGACTCCATAGTGTCCTCTGACCAGCAACATTTAACACAAAGTATAACAAATACACAAAAGGCTTCTATTCAAGAATTGGAAACTGATTGTTTTCAACCCATGGACTTAAGTTTTCAAGAACGCTTAAGTTTTTATCCCGTGATTTAAAACTGAAATAAATTCATCAGAATAGAAGTTTGTCATATCTATTGGACACTATCTGGAATGTTTTTACGGGGTTGACTGGTTATTTGTTTTGGAGTTTGCAAGAAATTTGAAGGCATTGTAAGTCAAACACCTTTCCCTTACGCTTTTTTTTTTTAATAATGAAGGACAGGGGTGACATGTTAGCAGTCTGAGGGGCTGCCACAGAGAAGACGGGGGTCAATCTGTTCTCAAAAGCATCTGAGGGTAGAACAGGAAGTAACAGATGGAAGCTTATTTGAAAAAACATCTAGAAAAAATTAGAATAAAAGAGAAATTTCCTGGCAGTGAGAACAATTGATCAGTGAAATGGCTTGCCTTCAGAAGTTGTGGGTGCTCCATCACTGGAGGTTTTTAAATAGAGCTTGGACCTCCATTTTTCCAGAATGGTATAGGTCAGGGCTTTTCAACCAGTGGTACGGGTACCACCTGTGGTACATTGACACCTGGCAGGTGGTACGCGACCATCCTAGAAAAGTGATAGCAGGGGAGGGGAATGAGCTGAACCAGTGGCAGCACCGCACACACAAATCTGAGTGAGAGATGGCTGGAGCTTCAGGGCTGTCAGGGCTCAGCGGAAGCACCAGGATCAGCGCCAGGCTCCAGTTGGAGCTCGGCACTGATCCTGGTGCTTCTGCTGAGCCCAGAAGAAGCGCCGATCAGCTGGAATGTTGCAGCATCTCCAGGGTCTTGTGATTTACATTCAGATGCTTGGCAACTGATTCATATTTATGACGGTCACAGTGTCTCAGGGTCATGTGAAGTGACCAAAACCTGCTGCAACCACCCAGCAGACGGGGGAAATAAAAACCAAACACCCCCCCCACCCCACCCCCGCTGCCAATCCTCAGCAGAAATGCTCACAACAATGAAAACCTCGGACAGGAGGAAGAGCGCCGCCGGGTGGGCAGGCAGGTGTCTTGCTCGGCTGTGGCTTGGGGGGCACTTTTTTCAGTCCCATTGTAACTTCAAACAGTCACTAAGCGAACTGTTGTAAGTCGAGGACTACCTGTACTTTATCACTTTTTTCCTTTTGGAGGGGGTCAAATTTTTGACACCTTGCTAGGCGACTGGTGGTACTCGGATATTGCCATATCCTAAAAGTGGTACAATCGGTGAAAATGTTGAAAAGCCCTGGTATAGGGCAGGGGTAGGCGACCTTGGCTCTTTTATGACTTGTGGACTTCAACTCCCAGAATTCCTGAGCCAGCATGGCTCAGCTTGGAAACCTCTCCCTTTCCCCTCAGCGTGGCTGGCTCAGGAATTCTGGGAGTTGAAGTCCACAAGTCATAAAAGAGCCAAGGTTGCCTACCCCTGGTCTAGGTCTACCGCTTGACTAGGGGTTTGGACTAGAAGACCTCCAAGATCCCTTCCAACTCTGTTATTCTATGTTCCATATAACACATTGACAGAATTATTGAGAAAACTCTGTTTTTGAAAGAAAATATATTGTACTGAATGATATGCCAACTACTTAGAATTTAATGTTTTCAGAGCAAAGATGGTTTATGTGCCCTAACAATGGCAAAAAATGCTTAGGGTAAGGAAAAAATATACCATAATTCCACATGTAAAGGTTTGGATTTCAAATATATGTGATTGAAACATTGAGAAATGGTTAGTGGTTAATTGGAAAATCACATTACCTCTCCCTTTAAAAAAAAAATCTTCAACAGGCCTGGAAAACATTGCGAGTTTAATATTTTCTTTTAAAGAATTACAAAATCGGGTTGCAGGAAGTCACACACACACACATACACCCCCTAGAGAAATAAATATTTTGGGGAATATTAAAAAGGCAGAATATATATTTCCCCAAAGGAATAATGGTGAAAATCTTAGGCAGAAACCACCACCACCCAAGTCTCTCTGCCCCAAGCAAAAACCAGCTCTGTAGAAAGGCAGATTTGATAATCCTTTCAGAAAGACTGGAGACAGGAATCTTGGAGCTGATGAGATAAGAAAGACAAAGGCTCCTAGAACCAGCAACTCCTCACCTAAAAATCCAACACAGGACATAGCGATCAGCCCCAGCCCCAGGGAAGCAGGACATGACCTTTAGGACATAATAGGATTAACCATCAGAATACAAAAAGGGCACACTGAGCCTCAGGTCAAAGTTCATGCCAGGAACAACTCCAAACACAAAAGCCTAAGAAGGTATAAAAACCTACCACGCCCAGCACCATGTGGTCCGCTGCCCCAGAGCCATATTTTTCTTTTAACAAAATTTTATTAAGTTTATATAGATAAAGGAAAAATAGGAACAATACAGGTATGGTAAAGGGAAGGGTGGAAGGAAAGGGGAAGGGAATAAGGAATTAGGGTAAAATAAGGATAGGTACAATCACATATTTCAACAAACAAGCTACCGTCCGGATCATAATAATGAGTAAATATATTCAACCATTTTTACCAAAGCTTAGACTATAACATATTAAAAACAATTAGTAAACAAATACGCTGATCTATTAAGTAAACACTGCTAATAAAAATCTCAAAAAATCCTAACAATCAAAAGTAACAAATGAAAATCAGTAAATCAGGCAAAATAATCATATCATCAAAATGTTAGTTAGAACTCGATTATAAAAATCAGTCATCTATTCTAAAATATTGAATCCTTCAAGTTCTAACTTGAACTTGAAGAAGTTCTAACCAGAGCCATATTTTTGTCTGGTTCTGCAACTCAATAAACAAGACCCTTTCCTAAAGCATTCTCCTTTTGTTTATTCCAAGATTGGGCTGGACCCTGATGATTTTTCTTTCAACAATTTGATTTCTATTATGTTGTGAGCCGCCCTGAGTTCTCCGGAATAGGGCGGCATAGAAGTCAAATAAATAAATAAATAAACAAGGCCAATTTGGGATATAGGTGTAATTATATCGGTTTGTTCTAGTTGGGTGTGTTCTTATTGTGTAATTTTTTTCCCCTTTTTCTACATGGTAAATTGTTCATTTTTATTTGATAGTGTTTTGAGTATGGCTGCAAAATGACTACTTAAAACTTTTTGTTTTTTAAAAAACAATATAACATTTTGAAATGGATGGATTTTACTAGATATTCTTGTTTTACAAGATCTCTGTATTATGATTATACAGGTTATTTTGGCTGTCAGTTTTTTTCATTCCTTATTTTTTTAAAAATACTTCTCTCTCTTTTTTAATTAATTGGGGTATGTCTATGTATAAAAAAGGCCCATAATACTGCTCATTTCAAAAGTTAACCACTGTAGTTCAGTAGCTAGAGAGGATTTTACCAACTAGCTCTATACTTCTCCAGTATTTAGAAGTGGGGTTTTTAATCTTTCTTTTTCATGTAGATAGGTCTGGAAAGCACGTTGTAAGCCAAGAGGGGAAAAAATGGTAGTAATTAACATTGGCAGCTGTAATTACACCTTACAGTAATAACACAGAACAAACAATTAGATAATTAGAGTGCCTTGTCTTTTGTGAGCCTCTGTATGTGTGAGGTGAGGAGAGAAAACAGTATGCTGAATTTAATTGAGTAAAAGGGGACAGTTTATGGATAATGCAAGCAAATGGTTCTTTGTTATGTTACACTAGTCAAAGATTTGCCAAGAAAACCTGTGGCCATATTGTTTCAGAGACCCATGAGGATTAATATCATTAAACTGTGTGAGAAGAAAAGGGTACTTTACGTGCAAGGTATTTTAAATACTAAACGTATCAACAGCTACATTTTCACATACAAATATTTAAACAGTCACTGATTTGAAAATATAGAATCCAACCCCAAATATTAGAAGTTTTGTTTGTTTTTTTTCATTTGAAAAGGGAGTTTGTGTTTGGTCAAACACAACTGAAAGAAGCAACTGAAGAACTGAAGAACAGCATGTAGTGTTTTAGAGATAAATTGGGAACTGAGCACAACTTAGCAAAACCTAATCCATGCCTTTAGAAAGGCTCTATTAATTTTAACATGATTACTGAGTCTGAACAGATGAATGATTGCTGTGCATCTCATCCTAAAATCACATGCCTTAATGATTACTATCCAGTTGCCCTCACTTCCATTGTGATGAAGTGCTTTGAGAGATTGGTAAAAGACTACATGGTCTCATGCCTTCCCCCCTACCTTTGATTCATTACAGTTTGCCTATCGGAAGGACTGTAGAAGATGCACTTTCCTGGGTGCTTCGTCTCAGCTTGGCGCACCTGGAGGGGAAGAACACTCGTGCAAATGCTGTTGGTGGATTTTAGTTCAGCATTCAACACAATCATCCCTCAGCATCTGGTGGACAAACTGGGCCTATTAGGTTTTAATACTCCTTTATGTAATTGGATACTTGATTTCCTTATAGATAGGTCCCAGGTTGTGTGAGTTGGAAAGAAAATTTCCAACGCCATCTCCCTGAGTACAGGTTCTCCACAGGGCTGTGTCTTGAGTCCGCTACTGTTGGCCTTGATGACCCATGACTGCTGTGCCAAATCTGCTACAAAGCATATTGTGAAGTATGTGGACGACACGGCAGTGGTGGGTCTTACCCGGGATGACAGTGAAGACGCTTATAGGGAAGAGATGAAGGCTCTGTGGACTGGTGCAATAAAAATAACCTGGTTCTAAATGTTGATAAAACAAAGGAGATCATTGTAGATTTTAGAAAAAGCCAGTATAATCATCCTCCACTCAGTATCAAAGATGCAGCTATAGAGGTGGTCAGCAGTATGAAGTAACTAGGGCTGCAGATAACTAACAATCTGAATTAGTCTCTCCACACGTCATCCTGTATTTATTTATTTATTTTTGACATATTTAGGTTGTGTATATCGGAGGTGGTGACCCTTTGAGAGCTGTATCCAATGAAATTTCATTTTAATGTATGCCGATTAGTGTACATTCAAAGTGACAATAAGGTTATTATTCTATTCTATTCTATTCTATTCTACTCTATTCTATTCTATTCTATTCTATTCTATTCTATTCTATTCTATTCTATTCTATTCTATTCTATTCTATTCTATTCTATTCTATCCTATCAATCTCTAGGGGTGATATTTATAGAGCTAATTAGCAGACAATTCTGCACTTGTATCTCTCTTCCTTGACTATCTTTCTCTTGACTCTCACCCACAAGTTCAGATAACTCTGGAGTAGAACACACTATTGGTACTTAGCTGTCAAGAGACTTAAATAACTCAGTCTTCCTCTTCACAGTTATTTCCTAAATAAAACTTATTTACTTTCCTTTCACACAAGCACCAACTTCCGAAATATTTACTTTGAAAAGTTAACTCATAACTTAATATTTCTTTCCGCATGCCTTCTTTGGTTGAATCAAATGGCCTGGGCAAACCAAACTCTGTGTTAGCAAAAATTATTCAGAATACCAAAAAAAGTGTATAATTCTCCTATGAATTAATGCCTAAATTACTTAAGTAATAATTTATTACGTATAAATCCCAACCTAAATTGGTTTGATCCACCGGCAGTTGCTAAATAAAATTTCTGATCACATCTTTACTTTGAAACTGAATGTATAAGTGTGGCTTTCAGTAATTAACAAATATATTTTCCAGAGCCTTCAGGAAATAAGAAGCACACATTCTTTTTTCTGGAAAGCTCTGAGATAATTAATAGTGCAATCTTACACATGCTTGCTGAGATATAAATATTTCAATGTTTAATGGGAGTTGTTCCCAAGTTAATAGGAATAAATCACAACCGAAATCCCAATATAGCATCCAGTTTAGTTGAGAGTATATATTATTAATTCCTCAGCATTGGTGTAATAATAAACACGCCAATACTCCAAGAAAAAAGCCTGGATTTCCTATGAATAAGATATGGAAACATATGTTTTGTTATATTTGTTTTATTTACAAATATACAAGAGTTTCATAATGAGGGTCAAAAGGCACGCTGCAGATCTATTAGCCCACATCTTTTCTTGGGAGAAACACCTGCACCTCTAGGTAAAGACAACGCTAATAAGGTTGCATGGAAGTCTCCTTAGAAAGGGAGTAGGCTTTACACTCTGTTGTTCTACCTATAAACACGATGGCATCCAGTACAGACAACAATAGATGGCATACTACACGACGGTCTTTCTTTGGTGGTGTGAGGACCATCTGGTGGGATCTACGAGGGAACCCTTTTCTGCCATGGTACCTCGGAACATCATCACTCCAGTGATCAGACTTGCCCTGTGCCTGCTGGACTTTCCATCAACCCCAGGACCCTGATAGTATGAGTGAGCCCATTTCTTTGCTACATTGAGCATGGGATGTTGTGAGCGTTCTCTGCTGATATTTTATGCTATTTAGGTTATTTACAATTTCGGTTCTGTTTCCCTTATTAATCACCCAGCGTCCTCTATATGAAATGATTGGCCACATAACGTTCTTAAGTAAATAGGAATGGGAAATGCCATTTCTATTATTTTAGTACCCTGCAATGACTTCTTTTCCAAGCCCATGAAGAATGTAAATGTATCAAAGTAGATATATTCGGGAGCTGAGTTCAAGAAAACGGTCTTTTAGCAAAACAGAACCAAATGTTTAGGATACGGATGTCAGAAATACCTCAGGAATGTCCAGATTTCAGGAACAATTTGAGAGAAATCAACCAAGGAAGAAATTGTGAGAGGAACGGGTACAGGTCGTCCTCACTTAGTTATCATTCATTCATTGCCTATTTGAAGCTACAGTGGTGCTGAATGAATAGTACTTATGCCCAGCCCCTGAAGTTATGACTGTTGCAACAATCCTGCAGTTACGTCATCAAAATCTGGGTGCTTGGCACTGAAAGCCCCCCCAGAGGGAGAGGTGATTGGGAAAATATTGGAATGTGCAGAAATGAATAGACTAACAATGACAATTAAAGGTAAGACAGAGTCAGATTACTATGAAATCTGGGGAACTTTTTATGATTGGCTGAAAAGAGAATATGGTTAAAAGATAGTTAACATCAATTTAGATGGAAGAAGAAGGAGCAGGTAAGGAGGGAGACCCAGGCGACACAGTATTGAATAACTGGAGGTTGTATAAATATTTATAGAAGTATATACCGAGAAGGTTAGATAAATAGAAGTATTAATGTAAGAGAAAATTAATCTTATTGTATATAATACAGATAGGGAAATTTGAAGAGAGGAGTTGCTCGGACATTACCCCTGAATTGTATCGGAAGAGGGATGAGAAGGAAGAAAGGAGAGGAGAGAGAAAAGAGTAAAGGAGGGGAGAAGGAAGTAGGAAGGTTGGAGAAGTGGGGAGAAAGGGGAGGAGAGTGGTGAAGGAAAGAGAAGAGGAGAAGAGGGAAGTAGGGAAGAGAAGAAAGGGAGAAAGAAGGTAGAGAAGAAGGAGTGTGGATACGGTGAAAGGGGAAATGGGCGAGCAACACCAAAAGTCACGTGTATGTATTTATTTCATTTTATTAAAAGTATCTTATATATGAATGTAAAAAGAATGTATGTTAACATCTCATAAATATCACGGTATATGTATCGGGGAGAGTTTGGAAAATGAATAAATAAATAAATATATTTTTAAAAAATCTGGGTGCTTGGCAGCCTGCTCACATTTGTGACCACAACTCCCTGCCCACCTATCTCCCTCCATTGGCTGCCCTGCACAGTGGTACCCCCTCGGAGGTGGCCGAGTTGAGGCTGAAGTAGAGACCTGGTGCTTTCACAGCCTCTAATGCAATGTGTGGATGGCGTTGGGGAATGAAGGCAAGAGATTCTGCCTAAGAAACAATCACACAAGGAGCACTCAGGGGCTTAACAATCAGAGAAAGACACTTAGGATGGACCCGTCCTAAGTCAGGGGTTCTCAACCTTGGCAACTTTAAGACTTGTGGACTTCAACTCCCAGAATTCCTCAGCCAGCTTTGCTGGCTGAGGAATTCTGGGAGTTGAAGTCCACAAGTCTTAAAGTTGCCAAGGTTGAGAACCCCTGTCCTAAGTGATTAGACTGAAAAGTAGGAGCAAACAACATAACGCAGTCATAGGTGATATGATGAAAACAAATCTTGTCTTGTAAGCTTTATACAGATTTTAAGAAAATTTGCTTCTAGCAATATTATATGTTCATAAACTGAATCATAGCAGAGTTTACAGTAATTTCTATGGCACTTTTGTCCACGTGTCTTGAAAAATGTGTGGCTAATATTGGAAAAACTCTTCAGTACTGCCATAATTAAAAATGAAAGCTATGGCTCCTTGCATTGTAAGTCCCACTTCATAAAGCACCATGAATCCATCTTTGGGCTGACTGTCCTCTTATATGTTGATCACTTTCTTGATCCAAGGCACAAATTTGCTGACCTTTGTGTATACACCAGGGGAATCTTTTTGCCCACACCCATATCCCCAGGAAGTAATCCCTAGAATTACCCATTGTGTATTTGGTCTTTGACACACTAATGGTCCTCCACTGTCCCCTTGACAGCTGTCTACCCGGTTGTCTTCAGATAGGTTTCCAGCACAGAGCATCCGATTAGTAAATTTCTTTCCATAACGAGATTTACATACTTTTCTTGGTAGAAGAGGCACGGTTCCCTGGAGTAACATCCTTGAGTATGACCTTCCTGGAAGAATAATTAATATTCATGCAACTCATTACAGAGAACAACAAGGTAGAAAAACATTCATTGTGAGGTTAGGATTATAACTTTATGAGATATGGCTTTTAATTATTGTTCATAATGCTTTTTTTTTAAACAAAGTTCATTTTGTTGTGAGCTATCTTGGACTCCTGCTTTTTTAAACAATACATTCTGATTTAAAAGTTTGTTTTTGTAATAACAAAACTTACTTGTTTCAAATATTTTATCCCACTTTTTTAACGTTAAAAAAAACTAACAAAGATAATTAAAAATAAATTTTAGAATGGGATCTACATTTCAAACAATTTTAAAAGGTGTAAAATAATATATTTAAAACATCAATCTATGAAGAAAATAAGAATCAATTTGTAGCTAAACTAAATAAGGCCAGGAATTAAAGGGGGTGTTTTTGAAAGCACCAACATGTGTTGGGTAGAGATGTGTCACTTATAAGAATACATATAAAAATCATAATAAATGGAAAAACATATATGTATAAAATGTGTCTGTGTATATGTATGTGTGTATGTATGTGTGTGTGTATGTTATCTATCTATCTATGTGTAAAAACAAGGTCTATATAAAAAGTAGCAGATACTATTTATTCTTTACAAGTGGACAAAGCAATGTTGAAATCAAAAGAAAAAGAAAAAGAGAAGATGTAATAAGAAAAAAGAAAAAAAATAGCCTACTGATAGCAGTGTTTCTCATCCTTGACAATTTTAAGGCGTGTGGACTTCAACTCCCAGAATTCCACAGCCAGCATTGCTGGCTGTGGAATTCTGGGAGTTGAAGTCCACACGCCTTAAAATTGTCAAGGTTGAGAAACACTGTGATAGAGATCAGCCTTTTGTTCTCCCCTCTTGTGGTTAATGTTGAGATAACACTTAAGTACAACAAGTCAGCTTGTGGTTCCAGGGTAGAACAGTAAACGAAAAGAGAAAAAAAGGGGAAATCATTATTTTTTGTTTCACACATTCATTCACAAAATATAATCATTCAACTCACAGAAGGATTTACGGCCTTCAAACAGTAAATGCTTCCCCCCACTTCTTCTTTCTCTTACTTTAGTCGTTGCTGCTTAAGGGAAAGTCACAGAGAGCATACAAATGTGAATAGAGGTGACATGATAGCAGTCTTCTAATATTAAGGAGCTGTCACAGAGAGGAGAGGAAGCCAAGCCGTTCTCCAAAGTACCTGAGGGCAGGACAAGAAGTAACAGATGAAAACCTATCAAGGAAAGATTCCAGCTAGAATGAAGGAGAAATTTAATAGTTCTCACAAGTGAGAAAAAATTAACCAGTGAAATGGCTTGCCTTCAAAAGTTGTGGATGTTCCATCACTGGAGTTTTTAAAGAAGAGACTGGATAGCCATTGTCTGGAATGGTACAGGGCAGGGTTAGGCAATCTCGGCTCTTTTATGACTCATGGACTTCAACTCCCAGAATTCCTGAGTCAGCTATGCTGACTCAGGAATTCTGGGAGTTGAAGTCCATGAGTCATAAAAGAGCCGAGGTTGCCTACCCCTAGTATAGGGTCTCTTGCCATGTGCAGGGTGTTGGACTAGAAGACCCCCAAGCTTCCTTCAAACCCCATTATTCTATGTGCTATGTTCTAAATATTCCTCCTTAACATCCAACTACTGGAAAGACATGCCGAGGAAGAGCAAGGCTAGGGCTTGTAAGCTCCAACTGGGTGGGTATCGCCCCTTCATTTTGCCAGGTGTACTTTCACAAAATATCCTCCCCATAGTAGGTATTTCTAGTCTAATGAAGAGAAGGACTAGCAGTTATACAATAGGACAGGGCTTTTCAACCTTTTCACCCATTGTACCACTTTGAGGATATGGCAACATCCGAGGACCACCAGTCGCCTAGCAAGGTGTCAAAAACTTGATGACAAAAAAAAGAAAAAGAAAAAAAGTGATGAAATACAGGTAGTCCTTGACTTACAACAGTTCGCTTAGTGACTGTTCGAAGTTACAATGGCACTGAAAAAAGTGCCCCCCCAAGCCACAGCCGAGTGGTGGCGCTCTTCCTCCTATCCGAGGTTTTCATTGTTGTGAGCATTTCTGTTGAGGATTGGCAGCGGGGGGTGGGGTGGAGGGTGTTTGGTTTTTATTTCCCCCCGTCTGCTGGGTGGATGCAGCACTTCACATGACCCTGGGACACTGACCGTCATAAATATGAATCAGTTGCCAAGCATCTGAATGTAAATCACAAGACCCTGGAGATGCTGCAACATTCCAGCTGATCGGTGCTTCTTCTGGGCTCAGCAGAAGCACCAGGATCAGTGCTACTTTCCAGCTGATTGCTGCTTCTTCAGGGCTCAGCAGAAGCACCAGGATCAGCGCCGAGCTCCTGGCACTGATTCTGGTGCTTCCACTGAGCCCTGACAGCCCTGAAGAAGCACTGATCAGCTGGAAAGCGGCACTGATCCTGGCGCTTCCGCTGAGCCCTGACAGCCCTGCAGCTCCAGCCATCTCTCACTCAGGCTTGTGCGGTGCTGCCACCGGTTCAGCTCATTCCCCTCCCCTGCTATCACTTTTCTAGGATGGTTGCGTACCACCTGCCAGATGCCAATGTACCACAGGTGGTACCCGTACCACTGGTTGACAAGCCCTGCAATAGGAGACATGGTGGCGCAGTGGTTAGAATATAGAATTGCAGGCTTCCTCTGCCTATAGCCAGGAGTTCAATCCTGACCGGCTTTTCCAAGATCGGTAAAATGAGGACCCAGATTATTGGGGGCAATATGCTGACATTTGTAAATCGCTCAGGAAAGCACTATGGAGCGATATATAAGTCTAAGTGCTACCGTTATTACTACGGTAGCAGTCTTCCTGCTCAGCGGGGGTTGGACTAAAAGCCCTTCAAGGTCCCTTGCCAACTCTGTGATTCTGAGTTGATGGCAAATGTAGTACAACACACGTGGAGATCATCAGAGTAACAGTTGGAAGGGACCTTGGAGGTCATCTAGTCCAGCCCCCTGCTCAAAACGGAGACCCTCTACCGTTTAAGACAAATGGCTGTCTTAACAAAAAAGAAAAAAGATACTCAAATCAATCATAATATTAAAATAAACAATCATCCATAAACACAACACAACATAGGTACATATTTCACTACAACTCAACTGAAAATAATCATAGACCAGCTTTACCAAACATTTAACGTTGCTGCTCAGAACCCCCACCACCACATCCCCCCTAACCCTAACCTCCCCTCACTTACCAACTACCGGTAGCTACATACTTCTCCCCTTCTCTATCTCCGTCCTACTAATCCACCCATCTATCCCTACCTTTCCCCCTTCTTATCTACTTACATCAGCCCTCACTCCTCCTTTCTCTTTCCATCAGATGTGGTGCCCAGAGGCCACCCAAGCAACCCCTTAATAACAATAATTAACTATTCCACCCCAATTACAGTTGAGAAAACATAAAATGTAAAATATAAACTTATAAATCCTCCCTAACCCCCCCCCCGGACTTCCCAGAGTGAATACAGGGTATAATAAAGGAAAACCCGCTTCATCAAACAAAATTATAATATAATCCTAACAAGAATTTAAAAATATGCTACATACAATCTCTACCTTACATTTCTCAATTCTAATACATATCTAATCCCAAACAGATCACCTTGTTAAGAATAACAAGTTTCATTTCAAAAAAAAAAAAAAAGTAAAGACAAATGGCTGTCCAATCTCTTCTTAAAAACCTCCAGTGATGGAGCACCCACAACTTCTGAAGGCAGCTATTCCATTGGTTCATTGTTCTCACTGTCAGGAGGTTTCTCCTTAGTTTCAGATTGCTTCTCTCCTTGATTAGTTTCCATCCATTACTTCTTATCTTGCCTTCTGCTGCTTTGGCTGAAGACTGATCTGTCATATTTTCTTGCTTGAAATATAACGACATCACTATCTAAACTAGGAGCGTTTCTGAGTATAGTAGTGGGCCTTTTGTTTACAATGGGATTTATTTGTTTGTTTTTTATTTATTTTAAACCAACCATCTCCCTCACCTGATTTCCTATTGGCATTCTTTTTAGAAACTCAACTGGGTGTAAAATATATACGTACGCTCGTCTAGCATATAAATCAGAACTGTATGGTACATCATCATGTCATATTTCACGCCTCTCCTTGCTACCAATGAAGTCTTCAACGGGTTTACAGGCGGTTATTAATCAGGGAAGCTTCTTTAAATTGAAATGCTTCATACGTAACTGACCTGGTTGCATTTCTCTCCATTTTAAAAGCAGTGTATTTTAATTTCAAGTTAATTGGACAAAAACGTCACCGTTTTTGTTTTCCACTGGTTATTTATGGGGTACTTGAAACTCTCCTTCTGTACGAGGCGGTAAACGCCCTCAAAGTTTTTCCAAGGTTGCAGATAGGGAGGAGAACAAACTTCTCTATTTATCCTTCATTGTCCCATGTGGAAGTTACGAGGCAGCCCACCACTCACCTGTATCTCCCCAGCCTGATATGATGCAAGACTTTCGGTCCACTGCAGCTTTCTGCTTCCCAGCAGGGAGGCAGACTGGAAAGATATGGGGGCTGAAGGAGAGACAGTTGCCCTCTTTGCCCCACATCCTGACCAGAGCAATATCATTATCATTACTGCTCGACCGATAATTTCTATGAAGGAGGATCTTCTCCACCGGCAACTCTCTCTCCGATTCATCTCTCACACCAGTATGGTGGTCTCCCACCCGCAGAAGATAGCGACGAACATCTAGTCCAAACCTGCCCACGAGAGAGTCACAAGTCAGTTAGTTTTCACTGAAGATGCTTCACCTCAAGGAGACCTCTTTCTTTCAACTAGAAAGGAGCTTTCATAAGGGGTCAATTAAAACATCTCCTCTACCATCCTACACCCTGAAATATAGATCATCATATATTACGTTACTCTCTTTAGGCAGACATTTTAGGTGAAGTAAACACCTTCCTCCATAATATAACTAAGGCACCCCGAAATAAAACCAACCTGAAGTCCTTGAGAGACTGTTGCACTAATCATGACAAGGTCTGTTATTGTTGTGATTCCTCGCCAGCCAGTGGACCCGGCAGCTGAGTCTGAGGAATCAGAGGAAGAGGAGGAGGGGCCTGGAGTGACATCAGAGTCAGAGGAAGGCTCTGAGGAGCTCCAAGACTTACAGTCGGGTGAGGAGCCTGGCCCCTCTACTCGCGCTCAAGCTGAGACACAGCTGTGCTGGGAGCCTGAGCTGAAAAATGATGAAGAACAGTTGGGACAAATCATGGATGCATGAATGTGCAGGAGAGAGAAGCGAGTAGGACAGAGGAATGCAATGGGGCGGCTCCAAAGGCAAAGGCCAAGGCATTAGGAAGCCACGTCTTGGCTGCATAATAAAAAGGAAGGTGTGAGAGGTGCTGGTTGATGAAGACAACCGTTCGTGTTGAGGATCGAGTTTCTGTGAACTGTGTTTGCTTGCCTTGGACATTGACTCAGGTCTGTGAATAATAAAAGGGGAAATGGTTTTTTTTCCCTGCGGTTCCAGGCTGCTTGTTGGAAGAGGGATTTCCCCTTGTAAGCTTAACAAGGACTCACGTAGGCTGGGACAGAACAGTTAGGAACATCTATTATGACTTAGCATGATGTGGGTACCCAGTCATTATTGGCACATTGGCGTACCCAGCTGATACCAGCCTAATGGTCTCTTGTCAAAGTAGCTGGGCTTTAGTCCATGTTGGCAATGAGGCTGGCGAGCAGTGTTGTCTTAATGGCTTACTTAAGAGACCATGGTTGGGGAGTTCCCTGCCGATGGGAAAATCCTTCATGGATATTGCTTCCCCTATTGGAGGCTAGGGCTGAGGAGAAGGCAAATTCTGACAGATGGCTGGAGCATCCGGAGCCATGAATTTTGCTTTCCATCAGGGTAGGAAGGGGGCAATACACCAGAAGAAGCTTTCTCTTCCTTACTGTTGGATCACCTGCAGTGCCTGTTCCACAGGGCTGCCATTTCTGTTCTCCCACCACTGTGGATCAGCCCCAGAAGTAGAGGTGCTTTCAGGTATAGTAGGGGAGGCTTCCCATGCAATCTTCCTTCATGCCACAGGAAGAACCTGGCAGGTCAGAGGATGACTTTGATGTTTTAGATCTCTTTCCAAGTCCCTATGCCAGAGGTAGGCAACCTTGGCTCCTTTATGACTCGTGGACTTCAACTCCCAGAATTCCTGAGTCAGCATGGCTCAGCTTGGAAACCTCTCCCTTTCCCCTCAGCGTGGCTGGCTCAGGAATTCTGGGAGTTGAAGTCCACGAGTCATAAAAGAGCCAAGGTTGCCTACCTGTGTCCTAGTCAAATATCAAAGGTAAGTGATAAGTTAATGATGACTACCACAAAGATCCTTCATCTAGTGCAGGGGTAGGCCACCTTGGCTCTTTTATGACTCTGGACTTCAACTCCCAGAATTTCTGAGCCAGCCATGCTGAGGGGAAATGGAGAGGTTTCCAAGCTGAGCCATGCTGGCTCAGGAATTCTGGGAGTTGAAGTTCACGAGTCATAAAAGAGCCAAGGTTGCCTACGCTTGGATTAGGTGGAACCAACAGGCCCAAGATCCCTAGGTTGCTTCTGTGGCTAATGGTGGGGGGTGTCGATTCACTCCACCCCAGACCTTGCTTATTAGGAAATCCCAGGGCTGTGGAGTAGATCGTGTGTATATGGGGGGGAGGGAGAGAAAACATTTTGAGGAAAGCAATGGAAAGTATCTACAGTAGACTTGCCTGGAAGCAGCCAGGTAGAAATACCCCAATAGGTAGGAGTAGAGACTGCATTGTATTCAGATAGTGGGGGATGATAGGGACTGTAATCTGACCCACCTGGAGAGGATTGGTCTACACCAGGGGTAGGCAACCTTGACTCTTTTATGACTCATGGACTTCAACTCCCAGAATTCCTGAGCCAGCATGGCTCAGCATGGAAACCTCTCCCTTTCCCCTCAGCATGGCTGGCTCAGGAATTCTGGGAGTTGAAGTTCACGAGTCATAAAAGAGCCAAGATTGCCTACCCCTGACCTATGCTATCTGCTGACATGCCATCTGGGGGTGGAGATCATGCTGATTGAAGCAAGGGGTCTCTCCTACATCAGCCAGAACAGCATCCTGTATGGCATTAGGGCCGGTCATGGGGGGGGGGGACAGGGAGATGAAGCAGGAGGAACCCCCTAGTTCAGATATAGTCTCTACTACGACTCTTAACATGTCAGGAGGGGAAGAGTGGAGGAAAGTTTGGTTTGCACCATTCATAAGCAGCCAGTAAGTGCCGGGCAGATCCATTCTCCATCATATGCCTCATTAATTGGGCCACAACCAATGCGAACCAACACAACATGCAAAATATAACGCTTCTTCTGAAAAAAAAAAGGTATAAAATAGCGACACAATTTAAGCTTGCAGAATAAGCTGCACGTAAAAAGAAGGATATCGCAGGAGATGGATTTCCAGGATGGTTAGCCATCTACCCTCAAGTTGAATTTAGTGAGATATTAAGAAGCTTTCTGTGACGCGTTCACACCACCAGGATTTAATTTTTTCTGACTAACGTCATGTATGGATGCTGGCTATACCTCACCTTTTGAAGCAATGTGCTGCTGTCACCGCCCAACAACTGCTGATAAGTGTCGCACCGCACAGCAAACGAGCATCTTTGTGAATCCCCTTCAGACGCAAGGAGACTTGCCATGGCCAGCTTCCCCTGAAAGAGAAAAACCATGACTATGGAGATTCTCAGTCATCCAGGTCACGACTGTCCTCAGGATGCTTTTTCAAGAGGCAACTGGACTTTCTTTCTTTCTTTTTTTAATTTTATTGATTTTCTTTTACACCTGTTAATTTTTCAACCAACCAGCTGTCTGGATTCAATTCCTAATCCTTCATTCTTTTCTCTAGCCAGCAATAAAATAAGTCCCAAATTTGATACTAATCTGTATCTTCTTTATCTTTCAGTCTCATGGTTAATCTATCCATCTCTGCGCATTCCAATATTTTTCTAATTCTTTCTTCTTCTGCTGGTAGTCCCTTGTTCTTCCAATATTGCGCAAAGATTATTCTCGCTGCTGTAGCGGCGTGTACAATCAAATATAGACTTTGCTTGTTAATATTTTCAGGCATTATACCTAGTAAAAAAAAAGTTCAGGTTTAAAATACCTATAAAGCCCTTTATGGCATTGGACCAGGATACTTACGGGACCGTCTTCTGCCACATACTTCCCTACGATCGGTGAGAGCGCACAGGGTCGGCCTCCTCCGGGTCCCGTCAGCGAAACAATGTCATCTGGCGGGCCCTAGGGGGAGGGCCTTCTCTGTTGTGGCGCCCGCCCTCTGGAACCAACTGCCCCCTGAAGTCCACGCTTCTCCCACCCTCCCGGCCTTCCGAAAGAATCTTAAAACCTATCTTTGCCGGCAGGCCTGGGGATGATTGTGACTGATGAATATGTGTGGGGTTTTATTTTTTATATATTTTTTTGCTTGGACTTAGATTATAATTGTTGTTTTATATATATGTTGTAAGCCGCTCCGAGTCTTCGGAGAGGAGCGGCATATAAGTCCAAACAAAACAAAATAAATAAATAAATAAATAAATAAATAAATAAATAAATAAATAAAATCAACATGTTCACCTAATATTTTTTTCTAACCAAGCATGTATCTTTTTCCAATAGGCCTTTGCTCTGTCACATGTCCACCAGACGTGATGGTATGTGCCTGAGTGGTGCTTACATTTTCAAAATCTATTTGACATATTTTTTTAAACATTTTTGCTAATCTTGCTGGTGTGGCAAGTGCCATCTATATAACATTTTTATATAAGTTTTCTTTCTACGAAGCTGACATTGTTCATTTGTAATTTCTCTCCCATAGCTTTGGCCACTTTTCTAGTTCTATCTTGCAAGCAAAGTTTTTCGCCCATCTTATCGTAGTTTCTTTAACTTGTTCACTTTCCATTTCCAAAATTAACAAAAAAAATTGTACTTTGTTTTTCTTTGAAGAGGTTTCACTTCTCATCCAAGAAGCTTCTTCGGCTCTGACTGGTGGGGAAATGGAAGGATTTATATTTGTAGTCCATCTAGGTCAAAATTGAATGGCCCTCTCTCAACAGAGGGGGAGGGATATGACATCATTTATCTCCAGTCGACAAAACAGTCCTTTCAGCAGTTCCAAGAAGGCTCCACATCCCATTTGCACCACTCAGGTAACCTTGAGGACACAGATAAAACTCCAAGTGGCCTCAACGACTCTAAAAGAATGCAAATGACCAGCTGTCTGCAAGGAATATAAATCCTTCCATTCCCCACCATCCAGTCAGAGCTGAAGAAGCTTCGTGGATGTTAAATAAATATTTGAAGGCTGCTAGAAGTAAACAGGTGAAAATGAGTTGATAAGGGTTCTGTGATAGTAAGGAAGCAGGCTACCTGGAGGATTTGTTTCCACCAATTATTCTTCTTTTGCGGTGCTGAGTCAAACGAAGACCACACAGGCCAATATTGGAAGCTGCCAAGAAAGCCAAAAGGATTAATGCTCATATTCTTTTGCCACAATGCTGGTGAAAGAACCCCACTTTGGATATGATGCAGCCTTTGGTCAATTGTTGCCCTTAGATCAGCGGTTCTCAACCTTTTCCGGGGCGCGACCCTGGCCCGCATCGCGCAAAAAAAATGGCGGGCCCTCACCGCGCATGCACGGCACGACAGGGCGCATCGCGCATGTGCGGCACGACGGGGCGCATCATGCATGTGCGGCGCGACAGCCCGCATCGCGCATGCGCGGCACGACGGCCCGCATCGTGATAGGAAAAAAATGGCCGACCAAAAAAAATGGCAGACTGCGGTGCTTGGCGACCCCCGTGAAATGGTCGTTCGACCCCAAATGGGGTCGCGACCCACAGGTTGAGAACCGCTGCCTTAGATGATGGGAAAATGGTACTAGCATACAGTCTTCCTTAACTCTACTTTCCTTAGCACCATTACAGTGCTAAGAGATTAAAAGTGGAAATAGCGACATTATCATTTCCCACAAAGGAAGAGCAGAAAAAAAGGAACAGATAAAGCAGATGCAATATCCAGTTTTCTCAGGTTTCAGCCAAGAATTATCAACTTAAGCTAAAAACAATCTTTCCTTTCCAAATAAATGCATTTTCAGCTGTTGTTGTTGTTGTTAGTTGCAAAGTCACGTCCGACCCATCGCGACCCCATGGACAACGTTCCTCCAGGCCTCCCTGTCCTCTGCCATCTTCTGGAGTCCATTTAAACTCACGCCTACTGCTCCAGTGACTCCATCCAGCCACCTCATTCTCTGTCGTCCCCTTCTTCTATTGCCCTCCATCTTTCCCAGCATTTTCAGTATATATGTACAAATGTCTGTGCAAATATCTCTACTTGCCAGATGCCACATTCCAAATAAGGCATGCAAATCTCTTCCTCTCTCTTTATAAGAAATAAGGTGCTGCGTTTGTAAAGCATTCTGGAAGTGGTTTAATTTCTCCAGAACTCCACACAAACATGTCCCTTTAAAGAGTAGATCCCTGGACAGAGGTTTTTCTTCCAGTAGATCCAGAGTAGAAACGTTGAAGGATTTAATTGAAACAGAACAGGCTTTACACATTACACTCTTTCATATATCCCACATTTTAATAAAAAGATTCTTAATTTTAAAGGATAAAGTTAGAATGGTGACCAGATTAGATATACTTGTCTAGTTATATCAGCTGGTTATTGTCATCCAGCCTAGTACTCTTTCTTCAGACTGGTCTAATACTTCAGAGGTTGGTCAAAAACATTTCCAAACTTTTTTTCTGAGATCTGAACAGAACAGAACAGAATATGGCAACCCCCTGCTCAGGCAGGAGACCCTATACCAGTGATGGCGAACCTTTTAGAGACCGAGTGCCCAAACTGCAACCCCAAACCCACTTATTTATCACAAAGTGCCAGGGCTGCATTAGCATTGTGGGACCCTCGGGTGGGGCATGGCGGGTCCTGAAACCCACTGAATTCTGAAGTTGAACAACACTGGAAACATGGATGTTGCATTTTCTTGACAGAGAATAATCCCTTGGCCAAATAACTTCCATGCTTGATTTTTGTTGACAAAAAAATAGGAGTTGGGGCCCACAGAAGCTGCAGATCAAAGCCAAAAGATATGAAGAGGATCTTCTTCAACAATTTCTTTACATATTGCTTTCCTACCCTAATTGCCCCTTTATATGCCTGTTAGCTTGTTAGTTGCAGCAACCCAACATGAATTTCTGGAAACCCAGTTTTATGCCCAAGAAGGCAAGGTGAAGAGACTTACCGTCGTTCCTTATAAACTGGCTCCCCTTTCTCATGTAGTCACACATCACCCGTGCACTTTTCTTCCGCCAGCAGTTGTGTTGACCACTTTGATGGATGGTGCACTCTCCCAAGGTGTGCTCAGTTCCAGAACATTCCACATTATGCAGGTGAATGGGTACAAGCCATGTCTCTGAATAAGGCCTATAGACGGTTACTGCCGTTGCACTGGAAGGAGAGACTTGCTTAAATTAACCAGGAAGTCATCACAGGCTAGGAGCATGTATAGAATCAGGCAAGATTTTATTTCAAGTCTGGGATAAGATCATGCACCAAAGGTTCTGCTGATCCGTTCTGGATAAGCCACTGTTTGGCAGAACTGAAACCCAAAATGCTTCGCTTGCTTTTCGATTTCAGACTACAAAAACCCCAACCTTGCATAGAACAAATCTATTCAGAAGCACTGCTTGAGAAAGCTGTGCTCACGCTGTGGATGTTTTGTTCACTGTGTAGAACAAAACAGGACTGCATGTAGTCCTCAATTTACAAACCACGTGTTTAGTGACTACTTGAGGTTACAATGGCATTGAAAAAAGTGTGATCATTCTTCACACTTATGACTGTGGTCACATGATCAAAATTCTAGATACTTGGCAACATCTATTTGATAGAAGTAAATGTTGTTATTGTTGTTGTTAGTTGCGAAGTCGTGTCCGGCCCATCGCGACCCCATGGACAACGTTCCTCCAGGCCTTCCTGTCCTCTACCATCTTCTGGAGTCCATTTAAGCTCACACCTACTGCTTCAGTGACTCCATCCAGCCACCTCATTCTCTGTCGTCCCCTTCTTCTCTTGCCCTCAATCTTTCCCAGCATTAGGCTCTTCTCCAGTGAGTCCTTCCTTCTCATTAGGTGGCCAAATTTAAAACTGAATCTGCTATGTAGTGAGAAACAAGCATGAAAGAAACTACAATAGATGTGAGCGAGAAATGTAGTATAAAGGCAGGATGTAAGATAGACAGGTAGGTAAAAATTAGCTGGGTCTTCAGAATGGGAAAAGGAAGAATACAAACGGTAACACCACCTGCAAGAGGAAATGGCTAGCCAGGGAAAATTAAATGAATGGGATAACAGGAAAGATAACTGAACGGGATAACAGAAAAAGCAAACTGAACTGAAAAATGGGGGAAAAATCTATTGTTCTAAGAAACCATAAAAAGGGCCCAGAACTCAAAATAGAAAACTGAGCATGTGTAATTAGCCAATTAATATTATCTGACACACCTTGCATAAAGTATCTCCTATTTTTAATGTACATGTGATGTATGATGTAGTATGTAGCAGGAAATACGTAGGAGGCAGTCAGCTAGTGTTGACCCGGAATTAGGAGAAAGTGTAGGAAGTATCAATTGTGAATATGTGGAGATGGCCCTGCTTTCTTTGGGCACTTGCAAAGTCCTGGATGCAAGGTCATGAAAGGATAGTAAGGACAACACCCAATGTCCTAACCCACCCGAGAACAGATGATATCTTTAGGGAAACACCCAAAAGGGAACATGTTTAGCTACTTCTGCTTTCTCCCTTCTTATCTACAGTGTGCCAGACTTACTGGGTGAAATCTTTATCTTATGTGTGTGAGCTTTGCTGGATGGGTTGCTTATGTAATCAGAAAGAATAAATACAAGGATTTCTTGTCATTCGGGGCTACTCTCATTTAGAGGAGTCCGTCTTTGTTCAGCTGAATAAAAATGTAAAACCTTAAAGGCAACTTTTGGTCTCCTGTATTTTTTTATCAAGCCAAACCTCAGAGTCTGCATATCAGAAGAGTGTAACCTCATAGTACCTCAGCCAATGGGGAAAGAGGAAGGATATATATTTGTATAAAGAAGGGAATATTTTGGGTTGAAACTTTGAAGAGAACCAAGCTTTGATAGCTTCTCGCCCCGCTTCTTGCAATAAACGAAACAAAAGGCCTTCACTGTGTCTTGGCTGGTTATTGATCAGGCGAGCTTGCCTCTGGTCACGAAGGAAAGTGGTCAGGAGCACATATTTGTGGACAGTTGCCTTACTTAGCCACAAAAACTTTGGGCTCAATTATGATCGTTAAGTCGAGGACTACCCGTACTTGTAAAGTGACCAACCGCCCTCCTTTAGGGAGGACAGTCCTCCTTTTGTGAGTTCTGTCCTCCCTCAAAAAGTGTCCTCCTACATGTTCTCCTTTTCGATATTTGAAGACTAATCTGCAGGGCTTTTTTTTTCTCATAGAACGCTCAGAATGGCATTCCGGCACCTTTTTTTGATGTTTTTTTTTCAACTTTTGCATGAGCTGTGCTACTCCCCCTATTGGCTTTCGAAAGCCAATAGGAATTGCTGCTGAGCGCGCCAAAACACCCGGCCGGCAAACTTTGCACATGTAAGTTGTCTGCAGCGAAGGCGAATTGGCAGGAACTTTGCACCCCTCCCTGCTACCCAACTACACCATCTCCTAGTTAGTCCCGAAGATACCTGGAGGAGACTGGAGCGGCGATGCCACGGTAACTTTCTCTTGATCTTCGGCCCTGCTAGGGCAATAATGACTGAGGGCGCAAGAGGCAGGGGTGGCGGGGCTGCTGCAGGCGGGGGTGTGAGGGCCGGCGGTGGGCGGCTGCCCCCCGTGCTGTGGGAGCTGCAGGGCCTGCTCTACACGGGGCTGTGCAGGGTGGGCGGTGTGCTGGTGGGGCGGCTGCAGGAGGGGTGTGTTGATGGTGGGCTTCCCCCCCGGGGCCGGAGCCGGCACAGCTGGTGTTTTGGGAGCCGCGGGGCCCGCTCTACATGGTGGGGCAGCAGTACTGGCGGGGCGGCTGCAGGCGGGGGCGCGGCATGTAAGCATAATTACAATATAAAATGTTATTGTTAGAAATGTTTTTTATTATGCATTTTATAAATAAATGTTTAATAAAATGTTTCTTTTATTTAGGATTTTTTTTCTTCAATTTATTTGTGTCCTCCTTTTCATTGTAAAAAAGTTGGTCACCTTAGTACTTGTTCTGGGCAGGACTGGGAGAAGGAAAAACCCACAGGCATCTCCAGTCATCGAGAGGCCTAGGAGACATTTGGAAAGACATGGGAGACCAGGGAGATTGGCCAGCATGATATTTTGCTGTAATGGCTGTGAGAATAAACTTGCAGAACAGCGGAAAGAAGGCAGCCAAGGCAATGAGATAAGAGAAATCTGAAGTCCACACTTGCTGAAGCTGAGAAATCATTGCCTTAGACCAGCGGTTCTCAACCTGTGGGTCGCGACCCCATTTGGGGTCGAACGACCATTTCACGGGGGTCGCCAAACAACGCAGTCCGCCATTTTTTCCCCTTTTCCCCTCGGCTGGCGCAGGGGGCAGCACCACGTATGCGCGGGGTAGCACCGCGCATGCACGATGCGGGCTGTCGCGCCACGCATGCGCGATGTGGGCCGTCATGCCGCGCATACGCGATGCGGGCCATCGCGCCGTGCATGCACGATGCGGGCCGTCGCGTCGCGCATGCACAGTGCAGGGCGTGGTCGCGCCGCGCATGCGCGGCGCGGGTTGGGGTCGCAGCCTGAAAAAGGTTGAGAACCGCTGCCTTAGACTAACTGGAAAAGATTGCTGGAGGCTGCCAGATGTTCTGCCCAGCAGCTGAGGTGAGCGGCCCAGGCCGTGGCTGGCAAAAGATTCTTAAAGAGGTCACCTATTCAGGCTGAATGGCAGTTAGGAGAGCAGCAGGTCCAGGGCGCTTGGTAGAAGTAACAGGACAAAGGCAATGGAGAAAGGGAGAATGGAGAGAAAAAGAATCTCAAAGGGGAAGACAAAGGCTTGCCGTGAAATCCATCAGGAAAACCAGAGGCCAAAACAAAAAGATCAAGGAAGAGAAAGGAAGAGACGCGTTTTGGAGTTTGGACCTAACTGGGCTGTTAAATTCAAGGCAAGTGAGAGATCTGCCAAAAGAACAAATTGTGATTTACATTCAGATGCTTGGCCACTGATTCCTATTTATGATGGTCACAGTGTCCCACGGTCATGTGAAGGGACCAAAACCTGCTGCAACCACCCAGCAGACGGGGGGGGGGAATAAAAACCAAACACCCCCCCACCCCACCCCTGCTGCCAATCCCCAACAGAAATACTCACAACAATGAAAACCTCGGACAGGAGGAAAAGCGCCACGAAGTGGGCAGGCAGGTGTCTTGCTCGGCTGTGGCTTGGGGGGCACTTTTTTTCGGTGCCATTGTAACTTCGAACAGTCACTAAGCGAACGGTTGTAAATCGAGGACTACCTGTACTTTATCACTTTCCCCCCCCTTTTTTTTTTTGGTCAAGTTTTTGATACCTTGCTAGGCGACTGGTGGTCCTCGGATGTTGCCATATCCTAAAAGTGATACAATGGGTGAAAAGGTTGAAAAGCCCTGTTCTAGTTCTCGGGGCACCCCTTTTATCTCTCAAGGCTCCCAAAACGCCAACAATTTTTCCGAAATGGAACTTCATTCTTGCCAAACGACACCGTTCTAAAGACATAAAGTTGGTATAGAGGGCCACAGAAGATGGATTTCATAATACTTGGAAAATGGCCTTTACCGGCATATGATGGGATGTTTTCATTCTTGTTCATGTAACTGGATGGATGACCATTTCTAAAGCCATCAGCTTTTGCTTTGAAAGTCTTTGTTGTGCTAACTATAAACGTAAATGGAAGCCATTTTTCCTGGTTTTCCCTTTTCATAGTGTGTGAAGTCTGCCCCCCACCACAGAAGGAAATATTAAAAGGGCAGGAAAATATATTTTCTCAAAGGATTTTGAAGAGGCAGGAAAGCATGCCCAGTTTTCTTAATAGCCCCAGCTCTATAGAGAGTAAATCCAGGGAGTTAGGAGATTAAGAAGACAAAGACCTAAAATCTACATACCCCATCCAAACAGTCATCAGCCCCAGGGAAGCAGGATATGACCCTTTGGACATAATAAAATTGACCCATCACCATCAAAATACCAGAAAGGCACACTCAGACTCAGGTCAAAGTTCATGCCACAGGAACAACTCCAAACAAAAGACTCCAGAGGATATAAAAACCTACTCCCTACATGTGTTCAGCCCTTTTTGTCTCTCCTCTTTTTCTGACTCCCTCTTCAATAAACTACAACCTTCTTCCCAAAGCAGTTGCCATGTTTATTCCCAGCCTGGATGAACCACAATGAAGACCTTTCTTCCAACAATAGGAAGACCCCGCTTTATCAGAGTATTCTAATAAATTGCTTTTAAATGATCTTCTGACTCGGTTGCTTAGTGGAAAAGGTAAGCCAAGGCAGAACCTAGGACCAGATATGGCTCTCATTACTCAGAAATTGACTTCACATAAAGCCCCTTTTTCCTCACGAGAATCTTGCTGTCCAGTTACCTGTAGCCCAGCTGCCTGCAAACCACAGCTGCAGCTCTCTCTGTCCAGCCTTCAGCACAAATTCTGCCCCACTCTCCGTTCAGAAGAATCTCTACGTGGCCTTCGTTGGCGTGGTCCCCATCCACCAGCCGCACCAGAAGCCCTGTCAGTTAAAGCCGTACTTTAAGAGATCCAGAAGAAAGAGCTAGTATTGAAGTAAGCTGATGAATAACTTGAAAATAACATAATCTAGAGAGGCAACAAGATTCAGTTAACACTGCCAGGGTGAAGAGGGCCAAGACAAGATAGCCATTCTGCGATACACCACAATTTAGAAGGAAGACAAGAACTGGGACAACTTAACCAACAAGATTGTTGTTCTAGTGATGGTGGTGGAGGGGGGGAGAGAATGTGAGACTGCTGGGGAAGGAAAAACATCGGGAAGTTACTCTGAAATACTAATTCCTTCCAGCTTACAGTAGTTTTTTTTAAAGGGATTAACACATTTTTAAAGGCCAAAAACATATTGGAAAGGAGGACAAAATTCTTTGACTCGCTTACTACCATTTTCTGTCATGTCCAAACTGCATGCAAATCTTCCATCTTCAGGCTGGTGTTTTCGGCTTCGTGCTTCTAGGAGCAATGTCACATTGCTCCTAGAAGCATGAAGCCGAAAATACCAGCCTGAAGATGACGAATGGAACTTCGTCAAAATGTCGCCAAGACACTTCCAATTTTATGCGGGAGAAAACCCGAATAACCAAAGACCTATATACAAACACCCGCGAAAACCTCAGAAAACATATTTGTTTGTTTGTTTGTTTGTTTGTTTGAAACAAGCTATGGGAAATTTTGCCAGTTACCATCTTACCTTGCCATGGGCCAGGGTTGGAAAAGTTGCCTGAAACGATAGACAGGAAGAGATAGAAAATTGAAAGTTCTTTACCTATTGAATATTAAAATTAAACTCCATCCCTTCATTTTGTTCTGAGCTCAGACAAAAAAATAAATCTCCAAAACACCCATTATCACCACTAAAGACAAAAACATCAGTGGCAACGAATAATAATTTTGGAGTGTGCCCTGTTAGCTCCCTACCAGTTTTATCTTCAGTGATCCTGTTGCTAACCAGGGAACAGCGAATTCCCACATCTTCTTCATGTGAGCAGTCATGTTGGCCCCAGTTACTGTGGGGACAGTCCATCAGATATGACTCCGTGCCTGTGCAAGCCACATCATCCAGCAAGATGAAACCTTGGCCTGGCGCAAATTCACCGTTTGATGCCAGCCTGGCAGGACCACTGAAGAAAGAAAGCAAAAAACAGGCTGGTAACCTTTGTGCTCAGAACTTCCTTCAGAGATTAATCACTCTAATCAACAAGGACTCTTTATTCTTTGGGAAGAAGTGCATAAACCCAGTTTAAAGAAGAAACCTATTTGTAAAGCAAAGGTGCTGCTTTGCATGGGTTCATTCTCAAAACATCAGAAAGGTGTTCCTCAAACTTCACAGCTTTAAGATGTGTGGGCTTCGATTCCCAAATTCCCTAGCCAGTCTAATGGCTGGAGAATTCTGGGAGTCGATGTCTACACGTCTTAAAATTGCCAGGGTTGTAGAACTCTGCATTAGAAGATGTTACAAAAAAAAATCTTTCAAACACATACTGTATATATGAGCTGGTAGAAGAACATTATAATAGAATATCAGAGTTGGAAGGGGCATTGGAGGGCTTTTAGTCCAACCCCTTGCTCGCACGTACAAGCAATATAATAGTTATAAACAGCATTTTATTTTTAATTCATTTTAATACACCAGTGGAACTTCGAGGTCAGTGATGGCGAACCTTTTAGAGACCGAGTGCCCAAAAACTGGCCCCGCCCCTGCTCCATCCCCTGCCCCGCCCCTACCCCACCTGCCCGCAGGGCCACTCACCACCTCCAGGGCCCACCGCAGATTGCCCAGGCAGCCCAGCAGCACCATTGCGGCCACGTCCTCTGCCCGCGTCCCGCAGCATCAACTGTGCGCGATGGGGTATGAGGACAGAGTCTTGTCTACGCTGCCTGGCTGCCATGTCCTTGGCTGCGCTGCTCCGCACAGGCCACGCTCGGGGGCGACTCTCCTCCAGGGGGGTCTGCTGGTGAGGAGGGAGTCACAGGAGGAGGCAAGGCTGGGGCAACGGCACATGTGCCCACAGAGAGGGCTCCGAGTGCCGCCTCTGGCACGGGTGCCATAGGTTCGCCACCACTGTTCTAGGTGGAACTGCTTGAACTAAATATAACGGAATCATTTATTTATTTAATTTTCTCCCTTTATTATTTTTATAAACAACTCAAAGGGGTGGATATCCCTAATACTCTTCCCTCCTTCTATTTTCTCTACAAGAACAACAACACTGCAAAGTGATTAATTCAAGTAACCCAGCCAGCTTTCATTCCTAAGGTAGGACTAGAACTCATAATCTCCTGATTTCTACCTTGGGACTTTCGTCACCAGGCCAAACTGGGTCTCTTAATGTTCCTCCTTTAGTACTCTCATCTCTCCTTTCCCCCCCCCCCAATCTTTTCCTCTTTTTTCTAACACTGGGAAGCACAGACCTCCGCTTTTATGTATACACATTAAGTAGAGATACTGATGTTTCAAGTTTCAAGTTTAATCAAATTTATATGCCGCCCTTCTCCCAAGACCCAGGGCGGCTCACAACAAAAATACAATAATACAATAAAAATTTAAAAATTAATTTCATTCACACCACATACAAACACAATCATCTAACAGTCACTGATGGTGGGACACTCCTAGGGCCCAGGGGCAGAGCACAGCTCATATGCCCCAAGCCTGTCGGCATAGATGCATCTTCAGAAGTTTCCGGAAAGCTAGGAGGGAGGGAGCAGTACGAACCTCTGAGGGGAGCTGGTTCCAGAGGGCTGGGGCAGCAACGGAGAAGGCCCTAGCCCTAGGCCCCGCCAGATGACATTGTCTAACAGACGGGACTCATAGGAGGCCAACCCTATGCGCCCTAACCGGTCGCTGGGATTCATGAGGCAGAAGACGGTCCCGCAAGTATCCTGGCCCATTGCCATAAAGGGCTTTATAGGTCATAACCAACACTTTGAATTGTGTTCGGAGACCAATAGGTAGCCAGTGCAGCTCGCGAAGAGCTGGAGTGATATGAACATGTCTTGGGAGACCCAAGACAGCTCGCGCGGCCGCATTCTGGACTACTTGTAGTCTCCGGACATTCTTCAAAGGTTGCCCCATGTAGAGAGCAGAACACTTTGGCACAATTCAGATATTGCATCCTGTTACAGTCAAGACATTTGTGACCATTGAAACAGGAGGCACAGCTGAAATTGATTTGCAAACAGTGACATTTTGGCAATTGACAATAGACTCTACTTACTTACCTGAAGCCTAATTGTCTGCAAGCAACCTGAGCATTGATTCCTGCCTTCCAGCCATCATCACAAATACATCCCCATCCTCCATTATGGTAGATCTCTACTCTTCCTTCACTTGGATGGAGGCCTCCTACCAATCGGATTGTTCCTTCTGCTATGTGGCAAGAGATGGAAACAACAACAACAAAAATAGCAAAAAATTCTAAAACTTTCCTTCTACACCAGGGGTAGGCCACCTTGGCTCTTTTATGACTCGTGGACTTCAACTCCAAGAATTCCTGAGCCAGCATGGCTCCGCTTGGAAACCTCTCTCTTTCCCCTCAGCGTGGCTGGCTCAGGAATTCTGGGAGTTGAAGTCCACGAGTCATAAAAGAGCCAAGGTGGCCTACCCCTGTTCTATACCATTTTCAGAAAAGGAGATCATAAAGGCAGCCTTCAAGCCATCTATATATTTGGCAGAGTAGTTACCTACAAAGGGGTCACAAATGACCCCAGCATCTTCAACATGGTCACAGTTGTGTTTCCCCCAATCACTCTTCTTGCACTGGTCTAGTGAAAGCTCATTGCCTGAGCATTCAACTTCATCCAGCAGGATTGGGCCCAAGCCCTTCCCGAAGTGAGCCCAAGACACGGCTCTTGAGATTCCACTGGGAGGAAGAGAAAAACACACAGCATAAGAACGGATGAACATGAGAGAAAACATAGCTTTGAACAAGATGTAAGACAGTGGTTCTCAACCTTTTTCAGGTTGAGACCCCACTTACCCCGCCCATGTGCGGTGCGACCCCGGCGCGCGCGCGACAAAAAAAAACAACAAAATGGCAGACCACGACGGGCTGATCCGCGCATGCGCTGCGCGCGCGACGAAAAAAAAATAAAAAACAAAATGGCGGACCGCGACGAGCTGATCCGCGCATGCACGGCGTGCGCGCGACGGCCCGAACCGCGCATGCGTGGCGCGCACGCGATAAAAAAACAAACAAAAAACAAAATGGCGGACTGCGACGAGCTGATCTGCGCATGCGCGGCGCACGCGCGACGAAAAAAAACAAAACAACAAAAAAATGGCGGACCGTGATGTCCGGCGACCCCCGTGAAACGGTCGTTCGACCCCAAATGGGGTCGCGACCCATAGGTTGAGAACCGCTGATGTAAGAGATCATAGTCTTGCCCTCTTAAGCGTCCTCATTCAAAGAAGTTACCTGAGATCCAGGTATCTGCAAACCACCTCAGCATCCTTGTCATCCCACTGATCATCACAGATGGTGCCCCAGTAGCCATCGTGGTAAATTTCCACTCGGCCCTCAAAATCTTTTTTGCCTCCTACCAAGCGAAGTGGAGATCCTATAGCTGCTTATCAAAAAGAACAAAAATAATCAAGGAACACAATCCAGAATAATCCCAATGATGACACAAAATAGATCCCTTCGGCTACTACCATAAATCTTTTTCTTGACAACATAACTTGTATTTCTTTGAATATATACCAATTTGATCTACCATCAACATTTTAGGGGATAGGAGGGTATAATAATATTAATAATAACAACAACAACAATAATAATAATGTTGGAAGGGACCTTGGAGGTCATCTAGTCCAACTCCCTGCTCAGGCAGGAAACCCTATACAATTTCGGACAAATGGTTGTCCAGTCTCTTCTTAAAAACTTCCAGTGTTGGAGCATTCACCGCTTCTGGAGGCAGGTTGTTCCACTGGTTAATTGTTCTAACTGCCAGGAAGTTTCTCCAGGTTGCTTCTCTCCTTGATTAGTTTCCATCCGTTGCTTCTTGTCCTGCCTTCAGGTGCTTTGGAGAATAGCTTGACTCCCTCTTCTTTGTGGCAGCCCCTGAGATACTGGAACCCTGCTATCATGTCACCCCTCATCCTTCTCTTCATTAAACTAGACATACCCAATTCTAGCAGCCGTTCCTTATATACTCATGTATTCTTCATCAGGTCAATGTACTCATTCCTTCTGAGTAGCACACCATTACTAAACAATTATTTTATTTACCTGAATTACCTAGATTCTGTACAGTGTTCTGTACAAACACCCCATTCACCTAAACAAAATGGCGGAAGATTCTGAGTGAAAAATGTGTGTCTGTCTAGTCTGGAATTGCTTATCAGCAATTAAACATCTAGAATTCATCATGCTGTATGTCTCGTGTACAATTTCCTCAGCTTTCTTGGAAGCTATCAACTTTTGGACCAGAGCTCCCACGAAAATTTTCAAAACTTGTTTTCTAGTTTTTTTTTATTTTATCCTGTTAATTTTAAATTTTTTATTTATGATTTTATTGTAAGCCGCCCAGAGTTGCTGTAGATAACGAGATAGATGGCATATAAATTTAACAAACAAACAAATAAATAAAGCTTATCTTGAATATGTTGCACCCTATGATTTTTTTGATCTGAAATATACCATGGTTGAGATCCAGAATAGTACACAAAATGATCACGGAAACGTAAAACTGTGCTGTTTCTCCAGTGACAGCAAGCAAAGATGGTATTGCTCTTCAGATAGGCAGATTCTTTTCTTTCATTATTTTGTTCCTCACAGTGCTTTACGATCAGGATCAATGTGCAGGAGTAGGCAGGCGCGGTCAAGACGTTGGGTGTATCCCTATTATGAAGCCCTGCCCCCTTACATGCATTGTGACTTGCATCAAAGGGGAGGGGGCTTTGATCAACTTATCTCAGATGCCAACTTCACCTGTCTCCCTCACAAATGTCTGTAGAGCAGTACAGAGCTGATCTTGGAGAAGACAGGTGGAAACCATTAGTAAAATGCAAGCTGGGTCTTGGATAACAAAGTGTGAAAAGAAATCCAAGCTTGCATTCTCACCATCTTTCATCAACCAATTAATAACACAATATAATATTCTTATTTTCTGATAATTTCCAAATATCTTAAATTTAGTAACCAACATTTCTCTTACTTCAACATTTAATACTTCCTCTCTTCTTCTCTTAATATCTACTATCTCATAATTCAAATGATAAGACGTGTATCCTGAACATTAGATCTAGTGATGAATTGCGATAAAGGGAATCGGGATTATTTAAAACTTGGAAATTATACATACTAAACGGTAAATGTAAATATTAATGAGAAATTAAAAATTGGGAAAAATTAATCAGGACATTGATTGTCTAAAAAGATTGAATGTTGAAACAACTAGGATATGTATAAACAAAAATGATTGATAAATGTAAGAAAGTTATTTTTATTTAATCGATATAATAAGAATTGTATTAATTCAAATATGAGACAGTAAATACCAAGGGGAAAAGAGAGGAAATATTTAATGTAATAATGTGAGATCTGTACTAAAGATATTTGTACGTTATTGAATTATTGATCAACTCAGCCGCCACGTTGCTTTTCAAATATTTAAATGTGAAATTAGAAAATCAATAAAACTTTTTCAAAAAAAAAAAAGAAATCCAAGCTTGCTTTGCTTTGATTCCTTTAGAATCCTTGAAGAATCTTCTCAAAGAGTTGACAATGCCCCTTTACCAAGCAACGTTATTTTGTAGTTTTGCTTTGATGCAGCAAAAATTTCCAGGATTGTTGGCTTTCTGCTTTGCTAAAAGAAATGGAATAGGAATATCATGTATATGTTTATCCTCAAGTTTACCTTGAGATGAGCCACAGGTGGCCCCTGCAGTTCCCTGGATACAAGCTTTGAATATTTCCTGGTAACTGCACTGGGACAGCATCTTCTCATCACCACGGCAGTTTGCAGATTGAAAATGGAAGGGTAACAGCTCCGGACTGGAAGGACTCTGTCTTAGGGCTATGCCAGTTTCACTATACAAAAGCAGAAAGTGCAGTGACTCCACAGACAATAATAGGATATGTTGAAATATAGCTTTCTTCCAGATAGATAGATAGATAGATAGATAGATAGATAGATAGATAGATAGATAGATAGATAGATAGATAGATAGATAGATAGATAGATAGATGGATGGATGGATGTAGGTCTTTGGTTATTCGGGTTTTCTCCCGCGTAAAATTGGAAGTGTCTTGGCGACGTTTTGATGAAGTCCCATTCGTCATCTTCAGGCTGGTGTTTTCGGCTTCGTGCTTCTAGGAGCACGAAGCCGAAAGCACCAGCCTGAAGATGACGAATGGGACTTCATCAAAACGTCGCCAAGACACTTCCAATTTTACGCGGGAGAAAACCCGAATAACCAAAGACCTACATACAAACACCTGCGAAAACCTCATATATATATATATATATATATATATATATATATATATATATATATATATATATATATATATATATATATATATATATATATATATATATATATATATATATATATATATATATATATATATATATATATATATATATATATATATATATATATATATATATATATATATATATGTATGTATATATATCAAAAAAGTTGACTTCTACTATTTTTTTAGTTCTCAATTTTCCTCTTGAGAAAAACAAAGGTGGCCCAATCCAATGACATATTCCTTACCTGTGCCCCAGTTGTTGGCATACCACACTGGCATCCAGGTTGGTCCACTCATCATCACAGATCATCCCCCACAGCCCATTATAGTACACTTCCACCCTGCCACTTTCCGTCAGTCGCACCGAATCTGTCAGAGCAAAGAGACCAAAGGAATCAGGTCAACAGAATGTGCAAAAAGGTTGCATAATGTCCTTCCCAAAGGACTCAGGCCTCTTTCTGCAGCTGCCATGGAGTAGGGAGGAAATTCCACCGGGCTTGGGAGGATACAAGTTTATCACAGAGGTTTATCGATGTTTTCTCCGCCATATGAGAAAAGGAACGTCCGCTGACTGCTGCAAAGGAAAATGGTTGCTAGTTTCTTGTTTCTATCAGTAATAAATCACAACTTGAGAATTCTTCATAAGACCGAAGTCTTGTTTGTACCTGGCTTTTCCATGTTTATTTATTATATTTGTATCCCATGTTATTCAATCATTTTGATGAATGAAATGAAAAGGTTGCACTGGAAAGAGAGTGGTTGTCAGGTCCACAATACTGGTGTCCCGCCATTCTGTTGGGGGGGGGGAGGTTTCTGCTGTTCTTTGCCTGCTTTCGCTTTTGCTGTAACCGCTTGGGAATTAGGGAAGAGGATTGTCATCGAAGAATATAGAGACTCCTTCCCAGCAGGTTCCAGCCTGGTTCCCTGCCCTGAGAGTGACCTGTTATCTACCTAGCATCTCAGTGTTCTCTTAACATCCCTACAGCATGACATTGTCTGCCGGTGGACTGGTTGGGGGTTGGTTGGTTTTGGGGGAAATGAAAGAATTGCTTTACTCTTTGTGTGAGATGTTCAGATTCCACCAGACTTCTCTGCATATAATAATAATAATAATAATAATAATAATAATAATAATAATAATAAATTCAAACAGACAAGCATCTGCAACATCCTGCGACGAGATCTGTAATGCCATCAAACATCCACGTCTGCCTACCCCTAAGGACTCGATAGGTAGACAAAATGCCAAATCCAGTCTGAACATCTGGCTGACTGTGTGATGATGATGATGATGATAAATAATAATAATAATAATAATAATAATAATAATAATAATAATAATAATAATAATAAACAGACAAGCACCTGCAACACCCCGGACTTAACAATTGTCATTAAGAAAGACAAAAAAGTCTGGATAGTGGACGTGGCAGTGCCTGGAGACAGCAAAATAAACGAGAAAGAACTGGAGAAGATAACAAAATACAAAAACCTACAAATAGAAATAGAAAGACTGTGGCAAAAGCAAGCAAGGGTAGTACCAATAGTAATAGATGCCTTGGGTGCAATTCCAAAACAACTGGAGCACCACTTGAACACCATCATCAGCATTGACAAATTCACCATTAGTCAATTGCAAAAGGCGGCCTTACTAGGAACTGCTTCCATCCTGCGACGATATCTGTAATACCATCAAACATCCACATCTGCTTATCCCAGGTCCTTGGTAAGGACTCGATAGGTAGACAAAATGCCAAATACAGTCTGAACATTTGGCTGACTGTGCGATGATCCATAATAATAATAATAATAATAATAATAATAATAATAATAATAATAATAATAATAATAATAATAATAAAGTTGGAAGGGACCTTGGAGGTCATCTAGTCCAAGCCTCTGCTCAGGCAGGAAACCCTATACCAGTGGTTCTCAACCTTTCTCAGGTTGAGACCCCACTTGCCCCGCCCATGGGCGCCGCGACTCCGACCCGGGCGCGCGCGCGTGTGCGCCATTTTGTTTTTGTTTTTTTTATTTTTTTTAAATGTTTTTTAAATTTTTTAAATTTATTTTTTATTTTTTTTTCGGTGCAACGGGTGGGTCTGCGCATGCACGGCGTGCGCGCCAAAAAAATAAAAAAATAAAAAAATAAAAAAATAAAAAAATTAAAAATAAATAAAAATAAAAAAAACAAAATGGCGGCCCGCGGTGTCCGGCGATCCCCGCGAAATCGTCGTGCGACCCCAAATGGGGTCGCGACCCCAAGGTTGAGAACCACTGCCCTATACCATTTCAGACAAATGGCTGTCCAGTCTCTTCTTAAAAACTTCCAGTGTTGAAGCATTCCAAGTTATACTTCCAAGTTATTTTCCTCCCCCCCCCAGATCTGTTCCAGGAGAGGGGAAAGTGAAAGTGAAAGTGATAAATGTTTTGGGGGAAAGTGACTGGCTCAGGAATTCTGGGAGTTGAAGTCCACGAGTCATAAAAGAGCCAAGGTTGCCTACCCCTGCATCAGGTGCTTGTATATTGTTTAGGAATATACAGTTTCACTTTCTCCCTAAACATTTATCACTTTCACTTTCACTTTCCCCTCTCCTGCTCTCTCTCTCTCCCCCCATAGTTCATGGCAGGCTGGAAGCTCTGACAGCTAACTGCTCCGGCCCACTATTTTCTCAAGCTTGGCAAATTGTAAAATGCGTGGATTTCAACTTCCAGAATTCTTCAGCCAGGATCGGCCCACCCATCTCAAAGCTGCTAAGGTGGAGAAAAATCTGCTTTAGCTCCGTGGCCTACCTTAGCATCTTGCTGGCGGTTCCCATTGCACCACCTACCTTTCAGGGAACGCCTCACCTGATATCCTCCTCCCTAACCCAAAATCTCAGCTACTTTACAAAATTCATCATTTTAGCCATTGTCTATCCCAGCGGTTCTCAACCTGTGGGTCGCGACCCCATTTGGGGTCGAACGACCGTTTTGCGGGGGTCGCTGGACACCGTAGTCTGCCATTTTCCCCCACTGGCCGTCGCGTGCGCGCTGCGCATGCGCAGTTCGGCCCATCGCACCGCGCATGCGCGGTTCATGTCATCGCGCGCGCACCGCGCATGCTCAGTTCAGCCTGTCGTGCCGCGCATGCGCAGTTCGGGTTGTCGCGCCGCGCGTGCGCGGTTTGGGTCATCGCGCGCATGTGCGTGGCGCGGGTCGGGGTCGCGCCGCACATGGGCGGCGCAAGTGGGGTCTCGGCCTGAAAAAGGTTGAGAACCGCTGGTCTATCCGCTGCAGGAAGAAGGCCTCTTCCACATGTTTCCAACCCATACGGTCCTGAACTTTTTTTTTTTTTTTTGCCAATTAGGCCCACAATACTTGTTTATGTTGTTGATCCATCTTGTTTTAGGTCTCTTTCATGGATGCTTTTAATCAAGTGGGATCCATTCTGCCTTGGTTCACCTGCCATCAGTTCTTCTTGCTATGTGACCAGCCCATTTTATGACACTTTCTTATGGCAATTACCCACAGGAACATTTCCATGTGTGACTCATATAAAACAGGGGAATGGCTTCAGTCACCCTGTTGTGAATGTCATCTTCCCTTTTTTGAACACTGTTCTTCCCCAAAAATGTTCCTGGTCACCCAACTTTCTTAGGGTTTATGAGAGATCTAAATGCTATTTTATTTCTTTCCTCTTTCCACTTTCTCCCACGGTTTCCTTTCCAGAGAAAATTCAGTAAGGAGGAGGAGATAGAGTGGATTAAATACTAAGTCCATTTTCTGTATAACGCTAAATGTTTTCTGTTTAGATTTCTGGTATTCTAATCTCCATTCCAGAAAACTTGAATTCTTAATCTGGATGCAAGCCTGTGCAAGTTGCTCCTTCTATTTTTTTAAACATTCTTAACATTTTTGAGGCTTTTGAACTATGGTGCTGGAGAAGACTCCTGCGAGTGCCCTGGACTGCAAGGCGATCAAACCGGTCAGTCCTAGAGGAGATCAACCCCGACTGCTCTTTAGAAGGCCAGATCCTGAAGCTGAAACTCAAGTACTTTGGCCACCTAATGATAAGGAAGGACTCACTGGAGGAGAGCCTGATGCTGGGAAAAATGGAGGGCAAGAGAAGAAGGTTATGACAGAGAATGAGGTGGCTGGATGGAGTCACTGAAGCAGTAGGCGTGAGCTTAAATGGACTCCAGAAGATGGTAGAGGACAGGAAGGCCTGGAGGAACATTGTCCATGGGGTCACAATGGGTCAGACACAACTTTGCAACAACAACAACAACATTTTTTTTTCCTTTAAGCCCTTCTTTTACAGTCATTAACGCCACCCCAAATTTCGCCTGTGATGCTTACCCTGGATACAATCACAGTTTGCCCAGCCAGTTGCTCCTGAAGTGAGTTGGTAGAAGCACCAAGGGGTGGGTCCCCCATCTGGATTCCTGCAGTAGTTGTGGTTTCCTAGTCCCCGATTTGGATACTGCTGGATGTAATCAGGGAAATCTGACCAGTTTAAGCAAACTGACCCAGAGACTGTTGTGGTGAGGCTTCCATTATAGTATCCAGAAGGCCCCATGTCACAGAGAGCAAATGCTGAAAGCGGAAGAGAATGTTCGTGTTTAGTTTGATTATCAGCTTGCATAGCATCTCTAATGGTAAGTTATTGATTATCCTTTGTTTTCCTCTGAAAGTAGTGCTAAACCAGAAAACAGCCATCTTTTTTGTGATAGGATTTTATTAGGCAAAGCAGAGGAACCTGCAGTCTTTCTCTCTCTCCTGCCTCCCTTCCTTCTTCTGGTTAAACCTGATCTGGAAGACTAAAAGCAACAAGGTCTTTGCAAATGACTCTCCTGACATGGAAAAGCCATGACAGGATATTGCTGCAGAATTGTCATTTAGGATATGTTGCATTTTGTCACTGGACAAGTGCATGTATTTCTAAGACATTAGGCACTACGGACTGTTAAATTCCTTGATCTGAATACTGAATGGGTGTTTATTTTATATGAAGAGGGCTCAGTGGAGACCAGTGAGGTTTGACAAGTTTCTAGTAATCATTTAGCATGCTTTCCTCAAGACCCTAATTCAGCGGTTCTCAACCTATGGGTCGCGACCCCATTTGGGGTCGAACGACCGTTTTGCGGGGGTCGCGGGACACCGCGGTCCGCCATTTTTTTTGTTTGTTTTTTTCGTCGTGCGCGCGCCACGCATGCGCGGTTCGGGCCGTCACACGCGCGCCGGGCATGCGCGGTTCGGGCCGTCGCGGTCCGCCATTTTGTTTTTGGTGTTTTTTTTTTGTTGCGCGCACCGCGCATGTGCGAATCAGCCCAGGGTTGCACCACACATGGGCGGGGCAAGTGGGGTCTCAACCTGAAAAAGGTTGAGAACCACTGCCCTAATTGGTAAAAGAGGAGGAGGAGGAGGAGGAGGAGGAGGAGGAGGAGGAGGAGGAGGAGGAATAATGATACATTGACGTCAGTTTGGTCTTTGGGTTAAAATAGGTCCCTCATTCTAGCTTCATATTTGCTTTGAAGGCTGAATTGGAAATTTCAGGATGCTGAATCTTGGTCTCACTACAAGAGTGTCTTGGTCACATCATACATCACACAAAACCCAGACATGTTGATGACACAATTATAGAGCCACTTAATGGAAAATGATCTTCAATGATATAGAAATAATATATTTATTTGATAGTAATAGAAACTTCATCACTTCGATTCTTACCTGCATTCTGCAACTGATTCTGATCGGGCTGGGATCCTAAGACAAACTGAGGTTGGGTAAGGCAGAAGAAAGAACAAAAGCAACGGATTATTTTTTTTACATAAAAATTGAGCTGATGACCAAAATTTCTCTTAAAAGAGCCCTTTTTATATAGCACAGAGGATGTAGAGTTTCTGACTCTAGAAATCCCACTACAGCTCAAGCATCACCTCATCGAAGGGTTTGGCTGAGACTCAGCTGGGATCCTGAACACCAAGTACAATTTTTGTATTGATGTAACTGATATGTTAACCCCTCCTTGAGCTGTTTTTGAGGCAATTTACAAGAGTGAGTTGCTGTCCAAAATAAGTCTTTGAACACCTAGACCAGGGGTAGGCCACCTTGGCTCTTTTATGACTCGTGGACTTCAACTCCCAGAATTCCTGAGCCAGCCACGCGGAGGGGAAAGGGAGAGGTTTCCAAGCTGAGCCATGCTGGCTCAGGAATTCTGGGAGTTGAAGTCCACGAGTTTTAAAATTGCCAAGGTTGAGGACCCCTGATACAGGGCAGGGGTGGGGAACCTTGGCTTTTTTATGACTCGTAGACTTCAACTCCCAGAATCCCTGAGCCAACCACGCTGAGGGGAAAGGGAGGTTTCCAAGCTGAGCCATGCTGGCTCAGGAATTCTGGGAGTTGAAGTTCTAGAGTCATAAAAGAGCCAAAGCTGCCTACCCCTGACTTAGAGCTTGTATAAAAGCCTCCAGGACATCTGAGAGAGAGAGAGAGAGAGGGAGAGGGAGAGGGAGAGGGAGAGGGAGAGGGAGAGGGAGAGGAAGAGAGAGAGAGAGAGGGAGAGGGAGAGGGAGAGGGAGAGAGAGAGAGAGAGAGAGAGGGAGAGAGAGAGAGGGAGAGGGAGAGGGAGAGGGAGAGGGAGAGAGAGAGGGAGAGAGAGAGAGGGAGAGAGAGAGAGAGAAGGAGAGAGAGGGAGAGGGAGAGGGAGAGGGAGAGAGAGAGAGATGAGTCTGTACAACATGATTTCTCAAAACCACCAATTAAAATGTTGTTATTTGATTGCAGGGGCTTCCACAGGGAAGGCTCAGAGTGAAATTGGCCCACACACATGCCTGTGCCTCCATTTATAACCTCCAAAATGAAAAGAATTAAAAGATTCTAAAAGATCCAACTCTCTAATCATTCTGGAACACATTCGTTTATTAAATATATATGCTGCCCATTGTTTCATGTGGAATAAGTAAGTACAATACAAGCCATTACTGTGCAATGTGTGTGTGCGCGCATGCGCATGCACCAGAGGGAGAGGGAGAGGGAGAGGGAGAGGGAGAGAGAGAGAGAGAGAGCGCCACAGGAAAAGGAAATGCATCACAGGAACAATAAAGACCAATCATAGAGTAGCAATGTGACATAGGAAACAAATACAATAGAGATGAATGATAGAGCTGCATATAAGATAAACATAACACTTGTAACATCTTCTCCTTTTCAGGTTAACCAAATGACATTGTGAAATTTTGGATGAGAGCTTCCTATAGGTTAAGTCTGTTCGGCGGTTGCGAACATCTGCTACTACAGGTGAAGTTTGGCCCTCTTTGTACTAAGAGTTTCTTTGACCTCGCTGAGATTGCTGGGCTCTTCTCACTACTTACCGGGACATTCTGCGTTGGACTGCTGTCAGGTATGCCGGCTTGTTTAGTACTGTCATTAGCATTGGTCTATGGCAGGGGTAGGCCACCTTGGCTCTTTGATGACTCGTGGACTTCAACTCCCAGAATTCCTGAGCCAGCTATGCTGAGGGGAAGGAAGAGGTTTCCAAGCTCAGCCATGCTGGCTCAGGAATTCTGGGAGCTGAAGTCCACAAGTCATAAAAGAGCCAAGGTTGCCTACCCCTGGTCTATGGCATCAATACTGTGCATTCCCTATTGCCAGTGCGTAAGTGTGGCTGGGTAATACCAGGTGAGTCTGGCCTGTCCATTGGATATGGAGAGTCAGGCTGCGAGTCAGGCTGCTCAGCCACACACAGATCCACACAATTGTGATGATAAAGGGTTCCATCAACGTCCACTAGATAGGAGCGTGGTGCCATCTGTTGTAAACAGATACCCATTTTCCATCGACCTGTTCAATGTCCAGGCAGCGGTTTCATACGGATTCATTCCCCAACATTAAATTCTGACAAATCTCTGGCTGATTTGTCATATCTTGGTGGTTTCAGCAGACAAGTCAGGAAGAGGTTCCATTTCCCCAAAGTCTGAATAATGATCAACTAATATCAGGTACTCTTTTCCTGCATAGTTGAGCAAATCTGTACTGACGATCTGCCAAGGATGTGAAGGTATCTCATGTGACACCATGGTTTCCTTTTGTGGCAAATGTGCATATACATTGCAAGTGGGACAATTGCTAAACAAAGTCTTTGATTTCACCTTCCATGTTAGGCCAGTAAAGAGTATCATGAGCTTGTCTATAGCATGCCTCACCCCCAATGTGGCTTGAGTGTATGTGCAATAACATCTCTGCTCTCAGAGACGTTGGCACTATGACTCTTGGACCCTTGTACAAGATATCATCTTGTAGGCTGATCTCCCCTCTGAAGGACCAATCCAAAATGGATTATTCACATTCAAGCAAAGAAAGGATAAAAGAAAGATAAAAGTAAGGATGTTGGTGTCATCTGGACACTCCGTGAAATTGCTCTAAACAAGCATGCATGCTGCATGTTAAAAGGTCCGTCTGGAAGCAGCTGAAGAGATGGAAAGGGATTTATGACTTGGCTGGAAGGCCCCTCTGATCTTGCTTTCTTAAGAACCTATAGTCAGTGTTCGGAAATCTTCATAACATATTTTTAAATAAAAAGTGTGAATCTTGTAGGCTCTTTCTCATCAAAAGAATTAAGCAGCAGGAAGATGTAGTTAAAAGAATACTGAATTTTGCAGGATTAAGTGTCTGTAAACATATGGAGGCAGACAAGATTGTAAGGACTCATTCTTAGCCTTTTCCTTCAACAGATCACTAAGCTGTCATCACAAGTATCTTTGAGAACCAGCAACATGTGAAACATGGATCAGGAAGATGGTATCTGTGAGCAAGATGCATCTGCAAACTAACTGCTTTTACATGGGTCAAAATCTCAAAGAAACATCAAATTATTCGTTTTTGTTGCTGCTAGATATCTTGTGAGTCTTTGAGAACGAATGCCAAAGTCCCACTTCAAGCACAAGACCAGCTGGGTGACCTGGGCCATCTCTCTAGGAAGAAGGCAAGCACAAATTACTGACAAGAAAACTGCAGGGATAGTTGAAGAAGTTACCCAGAATCAAGATAGACTCAAAGGCATAAAATGGCAGAAATAACAACAGAAATCAACTTAGACATATTGGAAATGACCAGGCTGAGCCTGAGGGTGGGGTCAAATGCGTCATCAGTTTGGAGTTGCTCCGCTCCCACAAGAGTCCAGACCCTCTTGAATTCCATTGATTCTTATCCTAGCATCAATTTGCCTTGACTGTTAGTAGATCATATTCTTCTGCTACCTTCCATAGGTAGCATGAAATAAACTTGAAGTGCCTTGAACTTTGAACTTGTGCCTGACAAGACCAACCTTTCTCAATGCCATAATGCCATAACATAACCCCAATGATATCTACTACAGCACTCCCAACTGATGGCCATTTGGCAAAAGCCATTGTCAAACAAATCTCACCATTATTATAATAGATTCTTCCTCTTAATTTAGACCCACAACTTGTCTTCTCTTCTGGAATAACAAAGTCAATCTGACATTTCCCATCTTCTTTCCTAGAATCTCATGAAGTCTATCCAAGGCTTTGTAGGTATGTTAAGATATTAAAATCTGCACCTTTTGCCAGCACTTACACTCACTGCCCACAGGTGGGTACTATTGATGATGATCCCATACAGGAAAATATTGGGTTATTGCTTTATTGTAACTATTAGCATAGACGTAATAATGCATGGTTGCTTGCCACATTCGTGTGCTTTCACTAACTATCAGTAAATAAAAGTAAACACTGGCTATTGGATTATTTAAAAAAGCTGTACAACATGGAGGTACAGTAGGTAGAGATCTCCTAAAAAGTGGTCAAATGTAGAAAGTCATTTCTCTTTATAGAAGAAGAAAGATGATTAATAAACCACACTATTCTCATGATGAATGCTTAATGCTGACATTTGTTGTCCACAGTTGCAGTATTAATATATCTGGACAAAACAACAAAAATAGATCAGAAAATGAATACAGTACGTTTGCTAGTTCTCCTTCAACAAAAAATACAGAATTATTTCAGTTAGGGTTTGGGTTAGTGATCAGATTCTCAAGAACGGTACATTGCAGGATAAAGGAGTGTGCACTAATGGCTAATTAGGATCTTGGACCAAAGATAGCTTCCAGGACAAGTGGGGAAACAATATGCAAAGATGGCTTAATTGCTGCATTTTTATTCCTTTTCCCGCCTCTTCCTGTCAACAGGCTGAAGTCTATGTACCTGACAGTATGTTTAATTTTATCTTCACAAGAACCTGTGAAATAGGATCAGTTAAGAGAAGATGAATGACCCAAAGCCACCTGCTAAACTATTGTCAGTTGGGGGCTTAAATTTGAATTTCTTGTCCAAGCCCAACACTTTGACCAATGTTTACACTCTACTGGCTATGTTAGTTAGTTAGGCCAAACAAGCAAAGAGAAGGCTTTTTGGGGGAAGTGGGGGCATAGAATTTTGCTCATTTTCTTTTGGAATACATTGCAACATCTTTGCAATTAACTCTAAGTGAGCCACTGCAGTCATAGAGGTTGTGCTTTGCATTTAGATTTGATAGTGAAGTTTCCATGTCCTGAAATCCCATTAAAGAAATGAATGTCTTACAGCGCTTAAAAGTTATTAAAAATTAAAATTTATATAAAGTTATCAAATTAAAAAAAGTTACGTAAAGTTATCAAATGCTGGTAGTTGCTACCAAGAAGGTAAAAAGATTAAAATTATAAAATCAATAAAATATATTTTTTTAAAAAAGAACATTGAAAAAAAAAGGTAAAAAGATTTAAGTCCTTGGAAGACTCTGGTTTTTAAAACGTCACAAAACCTTTTATTATTTTTGACGCAGCAAATTACTGTAATAGTTTATCTTTACTAATTCCAAGGCAGGTGGGTGTGAGCAATGCTTTCAGCTGAACTCAAGTCTTGCAATCTCTTAAATTTGGAACTTTAAACACTCTCACACTTTTTCACTGGAGTTTTATTTCAGTAAATCATCCTCAGTTTATTGCGATTATTGTGGCAGGTTGTTTTCAATGCCCGCCGGCAACAGCTGCCCTTTGCTTGACCTGTAGGGATCTCTGCTCATTGACTGCATCCCTGACTTAATGGGAAGATGGGCAAAAGGACAGGGATATTCAATGACACCTGCAGCCTTAGGATGGGGGAGGGGGAGAATTATTTTAAACTTAGAAATGCCTTTGTAATTCTATTTCTCCGGCATATCTCACGCGGATGCATTGTTATTTAATCATCTGAATCAAGATTGCCGGTAGAAGTCAACTAAAGCACATCTGTACAGCAACTTGCACAAAGAGTCCGTTGCAAAGCATAGAAGAGACTGGCAGCCTATCTGCATTCAGCATTCAGAGAGGAGAGGCTGCATCAAATGAGGCGGAGTTGCTACTGAGGAAGTCATTCCATAGTAAAGCCTGTTCTACGGTAGATGCAGTAATTCAGCATTGCTGGAGAGGAACACCCTTTTTTGCACCTTTCTCTCCTCCTGCATGCATAGGAGAAAACGCAAGGAGGAAAGTTAGGTATCTTTTCAAATCCTGGCATTACATTTATTCTAAGTGTTCAGACTACGGGCTTGGCTAATCAGTCATGACTGGAGACAAAGAATCTGCCATGTATGTGGAACCACGGAAGAAACGTACTTCGCAAACCCAACTGTGTAAATTTATCCCTAATGTTTGCATTGTTCTCGTGATGTAAAATGAATCTGTAGCTCTTCCGATGCCACAGATCTATTAGCAAGCTTTTCCATAATCTCGGGATGCCCGGCTAGGCTAAATAATATTCTGCCAGGCACCGTGAGCTGATCAATATAACACTAAACAGCTAAATGATTGCTGGCAGATGAAAGCTCCCGTCTCCTACCTGCCCAGATCCAAGCCACAGCAGCGAGAGGAACACTGGGGGGAGCACCATCCTTCCACTGGCCGAGCGCTGATTCTTCATGCTGGCCCTTTACACGGCTGTCTCTGACTGAATTTATCATTGGCCTCCTGTGCTGCTATTCCCCTCCCTTCACTTTCATAGGGGCTCAGAGGCTCCTGTCATTTTCATGCAAGGAACAAAACTCACCGCAGCCCCATTAAAGGCATACTTCTCTTAGTCTGTGCGGCTTTAGCTTTTCCTCCTCCAGCAAAAAAAAACACAAAAAACAACAACGATAGAGTGGAACTGAGATCTCCTGCTTTGTGTGAAGGACAAAAGAAAGCAAAATTCTTTTCCAGCTTCTTCTGCCCTTCTCTTTTTGTACCTACCTGTTCTTCCTAAGAGAGGCTTTTCCTTGGGCATTGTATATGCCCAATTCTCATACATCTCTGCCTTCCAAGCTGTATTAATCAGTGGCAGAGTATCCAAGACACCACGATACAAAAAAGATGTTGAGATTCTAGAAATAGCGCAGAGAAGAGCAACAGAGATGATTAGGCGACTGAAGGCTAAAACATATGATGAACGATCGAAGAACTGGGTATGTCTAGTTTAACAAAGAGAAGGAGGAGGGGTAATCTGATAGCAGTCTTCCAATATCTGAAAGGCTATCTCAGAGAATAGGGAGGGTCAACCTATTCTCCAAAGCACCTAAGGCAGACATGTCAAACACAAGGCCCGGGGGCTGCATGTGGCCCGCGAAGTGGTTTCATGTGGTCCGCAAAGCCATCCTGGAAACAGTGAGGGAACGGCCCCTGCTGCCTTGGCCCTGGCCCAGACCAGCTGGGAGCCATTGTACAATTTTGTGGTGGCCATCTATGCTGAAACACATTCAGTCTTAGCTCCACAAGGCTGTCTAGAAACAGCGAGGAACCAGCCCCCGCCACGTTGGCCCCGCCACCTGGGTGCATGCTGGGGAGATGTCACCCTTTGTGAGGAATGAAGAAATGGACCATGCCTTGGCACTTGCCCCAGTCCCACCCCCTTCTGCCAGAGACCCTCAGATCTGTCCCACTCCTGCCAAGGCCCCCACAGGCACCCTTGACGCAAACGATGCAGAGCTGGCCATGCCCACCCAGTAGGCCACACCCACCTGGCCCCCCGAAAGGCAACCGCAATGATGATGCGGCCCTCAATGAAATTGAGTTTGACACCCCTGACCTAAGGGAAGGACAAAAAGTAACAGGTGGAAACTTATTAAGATCCAATGTAGAACTAAGAAGAAATTTCATGACAGTAAGAACAATTAATCAGCGGAGTGGCTTGCTTCCAGATGTTGTGGGTGCTCCACCAGTGGAAGTTTTTAAGAAGAGAACTGGTCAGCCATTTGTCAGGAATAGTCCAGGGGTTCCTGTCTGAGCAACAGAGGAGTTGGACTGAAGACCTCAAACCTGGGTCCTAGAAGGCCAGCATAAAAGTTTAAATAAAAAAATAAATAAATAAATAAATAAATAAATAAATACATAAATAAATAAATAAATAAATAATAAATAAATAAATAAAGGTCCCTTCCAACTTTGTTATTCTATACTTGATTTATAGAGCTGCCCACCACACTTTTATGTGACTCTAGGGTGGCCTTACCCTGTTAATATGTTCAGGTCAAATTGAAACGCTCCGTTACATTCTTCTTAGCTAACAGGAAAATTGAGAGCATTCATCATTCTCTGACAAAAGTTCCTTAACTTTATCTAATCCCCTAGTCCAGGGGTAGGCAACCTTGGCTCTTTGATGACTTGTGGACTTCAACTCCCAGAATTCCTGAGCCAGCATGGCTCAGCTTGGAAACCTCTCTCCCTTTCCCCTCAGTATGGGCTGGCTCAGGAATTCTGGGAGTTGAAGTCCACGAGTCATCAAAGAGCCAAGGTTGCCTACCCCTGCCCTAGTCACACAGTCACTCTGGAAGTCAGACCACCTGGGGAGCACTTGGGCGTGGACTCTTCCGTGGTAGTCTTGCTATTATGAACTTCATTGCAAAACAAATGTTTTGGGCTTCATCCGGCTTTTATATGGACAAGAGACTTGAGATATCCTGGTTGCCTAAGAGAAAGTCTCCCTCAAGATAGCTGTTAATTCAAGCATAGATAATTCAAATAAATTAATGGGTTTAGTATGATTTAGCGTGAATCATATTTTTTCATGACTGGCGGGGGAAGTTTTTTAATTTAGATGATTAATTCAAATTAATAAATTAGCCTAATTAAAAAAAATCCCTGCCAGTTATGAAAAATATATTTTGTACGCTGCGTTAAGACTAGGTCTTAAGAATATCTATAATGGGTTTCAAAGGAAGTTAAATGCTTGTGCCTGCTACCATTGAAATCAGGTTGTATCTCCTTTGTGGAGCAATTTGGCAAAAATATTTGCTTTCTGTAACCATTCTATGAATTTCAAAATGGAGGGAAAGAGATGACTCCTATTCATTACTGTTGCATACTTCGTTCGCGTGCGAATGATGAAGACACATGGCGATGCTGAACAAACACTTTATTCTCCTTCTACAACTAACCAAGCAAAAGCAAAAGGCACGCAGGCCTTTTTATATGGCCAGAAGCCCGGACAGTGTCAACCAATAGGAACAGAGCATTTTCGCACCATGCACATGCACACAAGGCTGGCGCCGCTCTTTTCTGGTCCCGGGCAGCTTTTGGAATGCCTGGGACCAATGCAACGTCCTGAGCCTGCTTTTGCAGGCTCAGGACACAACAATTGCAGAGTTAAAAAAAGATCTATAGCTAAGAACAAAAAGATAGAGACACGTGTGGATAATGACAAGGGGGCAATTAAGTCTTTTTGCCAACAGTTAACAGCAAAATTCTTTGGCAGGTGTCAGAAATAGGATATAGATAGATAGATAGATAGGTAGGTAGTAGGTAGGTAGGTAGGTAGGTAGGTAGATAGATAGATAGATAGATAGATAGATAGATAGATAGATAGATACCTAGATATATCCAGTATATGTTTCAGATAACATGTGAATGCTTCCTCAAGTGGAGAAGAAAGGCTTCTGGCTTTGTAAATGTGAATTCAGTATGCCTAGGATTGTAATCTCAATGATTGTGTGAACTTGGAAGTCACTCTATTCTCCAGATACTAAGAAACAGCAAAAGGGATGCTAAATCAAGCTGATGATAGGTAATGCTGAGTAAGACATGATTCAACAATTGCCCCAGAGCTTAAGAGCTTCTAATATTTTCCACACTCATTGGTCGTTCACCAGGCTGAATGAGCAAGACATATTTGCATAGAATTGCAAAGGTGATGATGTTATCCACAACAACACACTCTTAAGCCTTGAAGTAGAGGGCATGAGTTATTATTAAGAGTCGTCCTGCTCCAGGAAGGACCATAATTTAAGAGAAAGGGGAATATTCATATCTCTGAGTCCTTTAGGCTAGCTAGGCAAATGGAGGCCGTGGCTGGAACTGTGTCTTTGCCCAACTCTGGATATGCACTAGATACCATCTTTCCAGGATGACCTCTTCACTATAACTCTTGCCCTCATCATCACTTATCTGAACTACTGATACGTGTTCTATGTGGGTTGTTTAATAGGACCATTAGAAACTGCAGTTAATCCACAATGCCTAGTACAGGGGTAGGCAACCTGGGTTCTTTTATGACTTGTGGACTTCAACTCCCAGAATTCCTGAGCCAGCATGGCTCAGCTTGGAAACATCTCCCTTTTTCCTCAGCATGGCTGGCTCAGGAATTCTGGGAGTTGAAGTCCATGAGTCATAAAAGAGCCCAGGTGGCCTACCTCTGATTTAGACAGTCTAGCTTTATTTCTTTGTTTTGGACATTAGGAAAAAAGGCTTGAAAAAATATTTGTAGGACACCTTTATGGTCCTGGGGAGTCACCTCAGATGTCTCTATTTTGAGGGAAGATCAAGAAAACTGCTCTCAGAAATGGAGATTCAGCTTGATCGGCCTCTGATCTATGGTTGCAAAAAGGAGTGCTAAATCAAGCCAAAAATGGTAGGTCAGAGCCAGGCTGGGTCCCAAGGCCTGTCTTCAGTAAGAAAATAAACTATGTAAGACTACTCTAGAAGAAGAAGAAAAAATCTCTGATGATTTTTTTCCACTTCTACCGGTATGTTTTTTCTTGTAATACACATATTTTCATATGTATTTATTTTACCATTTCAAATAATAAAAATACTGCAACGTTCTAAAGAGAATAGTATACAATAAGAAAAAAGTGATTAATAATGCTTGAAAAACCTAACATTTTGCCTTTTTGAAAACTTGTGTGTAGAAACAAAAAGGAAAGAATGCACAAGAGCATATTGTACATTGTAAATTCTCAAGTATTGCAGTCAGTCTTGATCATAGGTAGTAAATATTGAGCTGTGTTCATTTGGTCGGTAGAATTGGTCAGCCTTTCATAGGCACAGAGCAAATAGATGTCGTCAACCCATGATTGTAAATCATGATGCTATCCTAGTATGAGAAAATAAAGTTTGCTATACAGTATACTCAACTGGTGTTGGCGAAGAGTGGAGAATAGTGTAGGCAGCCATGGATCATAAAAAAAATCCCCAGATTTCTCATGCAAGGCACAAATTACTTGCGGGACCGTCTTTTGCCTCATGAATCCCAGCGACTGGTGAGGGCACATAGGGTTGGCCTCCTACGAGTCCCGTCTATTAGGCAATGTCATCTGACGGGTCCTAGGGCAAGGGCCTTCTCTGTTGCTGCCCCAGCCCTCTGGAATCAACTTCCCACAGAGGTCCGCACTGCTTCCTCCCTCCTAGCTTTCCAGAAATTATTGAAGACCTATTTATGCCGACAGGCTTGGGGCGTATGAGCAGTGCTCTGCCCCCGGGCCTAGGAATGTGCCTCCATCGTTGATTGTGTGTTTGATTGTGATTGATGTTGTATGTATGTGTTTTAGATTGAATGAATGTGTTTTTGGACTGGATGTTTTATTATTATTATTGAATTTCTCATATGTATTTTATTGTTGTTGTAAGCCGCCCTGGGTCCTAGGAGAAGGGCGGCATAGAAATTTGAATAAATAAATAAATAAGGAGGCTCGAATTGTTCTACTTTGGACACATTATGCGAAGACTCTTATGCTGGGAAACTTAGAAAGATGAGGATGACCAGCAACAAGGTTACAGTAGCAATGAGTGCACCATTGGGAGATTTGAAAGAACAGGGATGGATCATCATGGAGAAAACCTATGAGGTTGAAAATGACTTGGTGACACACAATCAGTCAATACACGATATTCAATAAATCCAAAATTCAGATATTGGTAAACGGCAGCATTTGAAACAGGATTTACTCTCATGTTAAGTTTGCTGGCTCAGGAATTCTGGGAGTTGAAGTCCACGAATCATAAAAGAGCCAAGGTTGCCTACCCCTGGTCTAGATGATCTCATTTGGACAATTCTCCACTGGTGTTTAATTTGATAAAAAGTAATATTGTGGTCCAGTACTCACCGCTTTTTACCATGACACACAGATCACGAGATGCCTATTATATTAAACGTGCTTTTGGCTTGGAATAGGTACTAGGATGCAATGTAAAGATCTTATATTAAGATCTGGATATTATTAGGGAGAGTCAAAGTGCCTCTATTCTCAAAGCCTCATCCCATAAATGTCAAGGCACTCACAGGACTTAGCAATGGGTAGATTTTGGAAGCAGGACTTGGAAGAGCTCCTAGTTAAAGAGTACTTTCAAGTGAAAGCTCCTTGGGGACTGGATTCAACTGACCATGCACAATGTCGTCTGGCGGGCCCTAGGGGGAGGGCTTTCTCTGTTGTGGTGCCCGCCCTCTGGAACCAACTGCCTCCTGAAGTCCGCATTTCTCCAACTCTCCCGGCCTTCCGGAAAAACCTAAAGACTCATCTTTGCCGGCAAGCCTGGGGATGATTGTGGTTGATTGTTTGTATTGAATGTGTGTTTATTGGTTTTTAGATATCTTGTTTGGGTTTTTTATATTATAATTCTTTGTTATGTATATGTTGTTAGCTGCTCCGAGTCCCCGGAGAGGAGCGGCATACAAACCCAAATAAATAAATAAATCACATTCTCTCTGAGAAAAACGAAGAGACAACCATGTTTTAGAGAAGTGCTGCTCCCAAGAAAGTTCCAGAAGAGAGAGGAGGGAATATTATGGATAAGATAAGCAGCCTACTAATCATCACCTAGTGGGCGAGAACAAGTGTTTTAGCCAGGGTTTAAAAGAGAAAACTTGCTCCATTAGCAAGAGCTTGAATGTACACGAAAAACTACTTATTTACTTTATAATTTAATTTAACGTTAGTTATGTATGTAGCATGTTTCATTATAAGGTTTTATTTCATGCAAGACTCAACATGACAATAACTGAACAATCATAAAGAACTTTTCTGTTTGAAGAATCTTCACATCAGAGAAAATGTAAGCTTTGGCCTCACTGGCAGCAGGTCTTTTCAGACAAAGTCTAAAATAATGATTCAGAAATAATTCTGAAGATTATTTCTCCTCAGTTTTAACAAGCAAGGGTGGGGGGAGTTTTCCAGAGATGATCTAATTTCAGGTTTTAATAACCAGATATTTGCAGAAACAAGTTTTGTTAATAATAATGTTTAATATTTGGGTATCGTCCAAGTAATTTGTTGACTTGTTGTGAATCAAGAGTTCCTGAAGATTCGTCTGGATTTGTCTCCTTTTTCTTTGCCTGAAAAGAGCACAAATAATTTTATGCAGTTATTGAACTGCAATGCAAATTCTCATTGATTTTTCCAACGTGATGGACCGGAATCTCTAAATGACTAGAGTTGATTTTGGCAAACGTAACTGGTATTGTCAAATGTCTGTTATTCCTCATTCATTCCTCAAACTAACTATAACAATTAACTTTAAGACAAATGCAGAATAGTTGGATTTTTAAAATCTATTCCTAGGAATGTGAGAAAAATATATTACTTTGGTCACACTTTGTGACTAGTTTGGTCTTATCCTGCTAGTTGTTTTTTAAGAATATATTATTTTCTACAAATAAATGTAACTAAAAAAACAGAATTGGCAATATGATTTTTAAGATGAGTTCAATATAAGCTATTTTGACTTGATGCAGCTAGCTCATACTTTCTATAACCACAAGGAAAACAATGAGAAGCAAATATGTAACAATTATTTTTCTTTAAATGTTTTCTTTTTTACAAAGCCTCATGACTACTTCCAATGTTATGATTTAATGAACCATAGAATACTTTCATGGTACCCTTAGTATGGGAATGCAACTGTTTTGTAAGAATAGTTAAGCAATTAGGCATATGCTTCCCCCATTATTATTCTGCTTTGTTAGCAATAAAGTTAGCTGTTTGAGTATTGAGCATTTTGCTTCTGTGCTATTCTTCTTTCATGTCAAGGAGCATAAATTTTAAAGTTTTGATGCAGGAAGGCAGAAAACAATAGAGATTTAAAAAATAATGCAATTTAGAAGGTTTTTTTAAAAGTTTCATGCTTAAATTGGGATGTTCCAACACAATCTGAAGCAATGTGGTCTCATCATGGCCCTGTTCACAGATCAAAATAAGCATTCCCAATTAAGTCATTTCCAAGCTGAACCAACACAGAAATATTTCTAAAATACTGTATACCTCCCAGGGTTGTTCTGAGCTCAAAATAGTTTACACAGGTTTTTTTTAAAGTGGTTCATAGAGGACAACAAAGAGTTAAAGCAGACTCTTCTCTCAATGAAGAAATGACAATATTGGTAGTGAAGTTACCTAGTGTTCTCATTTTAATAATGTGAATGGCAGTTTAATGGGATTCAGCAGCATCACCACTGGCTACTTCCTCCAGCTGACAAGTATTTTAAATTATTTCAAGAGCAATTCATTTAGGATTTCATGTACCTTGAAACATCAATTGTCTCTGGCTTATATTTGTTAAATTATCATTGCTGCTCGTTTTAATTAGATGAAAGCGTATTGAATAAAATGTAAATAAAATACTATGCAATTAAAACAATTGGCGATTCTAAGGCATTACACAATGGGAAACAGGTTCTTTATAGAAAATTGAAAAAAAATGCAATTACTTTTGCTTTTGCTGCACATTGAAAGAATGTATTAATCTCCTTAGCACAAGCAATGTCACTGAATTCATTCGCCTTCCAACAAGCCATCATCAATGCCATCTCTGTAACACAGCTTGCCTCTGGAAAAGAAAGAAACTCCCATTATCCAGGAGTTTTTTTTACAGCTTCTACTGCAAAAGAAACACACAAAACAAGGAAGAACATATAGCAGGTGGTGATCGCAGCACGGTTGGCTGTTATTATTATTCCAAGAGGCTGTTAACTTCCACTGGAATTGAAAATTCTTAAATAGTACTTATAATGGGAAGGAGGATGAAGGAAACAGTCACCGGTCAATAGGAAGACATCTGATCAAGGTGAGCCAGATCCCTGGATGTAACGCCTGGCACAAGACAGATGTTAATCTATAGGACAGATTTTAGCAGAATGAGTAGAAGCTGTGTGAACCAGTACATACATACATGTAGGATGTCAGTACATATAATACACAAAAGCCAGTTGTATCCACTTCCTAAGCTTCCCTCTGTAGCCTATATCCAGGGGTAGGCAACCTTGGCTCTTTTATGACTTGTGGGATGGGATACACAAAACCCAGATGTATCCGTAAGCTTCCCTTTGTAGCCTATATCCAGGGGTAGGCAACCTTGGCTCTTTTATGACTCGTGGGATGGGATACACATGGGATACACAAAAGCCAGTTGTATCCGCTTCCTAAGCTTCCCTCTGTAGTCTATATTCAGGGATAGGTAACCTTGGCTCTTTTATGACTTGTGGGATCGGATACACAAAAGCCAGATGTATCCATAAGCTTCCCTCTGTAGCCTATATCCAGGGGTAGGCAACCTTGGCTCTTTTATGACTCGTGGGATGGGATACACATGGGATACACAAAAGCCAGATGTATCCGCTTCCTAAGCTTCCCTCTGTAGCCTATATCCAGGGGTAGGTAACCTTGGCTCTTTTATGACTTGTGGGATCGGATACACAAAAGCCAGATGTATCCATAAGCTTCCCTCTGTAGCCTATATCCAGGGGTAGGTAACCTTGGCTCTTTTATGACTCGTGGGATGGGATACACATGGGATACACAAAAGCCAGATGTATCCGCTTCCTAAGCTTCCCTCTGTAGCCTATATCCAGGGATAGGTAACCTTGGCTCTTTTATGACTTGTGGGATCGGATACACAAAAGCCAGATGTACCCATAAGCTTCCCTCTGTAGCCTATATCCAGGGGCAGGTAACCTTGGCTCTTTTCTGACTCGTGGGATGGGATACACATGGGATACACAAAAGTCAGATGTATCTGCTTCCTAAGCTTCCCTCTGTAGCCTATATCCAGGGGTAGGCAACCTTGGCTCTTTTCTGACTCGTGGACTTCAACTCCCTGCTGGCTCAGGAATTCTGGGAGTTGAAGTCCACGAGTCAGAAAAGAGCCCAGGTTGCCTATATCAAGGAATTATGGAAGCCCACGCACCTTAAAGGTTGTCGAAGTTGGAGACATAACGGCATATACGGATAATTCTGCTCAAATATATATCCTTGTCAACCATACGCCCTTCACCAAGCCCACAGAAACTCAGGTCAAGCCGAGATGATCCGCACTCCATGTAATCTTCCAGGCACGAGAGCCAAGGGACTCGCCTCCACCGCCGCCGCCTCCTCCTTCCGGGCGGTTTCCCCCTTTTCCACAGACATTATAGCAATGCAGCCGCTGGACCCCGAAAACGACCCTCGCTTAGCTCGACTGACCCCCCCCCCACAAACCAAGCGCCCGGGCGAGACAGGAGAGATTAAAAATGGACAGGCGGGTTTGTGCGCGGGGACCGTTGGGCGCCGCTTGCCCTCGCCTACCTCCGAGCTTCAGGTTTCGGATCGAGACGCGGTTGGCGAGCACCATAGGCAGTTTTGTTTTCATCGGGCGACGCCTGCCCGGGACCGTCACGAAGTCGGCGAAGCGGTTCCTCCAGAACGATAAACCACCAGGCGAGCCGGCCATGGCGCACCGGAAGAGCGGCCGCCTCGTACCATAGAGCCGCACTTCCGATGCCCAAGGCCGCAGGGCTAGGCCCCCTCGGCTCTTTGATGACGCGTGGACTTCAACTCCCAGAATTCCTGAGCCAGCACGGCTCCGCTTGGAAACCTCTCCCTTTCCCCTCAGCGTGGCTGGCTCAGGAATTCTGGGAGTTGAAGTCCACCAGTCATAAAAGAGCCAAGGTTGCCTACCTCTGGCCTAAGCCTAGGGCACTCTATGGCTCGTGGACTTCAACTCCCAGAATTCCTGAGCCAGCACGGCTCCACTTGGAAACCTCTCCCTTTCCCCTCAGCGTGGCTGGCTCAGGAATTCTGGGAGTTGAAGTCCACCAGTCATAAAAGAGCCAAGGTTGCCTACCTCTGGCCTAAGCCTAGGGCACTCTATGGCTCGTGGACTTCAACTCCCAGAATTCCTGAGCCAGCACGGCTCCACTTGGAAACCTCTCCCTTTCCCCTCAGCGTGGCTGGCTCAGGAATTCTGGGAGTTGAAGTCCACCAGTCATAAAAGAGCCAAGGTTGCCTACCTCTGGCCTAAGCCTAGGGCACTCTATGGCTCGTGGACTTCAACTCCCAGAATTCCTGAGCCAGCACGGCTCCGCTTGGAAACCTCTCCCTTTCCCCTCAGCATGGCTGGCTCAGGAATTCTGGGAGTTGAAGTCCACAAGTCATAAAAGAGCCAAAGTGGCCTACCTCTGGCCTAAGCCTAGGGCACTCTATGGCTCGTGGACTTCAACTCCCAGAATTCCTGAGCCAGCACGGCTCCACTTGGAAACTCTCCCTTTCCCCTCAGCGTGGCTGGCTCAGGAATTCTGGGAGTTGAAGTCCACGAGTCATAAAAGAGCCAAGGTTGCCTACCTCTGGCCTAAGCCTAGGGCACTCTATGGCTCGTGGACTTCAACTCCCAGAATTCCTGAGCCAGCACGGCTCCACTTGGAAACCTATCCCTGGCCCTCAGTGTGGCTGGCTCAGGAATTCTGGGAGTTGAAGTCCACGAGTCATAAAAGAGCCAAGGTTGCCTACCTCTGGCCTAAGCCTAGGGCACTCTATGGCTCGTGGACTTCAACTCCCAGAATCCCTGAGCTGGCATGGCTCCGCTTGGAAACCTCTCCCTGTCCCTTCAGCGTGGCTGGCTCAGGAATTCTGGAAGTTGAAGTCCAAGAGTCATAAAAGAGCGGAGGTGGCCTAACCTGACCCAAGGGCCACCGAGGACCGGCGCCGGTGTGTGCCAAACTCTTCTCGGGTCCGCGAGGTCTCCCTTTGGCCAAGAAGCCGTGGACGGCGCGTGTCGGGAGCTGCTTACACGGACAGAGCGGCGGAGCGCGGAATGACCTGGATCGTGAACATGGGGCTCGAAGCTAAACTGACTCGGGAGGGGGAAGACTGGAAGGAGCAGCAGCCACCTCGCGCGAGTCCCCCGAAGTGGCGCGTGAGCTGGACGTGAGGAGGCAGGTGGGGAGCCCTTTGTAGGCGGAGTCCTTTGAAGGCTAATGGGGCGAGGGCTGGAGTAGGCCGAGGAGGAGTGACGCTGCGCCCAGTATATAATAAAGGAATTGAATACATCAGTGTTTCTCAACCTTGACAATTTTAAGGCATGTGGACTTCAACTCCCAGAATTCCACAGCCAGCATTGCTGGCTGTGGAATTCTGGGAGTTGAAGTCCACATGCCTTAAAATTGTCAAGGTTGAGAAACACTGGAATACATGCAGCCTGGAGAAGGGAAAGGGGGGGCACATGATTGAAACCTTTAAATATACAGTAGTGGCCAAAATTGTGGAAACCTTTTGGGAAAAGTGTACAGTAGAAATGCCACCTTTGGTTAAGTTTCCACCCATTTTTCTTCTAATTTCTTTATAACTGTAGCCTTGTTCACTTAATAATGCTATTTTACATCGCTTTCTGGGCAACCAGTCAACTCTTTGCATCATGACTTTAATTTTATTACGTTTTACAAGCTCACTCAATGAAAGAACACAAAAAACCCCCAACCAACTGGATAGCCATCACATAACACCCTGACCAATGTCCTCCTCTCAGTTTCACTCCATGACAACAATAACTGAATCCTACTGTGATCTGATTGGCTCATTGCCAAAACAAGATGACACCCGATTGGCTCTCTAAACACTCGTGCTCATTGGCTACCATCAGATGAAGGAAAGCTCCCTGAGATCAACCTGAGCAAATTGTGCTTCCTTTTTCTGATTATTTGGCTATAGCTTTTCATAGAATACAGTACAGATAATTGAACAAACTATGTTGCATTACGTTCTTGATTAAATTATCTTTCCATTGATATATAATTTTATGGTACTACTCCAAAAAATGGTGTTATTAATAATAATAATAATAATAACTACTTTATTGTCACTTTGAAAGTACACCAATCGGCATACATCAAAATGAAATTTCGTTACATACAGCTCTCAAAGAGTCACCACCTCCGATATACACTCCTTGTACTCGTGGCTTGCTCAAGTTAGCCATCAAACCTCAAAAATACACTGTTCCCAAAAAGGTTTCCACAATTTTGGCTACTACTGTATAAGGTTCTAGAAGGCAGTATTTTCAATATTAAACAAAAATCAAGAATACTGGGGCATACCCTTAAACTGATAGGAGGGAAGTTCAAAAGTAATGTTAGAAAGTATTACTTCACAGAAAGAATACTGGGAACTTGGAACCAACTTCCAGCGGAGGCAGTGGGCCAATCGACAGTAATTTATCCCAAACATGTGTATCGCCCAACAAAAATGAAAAAATAAAAATAATAAAATAAAAAATAATTTAAAATAATTTAAAAGAAGACAAGCAAAAAAAACACCCCTCTCAAAAGATCTTTCTGTGGTCCATTGAGTATTTTTCTGCCCTCAGTTTTCTGTATTTGTATGTTTCTATATTTTTGGAAGGCTTGGCTGCTTTTAACTTTTAAACAGAGGAGAGGTTAATAAGATTTGAAGCCTTCTCTTTTCTAAAATAACTTTTCTTACAATAAAAAAAACACCAGAAAACACTATTTTACTTCTGTCCAACATTGTTAAACTATATTATCAAACCATATAAAGGGACAAACAGAACTAAGTATACATTGTTAAAATAAATTACCTGAGTGTCTGACGCACATACTTAATATTAAACGACAAAGTTTGGTTTATTCTTGTGCAATATTATGAAACCTATGTGAAATGATTAGGCTTACTCATAAATCTAATTTTGTAATAGTATAATAGTGTTAAAAAACACAGTAGTAGAAAAAATAATTAGGTGTCGCTATTTTTTCCTCCTCCCAGGTTCTTGAAATTTTTCTGTTTATATAAAATGAGTTTTTTCTATTTGCATGTTTACATTATTTTCGGATTATAGCCTTAATGAAAGGAAAAACCATCTTTGGCTTGTTCAGTGAAAGATATGTTTAGAGATTCTTGAACCAATGAGGTCAGTGTAATTTAGTTCTGCATTAAGGTCTGTAGGATTCAGCATGCTTTATTGGGGATATACGATTAAAGCCTTCTTCTTAGCAATCCATTGGTCAGCAAACATATCTTCCAGTTAAATGAGAATGTGTCTCTTTGTAATTTCACACCTGAAATGAAGAAATTTATTGATACAGCCATTCAACATAATCGTGTCTCTTCCATAAATCAGTTATTCATATCTTAGGGATTTCATTTAAAGAGCTGCTAAAACTTATTTGAAGAGGCAGAACATTATACATAGCTGCTTGAAAACTACTGAGACAACTGAGGTACAAAAAACATAACCCATAAAGATGGAGATCATTCACTTTAACTATGACACTGGATATATAGCTTTATTCTTGCATTCTTCAATAAATATTTCTACAATTAGTGCAAAATGCAGCTGCGCGAGCAGTTGTGGGCCTTCCACGTCGTGCCCACATTTCACCAACTCTCTGCATGCTGCATTGGTTGCCTATTGGTCTCCGAGCCCAATTCAAAGTGTTGGTTATTATCTATAAAGCCCTTCATGGCATGGGACCAGGATACTTATGGGACCGCCTTCTGCCACATACTTCCCTACAACCGGTGAGAGCACACAGGGTCGGCCTCCTCCGGGTCCCGTCAGCGAAACAATGTCATCTGGCGGGCCCTAGGGGGAGGGCTTTCTCTGTTGTGGCGCCCGCCCTCTGGAACCAACTGCCTCCTGAAGTCCGCGTTTCTCCCACGCTCCTGGCCTTCCGTAAAAATCTTAAAACTTACCTTTGCCGGCAGGCCTGGGGATGATTGTGGATTGAATGATGAATATGAGTGGGTGTTAGTTTGTTTTTTAGATATTTTTGTTTGGACTTGTATTGAGATTTGATGTTTATATACATGTTGTTAGCCGCTCCGAGTCTCCGGAGAGGAGCGGCATACAAGCCCGAATAAAACAAACAAATAAATAAATAAATATCTGGGACACTACACATCCTCTTCACGACCTATTTTCCTTGTTACCTTCTGGGAGGAGGGGGCTCCGTGGTATCCGTAGCAGAACATCTCTAGATTCAGCCATAGTTTCATTCCATACGGCATTAACCTTGTGAACTCTCAAGCTTCCTCCCTCCATTATATATTCAAGATGGACAATATTTAATATTTATTTGCTACGTGTATGTAGAGGTGTGGGTCTGTACATATGTTGTTCATAGTATGTTTAGGTGTGTGTCATGTATGTGTTTCACTTTGAGAGCGGGCAACTAAATTTCATTTTTGATGTGTGCCATTGTACCCACAGTAAAAAAAAATGACAATAAAGGTTATCCTATCTATATATATTTACATTCTTCCATGAGGCCCTGGTCTAAATATTTTTACTGAATTTACATATTAATACAATAATAGTGTTTTAAGAAATGCCAATTTAGGTTACATTTATTCAGGTTCTTTATTGATGGATTTATTCTGTTTCATCCTGTTGTAGAGACTCAAGGGGATGGCCTGGAAACAAATTTAATGTGATTTCTTAGCTAATGTATTTCCCTTTCTGTAATGTACACAGTATAGTTGCTTACGAGCATTAACTTTTGTTTCAGAGGAACCATGTGTCAGTTGCAATCAGAGTGAAAAAAGTCACAGATGCTGAAACCAGGTTTTCAAAATTTTCTCCTTTTATCGTATGTAGCCATGCCTGTTAAATGGCTTTGTCACGAGGATTTCAGGATTATAGGAATATTCTTTTGAACTTGTAAATCTAATGCATGTGAATAAAGTCAATTTCTCATTGTAGATATATTCTAATGCGTGACCTCTTTCTTTTTATTAATGCATGCTTTTGCCGATCATGAATAATTTCTTTAAATGAAGATATCTTTGGGTCCCTTAGCTTCAATGTCTATCTCTGTAGTCATCCAGCCGCACTGAATATTCCGATGAAAATTTTACAGTAACAAATTGTGGTTTCATGCCATTCATCAGATTAGTCTCACTCTTCTTTCTGGCTACCAAAAATCTCTTGGGAGACTAACTGGTTGTTGGCTGACATAAGGTTGCAGGTGCTAAGATACAGGATCGGGATTGATGGTTTCTATATTTTTGGAAGGCTCCACACAGTTCCAACAATGTCAGAATCCAGAATTGCTCAGTATGTCTACTGCAGCCTGAAACAATTATTTGCAGTCCTGTCACTATTTCCCTTTTCAGTACGATGTCCTTTGGCCTCCTACTGCCAGGTATGACATAGCGTCTGCTCAAGCGTTTAATGAGCAGTATGGATCATCTTGGCTCAACATACGCATTCGTTTTATGTCTGATAAGTTGTATACGGTGTTTTTTTAAGTAGCACCAGAAAGTCTTCCTCTTCTAATTCTTCTTGAATCCTATTAGATTTATTTATTACAAGTGAAGGATACTCAAGACTTAAAATAATTGCTTTTGGTAAGGAAAAACAAGCCTGTACATTAAAAAGATATGGATGGATAGCCATTCATCCTGGAGGAGCAGAGCGCCAGGGAATGTGCCTTATGCTCATATGTTAGCATGAAAGCACAATGGTTGAATTTCATATTTTTTGGGGAACTTGTTACAATATTCAAACATAGTTATCTTTATGTTTGGCTATAGATGATGGCAGCGAAAGTTAAGCTTTGGATATTACATACCAACTCTTAGCAAAAATTAGTCACAGTTCTCCTAAAATTCCACCTTGCATATAAAACAATTAGCTCCCCTTTTCTAGCTATCACCTTGGTTATTCTTCCAGGAGATTTCCCACTCTCTTTGGATTATCCTGCTTTTCTGCGCAGTGAAGTATGTTTCAAAATCAAAATATAGAGTCAGGATTGAAAGGGACTTTGGAGGTCTTCTAGTCCAGATCCCTGCCCCAAGCTGTTTGGTTTGGTGGTAGCAGTGCCTCAGATAGAAGATCCGTACAGAGAGTGGTAAGGTGAGAGTGAGAAGACTATAGGAAGGTCGCTTCCCATTATTCAGGACACTGCTTATAAGCGCTATGTGCTTAGAGCTCGAAGCATTGTTAGAGACCCCACACACCTATTTCATGGTCCGTTTCTGTTGCTCCCCTCTGGGAGGAGGTTTTGAAGTATTTATAGCAGAACTACTAGATCCTGTAACAGCTGTGTTCCTTATGCCATCCATCTTGTAAATTCGTAGGATTCTTTTTTTTCACCATGTATACATTCGAACTAGACCAGTGGTTCTCAACCTTTTTAATGCCGCAACGCCCAACCGGTCGTAAGTCGAGGACTACCCAACAGGTCGTAAGTCAAGGACTACCCAACCGGTTGTAAGTCAAGGACCCCCAACCGGTCGTAAGTCGAGGACTTTCCCTGCCCGGGAGCGCCACGCACGTGTGGTGCCGCCCCCTGCGCTGGCCGAGGCATAGCTGGCAAGGGGCAGCGACTGCGCAGGGCGACCACCGGCTGGGCCACCAGCTGGCCCAGCCCAAGGGAGGTAAGGCACCCGCCGGGCCCCACACACGCCAGCAACCCTCCCTGCGCCCGCCGACCTCCCACCCCTGGCCCTCTTTTACTTACATTTTTAGTAGTTGCTCAGCAGGGAGGGGTGGAAACTTCCAGACAGCTCGCCTTCGCTGCAAACAACTTGCAGCACCGTTTGTAGACTGGGACTTTTGGCGGGCTCAGCAGGGCAGAGACAGCCTGGACAATTCCTATTGGCTTTTGAAAGCCAATAGAATTAGACTCTATTCAAGAGAGTCTATTCTATTGGCTTTCAAAAGCCAATAGAATAAGAGGGAGTAGCACAGCTAAGGAAAAGGGGAAAAAATGGCGGACTGCGTTGTTTGGCGACCCCCGTGAAGTGGTCGTTCGACCCCAAATGGGGCCGCGACCCACAGGTTGAGAACCGCTGAACTAGACTGTGATGTTTCTCTGGGTCATATTTGCGTGTATGTATATGCATAATGGTATTTTTTGAAAGCTGAATGCAACGAAATTTTATTTTAATGTATGGGGATTAGTGTATATTTAAAGTGACAATAAAATATATTCCTATTCCATTCCATTCCTATTAATCGTCATGCCATCCTGGAAAAATGCCTGCCCAATCTTGTCTTGAAAACTTCTGTGATGGAGCATTCAAGTGTTCAGGCTGCACCACAGCTTAATAACTCTCACGGTAAGGAAATTCCTCCTTAGTTTAAGTTTTGTCAGTACTCCATGTAAATAGGAAACATGATTAGATGAGCTAATTCCACTTTATTTAAGGCTGCATTCACGGAAATTTGCAAACTTCCTGCTGCCACTTATAACTGTTTGAACAATTGTGGTAGATTCTTCCTAAATTTCTTCCTTTGATCATTAATCCATTGGGGTCTCTTCTGTCTCTTGTCTGATCACATTTCTTCCCCTTGGAAGGTCAAGGTTATCCATACATTTCATTGCAATTTTGGATCTCTCACTGTAAAGCTTCCATATATTCTTTTCTTAACTTTAGGTACTAGAGAGAATAGATCTACAGCAGCGGTTCTCAACCTGTGGGTCGCGACCCCATTTGGGGTCGAACGACCATTTCACGGGGGTTGCCAAACAACGCAGTCCGCCATTTTTTCCCCCTTTTCCTTAGCTGTGCTACTCCCTCTTATTCTATTGGCTTTTGAAAGCCAATAGGAATTGTCCAGGCTGTCCTTGCCAGCTATGCCTTGGCTGGCGCAGGGGGCGGCACCACGCATGCGCGACGCTTCCGGGCAGGGAAATAGTCCTCGACTTACGACCAGTTGGGAAGTCTTCGACTATCGACTGGTTGGGTAGTCCTCGACTTACGACCGGTTGGGGGTCGCGGCATTAAAAAGGTTGAGAACCACTGATCTACAGTATTCTCTCTTTCCTACGATGTATTGGAAGACTGCTGTGATGCCACCACTGCTGAGCAGCTTGTCGTGGTGTGATTTTTTTGGGGGGTAGTAGTATGTGGGACCAACAAGCCTTACAAATTTCTGCAACACACAGGGCTAACATTTTTGGGGAAAACATTTAAGAAAAATAGCAGAGATTTTGCCAGGCATAATAATGAATAATGTCCATATGAGAAACTGTTATTTTCCACATTAAAAGAAGAAACTTCCATGCAGCACTCCCTCTCCGGAAATTAACTTAAAAGTATGCTGCTATGAAAGAAATCTAAACCAATTTATTTAAGATGCATTTGTATTAGTATAGTTTTCAGAAAAGACAGGTCCAATCCTACATGCTTTAAGTCCTTCAAGTAGCCAAGAGAAACAGCTCCTACTGGAGGTGGCTGAAAATTTCAAAGAGAGTTGGTGTGTTGGCAAAGTCAAGGGTGGAGCTGCGTTTTCTCCTATATATACCATGTTTCCCCCGAAAGTAAGACCCGGCCTTATATTATTTTTGCCTCCAAAAGAGGCATTAGGTCTTAACTTTGTCTTATATTTTTTGTGATATTTGTCTCGCCTCGCGGCAGCGGCACAAAAAACCCCCATCCAGCAGCCTGTGTGGCTGCTGGCCCACTTCTGCTGCGGCACATCACACCGCTGCTGCCACCACGAGGTGAGGTGAGGGAGGGGGAGCTGCCCCATGCGCCCCACACCTGCTTATTGGTACTTCAACCCCCCCCCCAGCCAGGCCACTCGATTGGCAACCTTTCACTCCCCTCCCGATCTGGACTGGCAGATGGAATGGGCAAGGTAGGCCCGGTCCCCCCTCTGCCGTTTCGGAACCGGGGGGGGAGTGATGGCGAAATCTTTTTTTTTCCCCGCGAGAAGTTGGAAGGTCTGACTGAACTTTTTTTAGTCTTGTAAATTCCATTTCCCTGCAGCAGAAGAGAAATGCACCAGAGCTGGAAAGCAGGTTAGCAAAGAAAGGCTTTCGGGAAGAGGGAAGAGCTGCGCCAGGAGGAGAAGCGGCAGGAAACGGGGCTGCCATTTCCAGAAGGGAGAAGGGAGACACGGGGCAATGCAGAGCAGCAAGTGCTGTTCTCTGCATCTCTGTGCAGAGCCGCTGTGTTCTCCATTCTCTGCAAGACAGGCAATAAAGAGCTGGCGGAGGCAGGCGGAGGAGGTTTGTGCTGCCCGGTCACGGTGCAAGTCACGGGAGAGTTGGCGGGGGACAAGGAGGCGGCAGCTGCACCCGGGGAGGTGATCTGCAGGGCAAAGCTTAAAGAAATCCCCTCCAGTGATGCACAGTGGTAGCGGAGCCATTCGCTATCACTCCCCCCTGGTTCCAAAATGGCGGAGGGAGACCAGGCCTATCCCACCCATCCCATCCACCATAGCATGGCAGTCCAGCTCGGGAGGGGAGTGAAAGGTTGCCGATCAAGACATGGCCTGGTGGGAGGGAGGGCCAAACTAGCAGTAAGCGGGTGTGGGGCAGCTCCACCCCTCCCGCACCTCCCTCGCCTCGTGGCGGTAGCAGCGTGATGTGCGGCGAGGTGGGACGGAGTGGGCAGGGCTTATTTTGGGGGTAGGGCTTATATTAGCCCCCCCTAAATATATACATATTCATACATACACATTGCTCATTTTGCTATCCAAAGTGACTCTTTGAGATAATAAAACAATTATAAATATAAAAACAAATTAAAATAGCAAAAGATAAAATACCGATGAGAAAACCACTGGCTCAGAATGGAACCGCAATGGTGCTGTTCTCTCACTGCATCAACTCTCTGCAGCCTACAGCTTCTTCATTGGGGCCCCACGCCAAGTAGCAGAGCCAGGTTTTAAGGCCAGAAGGATGGGAATAGATCTCACTTCCAGTAGCTAGATGTTCCAAAGGGTGCGGATTGTAGCACAAAAAGCTCTTTTCCTAGACTCCGTCAGCTAAAATTCCTTGGTTGATGGGGTTTTTAGTAGACCCCTTCTGCCAGAATGAGTGGGGGAGCCAATTGTGTTCTCTCTCTCTCCCTCTCCCGCTATATGAGAAACAAAAGCACGTTCTAGTAGTTCTGTTTCAGCCCATTTCTGAATCTTTTGTTAAGCGCTTTTTTCCTCTCTGAGCCCGCTACCTCAGGGCTTTTCAACCAGTGGTACGGGTATCACCTGTGGTATATTGGCACCTGGCAGGTGGTAAGCGACCATCCTAGAAAAGTAGCGGGGGAGGGGAATGAGCTGCACCGCTGGTAGCACCGCAAAGCCTGAGCGAGAGACGGCTGGAGCTGCAGGGCTGTCAGGGCTCAGCGGAAGCGCTAGGATCAGTACCGCTTTCCAGCTGATCGGCGCTTCTTCGGGGCCGTCAGGGCTCAGTGGAAGTGCCAGGATCAGCGCCAGGCTCCAGCTGGAGCTCGGTGCTGATCCTGGCGCTTCTGCTGAGCCCAGAAGCGCCGATCAGCTGGAAAGCGGTACTGATCCTAGCGCTTCCGCTGAGCCCTGACATCTCCAGGGCAGGGTCTTGTGATTTACATTCAGATGCTTGGCAACTGATTCATATTTATGACGGTCACAATGTCCCAGGGTCATGTGAAGTGACCAAAACCTGCTGCAACCACCCAGCAGACGGGGGGAATAAAAACCAAACACCCCCCACCCCACCCCCGCTGCCAATCCTCAACAGAAATGCTCACAACAATGATAACTCAGAGAGCAGGAAGAGCGTGGCCGGATGGGCAGGTGTCTTGCTCGGCTGTGGCTTGGGGGGGGCACTTTTTTCAGTGCTGTTGTAACTTCGAAGAGTCACTAAGCGAACTGTTGTAAGTTGGGGACTACCTGTACTTTATCACTTTTTCCCTTTTGGAGGGGGGGGTCATCACGTTTTTGACACCTTGCTAGACGACTGGTGGTACTCGGATGTTGCCATATCCTAAAAGTGGTACAATGGGTGAAAAGGTTGAAAAGCCCTTTATTAAAGCCCTTATTAAAGCCCTTTAAATAAATAAGGCCAATGCAATATTTACCTCTTTAAAAATCCACAAAGCGTACTGGTTACCTCATAGCAATGAACTGTTAGAATAATACATTCACGGCATTTCAAGTTAAAATAGTTCTCTACATCGTCATGCAAGCAGGTTTCTCTCAGGTTCCCCAGTTTAACCATATACATTCCCTTGAATAATTTGGAGGCTGAAAATTTGAACTTATTTCTACTTAATTTTAAATAATTAGGCTGTCAAAAGTCAATAATATTTAGATTTGATTTATATTCCGCCTCTCTTCCTGTGGCCCAAGGCAGCTTACAGGGGATCTGCTTTCATATTTATTCCCATAACAGCAGACCTGCGAGGTAGGCTGGGCTGAGAGATTGGACTGATCCAAAGTCAGCAAACTGATTTCCACCATTAAGGGTTGACTTGATCCTAATTCTCCGTGGTCCCAGAACACCACCTTAACCATTAGTGCACCATTGTACTTTCAATTCTCAGTAGGTACGAAGAATTTTTATTCACAGAATTAAAAATAGTATGTAGCGAATTGCAGCGGTAGTCACTTTTTTTAACAAAAATATTTTATAAAAACAATTGATTCAATTCTAATCGATTAAAATATTTCAGCAAAAATGTTATTGTCTTTTTCCAGAATGGTGTGTCTAGTATCTATGCCTGATTAACACATTCAGTTGTCATGTAAGGCAAGTTGGTAAGAGTACATTTTCTGCCCATTGTTCATATAACATGAAAGAATCCTAATTGGTTAGTTAATGCTGAGTTCTTTTCAAGAAGATTTTGTGCATATAATCCCAAAACTTCCCTTGATGAGATTCATTATGGTGAATCATAGCTGTGAGAGCTTCCCCTTGATCAAGACTCTGCCAGTAATCTTGAAGCCACATTTCTTTCCAGCTGAAACATACAGAACAAAAATATTCTTTAAATCTTTTTTTGTCATAAGAGAGTGACTATATGGTCAGAATAAAGCATTATTTTGCAAATAAGTGGGAAGATAAAAAATGAAGGAGGATATTACTCACTTGGCAAGATTTTGGGCAAACATTTTGGTATTAATCTGGAATGCCACAGAATATTTATTTCTAAAGTTAGTTAAACCACATATTTGCTGCAGAAATTAATAACCTTGTTGAAAGGAAAATCTGGAAACAACTTTAATATATATATATTTGGATCAGTGATGACCAATAAGCTATTACAGTTGTAGGCATGATCCCAATAATTTTGCACACTATAAAGATCAGTAAGATTGAATATGATAACCATATAGTAATTTTTGTCATCCTACATATTTATTGTTATGTTGCCTCTACTCTATTATGCATATAATCACCTGCCAATGTTTTGCAAACTGTAACATTTTAGGAGAAGCAGAAAAACACCCCTCCTCTTTGCTTTCCTGACTTTATTGATGAGACAAGCTGCTTTCAAAATGAAAATCCACTTTTCGGTAATTATGCAAAAGTAAATGAAATTGTCCCTCCCATTAAATTTGCAGTTTTAAATTTTATTAGGACTTTTTGCTTATGATTAATTTCATATGATAATACTGTAAGGTTTGTTTTCTTTTGATATATAGCAGCGGTTCTCAACTTGTGGGTCGCGACCCCATTTGGGGTCGAACGACCATTTCACGGGGGTCGCCAAACACCGCAGTCCGCCATTTCCCCCCCCTTTTCTGCTCGACCGGCGCAGGGGGCAGCACCGCGCATGCACGGGGTAGCACCGTGCATGCGCGATGAGGGCCGTCGCGCGCATGCCGTACATGCGCGATGAGGGCCGCGCATGCGCAATGTGGACCATCGCGCCAGGCATGCGCGATGCGGGCCGTCGCGCCGGGCATGCGCGGTGCAGGTCGGGGTCGCGCCGGGCATGCGCGGTGCAGGTCGGGGTCGCGGCCTGAAAAAGGTTGAGAACCGCTGATATATAACTTAAATGTAATTATTAAAAGTGATATATTTTTTCTTGCCTAATGCCCCAATGAAATCATTATTTTTATTCAACGGTTGTGTGTCACACAGATTGCATGTTATTGTTTTAGGTGGTCATGATATTGCATAGCTTGAGAACTCTTGTTTTAACTGGTGGATGCTGCCATGTGAGAGACAAATGGTGTATCATGTTAAGTGCTTCATATTCTTCTATTAAAAGCACAAAAACTGATATTGGTTGAAAAGTTGGCATTCTGTAGTTTATATATTCTGCAATATTAGTCTGTTGTGATGTCTGCACTGAGAGAATGATCAGAACTACCCATTCTTTAAGCTTAATTTTTTTATAGTGGGATATAGTGAGAATGTTAATTACATAATTGTATTTGAAATTTAATTTAAATCTAGCCATTCAGTATAGCACTAGATTGTACTAAAATAGCTTTAGAGTACAATGTATTCAATAATATAATCAGGTCAAGTCTTTCCAGTCGAATTTCACTTATATGCTGCAATTTTGTCACTAGCTACATAAGAATGCATTCTATAGTTTAGTCACTCAAAAATAAAATTTAATCACAACCCTGAATTAACTTTATACCCTTAATAATGAATATAACTACCTGTCTCCATCAGGAATGTCTTCAATATTGCCATAGCCGGGTGCCGGTGAAGAACATCCCATGTGTGTAGTCTGTGCTATGTGAACTTCTGGAGCTTGTGATTTCCCATGAGTTTTTTTGTGGTCTCTCTCTGCATTAAGTCTTGCATTTTCTTGGTCACAGATGAAGCACTCAAATCCATTTAAATAATTAGGTAGGGACATGTCATTTACTCCCCATTCACGCTTCCTCATGTTCTCGAGCAAGAACTGGTTTGTAATGCCACCTGGACTCTTGTACTTGAGATATTTCAAATATTCATCTGAGTTCCTGTCCAAGAAATCAATGTATTCTGCAAGTTCTTTAGGGCTTCCAAAGTCATCAATAAGAATAATGGAATGATCATCCGGCATCCAGTCTCGTACAGATGGTGAACCTCGATATACAGGGATAGCCCCTATGTGCATTGGCCTCCAAAGTTTCTCTGTCATATAATCAGGACATATGGCATTCTCCATAGCCAGATGAAATTTGTATTTGGAAATAAAAATCATGAATTCAGAGTCTTCTGTAGTGGCTGTAGAAGTGTCCATCAATCTCATATTGGGAAGTTTTCGGTTGTTCAGGCATCTACCATAAGAGTCTACCTAGAAGAGTGATGATAATTATCAGTTACATTTTTTTGCCCATCTCCCCCTCCCTCTGTGTATACACATACACAACATCTCTCCACATATTCATTTTCTCTTCTCATTCATGATGTTATTTGCAAGCTATTATGCTTTTAAGATGAAGAAAACAGATGAGTTCCTAACTTTTCTGCCATATTTGAAGATACAACATTTGGACTAATGGTCATTACTTTTCATACTCAATTTTCACATGAATTAATTTCCAGATAATAGGGCAGAAGCAGGTTTCACACACATGGAAGGACGTCTCACTGAATTTTATTGAATGATCTTCCAATCTACGCAGAACCACACAGAACTGCAATGTGACTTGCATGCAAATTGTAAGGCATGACTTATATAACACGATATAAATGATTAAAAAGAGGATAAGCAGATGTAAGCTGCTGAGTCCCTAAACAAAAGTTTATTGGTGAAAAAGTGGGAAAGCAGTGTAGTGTAGTTAAACAATCTACAGAACCTAATTAATATTTGGATAGGAAACCACCAGGAAATCCTAATAAGTTGGACACATGGACATAACCATGTAGATACCAGTCATTGAGATCAACCCAATGTGACTAGTTTGGCAAACAATCTATTTACAGTAAACCTGTTTTTTTAATGTCACAGAAAAAACAAGCTATTTAGCAAAAGGTATTTTAAAAGCCAATTTATGTAGTGGCTGAAGTGCTTAACTAGGAACAAAGAGAGCTAGCTTCCAACCCCTGGGAAACGGCTCTTTCTGCTACCTGCCTCGTGTTTTTGTGAGAAGAAATAAATACAGCAAATGAAAGATTGGGTGTAAGTCTACTAAATAAAATAAATGCCACTGTGGGAAGAATCCAGAGAAAGAAATATTTTGGGAAATATTAAAAAGGCAGAATATATTTCCCCAAAGGATTTTAAAGGCAGAACCACCAGCACCCAAGTCTCTCTCACCACCCAAACAGAAACCAGGTCTGCAGAAATGCAGGTGTGATAATCTTGTCAGAAAGACTGGAGTCAGGAAGCTGGGGTTAGAAAGATCCCTAGAATCAACAATCCCTCACACCAAAAAAACCAACAGTGATCAGCCCCAGCCCCAGGGAAGCAGGATATGAACTTTGGGACATAATAGGATTAACCCACCACCATCAGAATACCAGGAAGGCAGACTCAGGTCAAAGTTCATGCCACAGAACAAGGCCAAACAAAAGCCCAAGAAGGTATAAATACCCACCACTCTCTACTACATGTGGTCAGCTTGTTCCAGAGCCATCTTTCTGTCTGGCTCTCCACTTTAATGAACTACAACAGTGGTGGCGAACCTATGGCATGGGTGCCAGAGGCGGCACTCAGAGTCTATTCTGTGGGCACACGCGCCATCGCCCCAGTCCTAGGCCTTCAGCTGGGTTTTATAAACCCTTTTTGGTTTAGACCTCCACCGCTGTGTGCAAAAAAAAAAAAAAAAAAAAAGGTCCAATCAGTCAATTTCAACTTCTTACGGGAAAAAAAAATCTTGCAAAGTTGGAATTGATTGATTGAACTTTTTGGTCCCACCCAGTCTGCCGTTACCACTGTAGCCACGCCCACTCAATGGGCCACACCCACCCGGCACCCGAGGATGCATAAAAAAAAGGGTTTTGGGTTGCAGTTTGGGCACTCGGTCTCTAAAAGGTTCGCCATCACTGAACTACAACCTTCTTTCTAAAGCAGTCTCCATTTTGTTTATTCCCGGCTTGGACTGGACCCTGATGAAGATTTTCCCTTCAACACTGCCACCGTTTTTCTAGTTTTGTTATTCAACAATAGTAACAAAACGTTAAAACGGATTTCCAGGGTGCATGCGAATCCCGCCTTGAGCACAGCTTATCTTTGAGGGCAACTGTGAACCCGGAGTCAAAGTACAGGCCTTGGCTCTTTTATGACTGGTGGACTTCAACTCCCAGAATTCCTGAGCCAGCCAGGCTGAGGGGAAAGGGAGAGGTTTCCAAGCTGAGCCATGCCGGCTCAGGAATTCTGGGAGTTGAAGTCCACGAGTCATAAAAGAGCCAAGGTTGCCTACCCCTGGCCTAGATAATAGGAAACTTGGCTCTTTTATGACTCGGGGACTTCAACTCCCAGAATTCCTGAGCTGGCATGGCTCAGCATGGAAACCTCTCCCTTTCCCCTCAGCATGGCTGCCTCAGGAATTCTGGGAGTTGAAGTCCACGCGTCATAAAAGAGCCAAGGTTGCCTACCCCTGGCCTAGATAATAGGAAACTTGCCTCTTTTATGACGCGTGGACTTCAACTCCCAGAATTCCTGAGCCGGCATGGTTCAGCTTGGAAACCTCTTTCCCCTCAGCATGGCTGGCTCAGGAATTCTGGGAGTTGAAGTCCACGCATCATCAAAGAGCCAAGGTGGCCTACCCCAAGCCTGGTTAGTCTTCGTCTCTTGTTAAAAGAGCCACCAACCTCTTCCCCACCGTCTTGGCGCTCCCGAGTTCAGGGCCGTGTCTCGAGCTCCTGGCTTCCCCTTCCTGAAGCGCCACGAGGCCCGTCCAAGGCCAGCGGCCCATTCACAGCCCCAAGCGCCGTCCCGGGCCGGAGCCCTCGTACCTGGATGTGCTTCATGAGCTCCCGCACGTAGCGGTCGCGGTCGGCGGGCACGTCGCAGTGCGACTGCAGGTAGAGCAGCGGGGCCAGCCCCTGGCGGCGCAGGCGATCCTTCTCGGGCAGGCCGCGCGGCGGCGGCCGCCGCAGGTAGGCCAGGTCGGGCAGCCACTGGAGGCTGAGCGGGAAGTCGGACTCGCGGCGGAAGGTGGCGGTGTGGTTGAAGAGGCGGATGCCGGCGCCGTGCGAGAGCAAGTAGTTGTTCATGGGCGACTCCTCGTGGAAGAGGGCCCAGGTCTGGTGGGGCAGCCGCGGCAGCGGCGCCTCGTAGGCCCGGAAGTCCGTGCCGTAGAAGAGCAGCGAGCGCGTCCTGCGGTGAGCTCGCACGCGGCGGTCCTTGGTGGCCAAGCAGGAGCCCCGCCGGCAGTCGATACGCGCCGTTTGGCCGGGGAAGTGCGGGAAGAGGCCGCCGCTCCACCACAGCAAGATGGGCAGCTCCCGGTTGGCGCGCCGGTCGCCGTTCCCGGGACCGCGGAAGGACGGGACGGCAGCAGCCACCGCCAGCCCGGCGTGCAGCTGCGCCGGCTGAAAGAAGCGGGCGGCGGCGGCGGTTCCCGACTCCTCCGAGGCCTCCCCGGGTCCCGGGGGGACCTCCAGGGCGCCGCTTCCCGCCTGCAGCGTCGCCAAGCAGCAGTAGCAAGCGGCGAGCTGGGCTAGCCGGAGGAAAGCCATGGCCGCTTCGCCTCAGCGCGCCCCGGGCGGCCGTCGTCGTCTCCGGGGCGGGGGGACATTTTCCCCGCTCCGCCCCGGCGGGGAGAGAAGCGGACGGGGGTCTTCCCGCGCCCGCTTCCTTCTCCCTTCAAATACGGCCCTCCTGGCCGGGCCCCAAGAAGGACTTCGCGGGCTCCTTTGTCTCGCCGCCCGGCGAGCATTCCGAGAGGTAGAGAAAATCGCTCGGGTTAAAGGCCAGGGGTTCTCAACCTTGGCAACTTTAAGACTTGTGGACTTCAATTCCCAGAATTCCTCAGCCAGCTTTGCTGGCTGAGGAATTCTGGGAGTTGAAGTCCACAAGTCTTAAAGTTTCCAAGGTTGAGAACCCCTGAAAGTTTGCTCACTTTCCAATATTATTTGTCGCCGAACAGCCAGTTCGTTAGCAGAGAGAAAAGCATAGCGGTCCTGTTTGGCAGTCTTCCTCACACAATAAAAATATTTAATTACCATCATAGATTAATAATGCATGTAATTCAGTCTAGCATTAACATCTTTTAAACACGGTTTGTCTTCCCAAAATCATAACTAACCGCCCTACAAATAACGAGACCCTATTGGCGACCACAGCGAAGAAAACTCGGGTGTAAGTTTCCTTTCGCTCTATTTTGCACTTGCAGAAGAACTATGATGGCCACCAACCTTATGTACCTCATTTGTAACTCCTAACGTTGACAAAAAATGTTACTCAGTATTAAGATTTAAGAAGATTTAGGACTGTTTCTCAACCTTGACAATTTTAAGGCATGTGGACTTCAACTCCCAGAATTCCACATGCCTTAAAATTGTCACGGTTGAGAAACTGATTTAGGAATTAAGAACTATTTTAAGATTTAAGAACAACAAAACAATTGTTTGGTTATTCCAACTCTACTCAAATAACTTATTATCTACTGTGTGTAGTAAAATACTGCCGATTTGGAATCATTCAACATGCCAAAGCCTCCAAACCAAATGAAATCAAAAGGTATTTTAATGGGACCATAATATCCTTTCAGATGCTTTAAAAACTTCCAAAATGCAATGTCCGTATTAGTCCATGAACTTAAAAAGGATTTACAGCATGATCAATAATGCCTAGGCCAGATGATCAGGGATATGATTTTTAGGATTTTTTTTAAATTATACTGAATTTGTGTCTTTATTACTATAATTCTCAAGGAGTCTTGCAATTGTGGCAGGCGGAAATTAAATAGAAGAAACAGAAACGATTTCCAGATGGAATTATTCCAGAACGTAAGTTTATCAGGAGAATCAGTATCAAAATGGAAGTTTTGTTCTAGTATTTGCCAGCTATACCTTGCAGCCATAATGGTATAACCCAGTGGTGGCGAACCTATGGCACGGGAGCCAGAGGCGGCACTCAGAGCCCTCTCTGTGGTCGCCCCAGTCCTAGGCCTTCAGATGGGGTTTTATAAAATCTTTTTGCTTTAGGCCTTCGCCGTGTGCAAAAAAAAAAAAAGGTTCAATCAATCAATATCAACTTTTCGCGGGAAAAAAAATCTTGCAAAGTTGGAATTGATTGATTGAACTTTTTAGTCCCACCCAGTCTGCCGTTACCACCGCAGCCACGCCCAGCCAATGGGCCACACCTACCCAGCACCCGACGATGCATAAGTGGGTTTTGGGTTGCATTTGGGCACTCGGTCTCTAAAAGATTCACTATCACTGGTATAACCACAGCTGAGTTTTGACTAAAAGAGCCATGCCTCTGCCATGATAGTAAAAAGAATCATAATTTCTAATTGTTTGTAATGGCTTTTTAATTTGGTCAGTTTGAATTATGTAATAAAAGTCAGAAATTAGGAGAGTGAAACGCCATGATGTGAAAATAAATAATTGTTTAAATAAAATCTCCAGGATTGTTTCTCCCAGAATATATCAGTCTGCTTAACATAACTTTAAAAATATTAACACAAGAATACCTCAATAGTAAATCATAAAGATGGGGAAAAGTAAGTGAAGAAATATATTCAACATTGTAAGGATTGAATTAAAAAGGTATGGCTGTCCCAGCCAGGAATTAAAGTGAAATGCCTCTAGAAATCTTGGCAGAATTGTTTAAAAATGGAATCCAAGACAACTCAAATATACTATCCCTATGGGGCAAATCATTAACAAATGGCAAAATAATTTATGCCAAAGATGAAATGTGTAATTTCCCAAAGCTGCACTTGTTAAGCTACCAAAGTTATCCTTTGTAACATTAAATGAGAGATGAAGGCTAGGTGGGGATGTTTTCCTACACTACTACTCATCTGTTCTTCACACAGTTTCAGTTTCCTATATTGGGGAACACTCAATGCTCTAAGCATTAGCATCTTCTCATACAACCAACAATTTCTAATTCCTTTTTTGGGAGCCAGTTTAGGGTGTTGACTAAGGCACAACACTAGAAACAGGGAGAACTCAAGAGTTCCAATTTTGCCTTAGGAACAAAGCCAGATCGGTGACTTTTGACAAGTCACTCAGTCTCAGCCCTGGGAAGAAGGCAACTTCTGAAAATCTTGCCAAGGAAACTGTGGTGACTCATCCAGACAAGTTGCCAGAAATCAACAATGATTCAAAGGCACACACACAAAAAAACCATCCTTTTGTTACCATTTTTTTTACGGTTTTATAATTTGGTCAAGAAGTATTTGTCTTTTGCTTGGGAAGTATTCTGATACGTAGCAGCTTAATGTGTTCACAAATCTTGTTATGTAAAGCGTATAAAAGACAGGAATCTTGGAATATATGTTTATCGTACAAGAGCATAGGTTTACATTCTTTGCAGTACAGAAAGCTGCAGTCATTTCTATTTTGGTGAGATGAGTACTAATAAGACACGCTATTTAGTGCAAGTGGCCATTTTCAATGGCCTGAAGAAATAACACTACAATATAGACAGGTGCCTCAACATCTCTAAACGCAAATTCAGTGCATGGAATAATATGGGTGAGCAAGCACTGAACTTCTAGTGAAATAAATAGCCAGGGAAGGGGCCGGCTAGTATCTAAATACATTGCCAGAAATAGTCTTGTCTATCAGCTGAGATTTGGGATAGAGAAAAAAAATGAATATACATAGCAGCTGTGGAGTGGGGAACCTTAAGAAGGGGATGGTAGTTTGGGGGAAAATGACACTTGCTGTGATAGAAGCCTGCAGGAACCCCATTTTCTGTGGCTGTGAGTATAGATGGAAAGAATGAGTTCTGTAGAGTATCGGGGAGCATAAATTTGTCCAACTAGCCCAGGGGTTCTCAACCTTGGCAACTTTAAGACTTGTGGACTTCAACTCCCAGAATTCCTCAGCCAGCAAAGCTAGCCCAACTTCTTAACACCACAAACAGTAATAGACAATAAATGCCCACAGTTGTTACGTGGATTTCTCTTTAAATTTTATTTTAAATAAAGTTTATCTTTGGAATCTTGTCTCATCCTTATTTATGTGCCCTTATTAGCATGCTATCCAGGGTTCAAAGGAATCTATGTTGCCTCTCTTCCATATTTTCTTTCCTAAAGAAAGCTTGAGTGAATTTCTAATCTGTTGCATTTTTTTTGCGGTAATCATGATTTGGCGCCTACAAGGAACTATTTCATTACCCTCCGCAATCACTGCATCACTTTTTGGTGGCAAACAATAACAAAAATTACAGTTATTATTTCTTCCAGTCAAACTAAACGAGAGTACACATTGTTTTAAGAAACAAACCTTCCATCCAGTAACACACACACCTGTAAGAATATGCAATAACACAAAAATAGAAATAGATTTTAAGAAATTCAATATAATGTATTCTAGATCACAGTATAAAAATTCAATTTTACAGTAAGGTTATCTAGTCATGAAGAAAGGTGTTTAGTTTAGGAAGGGATGTATTGTATTTCAAAGTAGTGCTAGCATGCTTGTGCCTTTTCATATAACTGCTAGTTTTTCTCAGCAAACACTAATGAAAAATTAGGTTCATGGATTAGAAAACGAAATGCTTTTGCAGGTAAGGAAAAGTTTATAAGCATCTGATAGAATATTGTTGTAGACTATTACAAATTATAGTTTATTTGCCACTGTGGAGCTTGACAGAGTCAGCCTGCACACCGGTTCATTCCCCTCCAAAGTACAGGGCTTGGGAAAAAAATAATCTGTATTTATTTGCTAACAATGACATAAAATACATCTTTATATATTTTTTACAAATTAAAAGATGAATGAAAAAAAAAGTGAAAATACACTCATTAACTTTTTAAAATTTAAATCCTAGAAATTAGAATTCTGAAAGTTTCATTGTTGACTGTTTTGGGGATGGACGCTGTTTATTTGTTTCGTAGATTTCCAAGTTTTGGTTGGGATAAGATATCTAGTAAGGAGGAGAGAAGGGCAATCTTAATGAAATCTTTATGAATCTTTTGGGAAAACTTGACAGCGAATTGTGTACATTTCTTTGTTGTGCGACGAAAGGGAAAGCTGCAATGGATCAAACAAAATATTTACAATTTCTCTTTCTCGTGCGCACGCACATAGACGTGCACGCTCACAGACACAAAATTAAGAAACTATACTCCTGAATATTTAATCATTCATGTACATAAAGGTTTCAATTTCAAATATTCAGTCTCAGCCCACAATTTGCCTAGGAAAGCCTCTTTCCCTGCTCTTCCCCCCATCCTTTCTCAAAATTCCACATTGCTATTCTCTTAATACATCCTGAACACTGCAAGACAATCTAAGCGTAGTCTTTTTTAAAAAAAAAAACCAAAACCCAAAGTCTCCTGCAAATTAACGAGCCTTTATATCGAGTCTGTGAAATGCATTTCATTTTTCTGTCAGAATTTCTTTGGCCTCTTTGAAGCCAGAGTAATGGTTTATCAATGGAAAAACTGCCTATCAGCTAGGCCAGGGGTAGGCAACCTTGGCTCTTTTATGAAGCGTGGACTTCATCTCCCAGAATTCCTGAGCCAGCCATGCTGAGGAGACAGGGAGGTTTCCAAGCTGAGCCATGCTGGCTCAGGAATTCTGGGAGTTGAAGTCCACGAGTCATGAAGGAGCCACGATGGCCTACCCCTGAGCTAGGCCAACTTTATGTCTCAGCTTGAAGACTAAAATTCAGTTATGACTATCCTACACTAACAAACCAGTTTGTTATTTTATCAGTGACCAAAATTATCTGGAGCTATTGAAGAGTCTGAACATCAGTGGCATGATTTGAACTTTGTATTATGAGCATTTCTTCCATATGGAGATCTCAGATATTTCAGTGCTTCTTGGACACAACTCAACCTCACCATCTCCAAGCATATCTCTATGCCACTTTTTGACATCTTGTTATAAAACATTTCTTTTAAAGGAGAAAATAATGGTCATCTTCAAGATACTTAATTAAAACCTAGCATGCAAATAGGAAAAAAAAGACAAAACAAAATACTGGCAAAAAGATGCTTCTTTTCTCAAAGGATGATGGCCATACCAATTCACACCAACCAAAAGACAGATTTAACTTTCCTAGAAGGCAGGACCTGCTTGTTTCCATTTACTTATTTCAAGGCAAATTTGTGTAGCAACACAATTACAGAGTCAATTTTTTCTCTAGCTCAAAATTTGGGATTTTTTTTTAAAAAAGACACCATTCTACAATTTGATTACAGTATATTGAATCCTCAAATTTTAAGAAGTGACCACCCTATCTGGCATCCACGTCCCAACTGAGTAGGCCAGTCACCACCTTTTCCTATTTGGCTTATTTTCTTTTCATAGAGACTATCACATACACAAACTTTGCATCACCACCTAATCTTGGGAGAGTGATCGCTTTTTCTTCTGTCAGGAGAAAAATGATGTTGTTTTCTGCCAATCTTAGTGAGTGGCATAGATTTAGGACCCAGAATCATACTGTTTTTTTTCATCACCTAAGTAGGTGTTTTAATCATTCATGTCTCTCTCTAAAAGATTTTGGGAGATGCTGAAACTTTATGAAGTATATTAAAATTATGAAATTATACAGGTTTTTCTATAGTCCTTCCAAAGGGAGATGGGTTCACTTATGAGCAGTCAATCAGTTGAACCTGACAGATGTCAATGCTGGCATCCAGCATAATTCTGACTCTAGCTCAACAACTGGCGAATTTCTTTGTGCATGTGACAGAGGAAGTCCACGTATGAAGCCCCCCCATTCATGCTCTTATCTTCCACCAAGAAGTGTTTGAACAGCAGATCTAGTTTGTCTTCCTGTTTCACAATGATAAGCTGAAAGCAAAAAAGAAAAGAAAAAGATATACAATTGGCAAACAAGTCTTTTGCCATCTGAATTTAATGCAGCCATATTCTGACAATGAAAGCAATGGAACAATCCATACCCAGGTTTGAACCTCCCCAAGCCCCTTTGAGACTACTATTGTTTCTTTTAAGGCATTCAAATCAGATGTATATACGCTTTTTAATGCCTGAGAATCGTAACAGACGATCCTTTTTGTTATCATCATAAAATCAAAACCAGTTACCTTCATGTAGCGTGATCTTTGCGCCTGGAACATATCAATAATGGATCGCACTCTTTTTGAAAAGGGATTGTCCAAAACTGGTAGTGTACACTGTAACGAAGTTATGGCACAGCAGATCAGCGACCATTTAATTCATGAATTAAACGAGTGTTAAAAACATAGGTCACATCAGTTACATTACACAAATCATACTGCAAAGTGTAAGATGCTTGAAACAGTCTGGAATGTTTCACAATGCTGAAAATGAAGGAGAGGAACAACAGAGCTTTAGTGAAGGCTAATATTTCTTCAATACTGGCCTCTCATTCCCTTGATCATGAACCTGCCAAAATGTTATTATTCATTGAAATACCTTTACATTTTTAATGTCGTTATATAGAAAACTGAGATATCCAAGGTCAGATGTGACATACACTAAAATTAAGGCAATTTTCTCTTTATCCAATCCTAACTTACCATAGAGCTGTTGATCTGGCTGAATGATGAGACTCCAAACAGGTTTTGGATCAGGCCTTGTTGAACATTTACTCCTACCCATAAAAATATATTCAGGCCATTTTCTAGTAGGTATATGTCACCCTTGGAGAGACGTTCTTCTGAATTTCTAATTGCTGTTGGTAAGGAGTTGCTGTTGTAATCTATTTTGGTCTGTAGGACAGAATGGAAGTTACTGTCTCCTGAGCATATATAAAACACACACACACACACACACACATTTCACAACAGCACTTAACCTGGAATACTTGGCATGTAGCCATGGAACTTTTAAAAAAGAGCTAAATAATTCTCAGAAGGCCCCATTTAAAATGTAAAAGACATTATAAGAATTAAAGAATAAACAGAGAATACACTATTTCCTATTATTGGGGAATTTGGAATATGCATTAAACATACTTTTTTGTTTTTTTACACTGACTATTATACAAATTCAGATGCAAAACACAAAATGACTTATTTGTCAGCTCTTGCCTGATTTGGCTTGGCACCTCAGAAGCATTTCTCAGGGTGCCTGGCTGTGGGATGCAACCAGGGGGTGAAGGATGAAAGGGCAATAAAGCTGTGTATGTGTGTGATGGGAAATTGCGAGGGAGGGAATGCCAGGTGATAAAGACGAGAGCAGCCGGATCAAGTTTGTACCAGCATCCCACAGCCAGGCACCCTGAGAAATATACAGATTATCCCCAAACATCTCAGAGTTCTCAAAACATCTTGGCGAGCTCTGGTTGGTTGAAAATGGACTGGTCATGGGGGGGAGGGGTGGGCTGTGTGGTCAAACCTTTTTTGTGTCTTGTGAGTGCAGGAGAATTCAGAGTGGACTTGACTTTATTGCAACCGTCATCTTTAGTAAAAGAACTCTTTGCTTTAAACAAATGGAGTCAAGGGTCTTTCGTTCCTAAGGGATCAGATTGGGGCAGGTCTTGTGTGATTTCGTGCCAGCCAGTGGACCCGGCATCTGAATCCGGGGAATCAGTGGAGGAGGAGAAGGGGCTGGAGAGCCATCAGAGTCGGAGGAAGGCTCTGATGAGCTCCAGGACTTACAATCTGATAAAGAGCCTGGCCCCTCCACTCGTGCTCAGGCTGAGATCCAGCTGTGCTGGGAAGCTGAGACTCTTGAGGACTCACAGCTGGAAGACATCATAGATGCTCATCAATGCAGACAGGCAACAAGAGCAGGACAGAGGGAGGCAATGGGTTGACTCCAAGGGCGGAGGAGAAGGCATGGAGAAGCCATGCCTTGGGGTTGCATAATAAAAAGGGATGGTGTGGGCGGTGCTGGTTGCTGAAGCCAACTGTTTGCAAAGGACTCAAGTTTCATGGAATCATGTTCTGTTTGCCTTGCCTGTGAACAATTCTCCATTTGGATCATGTTTCATTTGCGTTTGATTTTGGGACATTTTGCAGGTCTGTACCTAATTAATAAAAGGGGTTTGTTTTTCCTGCATTTCCAGCCTACTTGTTAAAAGAGGGGTTTGTCCCTGTGAGTTAACAAGGACTCACATAGGCTAGGACAGAACAGGTCTGACACTACTTGACTACATAATATATTCCAAGGGAGACCTGTGATTCTAATTTTCTTAACTCTGGACTCCAGTTTACCTCATAATGGTACTCTCTAAGGAAATGTTATTCAGAACTAAGTCATGAGGCATTCACTTAAATGCGAATAAAGTATAATTTACATTTTGGTATAATTATATTACACAGAATGTTTGTGTTGTTTTTTTAAAAAAAGAATGCTGTCTGTATTTCATAGAATGACTCGTGCTGCCTATGTACACTTATAGAACAAATCTATAAAGAAATATTAGCATAAAATGTCATCAGCCATGAGTTTGGGGACTCCTCTGTTAATGTCAGCTTATCAAAATCTTTTCTCAAAAGTATTCATCATAGGTGAGGTCAAGTTACCAATTAGGGAAATACTACATTCCATCATTTGGCAAATAATTTCAATGAGAATTTTCCAAAAATAACAGAAACAGTAAACAGCAATTTCCCCACATTTGTACTATCTTATCAAACAAAAGTCCTATTTAATTATGTTAATTTTAATCGAGTCTATACTTCAGATGTAGACAATTAAAACCTGTCTATATTTTTTCAGGATCCAACAAACACCAGGCGAATGTGGCAAGGAATCAGGCCATTACGGATTATAAGGTAACTCCATCGAGATGCAAGGACGACACAGACTTCCTAAACAAGCTGGTCACCGCACCTCAAGAAGGATATAATGGAACTGGAAAAGGTGCAAAAAAGGGCAACAAGAATGATCAAGGAAATGGAGCGCCTCCCTTATGAAACCAGATTACAACGCCTTGGTCTCTTCAGCCTTGAAAGACGGCGTTTAAGGGGTGACTTGATCGAAGTGTATAAAATCATGCATGGGATAGAAAAGGTGGATAGAGAAAAATTCTTTTCTCTATCACACAATACCAGGACAAGGGGGCACTCCCTAAAGCTCATAGCTAAGAAAGTGAGGACAAATAAAGGGAAATATTTCTTCACCCAGAGGGTCGTTGATTTATGGAATTCACTTCCTGAAGGGGTCGTGACAGCTGTCAGCCTTGACAGCTTCAAGGCAGGGCTAGATAGATTCATGGATGCAAAGTGTATCGGTGGTTATTAAAACGGATGTCCATGTGCCGCCTCTATGTTGGTTGAGGCAGGCAGGATTCCCTTGGGTACCATTTGTTGGGGGTCAAGGGAAAGGGAGGGTTTTGCCTTCTCTTTCTGCTCAAGATCCCCATGTACAATTGGTGGGCCACTGTGTGACACAGAATGCTGGACTCGATGGGCTTTGGCCTGATTCAGCATGGCTCTTCTTATGTTCTTATAAGCTGAACACATTCTTTGGAAGATTTGAGGCATCAAATAGCACTCCTGCTAGGAAAGCTTTGCCCCATCCTGACGAGCAAGTGCTTAGCTTTGATGTCACCTCTGTCCGGAAAACACTGTGGAAAGTTAACAGTCAGAAAGCAGCAGGCCCAGATAACATCCCTGGACGTGTCCTTAGGGAATGCGCTGATGAGCTGGCTCGTGTTCTCACAAATATTTTCAATCTCTCATTGTAGCAGGCAGTGGTCCCATCGTGTCGGCCATCATCTTGCCAGTGCCAAAAAAGTCCACAATTACAGGCCTCAATGATCACCGTCCAGGTGCACTGACATCCATCATTATGAAATGCTTTGAGAAGCTGAGAAAGGACATTGTTGTATCTAGCCTCCCGCCAGCATTTGACCCGCTTCAGTTTGCTTACTGACCAAATCGCTCTACGGAGGATGCCATTTCTTCCGTTCTCCATCTGAGCTTGAAGCACTTAGAGGAAGGAAATACTCGTGTGAGTTCGTTGTTTGTCGACTTCAGTTCGGCATTTAACACAATCATTCCCCAGCATCTAGTAGACAAAGTGGGCCTTTTAGGCTTAAACACTCCTTTGTGCAACTGGATTGATTTTCTTACCAAGAGGCCCCAATATGTGCGAGTTGGAACAAATACTTCTAACACCATTTTCTTGAGCACAGATTCTCTACAGGGCTGCATCTTAAGTCTGCTGCTGTTCACCCTGTTGACCCATGATTGTTGTGCTAGGTTTGCCACCAACCATATTGTGAAGTTCACAGATGACACAACAAAACTGGGCCTTATTCATGATGACAATGAGGGTGCTTACCACAAGGAGGTTGAGGAGTTGGTAAACTGGTGTAAGGAGAACAGCCTAGTCTTAAATACTGGAAAAAAACAAAAAGATTATTGTTGATTTCAGAAAAGGCAGGCACAGCCACACTTCTCTGTGCATTAATGATTCATCTGTGGAGATGGTTACCAGCATCAAATTCCTGGCTCTGCCAGCTGTAGGCTGGCTTGGTCGCTCAACAGTGAGAAACTGGTGAAGCGGGCACAGCATTTTCTGTGTCGCATGAGAAAAGCACATCTTCCTTCCCCTGTCATTACTACTTTCTACAGGGGGATGATCAAGAGGATCTTGTCATCTAGCATTACAGTCTGGTTTGGAAGCATCACTACTTCAGACAGAAGGCGGTGCAGAGAGTGGTGAGGATGGCCGAAAAGATCATTGGCAGTTCCCTCCCTCCCATCCAGGACAAAGCACAGAAGCGTTGCTTGAGCAGGGTCCGCAAGATTATCTGGGACTCTACACATCCTCTTCACAACCTGCTTTCCTTGTTCCCTTCTGGGAGGGGGGTCCATGGTATCCGAAGCAGAACATCCAGATTCAGCCACAGTTTCATTCCATACAGCATTAACCTTGTGAACTCTCAAGCTTCCTCCTTCCATTATGTATTCAAGATGGACAGTGTTTAATATTCACATGTAGATGTAGGTCTATACATATGTATGTATATGTTGTATATAGTATGTTTAGAGGTGTGTCATGTTTGTGTTCACTTTGGGAGCGGGCAACTAAATTTCATTTTTGATGTGTTTTGATGTGTGTCGTCGTGCCCACAGTAAAAAATGACAATAAAGGTTATCTTATCTTATCTTTATCTAGAAGCACTCACCAGTGGTAACAATCTGGGATAAAAGTAAACGTGCGTTTCTGCAACATCCATAGTACTGATTAGCTGGCGGATGTAGGACCGATCATCAGTGGTGACCTCAGAACCGGGCTGGAGCACATCACTTTTCAAAACACAGTTCAAATACACAGGGAGAAGTTTCATGCATTCAGGAAGGATCAGCTAAAAGCGACAAGAAGTTAAAAAAAAAAATTCACGGGGCAGGTAAAGGACAGCATATTACTTTTGGTTTGGTACAAATTCATCCACGCCACTAATTTTGGCTTCAATGAAAACACACACACAACACACGCACAGCTAATATTCAATTCAATTATCTAGACTTGCAATTTATCAAAGACTGCAGCTATCTCATAAGTCTGTATTTAGATACAGGAAGCCCTTGACTTATAACCCTCCGTTTAGCAACTCTTTGAAGTCACAACGGCACTGAAAAAAGTGACTCGGTCGTGATTTTTTTACCCCCCCTTTTTTTGCCCAAAACTGGCCATTTATTTTTGGCAAAATAAAACCCACCGTAGATTTGCTTAAAAAACTGCCATGTTAACGATGGGCTTTTGCTTAATGACCATGGTGATTCAGTTAATCATTTTCACAAAAAAAAAAAAAATTATAAAATTAGGTGCAATCATGTGATGAACTGCTTAGGGATTGACATGGCTTACGACCAATCTCAGTGTCCTGATTCAAGATTAGTATCCATCATCACATCGCATTTCAGGAGTTACCTGTCCAGCAGAAGAAGGGCTAGCACAGTTTTTCCGATAGCATGCTAAGATCTGGGCACACTGACTGATCAATGTATCTCTCACAGTCTTGACTGGATTGTTCAGTACTCCACGATATGCTTCAGGAAAAAAAAAAAGAGTCCCCGATTAGAAAAACATTTAGGTAAGCTATTCATCTGTTAAAGGAAAATATGAACAGTCACTGGATATGAAATAGATAGCAAATAAATTTCTTGATGTGGGTGAAGAAGGAGAGTGCAAAATTTGGTTTGAAACTCAACATTAAGAAAATCAAGATCATGGCATCCGGTCCTCTCAATTCCTGGCACATAGATGGGGAAGAAATGGAGGTAGTGACAGATTTTATCTTCCTGGGCTGCAAGATCACCACAGATGCGGACTGCAGCCAAGAAATTAAAAGATGCTTGCTCTTGGGGAGGAAAATTATGGCAAATGTAGACAGCATGCTAAAAAGCAGAGATATCACCCTGCCAACAAAAGTACGTATAGTCAAGGCCATGGTTTTCCCAGTTGCAATGCATGGCTGTGAAAGCTGGGCCATAAGAAAGGCTGAGTGCCAAAGAATGGAGGCCTTTGAACTAGGGTGCTGGAGAAGACTCCTGCGAGTCCCCTGGACTGCAAGGCGATCAAACCGGTCAGTCCTAGAGGAGATCAACCCTGACTGCTCTTTAGAAGGCCAGATCCTGAAGTGGAAAGACAAGTACTTTGGCCACCTAATGAGAAAGAAGGACTCCCTGGAGAAGAGCCTAATGCTGGGAAAGATGGAGGGCAATAGAAGAAGGGGACGACAGAGAATGAGGTGGCTGGATGGAGTCACTGAAGCAGGAGGCGTGAACTTAAATGGACTCCAGAAGATGGTAGAGGACAGGAAGGCCTGGAGGAACGTTGTCCATGGGATTGCGATGGGTCGGACACGACTTCGCAACTAACAACAACAAAATAAAATAATAAAGGCAACCAATTGTATTCACACTGAGTTTCACTGCCAGTGTGCTCTTATCTCTTGAAATCAATGATTTATTTCCAACTCTTATCTGCAGCACTGTGAGAATCCAGGAAGATTTCTTTTCTGGCAGCCGGTCATTAAAAGCTTTTTTGTGCTCTCAAAAGACCTCAAGGTTCCCCCCCCCGCCCCCATGGAACAATTACAAGATTGTCCTTACCAAATTTAGCCAGAAAGTTGATCAGTGTGTCTGTCTCACAATTCCTATAAAGGTCAGCCAGCTGTGTGCAGCAGTTCAGGGAGAGATTGTGAATGCGCAGGCGCCTCTGTCCTGCACAACTGGTATACAATACAGCACACTACACGAGAGAGATTTATAAACAAGAGCTATTAAATTTGAACATTGAAGGTTTCCGTCAACTCCTAGTTTCCCATTACTTTCTATGGATAGTACTGCTTTTTAGGAACCAATATTAGATAGTCCTGGATCAAACTCTCCATCTCTAAGCAAAAGTTAGATCAGATGGGAGGACAGCAATCCTTTTCCTACGTTCTTGGGTGGCCCAAGATCATACCAGTGATTTCAATGGGTACTGATGTGATATACTTCAAATATGTTTAAATTATTTGGCGGCGGGGGGGGGGCACATTGCACCAGGAAAAAGAGAGCCTAAGATCTTAAACTTACCCACTGAATGGGTCATTTTTAGCCCCCACATCTGCCCACCAAGAAAAAGTGTGAATTTTATCCTAAAGGAAGTCGGTTGCCATTTGACTACAGGAAAAAAGATATCTTCCCCCCAAAACCACAGCCTGCATACCCAACAGCCTCCTTCAGACAGGAATTACCTGGAGTAAGGCTCCACTGTCTTCTCTTAGCTTGTCATCGTGTTTAAATTCCACAGTGACTGTTTTGTCACAGTCTAAACCTGCTAATTCCACATCTGTCGTATTGCTCATACAGAAAGCGCCAAAAAAATCTGTTGCTCGAATACCTGGAGAAAAACAATGAGAAAAATTATCCAAGATGAAATCTTTTAAAGACTGGGTTCGTATATCACACTGAAGTCAACCTTGGGCTTAGGGTGGTGCAGAAATCAGTAATTCTCGCTCAAGACATTTTTGGGAAGATTCGAGGCATCAAATAGCACCCCTGCAAGGAAAGCTGTGGCCCTTTACTTTACTTTATTTTGACTTATATGCCGCCCTTCTCCTCAGACTCAGGGCAGCTCACAGCAAATAATACAAGTACAAAATATAAATTAGTTAAAATAATAATATACAATATAAAAAACAATAAACTATACCCACTCATACAACAGTCCAATCAAAGGCCCAGGGGCAGAGTGCAGCTCACAAGCCCCAAGCCTGTCTGCATAGATATGTTTTTATAAGTTTTCGGAAAGCTAGGAGGGAAGGAGCAGTACGAACCTGAGGGAAGTTTTCCAGAGGGCTGGGGCAGCAACAGAGAAGGCCCTAGCCCTAGGTCCCGCCAAACGGCATTGTCCAACAGACGGGACCCATAGGAGGCCAATCCTAAGTGCCCTAACCAGTCGCTGGGATTCATGATGCAGAAGACGGTCCCGCAAGTATCCTGGCCCATTGCCATATACGCCAGGGGTAGGCAACCTTGGCTCTTTTATGACTCGTGGACTTCAACTCCCAGAATTCCTGAGCCAGCCATGGCTCAGCTTGGAAACCTCTCCCTTTCGCCTCAGCATGGCTGGCTCAGGAATTCTGGGAGTTGAAGTCCACGAGTCATAAAGGAGCCACGGTTGCCTACCTCTGGCCTAGGCCTAGGCCACTTTATGACTCGTGGACTTCAACTCCCAGAATTCCTGAGCCAGCATGGCTCAGCTTGGAAACCGCTCCCTTTCCCCTCAGCATGGCTGGCTCAGGAATTCTGGGAGTTGAAGTCCACGAGTCATAAAAGAGCCGAGGTGGCCTACCTCTGGCCTAGGCCTAGGCCGCTTTATGACTGGTGGACTTCAACTCCCAGAATTCCTGAGCCAGCCATGGCTCAGCTTGGAAACCGCTCCCTTTCCCCTCAGCATGGCTGGCTCAGGAATTCTGGGAGTTGAAGTCCACGAGTCATAAAAGAGCCAAGGTGGCCTACCCCTGCCCTAAAGCACTGATGAACAAGTGCTTAATTTTGATGTTACCTCTGTCAGGAGGACATTGTGTAAAGTTAACGTTCGGAAAGTGGCAGGCCTGGATAATATTTCTGGTGAGTTCTTAGGGAGTGTGCAGATGAGTTGGTTTATGTTCTTACAGATATATTTTTTTTCCAATCTTTCATTGCAGCAGGCAAGTGGCCCTTCCTCTTTTAAGACTGCAATTATTCTGTCAGTGCATAAAAACTTTACCATTACAGGTCTTAAATGATTATAGTTAGGCTGCACTGACATCCATCATTATGAAAGGCTATAAAAGACTGATAAAGGATTTTATTGTATCAAGCCTCCCTCTACTATTTGACTCACTTCAGTTTGCTTACTGGGTAATCACTCCACAGAGGATGCTATTTCCTCCAACTGAGCTTGGCAGACTTGGAGGAAAGAAACACCCATATGTGCGAATGCTGTTTGTTGACTTGAGTTTGGCATTTAATATGATCATTCCTCAGCATTCAGCAGACAAATGTTAGGTTTTTAATACCCCTTGTGCATCTGGATTCTTGATTTTCTTACTGGTAGGCCCCAGTATATGCAAGCTGGGACTAATATTTCTAACACCACTTTCTTGAGCACAGGTTCTCCTCAGGGCTGTGTCCTAAGTCCACTGCTGTTCATCCTGTTTGCCTACGACAGTTATGCTACGTTTGCTGACAACCATATTGTGAAGTATGCAGATGATACAACATAGTGGGCCTTATACAGGATAACAATGAAGGCGCTTACAGGAAGGAGGCTGAAGGTTTGGTGGACTGGGGTAATAAGAACTTAGTTCTAAATGCAGGAAAAATAAGAGATCATGGTCAATTTCAGAAAAGGCAGGCCCAACCATACGCCTCTGTGCATTAACAACTTTAACTGTGGAGGCAGTTAGTAATATCAAGTTTCTGGGTGTGCAACTCACGAGCAGGTTAGCTTGGCTGCTCAACAGTAAGATGCAGGTGAAGTAGGCACAGCAGTGCCTGCATTTTTTTTGCATCGTATGAGAAGAGCACATAATCCTTCCCCTATCTTTACCATTTTCTATAGAGGGACAATTGAAAGCAGACTGTCATGTTGTATCACTGTTTGGTTTGGAAGTATTAACTGTGCAGGGTGGGTGAGGATGGTGGAAAAGATTATTGGAAGTTCAATTCCTTCTATCCAGGACAGGGCACATAAGAGCTGCTTGACCAAGGTATTGTCAGGGATGCTACACATCATCCTCTGCATGACTGGTTCTCTCTCACCTTCTAGGACAGTGTTTCTCGACCTTGACAATTTTAAGGCATGTGGACTTCAACTCCCAGAATTCCACAGCCAGCATTGCTGGCTGTGGAATTCTGGGAGTTGAAGTCCACATGCCTTAAAATTGTCAAGGTTGAGAAACACTGTTCTAAGGAGGCGGCTTTGAGGTATCTGAAGCACAACAACTAGATTCTGTAATATCTTTGTACCATATAGTATCAACTGTGTTAACTCTATGGGTATGTATGTGTACACACACACACACTCTTCTGAGAGCAGGCATTGGAATTCCATTTTATGTGTGTCATCGTGCACACAGAAAAGTGACAGTAAAGGTTATCTTATCTTTTATCTTATGTTGTCTTATCAATATAAGTCACTCCAGTGAGTAAGCAAAGGTGAGAGGCAGGGACACTGCAGGGTAAGTACACAAAGTCTGCAGCTAAACCTTCGGTATTCTTTCTCATTCACTGTAATGATGTGTGGGAATGACCTTGGGAGACAGGAGGAAAGACAAGAGCCTAGACATGGGCTGGAAAAATGAAATCTGAGTCTGAAGGAGGTGTGAAGGGGGAAGAGAAAGCATCTCAGAAGGGACCCTCCCAACTTTTCAGAATGGCAAAAATAAAGGAAGTGAGAGATACTTGCAGACGTGAAACGTTCTGTTACTGTAACCTCGCAATAAGGATAATATTAGTATTCATAATTGGTGTTTCTTCTCTGGATTCACTTCAAAGGGCTGACGTTGTATGGCTGTGAAAGTTGGACCAGAAGAAAGAAAGGCTGAGCACCAGAGAATGGAGGCCTTTGAACTGCAAGGTGATCAAACCGGTCAATCCTGGAGGAGATCAACCCCGACCCCCGACCGCTCTTTAGAAGGCCAGATCCTGAAGTTGAAACTCAAGTACTTTGGCCACCTAATGAGAAGGAAGGACTCACTGGAGAAGAGCCTAATGCTGGGAATTATGGAGGGCAATAGAAGAAGGGGACGACAGAGAATGAGGTAGCTGGATGGAGTCACTGGAGCAGGAGGCGTGAGCTTAAATGGACTCCAGAAGATGGTAGAGGACAGAAAGGCCTGGAGGAACGTTGTCCATGGGGCTGCGATGGATCGGACACGACTTCGCAACTAACAACAACAGATATACAGATATGTGCTCACCTGTGCTAGTACGCACTCTCATCACCGCATCAAATCCAACTTCTTTTTGAACATCTCTACGTAAATCATTCAAGAAGCGTTCCTGATCTGTTTCCACCTAAAATACACAGTCAACATGCTTCACATGGTGGACGCACAGGTGATATAGAGGCTGAACAGCATGCCAAATAAGACCATTGCCTCGTACCTCCAGTTTATGCAGGATTTAAACTCTAAATCACTTGGAAATTCAGAAAACACATTGTTGTTGCTTTAAAAAAAGAATAATCTGCAGTATATACCATAGTCTACAAGTCCAGAACTTTTATTTTTTCACCGCAAGGTGCCTTAAACCACCTAAATCAACAGAAATCCATCTGAGTTCAAAATTGTCCTGTGAAAAATAATCAACTTCACTGCTGTTTACTTTTTAAAGTGTATATTACTCCTATTGAACTAACCTGAGCTAGTGCTAGTAAAACTGGCTCCTGAAATAGTTTTATTACTTGTTCTCTCTCCTTTGATATTATAACGGCAGCTATAAAGTAATATAAATGAACAGGTGTTAAAGCCAAGACAAACCATACCTGAAAGTATGTGTATTTATAAATTGAGCCACCAGTCTGATACGGAACGACCCCCAAGGTAGCTACATCCAAATACTGGTTTGGGAAAAGGAAAAGATCCACGCAGCACCCTTGGGCCACACAATCCTTGGCTAGGTTGTTGTAGAAATTGGTCTGAGGCTGAAACAGAGTCTAAAGCAGAGAAAACGAATAAGCAGAGAAGGCAGGAAACAGGGTAAATATTGAACCATGTCAAAAATCCCAGCTTAGAATTATCTCTATATCTCCTTTGTCCTAAACATGCGAGCAAAAATAAAAGTAAAACCAATTAGGTAGTATATTATTTCCTGTCTATGAGAGGCAGTTTCGTCTAGTGGAGGGATAGGCCACCTTGGCTCTTTTATGACTCGTGGACTTCAACTCCCAGAATTCCTGAGCCAGCATGAGGGAAACTTTGGCCCCTTCATGACTTGTGGACTTCAGCTCCCAGAATTCCTGAGACAGCATGGCTCAGCTTGGAAACCTCTCCCTTTCCCCTCAGCGTGGCTGGCTCAGGAATTCTGGAAGTTGAAGTCCACGAGTCATAAAAGAGCCAAGGTTGCCCAAATGTACAGGTATAGTATAGGGGGTACCTTGCTCAATAGTAGTAACTGTGAGAGGGATCTCGGAGTCCTAGTGGACAATCACTTAAATATGAGCCAGCCGTGTGCTGCAGCTGCCAAAAAAAGCCAACTCAGTGCTGGGTTGCATTAACAGGGATAGAATTAAGATCACGTGAAGTATTAATACCACTTTACAATGCCTTGGTAAGGCCACACTTGGAATAATGCATCCAGTTTTGGTCACCATGATGTAAAAAAGATGTTGAGACTCTAGAAAGAATACAGAGAAGAGCAACAAAGATGATTAGGGGATTGGAGGCGAAAACATATGAGGAATGGTTGCTGGAATTGGGTATGTCTAGTTTAACGAAGAGAAGGACGAGGGGGGACATGATAGCAGTGTTCCAATATCTCAGGGGCTGCCCCAAAGAAGAGGGAGTCAAGCTATTCTCCAAAGCGCCTGAAGGCAGGACAAGAAGCAACGGATGGAAACTAATCAAGGAGAGAAGCAACCTAGAACTAAGGAGAAACTTCCTGACAATTAGAACAATTAACCAGTGGAACAACCTGCCTCCAGAAGTGGTGAATGCTCCAACACTGGAAGTTTTTAAGAAGAGACTGGACAGCCATCTGTCCGAAATGTGGTAGGGTTTCCACCCTGCCTGAACAGGGGGTTGGTCTAGATGACCTCCAAGGTCCCTTCCAACATCATCATCATCATCATCATCATCATCATTATTATTATAGTGGTTAAGCAGGAGACTTGAGTTCTAGTCTCGCCTTAGGCATGAAAGATGGTTGCGTGACTTTGGGGCCAGTCACTCTCTCAACTCAATCCACCTCACAGGATTGTTGTTGTTGTGGGGAAAATAGGAGGAGGAAGATGTGTTAGATATATTTGAATTGAGTTATGTTGTAAAAATAATAAAGTTGGTATACAAAATAAATGAATGAATAGAGTCTCATATTTCAATATTACCATATAGCTGGTTGAATTAGATTTAAATATAATACCATAATCTGCAAATTACAACTTGCATCAACAATCTCATTTTTAGAAATTTCTTAAGAAACCCTTGCCAAAAAAAAATGATTTAATTTTTTCTAGTAACAGTTCTTTGTTCTAGAATTTTTGTTTCTTTAATGGATAAGGAAGCAAGCCACAATTATCTCCCAATAACAAAAGCTTAACATTTCTTATTTTTTTCCTGAAAAGATTTAGGTAGAACGATCTCTAGGCAAAAAAAAAAGCGGAAGAGGGGTTACGGTGGAGATGCCATCAAACTACTAATTTATTGTTATTTTAATCCTACCTGGCATCCCCTTTCAGAAAAAATGCAGTACTGAAATCCAAATAAAATACTGTTTCAAACCATGTCGTTCTGATTTACTAAGCTCAGGTCTTGGGCAACTAGATTATTTGCTGAAAGCACAATAAAGAAGAAAATGATTGAAAAAAGGAACCGGATGGGCTTTCAGAGAGCAGATTTCAACCTCTTATTTAAAGGACTGCGGATCAAAAGGATACATGTATTTGCTATGAAAATTAAGGCCTTTAGTTGGTCTTCTGAATATTTACATTATAATTTCACTTCATTGGCATTCAATCCACGATTTGTATTTGACCATCAGATTAGGTTTCTTTAATTTGGCTATGACAGCTGAAGGAATGAAAAGTTCTAAGCTTTTCCTGTCTCAGGAATTTTGTTCAGAGAAGGAGCAAATGTTATTTTTCTTTATGCTATGATGGGGGTTGTTGTTGTTGTTAGTTGCGAAGTCATGTCCGATCCATTGCGACCCCATGGACAACATTCCTCCAGGCCTTCCTGTCCTCTACCATCTTCTGGAGTCCATTTAAGCTCACGCCTACTGCTTCAGTGACTCTATCCAGCCACCTCATTCTCCTTTCTTCTCTTGCCCTCCATCTTTCCCAGCATCAGGCCCTTCTCCAGGGAGTCCTTCCTTCTCATTAGGTGGCCAAAGTATTTGAGTTTCAACTTCAGGATCTCGCCTTCTTAAAGAGCAGTCGGGGTTGATCTCCTCTAGGACTAACCGGTTTGATCGCCTTGCAGTCCAGGGGACTCACAGGAGTCTTCTCCAGCACCAGAGTTCAAAGGCCTCCATTCTTTGGCGCTCAGCCTTTCTTATGGTCCAACTTTCACAGCTATACATTGGTTCTCTTTGGAACATTCCCCCCCCCTCAACTCTGAGGTGAAGAGGCCTCCCACTCTCCTGGCCTTTCAAAAACATTTGAAGACCTGGCTCTGCCACCTCGCTTGGGCTCATAGAGGAGCATGCAGCCGTCGGGCTGGTTTTGCAATTTGAAGACCCTGTCTCCTTTGAATTATCCAATATCCAATTTTAACTTTATCCTTGCCTGTATTTTAATGTTTTATATTCAGATTTTATGGGGTTGGTTTTTTTTCCATTTGTTTGTACACCACCCAAATTTCCTCTGGGAGGGAGATGAGTGATTTCTAAAGGTGATAATAAACAAACAAACCAGATGCAGGTTGGGATGATGGACAAATCATAGCAGTGGGAAGAGTTGGGGTGGGGTGGGGTGGGGGAAGCACAAAGCAACTAAGGAGACATAAGAAATCATAATCAGGCTTCCTGCCTTAGCCTACTTCTGTTAGAACAGCAGTTCTCAACCTGTGGGTCGCGACCCCATTTGGGGTCGAACAACCATTTCACGGGGGTCGCCAAACAACGCAGTCCACCATTTTTTTTCTCCTTTTCCTTAGCTGTGTTACTCCCTCTTATTCTATTGGCTTTTGAAAGCCAGCAGAATAGACTCTCTTGAATAGGAATTGTCCAGGCTGTCTCTGCCCTGCTGAGCCCGCCAAAAGTCCCAGTCTGCAAACGGTGCTGCAAGTTGTCTGCAGCGAAGGCGAGCTGTCTGGAAGTTTCCACCCCTCCCTGCTGAGCAACTACTAAAAATATAAGTAAAAGAGGGCCAGGGGTAGGAGGCCAGCGGACGCAGGGAGGATTGCTGGTGCGCGTGGGGCCCGGCGGGTGCCTTACCTCCCTTGGGCTGGGCCAGTTGGTGGCCCAGCTGGTGGTCGCCCTGCGCCGTCACCGCCCCTTGCCAGCTACGCCTTGGCCGGCGCAGGGGGGGGCACCACACATGCACGGCGCTCCTGGGCAGGGAAATAATCCTCGACTTACAACCTGTTGGGGTCCTCAACTTACAACCAGTTGGGGGTCCTCGACTTACGACTGGCTGGGTAGTCCTTGACTTACAACTGGTTGGGGGGTCGCAGCATTGAAAAGGTTGAGAACCACTGTGTTAGAATATGATCCTTTACCTTTTCTTTATCAGTATTCATCAGTTTCTTGTCATCTCTGTTCTTCAGCTTCCCTGGAGCCTCTGCAATAGGCAGCGATGTGTGAAATATGAAAAGCTTGCCAGCACAGTCTGCAGCCTGTAAACAAACATGGAAGGGTCCCTGAAATGACCATTTGAGACTCTTTTGTCCATAAGAGCCTTACAGACCCCTTCTCCGTGCCACCATTTATATTAAAATGTAAAAGGCTCTTCAGTGAAAAGTAAATGTAGCTCTTCATCTTTTCAAGTGATCCATTTTTACACTTAACCTACTGATCTTATTCCCGACCTGCTGCGAAAAAAAAAATAATTAAAAAAAATCCAAATATCAACATTTGAAGTGCTTAACTCATCTATATTGCTCAAGATCCTCTGCATCCACATTACAGATTTTTCTGCCTGATAAATATTACCTAAAATGATATAACTTTCTATATGGTTCAGTTAGCACAGCGGTTCTCAACCTGTGGGTCGCGACCCCATTTGGGGTCGAACGACCATTTCACGGGGGTCGCCAAGCACCGCAGTCCGCCATTTTTTTTGGTCGGCCATTTTTTTTGGTCGGCCATTTTTTCCTATCGCGATGCGGGCCGTCGTGCCGCGCATGCGCGACGCGCCCCGTATGCACGGTGCAGGCCCGCCATTATTTTTTTGGTCAGCCATTTTTTTTGGTCGGCCATTTTTTTCCCTATCGCGATGCGCCCTGTCGGCCGCGCATGCGCGGTGCGGGCCCGCCATTTTTTTCCCGCGATGCGGGCCGGGGTCAAGCCCCGGAAAAGGTTGAGAACCGCTGAGTTAGCACATAATAAATAAATTGGATTTGGCACTTGATATAGATGGCTGCTGTCTTGAGATGTTTACAGAATACTCACAAACAAAAAAAAGAAGGGACTGAGAAAAATCAAGTCAAATTAAGGCGCTGAGAAGCATAAAAACTAACCTTTAGAGCTTCCATGCCAGCCTGAATCACGGGAGCGAACACGGTTTCTGTTTCTCTTGTATCCGCAAACATATCTGGGATCTGATCCAACAGGCTGCAAAATGATGAAAATCAAAGTCAAAGGTTGTAGAAAGCTCAACAGGTTATTTCTTATCAATGAGCGTCAATGCTTTCAAGCCAATTAGAACTTCTGAGGGGAAAAAAACACACCTATTTCTGGAGTAAGGTAAGAGTCCTTGTGGATTTTACTCCACCAGCCATTGTTGACTATAGGAGACAGCACTTATCTCTGCTCCAAGGCTATTGAGCCAGCACTATCCAAAGACATTTCTGCAATCATGTACCACTTTGTTTGCTGAAGTGGCTTACAACAATGCAGTACACACCAGCACTCCTTTCTAAGTGGTTAATGGCCAGAGTTTCCTTCCTATGCCTGAACTGCCTGCCACCAAACCTGCCATTACTTCCCTAAAAGAGCGGGTTCACCAATTGCAGAACATCTGGCCAGTAGTTATAAACGCCCTGGATGAGGCTAGGGAAGCTTATAAAGCACAGGCTGGCAAGAAAAGAACGGAACTTAAACCTTTCCATGTTGGAGATAAAATTTATCTCTCTACTAGGTTCCTACAGTCATTGCAGCCATCAAAGAAGCTGGGGTTGAAATGTATTGGTCCATTTCCTATTACTCTTGTTACGGTGAAGCTGGAGCTCCCTAAGAGCTCGAGACAAATCCGCCCAGTTTTCCATTGTAGCTTATTGAATCCTGAGGTCACCTCCAAATTAAGACCTGTGAGCGCCCTGGCTCCTCAGCCTATTATGATTGAGGGCGAGCAACACTTTGAAATCAAGGATATTTTAGATTCTCGCAAAGATCATGGATCCACACAGTATTTAGTGGCCTGGAAAGACCTGCCTGCTGCACAGAATGAGTGAGTTTATAAGAAACATGTTAGGTCCCCTATCCAGACAAACTTGATTAATGTGTTTCTTTTTGTGTTCCCCCCTCTTCCTGTTTTGTTTTTCAGGTGGATTTGTCTTTCTATGGGGGAGGCGAAAGTCAGAGCCTCTCAAATGTATTTGCCTTTAATCCTTCCTTTTCTCTCTCTTTTGCTTCTGTCTATTATTATTATTGTCTATTATTATTCAGAAGAGAGTTGAAGACTCATCTCTTCAATCAAGCCGGCTTGGCCTAGATCTCCTCGGGTTTTAAATTTTTAAACAAGGCTGTTCGAGTTTTAGAATTGGGTTTTTTAACAGGTTTTTAGTAACAGCCTTGTATTTATTTAATTTAATTTTAAATATTTATTGTTTTATATGTTTTTATTGGGTTGTAAATCGCCCCGAGTCCTACGGGAGAGGGGCGGTATAGAAATTGAATAAATATAAATATAATATAATCTGCTTCGTTCTACTCTGTGCAAGATGGCCTCCCTCAGACCTTGCTTTGCTCTCTTGCCATCACTAACTCTCAATAAAAAAAAATTCCTTTTGAAACAATGCCTGTTTCAAGAGTTCTGCTTTCTTGGGAGATCTAGTTGAGGCAGGTCCTTTCATATGATCACCATCTGCAACCTTCCAGGCCAGCATCTGGTAAGCAAAGTCAATCAGGGAAGCTGAATTTGCTTAAAGGCTGCACGGTCGCTTAACAAATGCAGTGGTTTGCTTAAAAATCATGGCAAAATGAGCATGATTCACTTAGCAACTGACTTGCTTAGCAATGGAAATTCTGGTCCCAACTGAGGTCGGGGACTACCTGCATCACTTTGTTAATGTTCATGGTATAGGCCAGGGGTGGGCAACCTTGGCTCTTTTATGAGTCGTGGACTTCAACTCCCAGAATTCCTGAGCCAGCGTGGCTCAGCTTGGATAGAAAAGGTGGATAGAGAAAAATTCTTTTCTCTATCACACAATACGAGGACAAGGGGGCACTCCCTAAAGCTCATAGCTAAGAAAGTGAGGACAAATAAAGGGAAATATTTCTTCACCCAGAGGGTCGTTGGTTTATGGAATTCACTTCCAGAAGAGGTCATGACAGCTGTCAGCCTTGACAGCTTCAAGGCAGGGCTAGATAGATTCATGGATGCCAAGTGTATCGGTGGCTATTAAAACGGATGTCCATGTGCCGCCTCTATGTTGGTTGAGGCAGGCAGGATTCCCTTGAGTACCATTTGTTGGGGGTCAAGGGAAAGGGAGGGTTTTGCCTTCTCTTTCTGCTCAAGATCCCCATGTACAATTGGTGGGCCACTGTGTGACACAGAATGCTGGACTCGATGGGCTTTGGCCTGATTCAGCATGGCTCTTCTTATGTTCTTATGGAAACCTCTCCCTTTCCCCTCAGCATGGCTGGCTCAGGAATTCTGGGAGTTGAAGTCTACGAGTCATAAAAGAGGCAAGATGGCCCACCCCTGGTATAGGCTGAGTTTGGCTTACCTGGTAAAAACTGCGCGAGACTCACTCACTTTCACAAGAAAGCCATCAAGCAAAGGGACAAACATATCTGCTATATCGGAAACAACCATCATTTGCGGCTGTGCCAGGGAGCTCTTGACATTATAGAAGTGTAGAACTTTGTTGTAGGTGACAAAACCCACGCGGATGGCTGATTCTTCCATAGTTCCTTCTCTGTGAAAAAAAAAAGGCGTTAAAAATAGTAAAAAACGGGTTTGCAAAATCAAACTGAAAAGCAGAAGTACAGCAGCAGCAACAGAAGATTGTACCCTAATATCTACTGGCCAAATTCCAAGTTTGAGGATGCAGCTGGGAAGTCCTGTCATTTTACAGATCTCTTGATGGAAAGACTGACTGAACTGTTTTACTGAGGTAATTCCATAAGCAAGCACTGAAACAGGTTGATTATAATCAACATTTATTGTAAAACTTTTGCCCTTAGCGTTCATCTAATTTCAAAAGATCTCCCTTGTGGCCACTGTCTTATGTGAGCCGGTACCTGGGGAGGTAATCCAGGAGGGTCTTCAGTTCTTCACATATCAGTCTGACCAAGCCACTTCGCACTGCGTTGTATGACACATCAATCATGAAAATAAAAGCAGGAGGGTTGGGATACTTGTTATTCTGCAAGAAAGGAACACGAGCGCCATTATTCATCTCACACTACTGAGTCATTTCCCCATCATCTATGCCAGCGGTTCTCAACCTGTGGGTCGCGACCCCATTTGGGGTCGAACGACCATTTCACGGGGGTCGCCAAACACCGCAGTCCGCCATTTTTCCCCCCTTTTCCCCTCGGCCGGTGAGGGGGCAGCACCGCGCATGCGCAATGTGGGCCATCGCGCCACGCATGCGCAATGCGGGCCGTCGCGCCGTGCATGTGCGGCGCAGGTCAGGGTCGCAGCCTGAAAAAGGTTGAGAACCGCTGATCTATGCCTTGAAAGAAACAAGCTTTAACAATGTTTCTGCCTAGACTTAAACAAAGACAAATGCAATTCTTACAGTTTCCCAGTACTCTTAGCATTATAGCAGTGTTTTTCAACTTGGGCAACATTAACATATTGTGGACCAACTGTCACAATTCCCCAATATAGTGGCCAGGGTAATTCTGGGAGTTGAAGTCCATGCATCTTAGAGTTACCGTAAGTGGAGAAACACTGCATTTTATTATCCTGGCAACCCTTAATTTTTATTTAAAGTGTGGGCCTCTAGATTCTGCAGATCTATTGCTATAGAAGTACATCTCCCCAATATAAAGGCTAATCCAAATTCATGAGAGCAATCTTTTGTGTTTCTTGGTATGTTGTAGCTAGTTCTCTTGTATCTGGAACCTGAGGCTGAACGATAATTTGATTAAAATCAGCCTCTCTGAAGGGATCGATGCCTTCCTAAATCCTTGAAGACAATTACTTATATTTATTTATTTATTATTTAAACTTCTTTGCCGCCCTTCTACTAGGATCCAGGGCGGCTTACAATAACAATGCAATAAAATTAATTACATTCATACAGCATACAATCACAGTCAACACACAGTCGCTGATGGCGGGACACTCTTAGGGCCGAGGGGCAGAGCACAGCTCACATGCCCCAAGCCTGTCGGCATAAATGCGTCTTCAACAATTTCCGGAAAGCTAGGAGGGAGGAAGCAGTGTGAACCTCTGTGGGAAGCTGGTTCCAGAGGTCTGGGGCAGCAACGGAGAAGGCCCTTGCCCTAGGTCCCGCCAGACGACATTGCCTAACAGACGGGACTCGTAGGAGGCCAACCCTATGTGCCCTAACCGGTCGCTGGGATTCATGAGGCAGAAGACGGTCCCGCAAGTATCCTGGTCCATTGCCATAAAGGGCTTTATAGGTCATAACCAACACTTTGAATTGTGTTCGGAGACCAATTGTAATGAATGTTAAGGATGGATGGTCTCTCTGCCCATTTAACTTGAATGCAGACCGGAAAGACAATTGAGAAGTGGTGGCAAAGTTGAGAAAGTACAAAAAGAATGTTGGACACAATCCAGAAATAAAGGAAGAGTAAGTGATAGCTTAATCCAGGGCTTTTCAACTTTTTCACCCATGGTACCACTTTTAGAATATGGCAATATCCGAGTACCACCAGTCGCCTAGCAAGGTGTCAAAAACTTGATGACCCCCACAAAAAGTGTGTGTGTGGGGGGGAAATGATAAAGTACAGGTAGTCCTCAACTTATAACAGTTCCCTTAGTGACCATTCGAGTTACAATGGCACTGAAAAAAGTGCCCCCCAAGCCACAGCCGAGCAAGACACCTGCCTGCCCACCCGGCGGCGCTCTTCCTCCTGTCCGAGGTTTTCATTGTTGTGAGCATTTCTGTTGAGGATTGGCAGCGGGGGTGGGGTGGGGGGTGTTTGGTTTTTATTCCCCCCCCCCCGTCTGCTGGGTGGTTGCAGCAGGTTTTGGTCACTTCACATGAACCTGGGACACTGTGACCGTCATAAATATGAATCAGTTGCCAAGCGTCTGAATGTAAATCACAAGACCCTGGAGATGCTGCAACATTCCAGCTGATCGGCGCTTCTTCAGGGCTCAGCAGAAGCACCAGGATCAGCGCCGAGGTCCAGCTGGAGCCTGGCGCTGATCCTGGCGCTTCCACTGAGCCCTGACAGCCCTGCAGCTCCAGCCGTCTCTCGCTCAGGCTTGTGCGATGCTGCCACCGGTTCAGCTCATTCCCCTCCCCCATTACCACTTTTCTAGGATGCTCGCGTACCACCTGCCGGGTGCCAATGTACCACAGGTGGTACCCGTACCCCTGGTTGAAAAGCTGTGGCTTAATCAGTCTACAAAGTTCAACAACAAGATACTTATATTGTTCAGAGTTCACCTTAATCAGTGTACTAATCTTAATCCATGGCTAAATAGTCTATCATTTTGTTCCTTGGCCCTGATCCTGACAATACCAATTCCTTACAGGAATCTATATAATTCCTGCCTGCTTGTTTGTGCTCTTGACACAAACTTTTAAAAGTAAAGCACTGAAGGCTTTCAAGAATTTGTTAATTAGCCTACTGGGTCTCAAGTGTAAATAAAATAAATAATACATGCAAGTGGAGATACCTTGCAATAGTCAACGGTAGCTAGGTATTCATAGGAGCCCAGTGATAATTCAGGTCTGTCATAGTAATCCACTCGCCTGCCTGTGTGATCCAAATGCTGAAAGTAATGAGATGGCACTGGGGGGAAAAGAAAAAAAAAGAAGGAAAGGAGTGAAAATACCTGCAAATTTTATTTCTTCTCACTGTCAGGCCAGGAATCTGAGAGTTTCAATTGTGAAGACGGCTCTTCAGCGTTCGGAGCAAGGGGAACAACCATTTTTTCCTCTTTATAAATGCTTCATGTAAGTTGGCAACAATACCATTTTACAGTATACTAAATCTGCCTTCTCTCCCTTGAGATTGCCTTTGAATTGCAGGCTTTATACCTGAAACATCTGGACCTGCTTTACTTCTGTATCAACACCTTCCCTATCTGTACTTTTCTGTGACATCATTACAGAAAACCTGGAAAATTCTTTGAGCTACTTGCTGGTCCTTGTAAAGATATCACCCACCTATGGACTTTGGATGTTTTGTTTTCACAGTTCATGGCTACAGATCAATTTTTAGATTTCTGGGTGAGTTAGCTACCTACATTCTAAGATGTTAATAGACCCTGCAGCCAATCAGTAATGAATAGTAATTTTCCTATGCCAGGGGTAGGCAACCTTGGTTCTTTTATGACTCGTGGACCTCAACTCCCAGAATTCCTGAGCCAGCATGGCTCAGCTTGGAAACCTCTCCCTTTCCCCTCAGCATGGCTGGCTCAGGAATTCTGGGAGTTGAAGTCCACGAGTCATAAAAGAGCCAAGTTTCCTATCATCTAGGCCGGGGGTAGGCTACCTTGGATCTTTTATAACTCGTGGACTTCAACTCCCAGAATTCCTGAGCCAGCATGGCTCAGCTTGGAACCCTCTCCCTTTCCCCTCAGCATGGCTGGCTCAGGAATTCTGGAAGTTGAAGTCCACGCGTCATAAAAGAGCCAAGGTTGCCTAGCCCTGTCCTATGCCATAAAAATTTAATTTCCAGATGGCATTGTCGTCCAACAAAAAACACAAACGTATTGCCTTTTATTTTGGATTTGTCGTTCTTGCACTACAATTTTTTGCACAACTGTTAATAGTGGAAAGGCTTAATGGAATCATTTTCTCATTTTTTTGAGAGAGAAAGCTGAATATGCATTTTGAAAAATAAGATTTTCTGCATGTTGCAAGTTCCTCAGTAAGCCAACAGTAAGCAACTGCCTGAAATTTAGCGCAAAAGGATGATGTATAGCTTTCATCATTTAAATATAAATCTGTTCTTGAGTTTTCCCAGGATGATTCCCCAGGTGGAATTCCTGCTTGGCAGCAGACTGTCCTCACCCTCTACAAGGGCCCTTTTAAAAATTATTATTATTATTATTATTATTAGATAAACATTTGTACATGTAAACAAAGAGAAAATTCAAGTCAAATGCCATTCAACTTAATATAATCATTTTAAATTTGTAGACCTTCACTCCGTATATCCAAGTTTAACCATAAACCAACTACATTTTAAAAATTTCAACTTTCACTTCTTTTCAAATCAATCCATTGGACATCAAACAAACAAGTCATCTTATCAAAATCAATAATTTTCATGTCGATACGCCCTTCCCTTCAACAAGTACATTCTTAGTCTATTTGATATATACCTTCCAATAATCAATAGATAAATATTTGTATAGGAAGCTCTTACCCTCAGTAACACAGTTGCAGAAGCAGCACTGGAATCGTCTTCCACCTTCAATGAACTGCATAAAGGGGCACATGTATGCCTTACACCTATTGCACCGAATGGGACCCAATTCCCCATGGTCCACCAGATGCGGAGGGGCCTGGAAAGAAAAGAAAAACACTGGATATTGGCACTGTTTACATTTCCCCTTTCTTTTCCAACACACAATATCAAAGAGCGTGTTTTCTGCATCCTTCTCTAGTAGTCACGTCCAGAGTATGTAATTCCTTCTGTCTATAGAGCAAAGCATCAAAGTTAACCATTTATTTATTTATTTATTTATTAATCAAATTTCTATACCGCCCCTCTCCCGAAGGACTCGGGGCGGTGTACAGCCTAAAATTTAAAAAACATATAAATATACAAAATTTAAAATAATTAAAAATGAATTAAATAATTTGGCCAAAATCCCCATTTAAAACCCAAAACATACAAAGCTTAAAATCTTAAAAATACTCAGTCCCCCTAAAACATTTTGACCCTATTGGAACCAAAGCTTCTATGCCAGGCCGGCCTGTCGAAAAAGGAATGTTTTTAGTTCCCGACGGAAGGTGCGTAAATCTGTTATTATACGGAGTTCGGGGGGGAGCTCGTTCCATAACGTGGGAGCTCCCACAGAGAAGGCTCTCCCCCTGGGGGTCGCCAGCCGGCACTCTCTGGCCGACGGCTCCCTGAGGAGGCCCTCTCTGTGGGAGCGTACCGGACGGCGGGAGGTATTTGCTGGCAGTAGACGGTCCTGCAAGTATCCGGGTCCGATGCCATGGAGCGCTTTAAAAGTGGTCACTAACACCTTGAACCGCACCCGAAAGACCACCGGCAACCAGTGCAACTCATGTAGGAGCGGTGTTACGTGGGAGCGCCACGACGCTCCCTTCACTACCCGCGCGGCCGCATTCTGGGCAAGTTGGAGCTTCCGGATGCACCTCAAGGGGAGCCCCATGTAGAGAGCATTACAGTAGTCCAGCCTGGAGGTCACGAGGGCATGAGTGACTGTGCGTAGCGAGTCCCGGTCTAGGAAGGGACGCAACTGGCGGACCAGGCGGACCTGGTAGAACATCCTCCCGGCCACGGCCGTCAGATGGTCCTCTAAGGACAGCCGTGAGTCCAGGAGGATTCCCAAATTGCGAACCCTTCCTGTGGGAGCCACTGTTTCGCCCCCAATACACAGCAATGGAATCAGCTGGCTGTACCGGGACGACGGTAACCACAGCCACTCGGTCTTGGAGGGGTTGAGCTTGAGTCCGTTTCTCCCCATCCATACCCGCACGGCCTCCAGGCACTGGGTCAGCACGGCAAGGGCATCGTTGGGGTGGTTCGGCGTGGAAATGTACAGCTGGGTATCATCAGCGTACTGATGGTACTCCACGCCAAAACCACGGATGATCTCACCCAGCGGCTTTACATAAATGTTGAACAGTAGAGGCGAGAGGACCGACCCCTGAGGTACCCCACATACGAGGGGTCTCGGGGTCAACCTCTGGCCCCGTCAACACAGACTGCATCCGGCCAGAGAGGAAGGAGGAGAACCACTGCAAGACAGTGCCTCCTATGCCCAGCCCCTCCAACCGTTGCAGCATGATACCATGATCGATGGTATCAAAAGCCGAGAGGTCCAATAGCACCAGAACAGAGGAGCAACCCCTGTCTTGGGCCCACCAGAGATCATCCACCAACGCGACCAATGCTGTTTCCATGCTGTAGCCAGGCCTGAAGCCCGACTGGAATGGATCGAGATATGACGATTCCTCCAGGTGCTGCGGGAACTGTCGGGCAACCACACTCTCAACAACCTTCGCAAGAAAGCGAAGGTTGGAGACGGGACGGTAGTTTGATAAAACAGCTGGATCCAGGGCAGGCTTCTTGAGGAGGGGTCTCACCACTGCCTCTTTCAAGGCAGCGGGAAAGACACCCTCACTCAAGGAAGTGTTGATAATTGCTCAGAACCAGCCTCGTACCACCTCCCGGGAGGCCAGCGCCAACCAGGAGGGGCACGGGTCCAGTAAACATGTGGTCGCCCTAAGTCCCCCCAGCAACCTGTCCACGTCCTCGGGGGTCACGGGGTCAAACTCAACCCAGGTAGCAGTCTCAAGACCAGCCTCCCTTGGGACGGAGTAAATAAAAAAACAAAACTTGAGTAAATTAAAAAAAAACCTCAAGGGAAGGTTTTCTTTGCCCTGTGTCCATTATCTTGTAATAATATGTTGCTCTTTTATCTGATGATTCAGGCTATCAATCTTACCTCTTCTGTGGGAAGTGTAGCCAACGGTTTTATAACTGCAGCAAGAGGAACTTGAGATTGTTTAGCCATATCTGAAGTGCAGGGAATATTATAAGAAGTACATCTTATGTAACGGGGACTTGTATTACCTTTAAAAGAAGAAATCAAAACTTTACCTATATATCTTCAATAAATTTATTAATGTTACTCTATCTATCATCTATATCTATCTATCTATCTATCTATCTATCTATCTATCTATCTATCTATCATCCATCCATCCATCTATCTATATATCTCTCTCTCCATCCATCCATCCATCCATCCATCCATCCATCCATCCATCCATCCATCCATCTATCTTTATCTCTCTCTCCATCATCTATCTATCTATCTATCTATCTATCTATCTATCTATCTATCTATCTATCTATCTCTCCATCATCCATCCATCCATCCATCCATCCATCCATCCATCCATCCATCCATCCATCCATCCATCCATCCATCCATCTATCTATCTATCTATCATCTATCTAGATCTATCCATCCATCCATCTATCTCTCTATATCTATCTATCTCTCTATATCTATATCTATCCATCCATCCATCCATCCATCCATCCATCCATCCATCCATCCATCCATCTATCTATTCCATTGTCTTGCTATTTTTGAAGTGGAACAATCACAAGCAAGACAGTATGCCAACAATTAAAAAAAGCAACCAAATAATATAAATAACACAAACATGATCTCCTTCAAGTGAAAGTTGGATCCTGCAGCGTTATCCTGGGACACATCTATTTACCTTCATTTGTGAAACCTAACAGTTGGTAATTAGATGGACATGTTCGTATTGCTTTCTAATACAGAATTGATTTACTATTGCTTTCCTCCTGGACATTTTCTTTTGACTTCCCAATCTAGCCTGCAGACCAGATGTGTCGTGGTTGCCTCTCATCTAAATAATCTTGTAGCCATGATGGTTAACCAATAAGAAGTCAGGCAATGAGACCATTAACTCATTCCAAGCCCTAGGCCTGGGTACACAGACTATTTTAGAACTTCGTGGAAGGCCAAAAAGGTTGGGTCCATTATAATCTCCGAGGGGAGAACATTCCATCATGCAGGGACTACAGTTGACACATTCTGGCTGACAGGGATATTCAGCTGTTCTGTCCCAGCCTCCATGAATACTGCTCAACTGCTTACTCGTGAGGAAAAACCCTTTGCACTAAACAAGGCAGGACTTTTATTCCGAAACAGTTTTTATGGAACAACCAGGCCTTTAGCTATTGAAACGAACATGTTTCAGTCTCTTGAGTTCTCAGCTGGAATGCTCAAGGTTCAAGTCACTCAAACACAGAGACATCTGACAAAGCTGGTTAAATATCCAAGAATCCTGAGGCAAGAAATCCAATGACAGAAGTAGAAAGCTGTAGCATGAATGGTTTGCCTTTGGCAACCAGCCCTTCCCATGCCTCCCCTCTTTATAGCCCAGCCTGGACGTGGCTTCTTAAGAATCTTTTACTTGTCCTGGAGAGCCATCCCACCGCCCTCCGGTGTGTTTTAATAAGTCCACAGAAGCATGATGCGACAAGCGCTATGTTTCTAAAATTAAATTTTATTTTAAATTAAAAGGTCACTATCTTGAGCTCCTGAGGGAAGGTAGGATACAAATCAGATAAGTAAACAGGCGGTCCAAATTTTGACATTACAAAGCATTTTCAGGAATATGAATATGTATTTGTGCATTGGTATGTGTAGGTACGAATGTATGCTTGTGTACACCTTATCTATCTATCTATCATCTATATCTATCTATCTATCTATCTATCTATCTATCTATCTATCTATCTTTATCTCTCTCTATCATCCATCCATCCATCCATCCATCCATCCATCCATCCATCCATCTATCTATCTATCTATCTATCATTGCACAATAGAACTCATAGCAGCTAAACCTGAATAGGACCAACTTAATCGCTTATCATTAATTCAAGGCTTAAGATCTGACCTCCCTATTCTTTTGCATATTATGTTCTATCTATCTATCTATCTATCTATCTATCTATCTATCTATCTATCTATCTATCTATCTATCTATCTATCTATCTATCTATCATTGCACAATAGAACTCATAGCAGCCAAACCTGAATAGGACCAACTTAACCGCTTATCATTAATTCAAGGCTTAAGATCTGAACTCCCTATTATTTTGCATATTATGTATATTATTTTATATAACAGTATTCAGAAATTTAGTATGGAAATAGAGCATGGAAAACTCCGTGGCTGAAAAGCCCAATATGAATGCATAATGAAATTCTGAACAGAAAAACTGCAGTTCTTCACTGTATAACGTAACTAATTTAATCCAAGTGTTTATGCTAAACAGCTATACAGGTTTCTTTTTTTGATGGTGAGTTAGTTATCCCTGCCTTCATGATTGCTATTTTACCTTGATCTTTCACCAAGAAATTTGAAGTAACAAGAGGTGGGACTTGCCCACGTGCTTCTGTGATGAATGGTTCTGACTCATGGTTATTCCTGTCATCTTCAATGACCTGAATCTAAAATGGGAAGCAACAAGTTAGCACTACGAAAGTTTTAGCAAAGGTTGTGATACTATAACTTAACACATTTTTAATCCCTAAAGGAGGATATCCATTTTACCCTTCTGCTTGTTTTGCTCGGTTTGAAATCAACGGTCCAAAATTAGTGGTGTAGCTCATAAATTATATATTTTGCAATGTCGGCTTCAAGATATGTCGTCTATAAAGTTTATTAAGTCATTGTTTACACCTTTTTATTTTGACAACTGGATAGTCAAAGTTACAGCTGAGAATTTTATGCTGGAGCATTACAATAGCATTTTTGTTTATCAGGTGTCTTCTCTCTCGCTCGTACTCTCTCTGTGTATTTAAATATACTGCTTTAGGAGTTTCAGGTTGGATGATAATCAACAAAAAGGCATTATGTAAAAAAATGTGAAAAGAAATCGGCTCTCAACGAGATATGCTTAGGCTATCCTAAACGAGAAGAAGTGATCCTTGAAACTAAAATAATCATCTACAGAAACTAGTTGTCAGAGAAAAGACAAATTCAAAATTAATTTGTATCCTAGTTTTCTTCCATTGGCTTCCTTCCCTGCTATAGGCCCAGATACATTTTATGTATTTTGGATGCAGCAATCCAATCCCTGAAAAAGAATCTATGGTTTTGTTGCATACTTCTGAAAAGTGTTTCTGAAAAATCTTATGCCAGATTTTTCAACACCAATACTAGTCCTTCACCTTGAAATCCCGCTCCACTAAAGCTATTCCAAATTTTATTCTAGGTTAAGAAGAGCAGTGATAATAATTAGTTGGTACCACTTGATACTGATTTTATTCCTAATCATTCAACGAAGAGCAAGGTAAGTTAAACTTGTGATGCAATATTCTACTTAACTACTTTCCAATACTTGTATTATAAATCTATTACTTATAATGTTATCCAAAACAATTGAAATGAAACCTTTTAATTTATGAACCAATTCAACTGCTTGTAAATATTAGCATGGTATTCACCTTTTTAACTGGAATGATTCAACCTCCTTTCCCTATAGATTTCAATTATTTTGAACAATATCTCTTATGGTGAAAATGACTGTTTCCCTTAATCTGAAACACATTTATAAAGAGACGGCACAGAAAGTTGAAGTGACCACACCAAGAAGACTTATTTCTGTTTTGTTCCAGCTGTAAAAAAATTAAGCGAAGTTGGTAACATCACCAATCTATTTTATGTGTTGTGACCAAATTCAGCCCGATCCCAAGACAAAACAATATAGGAGCAATAGGCAAGTGACATTCTTTGTGTTCATGAAAACAATAATAGGAACTGACCCGCTGCTTAATTAAAATGAATTAATTAAAAAGGTAGCTGTTAAAAGTCATGCTACAGCAGGTATTTAATGCATTACATGCCCAATTTATTCCTAAATATTCATCCTAAGCATATGCTAAGTATGTAACGATTTTGCCAGCGGTTATTTGCTTACACAAGCCTAGAGCTGGAAGGAAAATATATAACCGCCTTATCTTTTTGCGGTTTTAAATGCCAAGCTTCTTATTGCCCCTTCATTTTTGATGTACAGATGATTTCAACACTTGGGGTGTTTTATTCTGTTTATCGAAATGTGAGCAGAAACAGAGGAAGAGGAAAAGTGATGGGACTAACACCAGGGTGGTTAACAAGGGGAATTATTTGGCGGATACACATAGGCAGCCACTGACATGCAGACAAGAGCAGACAGAGAGAGAGACAACGCACTTACTGGGCTAGGAATTGCATCAGGATCTATTCTGTGCCTGGGTTTCTGCTGAGGTGGCAGCTCATTGACTTGCTTTTGTGTTTGTTTAAAAGAAAAAAAAAGAAGTAAAATTGCCACACAAAAAAGGGAAGAGAGAGAGAGTAGTAAAATAAAAAGTACCAAGCAAGTGTTATCCTGTCTTGTCTTTACTTCTACCACTGTTAAAAGTATTCATCAGGACAGTCTTCATGCAAAGAAGGGGAATAATACTTGGGTTTTTATCTCCATGTCTTGCTCTTCCAGGAAAGTACATTAGAGGGAGTTAGCAATTCTCGTGCTTAAGTGTTTTCAGGAGACTTGCAGACTGAGGTATGCTCAAGTCCTTTAGAGCAGCAGTTCTCAACCTGTGGGTTGTGACCCCATTTGGGGTCGAACGACCATTTCACGGGGGTCGCTAAACAACGCAGTCCGCCATTTTTCCCCCTTTTCCTTAGCTGTGCTACTCCCTCTTATTCTATTGGCTTTTGAAAGCCAACAGAATAGACTCTCTTGAATAGAGTCTAATTCTATTGGCTTTCAAAAGCCAATAGGAATTGTCCAGGCTGTCTCCGCCCTGCTGAGCCCACCAAAAGTCCCGGTCTGCAAACGGTGCTGCAAGCTGTCTCCAGCGAAGGCGAGCTGTCTGGAACTTTCCACCCCTCTCTGCTGAGCAACTACTAAAAATGTAAGTAAAAGAGGGCCAGGGGTGGGAAGTGGGAGGCCGGCGGGCGCAGGGAGGATTGCTGGTGCGCGTGGGGCCCGGCGGGTGCCTTACCTCCCTTGGGCTGGGCCAGCTGCTGGCCCAGCCGGTGGTCACCCTGCGCCGTCGCTGCCCCTTGCCAGCTATGCCTCGGCCAGCGCAGGGGGCGGCACCACGCATGCGCAGCACTCCCGGGCAGGGAAATAGTCCTCGACTTACGGCCGGTTGGGTAGTCCTCGACTTATGACCAGTTGGGGGCCGCAACATTAAAAAGGTTGAGAACCACTGCTTTAGAGGAAAAGCAGAAAAGGAAGCAGAGCTGCTAACCACTTTCTTGTTGGCTTTAAAATGTAGAAGGCTGTACTTCTTTTCACCAGCTAAGTTGGCATTGCAACTGAAAAGGCATTTTCAGGTACACTGGGGAGAGCCACTGCAACTACCACTGGATAATAACAAAACCCAGAATAGCATCGTAACATTCATTGTTCTGGAGAGATAAGCTTGTAGTGATATGAAGGATTTGGGCCCTTTTGAATCTGGTCACAGATTCTTAGAATCCAGTCCACAGCACTGTAGGTTTACAACATGCTGTATGCTAGCCAGGGCCCCCCTAAAAAGCAGATTAATGTCAGTATGCCTCACTTTAGTAACTGTGAAACAGCCAATCACAAGCCTAGTCTGATTTCAAATATGCTTTCCACATATTCAAAGAATCAGTCTAAGCCAGGGGTAGGCAACCTTGGCTCTTTTATGACTCTTTTATGACTCGTGGACTTCAACTCCCAGAATTCCTGAGCCAGCCATGCTGAGGAGAAATGGAGAGGTTTCCATGCTGAGACATGCCGGCTCAGGAATTCTGGGAGTTGAAGTCCACGAGTCATAAAAGAGCCAAGGTGGCCTACCCCTGGTCTAAGCTAAAGATTATTCATGTAAACAAGCATGGATTAAACACAAGCGTTCACACTAGTTCCTGTAACCCTTTTTCAGCTCTGGTATGACCACAGGAAAGGCTGTAGGCTGATTTGTGATAATCTAATCAATATAGTATTTCTTTAGAAGCACAGTTCTGGAAGCAGTCAGGACGCCAAGAGGGATACAAAAAGTAGTGCGCAAAAAAATGCGCTTTGGCTGTAGGAAATGGCTATGAATTAAGCAAACGCAGAAAAACCAAGATTCTTGCTCTCCCTCCCACATCACTTTCTACAAAAGGATGTTAAATTCTAAACGTGATCTGCCTCACTTACTGGGCTAGGAATAGAGTCTGGGTCAAGTCGTTTGGGCAGAGGTGGTGGTGCTGCAGGCTGACTTCCATAATTTGCTGGTCCGGGGAAAGCTGCACCATACATTGGTTGAGTTCCCCTATTCTGCCCAAAAGAACCTGGAAAAATAAAGAGATACAGAGATATATCTTTATTTGAATGCATAACAGAATTTGAAGGGTCCAGATTAATATTAACCTCTCAACTGCTTTGACTAAACTCAGATTCTGATTACACCACTCAAAGCTTCAATGTGAACCATTTTATTCAGAGTCCTAAACTAAAGCCTAATTGAATAATGCTTTTCAGGATCGTCTCTGAAATTTAAAAATCCCTCCAGTATGTTAATTACTTTAATACAGCTTGATAATATTTCCACAGAAAAGCTTTGTAAAATTGGAATTTCAGACTGGGTCAGAAAAGCGGCATACAAAATCTCCCACACACTCTAAAGAATAAAGCAGCAAAAAATACTGAAAAAAAAGGTCTGTGTTTGAATATTTGCTTCCATCCGGATTTTCTGAACTTTTTCATATTTATCACTATATATTATCAGAGCTTCACATATTTCAGCAAGCAAATAGCAATAAGTTTAACCTATTAATTTTAATGAGATGACAAATAAGACTCCCTTTCTTGGGATTCATCCCACTGTGCTTTTTGTTGAAAGATATTAAGTTCCTGTTTTAGAAGTTTCACATCCGGGATTAATTACATTTAACACACTTTTTTTTTTAAAAAAAAGTACAGTTCTCAATTGTTAAAAAAATATTGCAAGGGCAGCAATTAGCAGCTATGAAAATAACCACTAATTCACTGTTCATTACGCTTGGAAGCAAATTAATTTATATATGGAAACATGTATCATATCTTAATGTAGGAAAAATACTAGTGATCAAAATGCCAATTTTTTTTTTATAGTTTTCAAAATTGGCAGAGGAAAAAAGTCATATGAAAAAATGCTACTGAAAGATCTAGAGAAAGTAGAAATACTACACTGGGAATTGTTTTTCTTAGATTTAGATAATGAATAAATGGATATTTTATGATATGACATTATTATCCAGCAGCTCAGAGCAGACATGTCAAACACAAGGCCCGGGGGCCGGATGTGGCCCGCGAAGTGGTTTCATGTGGCCCGCGAAGCCATCCTGGAAACAATGAGCGAACGGCCCCTGCTGCCTTGGCCCTGGCCCAAGCCAGCTGGGAGGAGCCAATGTACAATTTTGTGCCATCTTGGCACTTGCCCTGGTGGACCATGCCTTGGCACTTGCCCTGGTCCCACCCCCTTCTGCCAGAGACCCTCAGATCTGTCCCATTCCTGCCCAGGCCCCCACAGGCACCCTTGACGCGAATGATGTAGAACTGGCCATGCCCACCCACTCCATCCACGCCCACCCAGTAGGCTGCACCCACTCTGGCCACACCCACCTGCCCCCCCCAGGGCAAACGCAATGCTGATGCGGCCCTCAGTGAAATTGAGTTTGACACCCCTGGCTTGGGGGGGGGGGGGAAATCCAGATACCAGTATCTATCATACAACTCAAATCAAATACTAAGATTCTAACAAACACCACCCTATCCATCAGTTCACATCCAATTCTGAGGGTTAAGAGGAGCCTCTGAATCAAATGCTGCAGGAGAAAAAGTATCGGGAGAAGCGCATCCATCTACATGAATATGCCTGTCTCACTAGTGTTTGGATACAGCCCATTGACCTTTCCTTAGTAAAGTGGGGACCAATGCACAGGTCGTTTTTTTTTACAACATACCATTTTGCTGCAGCGTGTATCCTGGTTGTGAAGGATGGACAGGAGGTGGTCCCTGCAGTCCTGTTACTGGTGGCCTAGGAAGCGGTCCTGTCATCAGTGGCTGAGGTGGTGGTGAGGTCACATGATTTGGCTGGGAAGTCAGCAGCCCAGTAATTGGTGGTCCAGGCAACAATGCACCCTGCATTGTGGGAGGCCTTGAAATCCCCGTAGCAGGAGGATAAGCTCCAACCCCAGCAGATGAAGGTGGGGGAGCAAATAGGGGGGGTTGAGAGGAAGTATGCAGGGCCGAGGGACCCGATCCCTGAGACAAGGTGGTAGGAGGCAATCCATGAGAAACATTAAGAGGTGGTGGAACTTGGCCTGAATGTGACATATATTGCCCAGATCCAGGGGCAATAACTGATGTTGGAGGACCTAAGGAGGAGATACATCAAACAAAATTTAATAACTATTTCCACTATCTTGGTTAGCATATACTGATGACTGATTTTTGTGATGGTCCTTAACAAATAACTCGACTGATTTCCTATGCTAGAGTTACTTTCATTACACACATAGATGTATTTTCATTTGATAACAAAGATAATATAGTACATATGAATCCCTACTGATTACCTTAATTACCCCAAGCTTTAATTTAAAAGAAGCGTTTGCACTAGGGAACAGCTCCTAAACTTGAACTGGAGTAAAAATCAAGGATGGCAATAAGTCCAGATCTATTCGAACAGGCCAGAGGTCTCCCCTTTCCAGGCTCGGAGACCGCTTCAAAATTGGTGTGTGGGCACATACCATACACACTGGCGTGGCACTAGCAGCCCTGTTCGCGCGTGCAGCACACGCTGGTACCGTGCACATATGTGAATGGCCGCGCACCCCCCACAGTGGCTAGCATCTCATTCATGCATGCGCCAATGGGCCGTGCAGACCACCCGGCTAGCAGCGCATGCGCAAACGGGCTGCGGACACCCACCCTGCGCTATCATCCATGTTCATGCCCATGCGCATGTGCAAACGGGGATGTGGGCGCTAGCGTTGAGTGGTGGAAATGCGCACCCATGCATGCGTGCACTGGCCAGCCCTTTCCATGGCCCGCTGGCCAAGAACCCGTGACCCAGTCCGCGGACTATAGGTTGGGGACCCCTGAAATAGACAATAAAGGATACTAAGTTCATATTTTGCAGGAAGTAAAATGACTCAGGAATGTTTGCCAATGCCAAGCAAGTGTTGCACAAAAGGACAACAGGTTAATTAATAATTCAATTCAATCATATATAATGAAGGGGGGGCTTCCTATACCATATGCAAGAAAATTACGGGCCCGTAGTTTCCTTATTTTATATTCCCTAAACAAGCTGATCAACCTTCATCCTTTAAGTGACTTCTGTGAAATAATATAAAGCAGTAACAAAGTTTTGACACTGAAATTTAATTCCACCGATTGTTAATGTATAATTTTGAAGTACAATATATTTATTATGGATTCAACATATTCTTTATACACACACACACACACACACACACACACACACACACACAATACACAAAGAAATGGATCACCTTCACTGTAACTGTCAGGTCCCTAAAAAAATGTATTCTTTCCCTATTCATATTGTTGAGGTTGTAAACCTTCTTTGTGACCTGCCATTCTGTTGGGGGGTGGGAGCTTTTGGGATTGCTTTGCCCTATGCCACCTGTGGACTGGCTGGAATTCAAACGAACACTGGGACACTAAATATTGAATGTTGCTTTTATTATATTGCTTTTGTGGGTTTTTTCCCAGACCGCGCCTTGATTCCCTGCTGTCACTAGCCCCTAATAAGAGTTCCTTTTGAGACAATGCCTGTTGCAGGAGTTCTGCTTTCTTGGGTGACTTAGCTGAGGTAGGTCCTTACAGTAACTTAAAACTATTTTAAATCAGGAGCAGGCAAGCCACAGACCACATATGGACCCGACCACAAATATAGTCCCAAATTTTGACACCATGATTTAAATCCACCTTTCTCAACATGGTACTCTGAACATATATCATAACATTAGTCATAAATATCCCAACTGTTACTCATAATCCCTGGAAGGGAAGTGTCAATAAAGTCTCATTTTGACCATGAGAGAAATATTTCTTTCCTTTTCTCAGTATCAGGCAGAATACTTTTTAATCACCCTTTTTTATGCGCCTTTCAGCACTGCTGTTGAAACCTGTCCCCTGTATTTTTTATTAGGTTGTAAGTGTGCATGTTGTTCTGCGCTTATTCCACAAGTACAAAACTGACGAGTTTCAAACAAAACCAATGGATGGTATTTTAAACTCTATACCGGGGGGAGGCAATTAATTTTCACAGGGGGCCACATGAGAAACTGGGACCATTATGGAGGTCTGCTGCTGCTCCTCTGGGCCAGACAGGGATAGTCAAAGGGCCAGAGCTGGACATAAAATGCTCAGTTTGCTCTACAGATACATCATAGTATATTAGCAGAAATGTCTGCTTCCATTTAAGATGGAAGGTGCCTTGAATGGCTTTAAAAATGTAATTTTATTGTAAACTAGAAAACCAGCAGACAATGTCTAGTTCAAATCAAGATCAAATCTGGGAGAATTCAAGCCTTGCCCATGTCATTTTCTTGGCAACCACAGGAATGTGGTTGGTGATGGCGTTCTGGGATGTTGATTTGATTTTCTAAATTGTAGTCTAGGCATCTCTCGGGGGATACCTCCCCAATGCCAATCACTCTTAGCTGTTCAGTGATTTGTAATATTGTAATATTGCAGGATACTTGTCTCTTCATGGTATTTATAATATGAAAAGCCACTGGGTATATGTATGTTTTCCTGAAGTTGAAACTCAAATACTTTGGCCACCTAATGAGAAGGAAGGACTCACTGGAGAAGAGCCTAATGCTGGGAAAGATTGAGGGCAATAGAAGAAGGGGACGACAGAGAATGAGGTGGCTGGATGGAGTCACTGAAGCAGTGGGCGTGAGCTTAAAGGGACTCCAGAAGATGGTAGAGGACAGGAAGGCCTGGAGGAGTGTTGTCCATGGGGTCGCAATGAGTTGGACACAACTTTGCAACTAACAACAACAAATGTGTATGTTTAGGAGGATAATTTTTCCTCAAGAAATTCCCAAACCAGACCACCTGCAACATGCCAATGTTACTTTTCTCACCATAGTTCAGTCCAGCTGGGGATGGAATAGAGGATGATCCCCTGCCTATCTGCATTTCTGCCATCTGATTGGCCAGCTGTTGGGTGCTAGTTGGAGGCAGTCCATATTGCTGGAAAGCAGGAGGGTGAGCCACAGAAGGAGGTGCTGTGCTTGCCATGAACTGTTGAGAAGCAGAGGCTCTGGAGGGAAGAGAATGAAGACAGTTCTTTATGAATAGAGATCACTTAGGCTACATCAGTGATGGCGAACCTTTTAGAGACTGAGTGCCCAAAACCCAGCCCTGCCTGTCCTCGCTCCATTCCCGCTCTGCCCCCGCCTGCCCGCAGGGCCACTCACTGCCTCCACGGCCCGCCGCAGATTGCCCAGGTGGCCTAGCAGCGCTATGGCAGCCATGCCTTCTGCCCACGCCCCGCAGCATCATCTGCACGCAACAGGGCAGGGCAGTCTTGTCCCTCCTGCCCCGCTGCCATGTCCTTGGCTGCGCTGCTCCGCGCCGGCTGTGCTCGGGGGCGACTCTCTTCCGGAGGGCCTGCTGGTGAGGAGGGGGCCACGGGGGGAGGTGGGTCTGGGCCAGGGGTAGGCCACCTTGGCTCTTTTATGACTCGTGGACTTCAACTCCCAGAATTCCTGAGCCAACATGGCTCAGCTTAGAAACCTCTCCCTTTCCCCTCAGCATGGCTGGCTCAGGAATCCTGGGAGTTGAAGTCCACAAGTCATAAAAGAGCCAAGGTTGCTTAACCCTGGACTGGGGCAATGGCATGAGTGCCCACAGAGAGGGCTCTGAGTGCTACCTCTGGCACTACATTATTGCTTATACTTAGCCCTAGAAAGAGACAAATACTCGCAGTTCTTGGATTGTGGTGGACTTAAAACTCTTTTTCAGTTCAGAAATTGATCACACTACTGGAAGTTTGAATAATTTTATACTTTGTCATTTTCTGACAATATTATGTATGGACAATGGATAAGATAAAGGGCCATTATAGAAATGACTTTTAAGATGCTTACATTTAAGGCAGGGATCCCCAACCCCCAACCCCCAGGTCCCACTACAGGGTTGCGGACTGTTTCAAACCGGGCCACAGGAGTGATAGGCAAGTGTGTGTGGAAGATCCACTTGTGCAAGCGATGGATCCTTGCGTTTGTGCGGAAAGCTCCACTCCCGCAAGCGGAGGGCGCTTAAGTGGAGGACATTGGCACTTGTGCACGAAGCTCTACTTGCACGAGCGGAGGGCGCTCACGTGCAAAGCTTTTAGTCACGCGAACGGAGCTTTACACACAAGGGCAAGTGCCTGCCGCTAGTGTGAGCAAAGCTCCACAAATGAGTTCAAGTGCCCTCCGCTCACGTGCAAAGCTTCATTCACGTGAGTGGAGGGCGCACGCACCAATGGAGTTGTGCGTGTGTACCTGCGCCTATACCACTCATACACACACGCCGGGCCGGGCCACCAAGATTGAAATGTTGGGGGCTGCTGATCTAAAGTGTTTTAAATTTGGATCTAGATTTCAGGAAATGACTTTCAGAGAGAACTTAACTAGAAGGAAATAAATCTGTCTTTTCAGGCAATGTCCATTATATTTGTACATATAAAAGTTGTGCAATACATAGATCCATGTACTGTACTGCACACCTTTCATATGTACAAATAGGTTTGATAGAGGCACACTTAGAGTACCTATTGGCAGCTCCCTAAAAAAGCCACACCTTTTCTTGAGATCAGAAAGAGCTCTGGCTTCTGACAGATGCAATGAAGACAACCATGCCAGATTCAAATGGTGCACATTATTATTATTTATATTTAAAGACCACTCAAATCCAAAATGACTCTGGGTGGCTTGCAATTAAAAAAACAAAAAAACCCCACCTATATATACAGACTCTGAACTGACAGGCTCACAACTCAGAGAAGAACCTAATAGATTTCGGTAAAATGGCAGATCTGTGAGAATGAATAATATTCCTCCCAAATAATATTTCAAATGAAAAAAATGGATTTCATTTCTTCAATACCTCCTCATCGTTTCTCATTCGGTTTAAATTTTATGACTGGTGGACTTCAACTCCCAGAATCCCTGAGCCAGCCATGCTGAGGGGAAAGGGGGAGGTTTCCAAGCTGAGCCATGTTGGCTCAGGAATTCTGGGAGTTGAAGTCCACGAGTCATAAAAGAGCCAAGGTGGCCTACCCCGGCCTAGATGATAGGAAACTTGGCTTTTATGACTCGTGGACTTCAACTCCCAGAATTCCTGAGCCAGCCATGCTGAGGGGAAAGGGAGAGGTTTCCAAGCTGAGCCATGCTGGCTCAGGAATTCTGGGAGTTGAAGTCCACGAGTCATAAAAGAGCCAAGGTTGCCTACCCCTGGTCTAAGGAAATGGCCAAAAAATAAAAAATAAAAGCCAAGCTGTTCCTTTTAATCTAAAGAGCCCTGAATAGCAGCTGGGTGCAGAGTCATCACTCAGAGAATAATAAATTTCACTTCTAGACCGCAGCACAAGTCTGCACTTGAATTATCACGCATCATGAGGAACAGAATCTGGCTATAACAGATGGAAAAGGATCATGGGAAGGATGAGAAAATTAAATGAGGAAGTAATAAAAACATCTAAGAAGATGGGGAAAATAAGACCAAGAAACAGGAAAAGCGGAGATCCATCATCTCATACAGGCTTAAGTGAGCACAGGCTTCACTAAAGTCAAAGGGATTTAGTTTTAAGTATATGCACACTAGCCGGAAAAAAAAGCTACCAGAGATCATAGCCATTTTTTTTTCAGGAGGAACTTAAGCTGAAATATGCACAAGTATAAAGAAGCATATTTTTAAAGTCAGTATCTCCCAATTTATTAAGGGCCTAGGCCAGGGGTAGGCAATCTTGGCTCTTTTATGACTTGAGGACTTCAACTCCCAGAATTCCTGAGCCAGCCATGCTGAGGGGAAAGGGAGAGGTTTCCAAGCTGAGCCATGCTGGCTCAGGAATTCTGGGAGTTGTAGTCCACGAGTCATGAGGGGGCTAGTTCCCCCATGCTGGCTCAGGAATTCTGAGAATTGAAGTCCACGAGTCACAAAAGAGCCAAGGTTGCCTACCTCTGGCCTAGGAGTAATTTAATACTATTAGAATCCTTTCTCAATCAGAGGATATGCCCATTCACATTTTAAGTTTATTGTTTAGCAGCTTCACATAAAGGGGAAATTTTATTTATTGATTTAGGGAGTGCTTTTTGCAGCTTCTATCATAAAAGCTAACGTTGCATTCTTAAAAATACGAAACACTATATAAAATAACCAGTAAAACACTAGACTATAAAACCAATGAGTATGGCATGAATAATTCCAATTCATGCTTATACTAGCAGCACCACTATTCATTATAAATGCAATCTCTCACTCTAGTGCCTCAAATGCTCTTTGGATCATCCAGAACTTCTTAAATGTCAAGAGTGAGAGTACCAAACTTTTATCTCACCAGTAATTGTTGCACAAGAGTTCCTGCAGAAAATGCTTGCTTTCAATTTCCCCATCATTTTTCAAGGGAGATAGGGAATCTCCACAAGCATTGTATATCGGCAAATCTAGAACTTACGGGCAAAAATGTAGCATATTTTCTGTGCTCCTGTCCCACAAATATCAGGTTCAAGTCCTGAGTAGTCTTTTCTTAAATACCTTTGCAAGGGAACTGTAGAAGCAGGTATCCCATTTCGTACATCTCCTTGTCCAAGCTGGCTACAGGCAGGTTGTCCAGAAGGGATTAACGTTCCAGATGTTGATGCAGATGCTCCAGATGAGGTGGGGGGCGCTCTTAGAGAACCTAAAAGTATGGAATTACATCGTCAGTTACACATCGGTTATCCAAATTGTTGGCATTCATAAAACCATTCATAAAAACAACATGAAACAGACCCACAACATTAAATGTAGTTATTTTATCTTTTCATAGTATATCTTTATGCTACGCAAGAATTTCATTATGGGAAAGAGAAAATTAAAAAATGAAAAATTAGATACATATGACATTTGGCAGAGGACCCACCAAATAACAGGAGAAAATGCTCTTGTTTTAAGAAAGAGAAAGCGGTCTATGTTAATGACACTTTAGCGATGAACAGAAGATGTTCTATTCAAACTCTGCCATTCCGCATGCAGACAAATATGGCTAATAAACTATAGCTCTTCAGATGGTTTATTCAGTATGTCATGTGCGTGAGGGATTCTATCTTGTCCCTCCCGCTATTTTACCCTGATATAATGTAATATCCAATAAGAGAAAGGAAAACGAAGTCTTGTTACTATGTAGAGGCACAAAGGCCAAATTCCTTCAGCAGGTTGGTACATTATTAAGGTAAATGAATGTTGATGATCAATGAACAGACTAGCACTGCAAGTTAGAAGTTCTAGTACAGTGATGGCGAACCTTTTAGAAACCGAGTGCCCAAACCACAACCCCAAACCCACTTATTTATCACAAAGTGCCAGGGCTGCATTAGCATTGTGGTGTCCTCGGGGGGGAGGGATGGGGGCATGACACTGGGTGGGCATGGCTGCAGTTGTCACGGCAGACTGGGTGGGCATGGCTGGGGCGGGCATGGCCACCTTGATGTTGCTCATGGGGGGGGACACCTGTGGGGTCTGGGCAGGGTTGGGGGAGATCCAGGGAGTCTCTGGCAGGTGGGGCGGTGGGCAGGAGACCTAGCATAGATGGGGGGACTGGGGGGCCATGGCACCGATGGGGATCTGGCTTTCCCTGCTCAGGGTGGCCTTTGGCTTGTTGGGTGTGGGCATGCTCTACCACCTCTACTTGACCTTGCTAGCTGGCCACTTCGCCTCCTTTGTGCTGGGTGGGGCTGCCGCTCCGGGCGGCGGCCTAACGGACCTGCGTAAGCTGCTGGCAGCGGCGGCACATGTGCCGACAGAGAAGGCTCTGAGTGCCACCTCTGGCACGCGTGCCATAGGTTCGCCACCACTGTTCTAGTACATATGAATACTGTGCTCAGATAAATTACATAAAGGCCAGAATTAGAATGTTAAAAAATAGCACTTTTTTTTTCCATAGCCCACTATTTCCCAGCTTTATTTTAGCCATTAGTGTTTCTACTATTTTTGGAAAACATCATTGTTACTAGAAAGTTATCTGTGATCATATTAGGATTGTTTCTTGATGCATGAAAGCTTTGGCCCGATGTCATACATTTGTAGGAAATATCTGCAAATGCCTTTATAGGCACATTCATTTCTCTACCCTGCAATAGTTTAATATTCAGATAAAGTGCAATAGTCAACACAAATGCATTAAAAATTCTTTTTTTTTTTTCACATGATAAACGGAAAGCATTTACCTAAGGAGTTAGGAGCAAAGGAAGCATCAGAATCAAGAGAGACAGGAGGATTCTTAGAAGGAAACCCCAGGGAAGGATAGTAACCTAGAAAGGCAAAGGCATAATAATGTGGTTTGCATGTGCCCGTTAGGATGTATTATGCCAGATGTCAAAAACAGAAAAACAAATATATGACTTACATATGATAAACCGTTCCTTTTCCCTCCTACCTAACACTCGGGTGACTGAAAAGCAGCATAGGCAACAATAAAGCCTAACCAGAGTAAGGCTGTGTGGTACGGGCATTTAATGGTTTAGCAACGCATTTATTTTAAAAGAGAGTAGACACGGGGAAGGGAGGGAAGAGAGAAGCTACGTTTCCACAAATCAATACACATTAAAATGTTCTACTGGGACTTTGAACTCAAAGTCAAAAGAAGCCTTTATAGTGAATGGAGAGATGAATGCAGCACCTGTCTGCAAATCCTCAAAACAGCCGCCTCTCTCATGAATGAAGGCATGTCCCGGGATAAAGTGGGCGGATCCAACCTGGGTCGGTCCTTGAGCCCATCCTAGCTAGAGAGAAGTTCCCTGAAGAGGATGGGGTCCAGCACAAATCCAAAAACTCAGAAGACAAAACCTCCAGTTACTTGAACAACTTTGTAGTGATATAATAATAATAATAATAATAATAATAATAATAGTAGTAGTAGTACTAATAATAATAATAATAATAATAATAATAATAATAATAATGGCAAATTTGTCAATGCCAATGGTGTTCAAGTGGTGCTCCAGCTGTTTCGGGATTGCACCCAAGGCGCCTGTTACTATTGGTATTACCCTTGCTTGCCTTTGCCACAGTCTTTCTATTTCTATTTGTAGGTCTTTGTATTTTGTTATCTTCTCCAGTTCTTTCTCGTCTATTCTGCTGTCTCCAGGCACCGCCACATCCAACTATCCAGACTTTTTTGTCTTTCTTATCGACAATTGTTAAGTCTGGGGTGTTATGACAAATTTGCCATTAGTCAATTGCACAAGACGGCCTTACTAGGAACTGCTTCCATCCTGCGACGATATCTGTAATAACATCAAACACCCACATCTGTCTATCCCAGGTCCTTGGTAAGAACTCGATAGGTAGACAAAATGCCAAACATCTGGCTGACTGTGCGATGATCCATAATAATAATAATAATAATAATAACAACAATAATAATAAAAGTTGGAAGGGACCTTGGAGTTCATCTAGTCTAACCCCCTGCTCAGGCAGGAAACCCTATATCATTTCGGACAAATGGCTGTCCAGTCTCTTCTTAAAAACTTCCAGTGTTGGAGCATTCATCGTTTCTGGAGGCAGGTTGTTCCACTGGTTAATTGTTCTAACTGTCAGAAGTTTCCAGGTTGCTTCTCTCCTTGGTTAGTTTCCATCCGTTGCTTCTTGTCCTGCCTTCCGGTGCTTTGGAGAATAGCTTGACTCCCTCTTCTTTGGGGCAGCCCCTGAGATATTGGAACGCTGTTATCATGTCCCCCCTCGTCCTTCTCTTTGTTAAATTAGACATACTCAATTCCAGCAACCGTTCCTTATATGTTCTAGCCTCCAGTCCTCTGATCATCTTTGTTGCTCTTCTCTGTACTCTTTCTAGTTAAAAGAGTGGATATTTTAATTTGTCTTCTGCTTTTGCCATTTGAATATTTTCTTGCCTTTTCTTTGCCTCCCCAAAAGAGGCATTTGATTGAAGGAAGAGCAGACAAATGCCACATTCACACACCCCTGCGTGCTCTGGAGCACTTTCCACCCAAAGCATTGCAGGTTTCTACTAAGCATACCTCAAGCATAAATGTAAAAATGGGTGATTGAATACCGCATGTACTAGCCACTTCTAAATCATTGTTAACAGCTGCCATGATTGTTGCTCAAGAATGTTCAGGCAGTTCCTCTCAACTTAGTTACAGTTTTATTTCCATTATAGTTAATAGCAAGCTGAACTGCATTTGGTAAACTGCTCAAAACACATCTTTGCCGACAGGCCTGGGGCAGTTAACATCTTGCCCCTAGCCAGTGTGTTTGTGTGTATGTTTGTTGGATGATTGTTTTTTTTTTTAACTCAGGGGTTCTTTTTATATATGTATTTTATGCTAGATTTCTATTTATGCTGTGAGCCGCCCTGAGTTCCTGGAATAGGGCGGCATAGCAATAAAATTAATAATAATAATAATAATAATATCTTGCTATTTTTTACTGCTCTTGCTTTAGATGAATCCCATAAGCTATCAGTGGTTTAATACGAAACAGATGCTGGATATCACAGTACAACAACTGAGAATGGAGTCAGAGCTCTTTTCATTTAGTTCACGGCACCAATGTCTTGCCGCTTAAGTTTCTGGTGTTACATGGAAGGTAATTTAAATAATGAAAATGGATAAAAGTCCATACACTAATTCTACCTAACACCAACAACCAAGGGCGTCCATCAGCTGGAAGATCCCTGTTCTAGCATTTGAACTGATAAAATTCTTTAGGTTTCTGATTATCAAGGGCTCACTTCTATCCATCAAAACCTAAGTGCTGCATAAACTTAAAACTCGTGAAGGTAACCCCTCATGCATTTTGCATTTAATCTGCTGGTTATACGTACTTCTACCTAATAATTTTTAAATAACATTTACATCTTTGTAGCTTTTCTCCTGAAAAGGTCAAAAGTTGAACGCCTTAAAAGCACTGCAAAACTTAAAACTGCTCAAATCTGTATTGCCCAGCAATAAATATTGTTTTTGTAAAACAGGTTTTGTTTTTTGTTTTTTAAAAAAGGAATTTCTCATCAGTAGTGCAAGATTGTCGAAGTACAAACAGGAGGTTTTTATTCCTTTTTGATGAATGACATAGACAAAAATTAAGGCATCTGCTGGCATGAGCATTTCACCAAACACCTGCTAATTCATACCCCCATGCCTTAAAATTATTAAAGCCCTGCATTATATGATAAGTACAGAAAAATATAAATACTGCAAATGTGCCACTTTTGTCCACCTTCCCTATTTCAGGAACAAAAGCTACTTTTCCAATAGCATGGAATAGAGCTGGAAGGGACCTTGGTGGTCTTCTAGTCCAGCCCCCTGCTCAAGCAGGAGAACCTATACCATCTCAGACAAGTGACTGTCCAGTCTCTTCTTAAAAACCTCCAGTGATGGAGTGCCCACAATTTCTGAAGGCAAAGCTGTTCTACTGGTTAATTGTCTTCACTGTTAGGAACTTTCTCCCTAGTTCCAAGTTGCTTCTCAGTTTCCAACCATTGCTTCTTGTCCTGCCTTCTGGTGCTTTGGAGAATAGTTTGACCCACCTCTTCTTTGTGGCAGCCCCTCAAATACTGGAACACTGCTATCATGTCTCCCCTATTTCTTCTTTTCTTTAGATTAGCCAAAACCAAATCCTGCAGCCGTTCTTCATACGTTTTAGTCTCCAGGCCTTGGATCATCTTAGTTGCTCTTCTCTGAACTTTTTCCAAAGTCTCAACATCTTTTTGGTAGTAGGGTGACCAAAATTGGCTGCAGTATTCCAGGTGTGGTCTTGCTAGGGTTTTATAAAGTGGTACTAATACTTCGCGTGATCTTGATTGTATGCCTCTGTTTATACAACCCAGGATTGTGTTAGCTTTTTTGGCTGCTGCTGCACACTGCTGCCTCACAATCAAGTGATCGTCCACTAGGACTCCAAGGTCCCTCTCATATTTTTTGAGTCAGGTCTCGCCTAATCTTTGCTTTTTATACCTTAGATTTTTTTTCCCTGCCTAAATGTAAAACTTTGCTTTTCTCCACATTAAAATTCATTTTGTAAAACAAAGGTTCGTGTACAATAGCAGAGACCCTAATCTCTAGTCCTTCAAACAGCCTTCCAGAAAAGTTTCCTTGCTGAAAGGTGTAATTTTTTCCCCACATTTCTTGACAGGCCACATACCTATGCATATCCCTATACCGGCCTCCTGACATGCTTGCTTATCTGTAATGTAGTATTTGCAACCTACCAAATATCAGAGAGTAGTGTTGCATAATAGAGAGCTTTACAATCTCCCAGTATTTCACAATGAGGAAGCAGTGTTGCAATCCTGAAGGCGGAAGTTATTAGCTTAAAACAGGGATGGTGAACCTTTTGAAGACCGAGTGCCCAAACTGCAACCCAAAACCCACTTATTTATCGCAATGTGCCAGGGCCGCATCAGCATTGTGGTGTCCTCGAGGGTGGGGGAGTGGCCCACTGGGTGGGCATGGCTGGGGTGGGTGTGGCCACTTCAATGTTGCTTGTGGGGGAGGGACGCCTGTGGGGGCCAGGCAGGGTTGGGGGAGATTCAGGGGGTCTCCTATGTGGTGAGGCAGGGGGCAGGTGGGGGTGCCATTGCCACAGGGCAAGGCAAGGCAAGGCAGGGATGAGGCCAGGGCAGTGGGGGCCAATCCCTTGCCATCACCGGGGCATCCCGGGGGGGGCAACACCACTTGCTCGCTCACTTCCTGCCCTGTTGCTTCCAAACGCCACGTGCTCGCTACTCTGGTGAACTCTGCTGGGGCGACGATGCGTGTACCCACAGAGAGGGCTCTGAGTGCCGCCTCTGGCACGCGTGCCATAGGTTCGCCACAACTGACTTAAAACCATTGCTCCTTACAATGAACATTCTTCAAAGCCACTCACTAAAGACCATCCTCTCCTACCTTGGGGAGGCCCTGCTTGTTGGTATCCTGTCACTGGGCCATTGTAAGGACCGTACTGAGAGGCAGGAACACTTTGCATTTGCTGTCCTCCATAGTCCGACTGCATGTAATTTGCATATCCAGGCTGCGATTGTCCATAAGATGGCCCCGTGTGAGCTTGCTGGTTTACACTCATTATGCTCACATCCCCAGGCTACTCTTCACCTGCGGGAAGGAAAGAGAACTAATTAGAAATCACTCAGAGTAATAGTTCTAGAAAGAGGAAAGGTTGAAAGAAACAATTTGGTATAACAATGCTTTTAGAGCAGTGGTGGCGAACCTATGGCACGGGAGCCAGAGGCAGCACTCAGAGCCCTCTCTGTGGGGCACGCGCGCCGTCGCCCCAGTCCTAGGCCTTCAGCTGGGTTTTATAAAACCTTTTCGCTTTAGGCCTCTGCCGCCATGTGCAAAAAAAAAAAAAGGTTCAATTAATCAATTTCAACTTCTTGCGGGGAAAAAAAAGATCTTGCAAAGTTGGAATTGATTGACTGAACATTTTAGTCCCACCCAGTCTGCCGTTACCACCACAGCCATGTCCACCCAATGGGCCACACCCACCCGGCACCCGACGATGCATAAGTGGGTTTTGGGTTGCAGTTTGGGCACTCGGTCTCTAAAAGGTTCGCCATCACTGTCATAGGTTGAGGACTATTTGTGCTGGTTGAGTAAGATCTTTTGCACAGGATTCTGATTTAGATTTCTCAATGCATCAGTCCAGTCTACATGAATGTTAACAGCACCAATAGTACCTCACAAGACAGAGAAGGGCCAAAGTGCTCATTGGGAAAGGGACATGTTTGGGGAATGAAGTACTGCTCAAAAACAATCTATGATGCCTGCATGACTTTGCAGACAGATTAGACCAGCTAAATTACGGATGTTAATCTTGCAACTGGATCAAGGCTACTGACATCTCCGAGTAAGGGTAGGCTCTCTGCTTGAGAGCAGATCATACTTTGATTAGTGAGAGTAGACCAAGCATTTAGACTGAAGCATTTACCCTTAAAAAAAAAAAAAGAATTCTATTCACAGATATTGGCAAATTAGCTTCCGTCTACCCTTCCATTTGCTGACACAGTAGCTACTGCGTCTTTACCCCAGGAGGGCCTAACATAGATTCTGCAAGCATTAACAACCCGATTTTCCACCAAGACACATACCGGTAACATGCAATGTTTGAAGATAAATAATATCCCCAATGAACAAATCAAGGATTTTTCAATACTTCAGAGTTACTCTTTATTTCTCTTTAACATGGAATAATAAAATATATCTATATCTGTGCACAAACAATGTCCAATGCAATAGCTCCAAGTTGCCAACCAAAGGGTATAAAACTATTTTGGGGGAAGCATGATATTCATAAAGGCAAAGACATGAAGCTTAGTGCTTTACAATTCAGTTTTGCTAGTGTAAGAACCTATGAGAATCTTGAGCTAATCCAGGCTAAATTTATAAGAGCTCCATATATCATGTGTTCCAAATATGCTTTTGCCTCTGAAAACAGGCAGAAAGGCACAGGTGAGACATTGCTAGTTATGATATCCTCCCGAAATAAATTGCGTAAAAGGCATACCCTTAATCCTCACAGACAGGTCCATTTCATCTGGGACGAAAACCACAGCCACAGATTTAAATCACTGCAGTTTTCAATCCACTTTTTGCTTCAACGAGCACTACATGGTTGATTCTGATCTTTGGGGAGACTGAACACTAGTATCCAATTATTATATGGGCAATCTAGGCAGAGAGCCATTATATTAGTCAGTTATTTTGCTGATATAGTGACTGACAGGATATGCACAGAGAGTATGCCATTTATAATGCTAAAGATAGATACAATCACATCGTTTTGCAAGATCATGTTTGTTCCCATTTGGAAGATTCAAAAGAACCAGTTGCACAGGTTCTTTTGTTCACTGTTCCATTTGCTAGTTGTGGTATTTCAATCTAATATTCTCCTTAAGCACAAGTGGATGAGGATAGAGTGGATTTCTTGTTAATGGACCATTCCCCTGACATTCCTAAAATGATTTCTAAGTTTTGCTCAGGGCAATTATTATGTGGACATGTCCCCAGTAGAATGTCAGCCTCTGAAACTCCTAAACTGCTTCTTCTACTGGAAAGCTTTTTGAAAGCTTATTTCTATACATACCGGTAATTCAAGAATAGTTACTAAGAGAAATAATGGCAAACCGCAAGAATTTTGGAACACCTTATTTTAACGAATCAATACACTTACGTTTCTTATGATCTTATTTCATACAGTAATTATACAAAATACTGTAAGGTGAACACTGTTCATATCTGATATCTCAACAGATTTTTAAGAATGGCTGGGGATCAGTTTTTTATGCTGGAGATTATATATTTTAGTATTATATTTTAGGGGACTCAAATACATGAAATGAGTTCTCTAATAATCTCCGTATTATTGCTAGCGTAAGAGAAATAACTTTTGGGGGTGTTAATATGCTGCTGCGTTATAGACTGACAACTTGGGAGTTTAGAAATCCAAGAACTCTGAAAACACTGGGGGTATAGCTAAAAAGATAATTTTATATTCCTGGGGGGGGGGGAGAACAGGACTTTTATAGTTAAAATTCTAAATTTAAAAAAAATCACTCCCAAACTTTGAATGTAATGAAAAGATTAAGCAAAGTGATTCTGCTCTGTTTCTTCTCCATATCCAACACGAGTATTTTAGTTCACAAATCCTTTTTTTCTTCTTTTTATTTGGTGTGTGTGAATGGATATATGTATGTATGCACGAGTGAGTGTATTTCTTAGAGGTATGCCTGCATATAAACAATAAATATAAGTTTTTAATGTAATTTTATGCAAAGAGAACATATTAGATAGTAGATATTTTAGATCAAAGTTGAGATTTCTTACAGCTGATATATGAGGGCCTCAATATTTGAGATATATGAAAAGTCACATTGTCTCTCTCCTTTAGAGCTATTGAGGGGCAACAGAGGCAATAAAATATTGCTAATTATAAAGAGTCAACAATTTCATTATCTATCTGGAGGACAAGGAAGAGCAGCTGGGAAAAACGTTTGGATGCTGTTTTGAAGGAAATCTAAAAGGAATTCATTCAAATATATTCTAATACAAAAAACAGAAGAAAGATATGTTACCATAGAATGCCTTGCTAGTGTGTTCAGGGTCCCAAGTTCAAAACTTTTTCTCCAATTAAAGCTAAAAATGAACTTAGTTGAAACTTTGGAGACAATTTATTGCTTTATTATTTGCAAAAAAAAATGTATTTATGAGCTCAAATGTACAATTAATATGTTCATAGTTAGGACATGTTACTTAATTTTAGTAACAAACTAGGGAAGAAATGGACCAAAAGACCACTTTTCTAATAAGGCAAGGTTTTTGCAATGGAATGAATGCTTGTTCAATTCTAGTAAGACTTTTTTTGACCTGTAGAACTGATCAACAAGTTTCCTTCCTTCCTTCCTTCCTTCCTTCCTTCCTTCCTTCCTTCCTTCCTTCCTTCCTTCCTTCCTTCCTTCCTTCCTTCCTTCCTTCCTTCCAATTTATAGCAACCATTTTACAATTTTAAGAGCACACAAGGACAACTTCACTTCTTTTCAATTAGTTTCCATCCCAGTGGTGTGTAATTTGAAAGAATATGAAAATTCAAAAAAAATGTTTGCGTAAAACATTACATGAGATAACTTCTAGGCAAAGGGCAGCCAACTATCGTACAAGACTGTCGTGTAAAACAGCATATTTCCCACAATCAGCTGAATTTTTCATTTTCTTCCAAACGAGGCAAGGGAGGGAAGATCCTGTATGTATGAAAATTTTGCTGATTTTCTGAAATTCTAATTTATGGATAGAGAAATAAGTACCCATTGGTAACTATCAAATGCTTCCATTCTCTGTGTCTCCTTATACAGGTAATGAAGGGAAGGATGATGGGGGACATGATAGCAGTCTTCCAATATCTCAGGGGCCAATAATCTCAGAAAAGGGAGTCAGGCTATTCTCCAAAGCGCCTGAAGGCAGGACAAGAAACAAATCAAGGAGAGAAGCAATCTAGAACTAAGGAGAAACTTCCTAAAAGTTAGAACGATTTAATCAGTGGAACAACCTGCCTCTGGAAGTGGTGAATGCTCCAACAGTGGAAGTTTTTAAGAAGAGACTGGACAGCCATTTGTCTGAAATGGTTTAGGTTTCCTGCCTGAGCAGAGGGTTGGACTAGATGACCTCCAAGGTCCCTTCCAACTTTATTATTATTATTATGGATCATCGCAGTCAGCCAGATGTTCAGACTGGATCTGGCATTTTGTCTACCTATCCAGTCCTTACCACGGACCTGGGATAGGCAGATGTGGAAGTTCAATGGTATTACAGATATCGTCGCAGGATGGAGGCGGTTCCTAGTAAGGACGCCTTTTGCAATTGACTAATGGCGAATTTGTCAATGCCAATGGTGTTCAAGTGGTGCTCCAGTTGTTTTGGGATTGCACCCAAGGCGCCTATTACTATTGGTACTACCCTTGCTTGCTTTTGCCACAGTCTTTCTATTTCTATTTGTAGGTCTTTGTATTTTGTTATCTTCTCCAGTCCTTTCTCGTCTATTCTTTATTATTATTATTATTATTATTATTATTATTATTATTATTATTATTGTTGTTGTTGTTGTTGTTGTTGTTGTTGTTGTTGTTATGAGACTCTTCAAAGTTACAACCGCACTGGGAAAAAAAGTGACATAACCATTGCAGCATCCCATGATCAAAATTCAGATGCTTGGACACTGACCCATATTTATGATGGCTGCAGCATCCTGGGGTCACGTAATCACCTTTTGCAAACAAGCAAAGTCAACGGGGAAGCCAGACTGACTTAACAATCATGTTACTAATTTAACAACTGCAGTGATTCACTTAACAACTGGCTCAAGAGAGATCGTAAAATGGGGCAAAAAAAAAACCTCACTTACCTCTCATTTAGCCACAGAAATTTTGGGCTCAGCTCAGCTGCGGCCATTAGCGGAGGTCATTACCTGTACTTTTAAATATCTAACTTAATGGAATTTAACTACACTCAAGTTGGCCCTTAATAGTTATATCTTATCACTACAAAGTCCATTAATCCTCCTCTTGGTAAACAGACCAAACCTAAGAAAAGGAATTCAACTGCAGAAATCCGCTTATTTGCCAGTAGGAAGGAAAGGGGCGTTGTCTTACCTGAACGCCTTTTCTCAGCATGATGATGGGTAATCCACGGATTGGGTTTCCTGAAGTCCCTTCTACCCAATTAGACTAAGTCTGCGAGATAGCCACGCCTCTTGCTGGGTCACATTTACCCAGTTCCGACGAGGGCGAAGCAACAGACAAAGTCAGACGCGTTGGTTCCCAGACTCCTGCCACAGTGCCCATCAATCATTAAAGGGCGGGTAAGACAAAGCCCCTTCTCCAGCATGAGGATGGACAATCCACGGATTGGGACATACCAAAGCCTGCCTGTCCCTGGGGGGGGGAGGGTAACAGATAGGGCCTGTGGTGCAGGAGATAAGACAACCCGCTGTAATACTCTATGGCCAAAGGTAGCGTCAGCAGAAGCAAACCCATCAATTTTATAGTGACAAATAAATGGGGAAGGGGATGACCAGGTCGCCGCCCGACAGATTTCGCCAATGGGTGGATTATCCATCCTCATGCTCGAGAAAGTACTCTTTCAGATCATGCGGATCTGATATCCCAAAGTCCTTACGTCAGGGGTAGGCAACCTTAGCTCTTTTATGACTCGGGGACTTCAACTCCAAGAATTCCTCAGCTGGCATGGCTCAGCATGGAAACCTCTCCCTTTCCCCTCAGCATGGCTGGCTCAGGGATTCTGGGAGTTGAAGTCCACGAGTCATAAAAGAGCCAAGGTGGCCTACCCCTGCCTTAGGTCATTAAGAACGCCAAGAAGTAGAATTTGACTTATTGATTATTGTGTTGTAAAATGGTCTTCTGAGTTTTTATTAGCATTTGTTAATCTGTTCAAAAAAAAATCAAAAAAAAATCCATGCAACTCAGCTTGCCTTAAAACGGTCTGACTTCTAAAGTGGCTTAGAGACTACCTACTCCCCCACCCCACCCCATTGCTGGAATATGTAAGAGTTTGGAACTGGGACAAATAGGGCAAAGCTAGGAAAGTGATCTCCCAAAGAAAAGAGATCTAGTCTATTTGGGATGGACCAGTGTTCCTTTTTTTTCTCTTTTAATTTTATTTGTTTATAATATAAACTACAAAAACACAAAGCAAAATAGGAGGAAAATAATGAAGGAGAAGAGGAAGGGTATGGGGTAAAGGGGGAAAAAAGTAAGAAAAGGTGTTGACTTCCGACTCCCTTTGGTGCAGTAGAATTAAGATAATAGCATCAAACCTCAACTTTTTAATTTTACATAGTAATATAAATTAGTCATTTCTATAACACCAAACCTATTTGTCAAGACCATGGTTTTCCCAGTTGCAATGTATGGCTGTGAAAGTTGGACCATAAGAAAGGCTGAGCGCCAAAGAACTGAGGCCTTTGAACTATGGGGCTGGAGAAGACTCCTGCGAGTCCCCTGGACTGCAAGGCGATCAAACCGGTCAGTCCTAGAGGAGATCAACCCTGACTGCTCTTTAGAAGGCCAGATCCTGAAGTTGAAACTCAAGTACTTTGGCCACCTAATGAGAAGGAAGGACTCCCTGGAGAAGAGCCTGATGCTGGGAAAGATGGAGGGCAAGAGAAGAAGGGGACAACAGAGAATGAGGTGGCTGGATGGAGTCACTGAAGCAGGAGGCGTGAGCTTAAATGGACTCCAGAAGATGGTAGAGGACAGGAAGGCCTGGAGGAACATTGTCCATGGGGTCACGATGGGTCGGACACGACTTCGCAACCAACAACAACAACAAACCAAATAATCGGTAAAACCCAAAATCAAAGTTTCATTTTTTTCCCACTTCAAGAACAAAGTTCAGAAGCAACTAGGTTGGAGTTTAAAAATAGTTTTGGACATGGTTTTGCTTCTGCATCAAATAGAAGCCATTGTCAGAGGGTGTTTGCCCAAGCCTCAGGCCATCTCGTACACTTTTAATCTAGCGTGCCTGGGGTTTTCTACACATTTAAAATGAATTACTGTAATGTACTCTATTCTCTGCTGTTGGAAGTTTCTGGAAACATTGCTTGGTTCAGATGCAGGCAACACTGAGTGCCCAAGTATTTAACACCTATTTTACAGAAACCGTGTTGGTTACTCATGTGTTTCCGGGAACATCTCGTGCCTAGGAAGAGTATATTTTCTTCTAAGTAGAAACAGCTTCGAGACAAGCAGCAGTGGCTTTAAATTACAAGGAAGTCAATTTTGCTCAGCCACCTGGAATTTTTGCCCAATATTAAGAACTGTTCAATAATGGAACAGACTAGATGGAAACAGATTATCACTGGAGATGTTTAGGCAGTGGCTGGTTGGCTCTATCTCTGGATGCTGTTGTAGTGGATTTCTGCCTTGGTCAGAAGTTGCACTAGACCAGGGGTAGGCAACCCAAAACACTCAAAGAGCCACTTGGACCCGTTTCCCACCGAAAACAAAACACTGGGAGCCACAAAACCCTTTTGATATCTAAAATGAAGATAATACTGCATATATCCTATTATAGGTGTGTGTGTGTGTGTGTGTGTGTGTGTATCAATCATAAAGGTAAAAAAGGTTATATGCAGTATTATCTTCATTTTATATGTCAAAAGGGTCTCTCTTTCTGTCTCTCTCCCTCCCTCCCTCTGTCCTCTCCCCTTTCTCTCTCTTTTCCTTTGTCGCTCCCCCCCTTACTTTTTCTCTCTCTTTCTCTTTGCTCTCTCTCTCTTTCTCTCCCTCTCTCTTCAAGCTGTTCTACAACAGGCTGGCTCTCTCCTTCCCTTCCTGCTTGCTGCAGAGACATAGCAAAGGGAGGAGCCCCGCCCAATAAGTTTGGAACAGGGTGAGGCCACTGAGAGAGAGAGAGAGAGAGAGAGAGAGAGAGAGAGAGAGAGAGAGAGAGAGAGAGAGAGAGAGAGAGAGAGAGAGAGAGAGGGAGAGGGAGAGGGAGAGGGAGAGGGAGAGAGAGAGAGAGAGAGAGAGAGAGAGAAGGGAAGCCGCAAGTGCCCCCCGTCTCTGTCTGCAAATGGCAGAAGAGGCTGGGAGCCGCAGGAGAAGGCTCAAAGAGACTCATGTGGCTCTGGAGTCGCAGGTTGCTGACCTGTGCGCTAGGCAATCTCCTAGATCCTTTCCAATTCTTACATTTCTATGTCCTTTAAGTAAGGTTACGAGATCTGCAATGTAAAATGTATCAGACCACTAGACTAGCAGCCAAGAGACAACAATCTACAGTAGAAAGGTCTGCTGCCATTTAATGGCAACTGGGGTTTTGCAGCCCAAATCTGGTATCTGTATTCTTAGGTTATCTATAAATAAGAGGTCCTAAAGTAATTAGTACTACAAATCAAAACAGTTACATTTCAAAAGTTTATCAACTAGAGATATTGCCATTCAAGTGTTGTTTTTTTACAATTACATTTATCTTGCAATTCCTCAAACAGCTTCAGTTTAAGTAAACATTTACATGAAAACACGCTGACTAAGTCAAACTCAATCAGACATCATATAATAAGAGGTTTCTGATTAATTCTACTTTTACTGATTTACTAATGAAATCTAGATATTAACATTGGTGAAAACATCAACTACCCCTGAGAGAAACCTTTTATAAAATTCTGCTTTTGACCAAATGTGGAAGAGCCTCTTGGTGATATGAAGAAATCCATACAGACCATGTGTTGTTTCTGATAAAATCACAATGTAATGTGAGAATAAGCCAAGTATGTTTCCCCCCCTTCTATTTACACACAAAAAAAATCATTTCCAATATATCCCTTGCCTATTTCAGATTAAGGGATGCCTAATCGAGCTTCCCCCCCCCCCCGGTCCTTGGAACGTGCAGCCCACCTTATGCCAGCTGTACGTAATAAATATGTCAAATTAGAATCTAGAAATCAAAACTTCTCCATCAACACATTGCTATGGCAAGCTATTTATTTAAAACCGTTCTTTCCCCCTTCCCATGAACCAGAAGGATGGACAGATGAGGACATAACTTCAGCTGACATTGTTTTGAGTTCCAAGACTTTCAAAGCCAACGGCCAGATGGCTGAACTATTTTTGTCCCAAAATCAGAAATATAGCAACTGAATAATACCAGAGGATAACCATTTTTGACTTGAGGCTAATCAATAGAGAAGATTTAGTTGAAAATCAGATCAAATAATTACCACCAAAAGGCCAGCAAAAGAAAAAGCTAAAACTCACAAATTGGTGTGTACATGCACATGCATATGTATGTATGTATCACTCTGTGAGCAGTAAAATAAAATGTAAAATGTAATTTACATAACAAAGTATTAAATATAACAGCATAAGGCAAGGAGTTCAATAATACTAGCGCAACATAAAATTCAAGCACAAGTAGCTCTTTCTTACACCTGCTCATTCAATAATCAAAGGTATGATGGTACTGAACAAGGGGAACTTAGATCTACTCTTCATAGTTGGAGCTATTGCAGTCTTCCCTAGGGTCATGTGATCAAGATTTGGGCACTTGGCTACTGACTTTGCAATTACGATTTTTCAGCATCCCACAGCCATGCGGTCATTCACGACTTTTTACGAGGCCTTTGTAACTTTGAATTGTCATAAATTGAGGCTCAGAAACTCTATTGAGTTATCCCCACTTGGGCTTTTTTCAAACCCAAGAGGACTCCTAAGGGCAACGCGCCCAGCCTAGCAAAAGTAAATGCCCTTCAAAATTTCAGTATTGTGATGGATAATAGATAGGAGGCCAGCACAAATGCTCTTGGATGAATCCCCAGCATTGTAAGGCTTAAATTGGTTTGAAGATGTCTTGGATATGTTGCTTGAGAGCACTTCTGGCCTTTTCCAAGCCTAATGAACCGAGGTTCTCCATTGAGAAACCCAAACAGTACATTTTGTCAATAGATGGCTCTTTTATGACTTGTGAACTTCAACTTCCAGAATTCCTGAGCCAGCATGGCTCCGCTTGGAAACCTCTCCCTTTCCCCTCAGCATGGCTGGCTCAGGAATTCTGGGAGTTGAAGTCCACGAGTCATAAGAGAGCCAAGGTCACCTACCCCTGGCCTAAGCCATGTTGATTTGAAGAGGTCCCTAAGGACCAAAGCAATGGGGAAGAAAATGAATTTTACTCAAAAACTGATGGGCACGAACCAAGCTCTAGCATCCACAAACCCAAACCCTTATCTAAATGTAAGATGGTATTCTTAACACACTTTAGACTGCAAGAGTAGCTCTAATAAACTTAGTCTTAATAACCTCAAAGATATTGAGCTTTGAAAAAGAGCAGATCTGAGTTCCGTAACTACAGTTGGTATAGGAAGAGAAAAAAAATACTCAGAATGCAAATACCGGTAATAAAAGAGGGGCTTCTTTAGATATGCTATAATGCAACAGTTGCTCAGGACTAATAACTAACAAACAAATGCTAATAAGCAACAAGCAAAAGGCAGAACTCCCCAACTCACAGTTTGAACCAGTCTTCTCCAATTGAAAAAAAAATGTTTGAACAGGTAATAAAGATAGTCCTTGCCTTACCATTATTTGTTCAGTGACTATTTGAAGTTACAGTAGTGCTCAATGAAGAAATTTAGTTATGGCCATTGCTAGACCCCTGTGCTCATGTGACCAAAATTTGGGGGCTTGGCAGGAAACTGTTTTAAGCTGCACTCCTATAGGTGAGTATGTATGCAATCAACAAAGATAATCCAAAACATCAAAAGGAAATAACTGATATCTGTAACTACCATACTAACAGATTATATTTCTTTTAAATATTCTGAGAAGTTCAGACTGGAGATAAGAAAAATTAATCAACAAAATATGGTTTGTGCTAGTGTTAAAATAATCATCTCACAAGAGGTTTGGTGCTTCTTCACCCTTATGGAATAAATTTATGGAGAAAAAATGCTGTGAGGAAAAATAAAAGTACTCTAACCATTCAAAACTGTACCCATTGTATGTTTAGATTCTCATATTAAGACTTGGTTCTAAAGAGTAAGATATATAATCAAAATATGGAACTATTGTGGCTAGGTTACCTGGCATATAGCACAATGCACAGGTTTGTATTAATAATAATAATAATAATGATGATGATGATGTAATAAAGTTGGAAGGGACCTTGCAGGTCATCTAGTCCAACCCCCTGCTCAAGCAGGAAACCCTATACCATTTCAGACAAACGGCTGTCCAGTCTCTTCTTAAAAACTTGCCCTTTGTATTTAAATACCTTTTGTGTCTACAATCCGGGTTGGTTCAAGACCCTCCGAGAGGTTGTGTAGCACCCTTACCGCTATCGTGAATGTGGAGTTTTTTTTTGTTGTTGTGATAAATCGACAAAAGCCATTTCTGTAAAGCACCCAAGACTAGCCTACACAACCGAATACATATTCCGAGGAGTCACAATCCTCCGGTCGCTCAGGAATATATCGGCTTTCGGCTTAGGCCAGGAGCAGGACATACATTTGTTATGTATATGGTAGGCGTGTGGGTCTATACCAGGCGTAGGCAACCTTGCCTCTTTGATGACTCGTGGACTTCAACTCCCAGAATTCCTGAGCCAGCATGGCTCCGCTTGGAAACCTTTCCCTGTCCCCTCAGCATGGCTGGCTCAGGAATTCTGGGAGTTGATGTCCACCAGTCATAAAAGAGCCAAGGTCGACTACCCCTGGCCCAGGCCGCTTTATGTCTCGTGGACTTCAACTCCCAGAATTCCTGAGCCAGCCATGCTGAGGAGAAAGGGAGAGGTTTCCATGCTGAGCCATGCTGGCTCAGGAATTCTGGGAGTTGAAGTCCACAAGTCATAAAAGAGCCAAGATTGCCTACCCCTGGTCTATACATATGTTGTATATAGTTATGTTTTAGGTGTGTGTCTTGTATGTGTTTCACTTTGAGAGCGGGCAACTCAATTTCATCTTTGAGGTGTGCCGTTGTGCCCAGTGTAAAAAAAAAAAAAAAGGACAATATCTCTTATCCCATGAAGCCCAGGACACTCTGAAGCACAAAATCGCCAGTTCCGCACGCAGCCATTTCTCGCTTACGGCGTGTCGTGAGAACCGCAGCACACACTCACCCATCACGAACAGGCCCCGAACACGTGGGAAAGGGAGGCAGGTGAGCTCCTGGCTGCCGCTGCTCTCAGCTGCTCCCACCCGGAGCCGTCAGGAGAGGGGCAAGCGGGAAGACGCGGCCGCTTCCTGCGCTAGCCGGCGGGAAGGCGCCCAGGCCAGTCCGGAGCGGTCGGAGCCGGGCGGCGGATGCAAAACGTGAGTCCGGGCCGGACGACTCGGAAGCCGCAGCGGGTCCCCTCTTTTCCCCCGACGGGCCGCCCGCGCCCGGAACAAGCGCTCGGCCCAGGACTCAGCACAGCCAGCGACCCCGGCGATGACGACTTCCGGTTCCTGGGCCGGGCCCTACCCGGAAGTTCCCCTCCCAGTCTGCTCTGCCGTTCCTCCGAGCTGCCACGTCCTCACTCTATCAACGGCCCGCCCAGGAGGTCATACCATTGAGAGAAAAGCGGAACAGGAAGTGACGCGTGACCTTTGGAGCCCTCCCCGTGATGGCTTCCTCTTTCCGGTGTGTGTGTAAGGGGGGGGGGCAAGGTAGTTTTCAGGATTTTTGCTCGGGTGTTTTTGTGCTGACTCTCCAGATTTGTTTCACACGTGAATGGACTACGTCAGGGGTAGGGAACCTTGGCTTTTATGACTCGTGGACTTCAACTCCCAGAATTCCTGAGTCAGTATGGCTCAGCTTGGAAAGCTCTCCCTTTCCCCTCAGCATGGCTGGCTCAGGGATTCTGGGAGTTGAAGTCCACGAGTCATAAAAGAGCCAAGGTTGCCTATCATTTAGGCCAGGGGTAGGCCACCTTGGCTCTTTTATGACTCATGGACTTCAGCTCCCAGAATTCCTGAGCCAGCATGGCTCAGCTTCGAAATCTCTCCCTTTCCCCTCAGCATGGCTGGCTCAGGAATTATGGGAGTTGAAATCCACGAGTCATAAAAGAGCCAAGGTTGCCTAGCCCTGGACTATGTACAGCATTACACGCGTCCTCAGTCTTCTCTATAGGACAGGGGTTCTCAACCTTGGCAACTTTAAGACTTGTGGACTTCAACTCCCAGAATTCCTCAGCCAGCAAAGCTGGCTGAGGAATTCTGGGAATTGAAGTCCACAAGTCTTAAAGTTGCCAAGGTTGAGAACCCCCGCTATAGGACATTCAGAACAACGGCGAATCAATTATGGGCCGCCGCTTTGGCGAAGTGTAGCTTCTTATTCGGATTAGCTGCATGGGCAGAATATTATATAGAGAACCGTCTGAAGCCTAAGCCGGGAGGCCTGCATTGGAAAATCAGTTTTAAGTGGAGATTTCCGTTGGAGTGCCAGTCCTTGGTGGCTGTTGTCAGTGTTGTGACATGAGTGTCAGTTTCTGTTGCAAAGGAATCAAAATTGGGAAATGTCCTTAAAAAATCAAAAGTGTAATAACTCAATCTTATTCCCCTTCCGCCCTCCCCCCAAAAAATCTTGTCCTCCAACAAACCCCTAGAAACCTGATAAAAAGCTGGATTGGATACAAAGATAGTTCAGCATCTAAAGTTGCAGTTCAGTCTGGGTTTGGAGAATTACGTAAAAGCAGTCAAGCCTTCAACGTAGCCTTCTTTTGCCCAAAACCCATTCCTGCACACTTAGTTGAGAAAAATGAAAACCTCCCAAGTTTTTCCCTACTGTTCTAAACTGCTAGGAGCCTTGTTTATTATTTATTTATTAATCAAATTTCTATACCGCCCCTCTCCCGAAGGACTCGGGGCGGTGTACAGCCTAAAATTTAAAAAACATAAAAATATACAAAATTTAAAATAATTAAAAATAAATTAAATAATTTGGCCGAAATCCCCATTTAAAACCCAAAACATACAAAGCTAAAATCTTAAAAAATACTCAGTCCCCCTAAAACATTTTGACCCTATTGGAACCGAAGCTTCTATGCCAGGCCGGCCTGTCGAAAAAGGAATGTTTTTAGTTCCCGACGGAAGGTGCGTAAATCTGTTATTATACGGAGTTCGGGGGGGAGCTCGTTCCATAATGTGGGAGCTCCCACAGAGAAGGCTCTCCCCCTGGGGGTCACCAGCCGGCACTCTCTGGCCGACGGCTCCCTGAGGAGGCCCTCTCTGTGGGAGCGTACCGGACGGCGGGAGGTATTTGCTGGCAGTAGACGGTCCTGTAAGTATCCGGGTCCGATGCCATGGAGCGCTTTAAAAGTGGTCACTAACACCTTGAACCGCACCCGAAAGACCACCGGCAACCAGTGCAACTCACGCAGGAGCGGTGTTACGTGGGAGCGCCACGACGCTCCCATCACTACCCGCGCGGCCGCATTCTGGGCAAGTTGGAGCTTACGGATGCACCTCAAGGGGAGCCCCATGTAGAGAGCATTACAGTAGTCCAGCCTGGAGGTCACGAGGGCATGAGTGACTGTGCGTAGCGAGTCCCGGTCTAGGAAGGGACGCAACTGGCGCACCAGGCGAACCTGGTAGAACATCCTCCCGGCCACGGCCGTCAGATGGTCCTCTAAGGACAGCCGTGAGTCCAGGAGGATTGTTCAGTTATTCTGCTCTTCTCAAATTCCTAATCCAGTATGTGCAGTCGTCTACAAACAGGGCAGTTCACCCCTTGTATAAACAAGTAGATTGAAAAAAAGAATAATTCAAAATATGATCCAGAAGAATGGAAACAACTAAACCCATAACCTCCCCCTCAAAGAAAACTTCAAATATCCCTTAAAAAAAATCACATCAACAAACACGCCTGAGATAAACAGAAAAGCACACCAGACTGCAGCCCCCCAAAAGGAAGGCGAGTGTTGGTAATAAGAGATTCTATCCTCAAAGGAACAGAATCATCCATCTACAGACCGGACATACAATCCAGCAAGGTATGTTGTCTCCCTGGAGCAAAAATCAAAGATGTGGCTGAGAACCTAACAAAAATAATTACCGGTAGAATACTACCCCTTCTTCCTCCACATTGGGATAAATGACACAACAATGTGAGTACAATAGTGAAAGATTATAAACAACTAGGCCAGGAATAGGCAACCTTGGCTCTTTTATGACTGGAGGACTTCAACTCCCAGAATTCCTGAGCCAGCATAGCTCAGCTTGGAAACTCCCTTTCCCCTCAGCATGGCTGGCTCAGGAATTCTGGGAGTTGAAGTCCACGAGTCATAAAAGAGCCAAGGTTGCCTACCCCTGAACTAGGCAATAAAGTTAAGCTAAGAGCTTAATGTTGGTAAAATGAGAATATTACTGGAAGAATACGACCGGTGAGAGCGCACAGGGTCGGCCTCCTCCGGGTCCCGTCAGCGAAACAATGTCGTCTGGCGGGCCCTAGGGGGAGGGCTTTCTCTGTTGTGGCGCCCGCCCTCTGGAACCAACTGCCTCCTGAAGTCCGCGTTTCTCCGACTCTCCCGGCCTTCCGGAAAAATCTAAAAACTCATCTTTGCCGGCAGGCTTGGGGATGATTGTGGTTGATTGTTGAATTGAATGTGTGTTTTATTGTTTTTTTTAGATATCGTTGTTTGGGTTTTTTTATTGTAATTTTATTGTTATATATATGTTGTTAGCCGCTCCGAGTCCCCGGAGAGGAGCGGCATACAAACCCAAATAAATAAAATAAATAAAATAAACTATGGAATTATAGAAATTAATTACTATTAATCATTGTCAAATATGTGAACCCAGACAACACATTGTTTACTAAGCACCAATGTTACTGTAAAAACCAATTATATATATAACAGAATACAGAATAATTCCTCCTACGGGAATTGTAGTTGATAGCTAGAAAAACCTTTGTAGCAGTAAGAGCTTCCTGACAGTGGAAATGATTACTTACAAAGATGATGGGCTCCTTTTTTCTGGATGCTATATAGAGGCTGAATAATTATTTGTTTGGGGATTCTTTCTCTGAGGTGGAAGTAGACTTGATAGCTGTATGCATCTATTATAGTGTACTGTACACCGCCCAGACCCCCTGCTTGAGGGAGATGGGCAGACTATAAACATGAAATATAAATAAATATTTTTTTTTAAAAAAAACTTTCCATCTAAAACAGCGGTTCTCAACCTTTTTCAGGCTGCGACCCCGACCTGCGCCGCGCATGCGTGGCGCGACCCCGACCTGCATGCGCGGCGCGACGGCCCGCATTGCGCATGCGCGGCACGCACGCGATGGCCCGCATCGCACATGTGCGGCGCGCGCACGACGGCCTGCATCGCACATGTGCAGTGCGACGGCCCGCATCGCGCATGCGCGGCGCGACGGCCCGCATCGCGCATGCGCGGTGCTACCCCGCGCATGCGCGGTACTGCCCCCTCCGGCGGCCGAGGGGAAAAGGGGAAAAATGGTGGACTGCGGTGTTTGGCGACCCCCGTGGAATGGTCGTTCGACCCCAAATGGGGTCGCAACCCACAGGTTGAGAACCGCTGATCTAAAATAGAGTAAGATTGCTAGAATTGCTGTATATGGTTTGCAGAAATCCAGATGGCCACTAGATGGCACCATCCTAAATGATAAATGAATTTATGTGAGCCTCCCCCCAAATAAATTACATTTTCATTATGTGTACATTTGGACAAGAAATGTATATACCACTTTTAATAATTACAGTTCAATCTACATATTAAATACAAGAATATAATTCTACAGCTTTATAAATAAAACTGATTAGTTAGAAATAAGGAAATAATTCTTCCCCTTAAAAATAATATTTTTAAAGGAAGGAATCCTTAAATTGATCTTAAATTTTAATATCCTCCCAAAAACTTGATCCATCATAGTAATACTATCCAACTATCAAAAGGCATAACCAAGGTATATGCATTTTATTGCATCTCCAACATAAGATCAGTAACCAACCTTTTTTGAACATCTGTTGTGTCTAATGAATTTAGAGTAATAAGAGTTGGAAGGGACCTTGGAGGTCATCCAGTCCAACCCCCTCTTCAAGCAGGAGACCCTATACCATTCCAGACAAATGGCTGTCCAGTCTCTTCTTCAAAAACCTCCAGTGATGGAGCGCCCACAACTTCTGGAGGCCAGCCGTTCCATTGATGAATTGTTCATACTGTTACTATGGAATTACAGTAACCCTATTTTTAGTCATAAGTAACGCATAGGTAGTCCTCGACTTTCTGTACCTCCATTCATTTAGTGACTTTTCAAAGCTGTTTATCATCAATTTGATAAACAAATACCGGCACGTCCATAAATTATAAGTTTCATTTCTTTTTCTTTTTTTAAATACATTTTATTAATTTTTTTAATTTTAACAATAAATACATGATTAGAGAAACAAAAATAATTTTCTATTGCTCTCTCTAACACCAACATACCTTCATTTAAATTCATATGTAGAATACCTTAAGTAAATAAAACAAATGCCTACCCTTACCTATAGGTGCAGCTCGGACATCACCCCCCCACCACATCCACCCTCTCTCTTCCTCCCGATCTTCTATCCTACTTCCCTCTTCTCCACCTCTCTCCTTCCCTCTCTCTCCACTTCTCCTCCAACCTTCCTACTTCCTTCTCCCCTCTTACACTCCCCCCCCTTCAGATGTAGTGCAGGGGTGGCGTCCGAGCAACACCCCTAATATTACAAATATACAAAACCATCTAATCCCCCCCAACCTCCCCCCCACCTTCCCGGAGTGAAAACAGGGTAGTTTTAAAAAATAATAATAATCCTAATACAAATTTAACTATATGCTAAATACAATTTCTTGGATTGATATTTCCCTTGAATATACACAATCCATTTTTTCCATTCCAACATATATTTTTCATTTGAATAGTCTTTCAAATATGCAGATACTTTGGCCATCTCCGCCAAATTTATAACTTTCAGAGTCCATTCTGCAGTAGATGGTAATTCTGCCTTCTTCCAATATTGAGCCACCAACAGTCGCGCTGCGGTAATCAGATTCAAAATCAAGTTCGTCTCAATGGTAGTACAGTCTTTTGTAATACCGCGATGTTTAGTCTGTCACGTTTTAATTGTTTTAATCAAGTTTAAAATCCTACAAAATTTGTCTCACTGTGTGCGAAACCTTTTCAGGTGCGTGAAAAGTGTCTGAAGTAGTTTTTGCAAACCCTAAAGCCATATTTTCTACAGCGTATAAATTCCGGTGGACGATTTTTGTTAACTACGTTATTTGTACTCTTAAGACTGCTTTTGCTACAGCCACTGATGAGATAATCTTTCATTCTTAATTTTGATGATGATGATGATGATGATAATGATACTTATTTTGGGACAGCATCTAAATCTAATGAAATTAAATAATTAAATGTTAGGATCAGCTTTGGGAGGACATGCTTCCCCCCCCCCCGTGATTTTGAAACAGACTTAACAAGACCATTGAAAAATGCTGAGGACATTGCTGCCTTAGGTAGGTTTTCTAAAAGATGTTGGAATAGCTGAAGTCTCCCATTATTAGTATGTCTCTTCTATAAATGTTGTAATCTGATCCCGGGGAGAAATATGCAGATCTTCTGCTGCCTATAGTACATCCTATAGTACATGCTCTATAGTACATGCTCTCTACATGGGGCTACCCTTGAAGAGTGTTCGGAGACTACAATTAGTGCAAAATGCAGCTGCGCGAGCAATTGTGGGCCTTCCACGTCGTGCCCACATTTCGCCAACTCTCCGCATGCTGCATTGGTTGCCTATCGGTCTCCGAGTGCAATTCAAAGTGTTGGTTATTACCTATAAAGCCCTTCATGGCATGGGACCAGGATACTTACGGGACCGTCTCCTGCCACATACTTCCCTTCGACCGATGAGAGCGCACAGGGTCGGCCTCCTCTGGGTCCCATCAGCGAAACAATGTCGTCTGGCGGGTCCTAGGGGGAGGGCCTTCTCTGTTGTGGCGCCCGCCCTCTGGAACCAACTGCCCCCTGAAGTCCGCGCTTCTCCCACTCTCCCGGCCTTCCGGAAGAATCTTAAAACCTATCTCTGCCGGCAGGCCTGGGGATGATTGTGGATTGTTGTGTGAATGATGAATGTATGTTGGGTTTTTTTTTTAATTTTTAATGCTCTTTTTGATTTGGACTTAGATTGTTGAATATTGTTTTATATATGTTGTAAGCCGCTCTGAGTCTTCGGAGAGGAGCGGCATATAAGCCCAAATAAAATAAATAAAAAAATAAAAAAATCCTCACAATAATAGAGTTTGTTTCCTTTTCTTAATATACTTACCTAAACCCTGAGGCTTAGTGCAAATGTGTACACTTGATTCCCATACATTCCCAAATGTGTACACTTGATTCCCTCTTCTCCTTGTGTTTACTTTGAATAAGTTCTACCCTTCAGTCTGGCATTGCACTCATAAGTTCCATCCCACCAGGTTTCAGAAACGACCATTAAATCATATCTGCCTTCCGGCATTAAGATTTTTAATTCATCCGGCTTGCCTGTACAGAGTCACTAGAAACCGTGGGTAAAAAACTTGACCCATTCTTTCCTGTTTTGAATGCTAATTATTGGGTGCCTCCACATCCTGTGTATGACTGCTGTGCATCAGTTCCATTCCAATATGCAGTCCTGCATTGTTTTCAGAGCTCCCTTCCCCTTCCCCCCGGAGGCTTCAATATAAAGCCCCCTGGATTAGTTTTCTGAAGCATCTTCCAAACACATTTTCTCAGTTCTCAAGAGCTACAACTCATTTCCTGCCTGGAATCTTTCATTATGAAAATGAATCTCATGATGAAAGAGTCCAATCTGTTCCGTATAGCCGTCTTTCTTCCTCTTGTTTCTCTGCCCTCAGGCACCACACAGGTTATGTAGAAAGTAAACGCAGGGTCATAAAGGACTCAAATGTCTATACACCAATGCACAGAGTATGAGCAATAAACAGAGTGAATTAGAAATTCAGGTAAATGAGGGCAGATAAGATATTGTTGCCATTACGTAAACTTGGTGGGATGAAACCCACACATGGAACACACGGCCAGAGGGTTTTAAATTATTTAAGAGAAAGAGAGCAAATAAAAGAGGAGGTGGAGTTGCTCTCTATATAAGAAATAACTACGTCTCTACAGAAATAGAGTACAGCAACGATGAAAACTGTCTTGAATGCATTTGGGTCAATATAAAAGGGGAGGGGGAAAATGACATTGCCATAGGTGTATAGGTGGTACCTTGCTTAATAGTAGTAACTGTGAAAGGGATCTCGAAGTCCTAGTGGACAATCACTTAAATATGAACCAGCTGGGTGCTGCAGCTGCCAAAAAAGCCAACACAGTGCTAGGCTGCATTAAAGAGAGATAGAATCAAGATCACGTGAAGTATTAATGCCACTTTATAACGCCTTGATAAAGCCACATTTGGAATACTGCATCCAGTTTTGGTCACCACAATGTAAAAAAGATGTTGAGTACAGAGAAGAGCAACAAAGATGATCGGAGGACTGGAGGCTAAAACATATAAGGAACAGTTGCTGGAATTGGGTATGTCTAGTTTAATAAAGAGAAGGACGAGGGGGGACAGGATAGTCGTCTTCCAGTATCTCAGAGGCTGCCCCAAAGAAGGAGTCAAGCTATTCTCCAAAGCGCCTGAAGGCAGGACAAGAAGCAACGGATGGAAACTAATCAAAGAGAGAAGCAACCTAGAACTAAGGAGAAATTTCCTGACAGTAAGAACAATTAACCAGTGGAACAACCTGCCTCCAGAAGTTATGAATGCTCCAATACTGGAAGTTTTTAAGAAGAGACTGGACAGCCATTTGTCTAAAATGGTATAGGTTTTCCTGCCTTGGACTAGAAGACATCCAAGGTCCCTTCAAACTTCTTCTTCTTCTTCTTCTTCTTCTTCTTCTTCTTCTTCTTCTTCTTCTTCTTCTTCTTCTTCTTCTTCTTCTTCTTCTTCTTCTTCTTCTTCTTCTTCTTATTATTATTATTATTATTATTATTATTATTATTATTATTATTATTATTATTATTATTATTATTATTATTATTATTATTATTATTATTATTATTTCTCAGTAATGTTGCTGATGCTTTGATGGGATTCGAAGCCCTCTCTATAGGATCGTGGCAAATACATTTTCTCAGTTCTTAAGAAGAACGTCTGTCTCCCATCAGTAGTCCTTCATCCAGAAACATAAAATAGTTTCAGATGTTAAATCTCTCGCTGATACTATTTTTGTAAATAGTGATTTGCCTATAGTATTTTTCCCCTTCCTATGCTTATTCCATGAATTACAAGAGCAGATAGAACATCATCTATTATTGCAAATTCTAGATCCTGTTAGAACTTCAAAGTCCAAGATGATGGATAGTAGTTAGTCTGGATTGTATCACTCATCCCCACATAGCAAACAGGTGGATCTGATGAGTCATACGGGTAAGTGCTTTTCTTGTGTCCATGCTTCTGAAAGACAGCACAAGTCCAGTGTATCAGTTTTTCATAATAAGGAATTGTCAACTATCTTAACTTTTTCTCCTGTAATAGGGATCAGTCGCATTCTCTCTTTACCCTCAGAAGCGTTTCCTATTGTTCCAGAATACCTTCCAAATATTTCTTTGACAACCATTTTCATCTTTTATGCCCTTTCCCTCCAGTTTTCCTACTTGCAAGGAGTTATTTGTTGCATTGTCTGCTGTCTAAGAAATCTTTCTATTTATTTACGAAGTACAGCAAGGGTACTGATAATCATTTCCCCAGCCCTGTTATGTTTTCTTCAAGCATTGCAATGAGCTTTAACTTAAATCTTTTTACAGATTCTTGAATTAAAATAATATGCTATATCAGTTATTGTTGTATCTGGCCCTTCTCAGCTGAGTGAAATCCACATAAATATTTCTTTAAGAGTTTTATTTAACACATTTCAAAAGATTCACTTCAAAGCAAGCTGCTGGCAGTTTGTTGGCCGGCCAAGTCTGATTTATTTACATTTAGATTAAACATTCTCCCACCTTCCAATTAACTCACTCTTTATCTCTTACATTGTCCAAGACTTCATTAATCTTCCGTAGATTTCAAAAACACCAGAAAACTGAGTTTAAACGAACTCGGTGATGCATCAGACTGCCTCTTGATATTAACGTTGCTCGTGACAAAGAATTAGTTCCTTCTTCCTCTTCTAATATAGTTTTCAATACGTCACTTCCTTTTTCCACTTAACTGACTCCTCCGCCTATCAAACCTTCGGAATCTCGGATCAAGCCATCTAGCTTCCTGATCCGAATCTGACTCATCACTTTGAGAGTCTGACTCATCCTGCATACAAATCTCCTCATTGTCTAACTCGGCTGCCGGGAGGGGAAAATACCCAGAGGGGCCTGGTTGTGCTTCGTCATCCTCTGATATGTACCCAGCCTGTCTAGAGACACTCACAACAGTTATAGAGAAAAAAAACATAGTGATCCCTCTGGTTAAACCGTTTTGCAAATTTTCCTGCCAGACTGTTTGCTTCCATTCTGAAATAGACTGCTTTGCATACTTTTTTAGATTATGTGAAGCAGCCTCTGCTTGGTAGCAAGAAAGTGTGGGAAGTCAGCCCCCCAGAGAAGGAAATATTAAAAGGGCAGAAAAATATATTTCCTCAAAGGATCTTGAAGAGACAGAAAAGCATGCCCAGTTTTTCTTAATAGCTCCAGTCTCCCTCCCCCAAGCAGAAACCAGCTCTGTAGAAATGCAGATGGAGGCCCCCCCAGCTAGAAGATTAAGAAGACAAAGATACCTAAAATCTACATACCCTGTCCAAACTCTAAGACAGAACATAATAGGATTAACCCACAGATGCCAAAGGGCACACCCAGATACAGGTCAAAATACATGACACAGGAAATACAAAGCCTCAAGACAGGAACAGGAAACAACTCCAAACAAAAGGCTCCAGAGGGTATAAAAACCCACTCCCTACATGTGCTCAGCCCCTTTTTCCTCTTTTCTGTCTGGCTCACCTTCTTCCTAAAGCAGTCGCCATGTTTATTCCTAGCTTGGATTGAACCACGATGAAGACTTTTCTTTCAACAATTGAATCATTTAGTCCCGTGGTGGCGAACCTATGGCACGCATGCCACAAGTGGCACGCAGAGCCCTCTCTGTGGGCACGTGCGCCGTTGCCCCAGTCCTAGGCCTTCAGCTGGGTTTTATAAAACCTTTTCGCTTTAGACCTCCACTGCCGGGTGCAAAAAAAAAGGTTCAATCAATCAATCAATTTCAACTTCTTGCAGGGAAAAAAAAGATCTTGCAAAGTTGGAATTGATTGATTGAACTTTTTAGTCCCACCAAGTCTGCCGTTACCACCACAGCCACGCCCACCCAATGGGCCATGCCCACTAAATGGCCACGCCCACCCAATGGGCCACGCCCACCCAGCACCGGATGATACATAAGTGGGTTTTGAGTTGCAGTTTGGGCACTCGGTCTCTAAAAGGTTCGCCATCACTGATTTAATCATACACAGTGAGCCATGAAGCAGCTTGTAGGACATATTCTTTGTAGTTTTTTTAATTGTGTTCTGTTTTTTCACATAAATGAGCCTTTGAATATCCTTAAAAAGGAGTGTTATGTGGACAAATACGTTGGTATTTGCCATTCTGTTGTTGTAGGCTGGGCTGGGCTGGGCTGGGCTGGGCTGGGCTAGGCTAGGCTAGGCTAGGCTAGGGGAGATGGAAGTCTGTAGGATTTATTCCTAAATAACATTTCACAAAGATTCCTCTCCAGCACAGCCTTATCACAAACTGACAAGTAGTGCTCAGAGTCCCCTAGGAATGATTAGGAATTCAAACTGAAACTTCATCACTCTTCAGTTTAATTCACTACAGGAAATTGGTGCTCCCAGACCTTGGTACCCACAATTACAAGGATTCTTAAAGTGAACCAAAACGAAAAGAAAGCCAAATTCTCCAAAAGAGCTAAGTACATTGCAACTGAAATTTCACATTCTCCAGATAGGTATATTTCATCAGCCTCCCTTCACTCTTCAGTCGACTCTATTCAGATTAGTTTATTTATTGACTTGTAGGTGTTGCTGGGAAGCCTGAGTGTTTTTGGCTCTAAGGGTCATTTCTCTGTCCTTGGGTTGGAGAGAAAAAGGCAGGCAGATCAAAGTTGTATAAATCATTTGTCCCTATTTTCGGGCACGGGATGCATGTTTAGTACCTTTTTTTCTAAAACTACTAGGCCAACTTTTTTTACAATGAAAAGGAGGACACAAATAAATTGAAGAAAAAAATATTGTAAATCAAAAAAACATTTTATTCATTGCAACAATAATACAGAATACACTATAATATGATAATAAAAAACATTTGTAACAATAACATTTTATATTGTAATTATGCTTACATGCCGTGCCCCCACCCGCAGCCGCCCCACCAGCACTGCTGCCCCACCGTTTAGAGCAGGCCCCACAGCTCCCAAAGCACCAGTTGTGCCGGCTCTGGCCCCAGGGGGCAGCCCGCTGTTGACACACCCCACCTGCAGCCACCCCACCAGCACCACCACCCACCCTGCGGAACCCCATATAGAGCAGACCTCGCAGCTCCCACAGCACAGAGGGCAGCTGTCCACCGCCGCCCTTCACATCCCCACCTGCAGCAGCCCCACTGCCCCTGCCTCTTGCGCCCACAGCCATTATTGCCCTAGCAGGGCCGAACATCAAGAGAAAGTTACTGTGGCATCGCCGCTCCAGTCTCCTCCAGATATCTTTGGAACTAACTAGGAGATAGTGTAGTAGGGTAGCAAGGCGGGGTGCAAAGTTCCTGTCAATTCGCCGCTGCAGACAACTTACATGTGCAAAGTTTGCTGGCCGGGTGCGTTGGCATGCTCAGCAGCAATTCCTATTGGCTTTCAAAAGCCAATAGGAGTAGCACAGCTCATGCAAAAGTTGAAAAAAAAAACCATCAAAAAAAGGTGCCGGAACGCCGTTCTGAGCATTCTATGAGGGGAAAAAAGCCCTGCAGATTGGTCTTCAAATATCGAAAAGGAGGACATGTAGGAGGACACTTTTCGAGGGAGGATAGAACTCACAAAAGGAGGACTGTCCTCCCTACAGGAGGAGGGTTGGTCACCTTAATTATATTATGATACTTATAACAACTCTGGATATCATCTTTTCTTTATTGGATTGTTGCCAGCAGTACAGTGTTGTAGCTGAGAGATTTCAGTGTGGAGAAAGCATTTTAAATCTCTGCGGCTTATCATTTTGGTAAGGTGACCTTGGGCCGGTCACTTTTTCTCCGCCCTAGGAAGGAACAATGGCAAACCACGTCTGGAAAACTTTGCCAAGAAAACTGCAGGGACTTGTCCAGGCAGTCTCAGAAAACTGGACATGATTGAATGGGGGGGGGGAATTAAAATCCAGAGTATGCTTGAGCCACAAAATCTAAATAAGTCAAAAGTGAACAACATTTCAGCTTGTGTGTGTATGTGTTCTATTTTGTCATATAATTCATGATAAATATATATTTAAAATATAGAACATAGAATAACAGAGTTGGAGGTCTTCAAGTCCAACCCTGTGCTTAAGCGGGAGATTCTATACCCGTGGTGGCAAACCTACGGTACGCGTGCCACAGGTGGCACACAGAGCCCTCTCTGTGGGGCACACGCGCCGTCGCCCTAGTCCTAGGCCTTCAGTTGGGTTTTATAAAACCTTTTTGCTTTAGGCCTCTGCTGCAGTGTGAAAAAAAAAAGGTTCAATCAATCAATTTCAACTTCTCCCGGGGAAAAAAAAAGATCTCGCAAAGTTGGAATTGATTGATTGAACTTTTTAGTCCCACCCAGTCTGCCGTTACCACCGCAGCCACGCCCACCCAATGAGTCACACCCACCCAATGGGCCACACGCAGCCAATGGGCCATGCCCACTCGGCACCTGACGATACATAAGTGGGTTTTGGGTTGCAGTTTGGGCACTCGGTCTCTAAAAGGTTCGCCATCACTGTTCTATACCATTTCCAGAGTCTCAACATCTTTTTTATATTGTGGTGACCAAAACTGGATTCGGTATTCCAAGTATGGTCTTACTAAGGCATTATAAAGCAGTGGTATCACTTCTTGTGATCTTGATTCTATTCCTCTGTTGATGCAACCTAGGATTGCTTTTGGTTTTTTGACAGCTGCAGCACATTGTTGGCTCATATTAAAGTCATGGTCCACTAGGACTCAAAGATCCCTCTCACGGTTACTGCTGTTGAGCCAATTTTCACCTAGTTTGTACCTGTACATTTGGTTTTTCTTGTCTAAGTGTAAAACCTTATTTTTTATACTTTGAATTTCATTTTGTTAGATAGGGCTTAGGTTCAAGTCTGTCAAGATCCATCTGGATCTTCAGCCTATCTTCTGATGTTGTTAACTATTCCTGCGAGTTTGGTGTCTTCTGCAAATCTGATGCATTTTCCTTCTATTCCTTCATCTATATCAGTGATGGTGAACCTTTTAGAGACTGAGTGCCCAAACTGCAACCCAAAACCCATTTATGCATCGTCGAGTGCCGGATGGGTGTGGCCCATTGGGTGGGCATGGCCCATTGGGTGGGCGTGGCTGCGGTGGTAATGGCAGACTGGGTGAGACTAAAAAGTTGAATCAATCAGTTCCAACTTTGCAAGATCTTTTTCTTTCCTGCAAGAAGTTGAAATTGACTGATTGAACCTTTTTTTTTTTTGCACACGTTGGCGGAGGCCTAAAGCGAAAAGGTTTTATAAAACCCAGCTGAAGGCCTAGGACTGGGGTGATGGCGCGCATGCCCACAGAGAGGGCTCTGAGTGCTGCCTCTGGCACCCGTGGCATAGGTTCGCCACCACTGATCTAGATCTATTAAGATATTAAAGAGTAGTGGGCTTAAAACAGAGCCTTGGGGCACCCCACTGCTTCCTTCCATGTAGATATAGTTTCATTAAGGACTACATGTTGAGTGTGATTTGTTACAAATCTGGTTGTGGTGCTGTCAACCAGTTACAAATCTGGTTGTGATGCTGTCTATCACATTTTTTCTAACTTACTAGGCTGTGGTCTACTTTGTTGAATGCCTTACTGAGATCTTTTGGTTATAACTTTGTTTGTTTCTAGATGCTTGCAAATCCGTTGCTTGATTATCTTTTCCAGGATCTTTCCAAGTACTGTATTGATGTCAGGCTGATTGGTTTGTAGTTTCCTGGATCAGTTTTTCCCCCCTTTTTTGAAAACGGGGACCACATCAGCTCTTTTCCAGTCCTCTGGTAGTTCCCTGGTACTCCAGGATCTTTGAATCATATGGTACACTGGTTCTCACATAACACCTGCCGTTCCTTCAGAACTCTGGGATGTAATCCATCAGGTCCCAGTGATCTGAACTCATCTACATCAGAGAGGTGTTCTCTTAACATTTTCTTGCTTATTTTAATTTTAATTTTTAGATTGCTTTGGTAGGTTGAGCTATATTTTATTTTTGTGTGTGAAGAGTGATGCAGAGAATGAGTTGACCAGCTCTGCTTTTTCTCTATTGCCGGTTAGTTCTTTGCCATCATCTCCTAGTAGTGGACTAATTTTTTCCTGGACTTTTTTCTTTTTTTATATAGTAGATCCAGTATAGCAGTGGTTCTCAACCTTTTTAGTGCTGCGACCCACAAACCGGTCATAAGTCGAGGACTACCCAACCAGTCGTAAGTCGAGGACTTTCCCTGCCCGAGAGCGTTGCGCATGCGTGGTGCCACCCCCTGCGCCAGCCAAGGCGTAGCTGGCAAGGGGCAGCAACAGTGCAGGGCGACCACCGGCTGGGCCACCAGCTGGCCCAGCCCAAGGGAGGTAAGGCACCCGCCGGGCCCCACGCGCACCAGCAACCCTCCCTGTGCCTGCCGGCCTCCCACCTCCCACCCCTGGCCCTCTTTTACTTACATTTTTAGTAGTTGCTCAGCAGAGAAGGGTGGAAACTTCTAGACAGCTCGCCTTCGCTGCAGACAACTTGCAGCAATGTTTGCAGACTGGGACTTTTGGTGGGCTCAGCAGGGCAGAGACAGCCTGGTCAATTCCTATTGGCTTTTGAAAGCCAATAGAATTAGACTGTATTCAAGAGAGTCTATTCTGTTGGCTTTCAAAAGCCAATAGAATAAGAGGGAGTAGCATAGCTAAGGAAAAGGGAACAAAATGGTGGACTGCATTGTTTGACGACCCCCGTGAAATGGTTGTTTGACTCCAAATGGGGTCGCGACCCACAGGTTGAGAACTGCTGCAGTATAGCTTCTCTCTCTAGTTCCCTCGTCTACCTTTGGATAACAAAGCTGTCAGCTAGGTTAGTCAGGAACCTGTTCGATCTCCAATTTGATGCAAAGTTCGTCTCCCATAATAACTGATAAACCAATTAATGTACTACTTCATTTGTTTTTTTTAAGTAGAAATCATCTTGTTACTTTGGTCATGAATTGTTGCATAGTACTACATTGCTATACATAGAGCATGCACATCCATATTTGTTCATTGCACTATCCAAAGAGAAAATTTCTATGAAATGGAATGATAGTTCTCTTTTCTCCCTTATTTGGCACTTTTATAGTCCAAAGTTCCATCTGTTATTGCATTAAAGTCTTCCATTATACAAAGATTTTGATAGTTTAAATCTAGTATTTTTTTATATAGTTTTTGATAAAATTGTTCTTGTTTATCATTTGGTTCCTATATTGCTACCATTGTTTTTGATCCATCATTATTTCCACCATTAATATTCCCCCCTCTTCATCGTTTCTTTACCGTATAGAGCAGGGGTGTCAAACTCAATTTCATTGAGGGCCGCATCAGCGTTGCGGTTGTCCTCGGGGGGCTGGGTAGGTGTGGCCAGAGTGGGCAAGGCCTACTGGGTGGCTGTGGCTGGAGTAGGTGTGGCCTACTGGATGGATGTGGCCAGCTCTACATCGTTTGCGTCAAGGGTGCCTGTGGGGGCTTGGGCAGGAGTGGGACAGATCTGAGGGTTTCTGGCAGAAGGGGTGGGACCAGGGCAAGTGCCAAGGCATGGTCCACTGGAAGAGCCCTCCCCCGGAGCCCATCAAGCTGGATATGTGAATTAGGTGAGGGCCATTTGCTGGCCACTTCCAGGCGATGGTGCATTTCTTCATTCCTCACAAAGGGTGAAACCTCCCCAGCGTGCGCCCAGGGGGCTGGTCCTTTGCTGTTTCCAGACGACCTTGTGGAGCTAAGACTGAATGCGTTTCAGCATAGATGGCCACCACAAAATTATACATTGGCTCCCCGGTGGCCAGGGCCGAGGCCAAGGCAACGGGGGCCATTCCCTGTTTCCAGGATGGCTTTGCGGGCCACATGAAAGCACATCGCGGGCCGCATCCGGCCCCCGGGCCCTGTGTTTGACATGTCTGGTATAGAGCTATTCCTCTTTTCTTTTGAAGTGCTAATGCAAAGTTTACCAATATTCGGTTGTTCCAACAACTTGCAATGTTGTCTCTTAATGTGTGTTTCTTGAAGACAAATGATATCCATTTTTAATTTTTGTAATCATGTAAAGATTTTCCTCCTTTTTGAAAGAGAATTTAGTCCATTTATATTCATTGACAAAATCCTACTCTCCTCCATCTCTTTCAGTTATATCTAGGTCTTAATTTTCTAGTCCCGTGGTGGCGAACCTATGGCACATGTGCCACAGGTGGCATGCAGAGCTCCCTCTCTGTGGGCACGCGTGCCGTTGCCCCAGTCCTAGGCCTTCAGCTGGGTTTTATAAAAGCTGCCGTGTGCAAAAAAAAAAAAAGGTTCAATCAATCAATTAATTTCATCTCACAGGAAAAACAAAGATCTCGCAAAGTTGGAATTGATTGATTGAACTTTTTAGTCCCACCCAGTCTGCCATTACCACCACAGCCATGCCCACCCAAAGGGCCACACCCACCCAATGGGCCATGCCTACCTGGCACCCGACGATACATAAGTGGGTTTTGGGTTACAGTTTGGGCACTCAGTCTCTAAAAGGTTCGCCATCACTGTTCTAGTCAATCTTATCTGTCCCTGATCTCTTGGTTTTGTTCCTTCTTTCCATTGAGTCCCACTGAAATGATTGATAGGTCCCACTCATTGTAATGTGATATGTCCCACTCATTGTAATGTCCTCCTCGATCCACAGCTAAGTTTAGAATACCATCTTTCGGCTGTGGCGAGGGGGGCATTCGCCCAGGTTCGCCTGGTGCGTCAGTTGCGGCCCTATTTGGACCGTGAATCACTCCTCACAGTCACCCATGCCCTTGTCACCTCGAGACTCGACTACTGTAATGCTCTCTACATGGGGCAACCTTTGAAGAATGTCCGGAGACTGCAGGTGGTTCAGAATGCGGCCGCGCGAGCCGTCTTGGGTCTCCCAAGACATGCTCATGTCACTCCAGCCCTCCATGAGCTGCACTGGCTGCCAATTGGTCTCCGAACACAATTCAAAGTGTTGGTTATGACCTATAAAGCCCTATATGGCAATGGGCCAGGATACTTGCGGGACCGTCTTCTGCCTCATGAATCCCAGTGACCAGTTAGGGCACATAGGGTTGGCCTCCTATGGGTCCCGTCTGTTAGACAGTGCCGTCTGACAGGACCTAGGGTTAGGGCCTTCTCTGTTGCTGCCCCAGCCCTCTGGAATCAACTTCCCTCAGAGGTTCGTACTGCTCCTTCCCTCCTAGCTTTCCGTAAACTTTTAAAAACACATCTTTGCAGACAGGCCTGGGGCGTGTGAGCTGTGCTCTGCCCCTGGGCCTTTGATTGGGAGTGTATGTTGTATGAGTGAGTATAGTTTTTATAGTTTCATAGTTTTATATTGTACCATTTTTTAAGTGACCTATGTATTTTGTACTTATATTTCTGTTGTGAGCCGCCCTGAGTCTGGGGAGAAGGGCGGCATATAAGTCGAAATAAATGAAATGAAATGAAATGAAATGTCTTGCCCAGATGAGCTTCCCACTTCACTCATAGCAAGAAACAGAAGTGGCTTTGACAGAGGTGAAACCAACGTCTTAAAAGATTTCTTATATGGGCAATACATAACAGCAGGGAAAATCTTTCAGGACCTTTTGTAACTCCATGTTTCCTTGCAGCGCTTAAAGCAAATTGTCCCCAGCCAGAAAAGAATGAGACAAAGCTCTGGAAAGACAGGAGGCGAGCTATTTTCAGCCATGAGTCTGGAGTGAGACATCCAGGATCTGTTTCAGGCCAGGAGGTGGAGAGGACCGAGAGTGAGATTGACAAGATACATGTGCAAATAACTCGGGCGTCTTACCAAAAGGGGTATCAAACACTTGGCAATGGTTTGCTCAGCAGCTGGACATTTGGAAGGGTATCGGGTGTTGGGCTGTTCTGTGCCTGGGAAAAGGATGGTGGGAGGGCGGGATAGAGCAAATCAAACGTTGGGAGGGACTGGAGAAAGTAGATGCAGCAATGGGCATGCGAACGACCGTCTTCTAAGAGCTGGAGATTTATTTTGCAGACAAGGTGTTTGTCACACACACAAAAGGGGTGCTGAGGTGATGGGAGCCAAAGACAAAGAAGAGGTGGTTGTGACTCTCTCTGGAGGAGGGCCCTGGGGCTTCCGCTTACAGGGAGGCTCTGAACAGAACAGACCCCTCCAAGTATCCAAGGTAAGATCTTCTAGCTCTCTGGAGAGGACACAGACACTGGGGAAACCGATGGGAATCGGTTTGCTCCATTCCAAGCCATTTATTTTCAGGACTCCCAACAGTCTTCCCTGGAGTTTAAATGTCTGCGTTTATTGCATATGCAAATTATTCTACATTTCAAATAAATGTGCTGTTGTGCCGAAGCCCATATGATCTCTGCAGCCGGGGTTTTTATTCCCATGCTACTAGTTTTGTTAGCTGAGGAAGCACATTTTAAAATTTAATCTTCAAAGACTGAAAGTAATGTGCTAAATAAGAACCCCAAATTCACTATTTTATTGTAAAATGTATTTAAAGTCTTTTTTCCAATTACAAGTTACAACTACTGTAAAAAATGATAGATGTTAAGAAGTACCTTAAAGTATTTTGCAATTTTTCTTACGCAGAGGGGATTATCTCTTCCAAATAATATCTACTGTAATTAGTATATCTTCCAAATCTATAGTTCAAGATTTAGTGCAATATTTTTATGCCCTTACATTTTTCGACTCAAACTCAGCTGTTTAACCTACCAGGTTTTTAAAAATTGTGTCAAAAATACCCAAACATGTATAGTCATTTTCAAGACATCTAAAAAGTCTTGAAAATAAAAATGAACTTTAAAGAAGGCACTGGCAATATTGCTTGAATTCCAGAGTCCTTTGCTCCTCACCAGTATAATAAAAATGTTGGGAACTCACTGATGAGTTCGTGCCTTGAAAGTTGTTTAGGAAAGTTGAGAACTTTTAAACTGGATCTGGATCTTCCGTGGAATCAAATTAATCTTGTATGCATATGCTATATCCACATCATCTTAAAATTAAACCACTCTGAAACCAATGCAATATGTAAATCTTGTCTTATAAAAGCGAAATTGTTTCTAATAGAACTTAGGGTGACGGTGTAATACTAGTGATATCAGAGCTGCACTGTACTGCCTAATGTTTTCTCTTCAATGAAGTATCAGAAGATTTATCAGAAAAGAATAATATCTGTTGAGTGCATGTTTATTGCCATATTGCTTTCTATCAATGAATCTATAGAGGCTGCCAACAGCAGATCTGTAGATCTATTTCAATTAATAATAAACATGCAAACAACCTATAAGTGATTCTAAAATCATTAGCTGTAAGATCCTTAGGAAATATGCATTAAACGTTGTGGTAACACAAACATTTCTTCAATAACTGACCAAAGAATACTTCCACTACTATTCTCTAATGTCACCTAATTTCAGAACTGAAATGAAGCTGAGCATAAATGAACTGTTCTCGCCATTTTAGTTATGGGGATGTGATGGGTCCTTTTCTTCTGAGAATTAGCAGCTCACTGAAAATTGGCAATCAATTAGAAGTTCTTTTTTGGCAAAAGGTGAGTGGAGATATCTCAGCCAATTTATAACCACTGCCAATAAGCGAGGGCCTCATCGTATCTCCTTAGTTTCAAGTCAAAAAATCCACCACACCCATTTTTCTCTCCCTATGAACAAAATCTGTAAATCAAATGTGAATCATCTCATGAGTCCATCATAGTTTGTATGGCTTAGCTTAATAATCCCATTTTATCCACCTTGCCATGATGATGAGAGAAAGTAGAAGGCAGGATGAGTCAGGGGACTTACAGACCAAACTATTTATAACTGTTGTCCTACTTTTTTATTTTTTATTTGTAAACTTTTATTTGTAAACTAATGAAATTTAAGTTAAAGTTATAATTGTTATTGAATTGTAAACGTCTTGTTACTGCTGCTTCTCCCATCTTTTTTTTTTTTTAGTGCGGTAAAAAAAAGTTTTTTACTTTACTTGCATTAAGAGCAGAAATAATATCCTTTTTTCTGCAAATATGGATAGGAAATACATATTGTCCTGTTTGGGGGTGTTGGAGGAAAAGTCTTCATCACGGTTCAGTCCAAGGCGGGAATAAACAACATAGCAACTGCTTTAGAAAGAAAGCTGCAATTTGAAGAGGATAGCCAGACAGAAAGATGGGTCTGGCAGAGAAGAGAGAGCACATGTAGGGAGTGGGTTTTTATACCCTCTGGGGCTCTTGAGGTTGTTTCCTGTTCCTGTTTGAGGCTTTGTATTTCCTGTGTCATGTATTCTGACTTGAGTGTGCCCCCTTGGCATCTGTGGGTTAATCCTATTATGTCCGGTCTTAGAGTTTGGGTGGGATATGTAGATTTTAGGTGTCCTTGTCTTCTTAATGTTCTAGCTGGGGGTTTCCAACCTTCCTGGATTATTTACATCTGCATTTCTACAGAGCTGGTTTCTGCTGGGGGGAGGGAGACTTGGGGCTACTAAGAAAATTGGGCATGCTTTTCTGCCTCTTTAAGATCCTTTGAGGAAATATATTTTTCTGCCCTTTTCATATTTCCTTCTCTGGGGTGGGGTGGGCTGACTTCCCACAGGGGTCAGGATTGAGGACTGGGAGCTGTGAAGATGTAATTCCCCTGTAAAAGTTGTGAAGGCAACGTAGTGAAAGTCTACTTGAGGAAGCCATTTGCTGCAACCATCCACCAATCCAGAACTGGCATCAGAGTAGTCAGGCTCTTTGAGGCAGGTCTGCAGGACCAAGGTAAGACTGTGGTCCAGGCAGAAAAGAGTCCTGTGCAAAAAGATCTGCCAGGCAATTAAGGTTCAGGGGATAAAAGGATTACATTGCACACCCTAACGATGGAATGACTGCTCTCAAGCAAGCTATACTGGAAGCTGCTGCTCTCTTATCTTCTCAGCTGCAAAGGCAATCAAGTTGCCCTTTAGTTCCCTTAATGTTTGTCTCTTGAAACTGAGCACTTGAGCACTCACTGGCCACCTGATGTTGTTGCTGTTGCTATCACCTGCTTAGCTGTTTTTTTTCCCCTCCTCCTCCCCCTCCTCCTTCTCCCCACCGCCTCCTTTTTCGCTCAAGGGACTGATTCTGGCCCAGGCTAAGCGCTGGCCTGGTTTATTTAGATACAAGGTTTCAAACTGCCAGCCCATGGGCCTGATGCGTCCTCCATAAGCCGCACCCACCCCATTGCCGGCAATGGCAAAACCGTCCCGATACCTTGCGTGACGTCACATGACGTCGCGAGTTTGACATGTCTCCCATAGAGTATTTCAGCCTCTCTTTCCATCCAAGAAGCCTTCCGTGATATATAAGAGGTCATGGAAAGGAGAATGTTTCGCATTACCTGGGCCTTGGGTTTCGCATAGGATGCTGATCCTAACAAGGTTTTGTCCGACTTTGCCCATTTTTCTGAGTTTTGCATGACACACGGGATTAATCAAACAGCCAGGTTTAGCACAACAAATGAAACTGAAATATGGTTGGCTAGTTTGTGGCTTAGTGTTACGTGAAAAGAGCCTGGCTTTATTGGTACTCATAATTTACATCTTGCTTTGTTTCGTGTTATTTTGTCACCTCTTCTTTTTTTTTTTTTTTTTTTACCAAAATCTTTCAAAAAGTATAAGCAAAAATGTTTCATGCTAACCAGTGGTGGGATTCAAATATGTGAACAACCGGTTCTCTGTGTGGATGCCGCTTCTGGAAGTTCATTCTGGGCTTGGGCAACAAAAAACAACAGGCAGAGGCACCGGGAGGGGGGGGAAGCACATCATCTGGCCCACCAGATGCGCCACAAAGCTGCCTGGTGCATCATGGCTGTGGACGAGCAAAGATAGACGGTGGGACCAAGTGGGCAGGTACCTGCCTGGTGCACGAAGCGGGCCAGATTGTGTGCCTCCCCCCCTGCGCCTCTGCCTCCCCCTGTTGCTTGGAGGGTTGGCGCAGCAGTTGCAGCGTTCAGACTCACCTGCACTGCGCAGCTCCAGAGTGTGCTGGCCAAGGGGCCAGCGGGCTGCCAGCGGGCTGCAGCTGCTGCCGGACACTGTTGCCCCTCGTGCACTCACTGTTGCCCCTCACTTCCTGTACAATTAAAGCATCATCCCAAATAAGCTCTAATGGGTCTTTCGAAGCAAAAAAAGCAATGTCATGTAGGAGATAGGAGAGAATTTGTCAGTTTTGCTCCACAAGCCAAGAAACAATGTGTTTGGCCATGCTAAAGAATTTCCAGTGATAAGATCTCTTCCACAGTGGAACACTTGCCTTATGAGACGAATTTTTCATCACTGAAGATTTATTTAAGAAGAGTTTGAATGGCCTGAATTAATTCTGGGCAAAGATTTGGACTGGAGGATTTCAGACGTCTTTTCTAAATTTATATTCTCTGATTCTTAAGTCTTTTTTCACAGACATTGCCAGGCAAGTTATCTTTTAATTCTGTACCAGTGCATTTGAATTATTTTGCCTAAGTAAATAAATTATTTTGCATTTATTGCGTTTTTGAAACTTAAGTCAGATGATAGATTTTAAATACTAATTTCTGTTGATAGTATTTTAATTTGGAATCTTACACTGAGCAGGGCATAGATTTCCTGACCCAAATGACTTTTCCATTAAGAGGGATGGAATGCCATGATATTTGTCAATTATATTATTGTCCATTAATGGTTATTATACATAATTGTCACTATGTGGATACTTTCTTTTGCTTAAATTTATTTTCCTTTGCCTTCTCTGCTCACCTGGCCTCATCATGTATATGATGATGATGTTATCTGTTTAGTTGAGTCCGACTCCTGGAGATTCTGTGGGCCAGGTATCTCCACATCTTCTGATCTTGCACTATTTCTTTGAGTTTTTTTCTGCTCTGGCTGATGGCAGTTTTTATAGTGTATAGCCACCGTGTTCTTTGACGTTGTGGTTTCCTTTTACTCCTAACTCTTCCCAACATAATTGCTTCCTTCAATGAATTCCCCCACATGACATGGCCTAAGTAAGTGAGCTGTCATGTCTATATATTTTTCAATTTAGTTTTACTTTATATATCTGCTAACATTTTATTTATTTATTATTTATTATTTTGACTTATATGCCACCCTTCTCCTCAGACTCAGGGCGGCTCACAGCAAGTAATACAAGTACAAAATATAAATCAATTAAAATAACAGTATACAATATAAAAGCTATAAAACTATACCCACTCATACAACATACAGTCCCAATCAAAGGCCCGGGGCAGAGCGCAGCTCACACACCCCAAGCCTGTCTGCATAGATGTGTTTTTAAGAGTTTTCGGAAAGCTAGGAGGGAGGGAGCAGTACGAACCTCTGAGGGAAGTTGGTTCCAGAGGGCTGGGGCAGCAACAGAGAAGGCCCTAACCCTAGGTCCCGCCAAACGGCACTGTCTAACAGACGGGACCCGTAGGAGGCCAACCCTGTGTGCCCTAACCGGTCGCTGGGATTCATGGGGCAGAAGACGGTCCCGCAAGTATCCTGGCCCATTGCCATATAGGGCTTTATAGGTCATAACCAACACTTTGAATTGTGTTCGGAGACCAATTGGTAGCCAGTGCAGCTCACAGAGGGCTGGAGTGATATGAGCATGTCTTGGGAGACCCAAGACGGCTCGCGCGGCCGCATTCTGAACTACTTGGAGTCTCCGGACATTCTTCAAAGGTTGTCCCATGTAGAGAGCATTACAGTAGTCGAATCTTGAGGTGACAAGGGCATGGGTGACTGTGAGGAGTGACTCCCGGTCCAAATAGGGCCGCAACTGATGCACCAGGCGAACCTGGGCAAATGCCCCCCTCGCCACAGCCGAAAGATGGTATTCTAAACTTAGCTGTGGATCGAGGAGGACACCCAAGTTGCAAACCCTCTCCGACGGGGATAAAACTTCCCCTCCCAGAGTGATGGATGGACAGATGGAATTGTCCTTGGGAGGCAGAACCCATAGCCACTCCGTCTTGTTGGGATTGAGTCTGAGCTCTAATCCACAAAAGGTTAAACCACAATGTAATAATAGTCATATTACAGAAGACTCTTTTTGTTATTTGTGAGATTGGATGCTTCCAGTCTCAGTTTTTCTCAGAGCCTTGTATCTAAGTCAGGCCATTTCATTGAGGAAGTTATGAGTATCCAAATAAGTCACTTTGCATTCATAATTCTGGTGGGTTTTTCACAGTTGATTCCATGCTTTCCATTTATCACAGATAATAAAAGGTCAAGAAGGAATAGTTCTGGAGTGTGTATGGGTTCCATGAGGGGATGTCAAAAAGTCAAGAAGATGTTCACAACCATGTGATTCAGGACATCTAAAGGGGGGGGAATTTTACCTGTGCAGTTACAGCTGCCATCTTGGCAGTTTTGACTTTCCTCCCCCTGCATGGAGTCCCCTCTGAGTGTACTCTTTCTATCTGCTTGAGTGCCTCATCAGGCTTTACATGGCATGTCAAGAGCGCTATTCCAGAAATGGGGGGAGTGGGAAGTTTGTCGTGAGGAAAGAACTCCCATTTTGTCTATAGGCTCTGTCCATTCCAAAATATTCCGAACCAAACTCTGAAAAATTTGGCTCAAGGTGTCCTAAAGGGGATGCTGGTGGGTTGCTTGTCACTCTGGGGGCTGCTCTTTCTTTAATCTTTTTTTTTTAAAAAAAACCTATAAGAATAATCAAGATTTGGGGAACCCGAGTCTATTGTGGAAGAGTGTTGGAAGAAAAATCCAGTCTGGTTCCAAGCCTGGAGAAAGACGCTGGAAATAAAATGGAGGCAGGCTGCTGGAAAGAAGATCTCTGTTTATTTGAGAGCCAGAAACTAAAGTCACAGCAGCATGTTTCTGGGATGGCTGACAAAATGGAGTTGAGAGTAGATGGGTTTTTATACATTATTTGGGGCTTTGTTTTTGGGATGCCTGTTTATTATGAAATGTACTTTGACCTGGGCTTAAGTGTGCCCTTTTAGTATTCTAATTATTGTTGCCTGACTCCCTTTCTGGTTGGGAGGTCATGCCCTGTCCTTGGAGCTGGGCGGGGAATGTAGATTTAGGGCTCTTTGTTTTTCTAATCCCATCAGCTCCAGCCTTCTGTGGGAGCTGTGGCTGAAGGTGTTTTGGTTATGAATGGGGTGGCCTGGCTTTCTTAATCGGTACAAAATATACCCATTTCTAAAGACTTTAGGCTTCTGCTTGAGCAGTGTTTCTCAACCTTGACAATTTTAAGGCACGTGGACTTCAACTCCCAGAATTCCACAGCCAGCATTGCTGGCTGTGGAATTCTGGGAGTTGAAGTCCACGTGCCTTAAAATTGTCAAGGTTGAGAACACTGTGCTTAAGGCTGTTTTTCCTAGACTTGGGGTTGCTTTCTGCCTTTAAGAACATGTTTCTCCTCTTCTCCTTTAGGGAAAGTATAACAACAACAACAACAACAACAACAATAATAATAATAGTAAAGTTGGCAGGTACCTTGGAGGTCATCTAGTCCAACCCCCTGCTCAGGCAGGAAACCTTACACCATTTCGGACAAATGGCTGTCCAGTCTCTTCTTAAAAACTTCCAGTGTTGGAGCATTCACCGCTTCTGGAGGCAGGCAGTTCCACTGGTTAATTGTTCTAACTGTCAGTTTCTCCAGGTTGCTTCTCTCCTTGATTAGTTTCCATCCATTGCTTCTTGTCCTGCCTTCAGGCGCTTTGGAGAATAGCTTGACTCCCTCTTCTTTGGGGCAGCCCCTGAGATAGTGGAAGACTGCTATCATGTCCCCCCTCGTCCTTCTCATTAAACCAGACCTACCCAATTCCAGCAGCCGTTCCTTATACGCTTTAGCCTCCAGTCCCCTAATCATCTTTGTTGCTCTTCTCTGTACTCTTTCTAGAGTCTCAACACATTTTTTACATCGTGGTGACTAAAACTGGATGCAGTATTCCAAGTGTGGCCTTACCAAGGCATTGTAAAGTGGTATTAACCCTTCACGTGATCTTGATTCTATCCCTCTGTTAATGCAGCCCAGCACTGTGTTGGCCTTTTTGGCAGCTGCAGCACACGGCTGGCTCATATCTAAGTGATTGTCCAGTAGGACTCCGAGGTCCCTCTCACAGTTACTACTATTCTTCTTCTTTTAATATCCCCTAAAATATTTCATTATCGGGGGGGGGCTTCCCACAAGAGCATGGCAAATGATTAATGGTACCTACTGTGACGATATAAAAGCAACAGGAAATTGTCATATTTCATATGTCATAAAGCAGACTGAAACATACATATAAGACTTAGGGAAGGAATCCTCTGTTTGAGTTATATCAAAATGAGCTCCAAAAATATTCTTTTCTTGACATTCATATCAAGAAAGTTTATGTTCTGGGCTCCCATTTATTTGGGCGCAGTCAGGCTGTCATTCCCAAGCAACTCCCTTGCCTGGGCATGCACACGCGATCTGGCTTTGGGGCATTTGGGTCTTAATCAATCCCATTCCTGGCATAGCCATAGACACCCTTGCCCCCTCCTTCACCATTTCATGCTTTGGAGGCCTGGATGCTCTTCCCAGAAAGTTAGGAAAGAAAGGAACAAAAAGGCAGAAGGGCATGCAGTTGGATAAGGCCAGGAGAAGAGCTGCTTGCTTTGCTGTTTGATCTATGATTTCATGTTCTCATTCCACATTTTTTTAAATGTTAAAGGTAGGGGAGGGCAAAGACTGCAAAAGGCCAGGGCTTGTGCTAATGGATGCAGCAGTTGGAATGGGCCATGGCTATTTTAAGACTGCAGCAGGAGATGGACCCCCAGAGGCTGATCAAAGTCCAACAAATTCCTAGCCAGGTCATAGCTCCCAAAACAGATACTTCCACTTTCTTCTCATCTCCATTTTAAACTGATAAGAACAGAGACTACGTGTTGTTGTTTTTTTTTGCTGTAGAGACACTCAGGACTGTGCCAGATGTGAAGCTAAACTCTTGTTAAGAAGCCAATTGCCTTCCATTTCATAGTATTCAGGACACACCGTGGTAATCAAACATCCTAGAACAAAACATATATACATAGCACAATCAATACATCAAGTATTCCCTCTCTTTTTCCCTCAAATAGCATAGTGTATTTAAAATATCCAATTCTAGCTTAAATTTATTCAACCTGAACCTAAGTACAGGTTTCTTTTTTTTTAAATAACATTTTTTATTAATAGATATATATTTGTACATGTAAACCAGGAAAAAATTCAAGTTAACTGCTATTCAACTTAATACAATCGATTTAAATTTATAAACATTCTTCACTCCGTATGTCAAGATTTAACTATAAGCCAGATACATTTTCTTTGATTGGTGTTTCTCTTGTGTGTAGTCTATCCAATGTTTCCAGTCCAACATATATTGTTCATTTGAGCGATCCTTCAAATATGCCGATATTTTAGCCATTTCTGCCAAATTTATGACTTTCAAAGTCCATTCTTCAATAGATGGTAATTCTGGCTTCTTCCAGTATTGTCCCACCATCAGTCTCGCTGCTGTGATCAAGTTCAAAATTAAGTTCGTCTCTGTTATAAGAATTTAAAAACCAATAAAATTTCTTCAAATAATAATAATAATAATAGCTCTGTGGGTGATGATTTTTAATAGGGGCAATTTAATCTACATCGTTGGTCCTGCAATCCAAAATACAATTAGCCCAGGTTGTTATCAAGTTAAAGAAAGTTGAATGCTTTAATGGCTCTTTGCATCTTTAATTATCACTTTTAGCTTGATTGATTAATTGGCTTTCCAGTCTGACTGTATCAATTGTGGTTTCTTCATTAGGACGCCTAGTCATAGAACACAGAGTAAAAGGTTTGGAAGCGACTCTGGAAGTCTGCTACTCCAACTGCCTATTTGAGCAGGAGAATTCTGGATAAAACGTTCTTTAAACTCTTCCGTGATAGAGCACTCACAACTCCTGGAGGCAAGCTGTTCCACTGATTAATTCTTCTGTCAGGAAATTTCTCCTTAATTCTAAGTTGGCTTTCTCTTTGTTAAGTTTCCATCCATTACTTCTTCTCTTGCCCCCAGGTGCTTTGGAGAATAGATTGCCCCTCTTCTTTATGACAGCCTCTCAAACATTGGAAGACTGCTATCATGTCACCCCTAGTCTTTCTCTTCATTAGACTAGCTAGCGTACCAAGTTCCTACAACTGTTCATCATAGGTTTCAGCCTAAATCATCTTTATTTTATTTATTTATTTATTTTAATTAAATTTTTATGCCGCTCCTCTCCAAAGGACTCGGAGCGGCTAACAACATAAACAAAAGAACATCACAGAGTTTAAAATCAAAAAGCAATCTACAAAACGTTTAAACCCCCCCCCAAACACATTCATAATTCACACGCAATCACAGTCATCCCCAGGCCTGCCGGCATAGATAAGTTTTTAGATTCTTCCGGAAGGCCGGGAGAGTGGGGGAAATGCGGACTTCAGGGGGCAGTTGGTTCCAGAGGGTGGGCGCCACAACAGAGAAGGCCCTCCCCCTAGGACCCGCCAGACGGCATTGTTTCACTGACGGGACCCGGAGGAGGCCGACCCTGTGCGCTCTCACCGGTCGAAGGGAAGTATGTGGCAGAAGACGGTCCCGTAAGTATCCTGGTCCAATGCCATGAAGGGCTTTATAGGTGATAACCAACACTTTGAATTGCGCTCGGAGACCAATAGGCAGCCAGTGCAGCATGCGGAGAGTTGACGAAATGTGGGCCCGACGAGGCAGGCCCACAACTGCTCGCGCAGCTGCATTTTGCACTAATTGTAGTCTCCGAACACTCTTCAAGGGTAGCCCCATGTAGAGAGCATTGCAGTAGTCGATCCTCGAGGTGACAAGGGCATGTGTGACTGTGAGTAGAGACTCCCGGTCCAAATAAGGGCGCAACTGGTGAACCAGGCGAACCTGGGCAAATGCCCCCCTTGCCACAGCTGACAAACGATGTTCCAATGTCAGCCGTGGATCGAGGAGGACTCCCAAGTTGCGCACCTTCTCCGAGGGGTTTATAACTTTACCCCCCAGGGTAATGGAAGGACAGATTGAAATGTCCGTGGGAGGCATCACCCACAGCCACTCTGTCTTGTCAGGGTTGAGCCTCAATCTGTTAGCACCCATCCAGACCCTCACAGCCTCCAGACACCAGCACATCACCTCAACCGCTTCACTGATTTGGGCAGGAGTGGAAATGTACAGCTGAGTATCGTCAGCATACTGATGGTATCTCACTCCATGCCGATGAATGATCTCTCCCAGTGGCTTCATGTAGATATTAAAAAGTAGGGGGGAGAGAACAGACCCCTGAGGCACCCCACAAGGGAGTGACCTAGAGGTGGACCTCTGACCCCCCCACTAACACCGACTGCGACCGACCAGAGAGATAGGAGGAGAACCACCGTAACACGGTGCCCCCCCACTCCCACTCCCTCCAGCTGTCGCAGAAGGATACCATGGTCGATGGTATCGAACGCCACTGAGAGGTCAAGAAGCACCAGGACAGAGGACTGGCCTCCATCCCGGGCCCTCCAGAGATCATCCATCAGAGCGACCAAAGCAATTTATTGCTCTCCTCTGCACACTTTCCAGAGCCTCAGCATCTTTTTTCTATTAGTGGTCACCAGAACAGGATGCAGTATTTCAAGTGTGGCCTCACTAGTGCGATATAAAATAGCAATAGCATTTAGACTTATATACCGCTTCGCAGTGCTTTACAGCCCTCTCTAAGCAGTTTACAGGGTCAGCTTATTGCCCCCAATCATTTGGGTCCTCATTTTACCGACCTTGGAAGGGTGGAAGGCTGAATCAACCTTGGTGCTATCATTTCATGAGAACTTGAAATTATCCTTCTATTGATGCAGCCTATGGATGTGTTGCCTTTTTTTGTCAACTGTGGCACACTGCTGGGTCATACCTGTGGTGGTCTACTAGGACACCTAGATCATTGCACTGATGATGTTACCTCATTTGGATAATGAAACAACCAAGCTCAGAGAGCACCAAGGACTCTTCATTTTAACCCCGAGCTATAAATATTCTCCTATATCCCTTTCGCTGTTACTGCTGTTGAACCAGATACCACCCATTTCTCTACCTGTGCATTTGGTTTTTCTTGCCTAAGTGCGAAACCTTACTTTTCTCACCACTAAATTGCATTTTGTTGGGTAGGGCCCAGAATTCAAGTCTGTCAAGGTCCTTCTGAATCTTGAATCTATCTTCTAAAGCAGACATGTCAAACTCGCGACATCACGTGACGTCGCGTGACTTATTGGAGCTTTTTCCCCATTGCCGGCAAGGGGGTGGGCGTGGTTTCCTGGTGACGCATCCGGCCCACGGACCAGCAGTTTGACACCCCTGTTCTAAAGCATTGGATATTTTCTCCAGGTTGGTGTTGCCTGCAAATTTGATGAGTTCGACATTTGTAATTTGTGCTTTTAACCTTACTTCGGCTGAAAGCTTTTCTAAAGCCTTTTGTTAACAGCGTAACTTAGAATTTGTTGCCAGGGCTTCTATTAGTGCCCGCCATTTTGGAAGTATAGTTTTGGGGTTCTCCCAACATTAGCCTGATAATGTCTAGGAAATCCAGATTACCACTAGATCAGTGATGGTGAACCTTTTAGAGACCAAGTGCCCAAAGACCAGCCCATCCCCACCCTGCCTGCCACCCTGTGCCCCGCCTGCCTGCAGGGCCACCCGCCTCCACGGCCCACTGCAACAGATCGCCCAGGCAGCTCAGCAGCGCCATGGGGGCCATACCCTCCATCTGTGCCTTGCAGCATCATCTGTGCATGACGGAGTGTGAGGGCAGAGTCTTGTCCCCGCTACCCGGCTGCCATGTCCTTGGCTGCACTGCTCTCCGCGGCCGCACCCAGGGGTGACTCTCCTCCAGGGTGGGCTGCTGGTAAGAGGGCCATGGGGGGAGGCAGGGCTGAGGCGAAGGCACACGTGCCCACAGAGAGGGCTCTGAGTGCTGCCTCTGGCACGTGTGCCATGGGTTCACCACCACTGCACTAGATGATGGCAAAGCTTTAGATATTTCCCTAACCTTATGCTGCCAGGTACAATAAAGGTATGCTGTCCAACTATTTTGCTAGATTATCCTGTCTCAGAAGATCAGACCATCAGAGTTCAGTTCAGTCCACCTGGCCCTGTTCTTTTCAGAATTCCAAGCTAGAAATTAGGAAACAGTGAGTTTTAATCCTGCTTTAGGCATAAAAGTTAGTCAGATGATCTTGGACCAGCTACTATCTCTCACCCCAATCCAATTTGTTGTGTGCAAAATAGGAAATATTCACCACTTTTGAGTTATTTATAAAATAAATAATTAAAGTGGAATTAAAAAAAAAATCCCAAAAAACGTTGGGACCTTATGCCATGGCAGATTCTTGGGGGATTGATTCAGCAAAGCTTAAAACATCCGCTGATTCTGCATAAAGCCAAAACACAACGTGCGAAATGGTACTATTTAGAAAGCAAGTCTTTTTGCTTTTAATTTGGCTGTTTAAAAAGTGATGTCCGTCTGGTTCCAGCTTCTTTCGGTTTTTATTCTCTGGCTGGTGTTGGCTTCGATGGGGTCTGTCATTTTGGTGACCTCGTTTCCTTTTAGCTCTGACCATTCTGAGCAGAACTTCCTCTTCCAGTGAGTTTGTTTGTGTGACATGGCCGAAATAAGTAAGGCGGAATTTTGTGATTTTTGCCTTTCGGCAATATGTCTGGTTTTATACGTTCCAGTAGTTCCTTGTTTGTCATCTTTGCATCCAAGGAATGTGCAGGTGCCTCCTCCAACACTACAGCTCAAATGAATGGATTTGCGTCCTGCCATTTAAAAAACACTTCAGGGGCAAAAGCAAAGGGATATCAAATGAGAATGGCTCCAACTCCCATGAGTTGACATCAAGTGCTCGCCCCCCCACCCACGGTAGACTATGGTCTCTGGGTTGGCCAATAAAGCAGATCTTTTTTTTCCCCTCCAATCTTTTTTATTAATTTTTTTCATCAATATATGTTAATTTTTCCAATCAACAAGTTGTCTGAAATTTGCTAAACTAATACATGTTCAATTCCTAATCCTTTCTTCTTTTCTCTAACCAAGAATAAAATAAATTCCAAATTTGATAATAGTCTGTATCTTCTTTGTCTTTCAGCCTCATAGTTAATCTGTCCATCTCTGCACATTCCAAAATCTTCCTGATTATTTCTTCCTCTGATGGCAATCCTTCATTCTTCCAGTATTGTGCAAAAATTATTCTTGCTGCTGTGGTAATATGTAGAGTTAAATATAATTTCTGCTTATTAGTCTTTTCAGACATGATGCCTAGTAAAAAAAATTCAGGTTTAAAATCCACTTGTTCATCCAATATTTTTTCTAACCACATATGTATATTTTTCCAATAAGCCTTTGCCTTCCCGCATGTCCACCAAATATGATAATACGTGCCTATATTATGTTTACATTTCCAACATCTATCTGACATATTTTTAAACATTTTTGCTAATCTTGCTGGTGGAAGGTGCCATCTATAAAACATTTTATACAGATTTTCTTTGTATGAAGTTGACATTGTTAATTTATAGTTTCTCTCCCATAACATTTGCCATTTTTCTAATTCTATGTTATAACCAAAAAATTTTGCCCATCTTATCATTGTTTCTTTCAATTGTTCACTTTCCATATCTAAAATTAACAAAAAATTATACATTTTCTTAATCAATTTCTCATCTGAGGTTAACAAAATCTTATCAAACACAGTTTGATCCTTATAAAATCCATACATTTTTACATCTTTTTCGTATCTATTTAGTATCTGTAAATGTGGCCACTAGGATAGGTTAATTCCTAAATTTTCCAATTCTTGTTTAGATTTTAATTTCCCATGAATATCTAAGGTATCTTTATATGTCCATACTTTCTCAAAATCCACTAGATTCGGATGTATAAATGCCTCCATCGTTGACAACCACCCTGGAATTTTAAGATATATTTTAGCTTTAATTTTTTCCCATACTGCTAATAAGGCATTTCTTCTAAAATGATTTTGAAAATACTTATGAACTCTGTTTTTCCCATACCATAAAAAAGCGTGCCACCCCAATTGTAAGTCATGTCCTTCTAAATACAATAACCTTTTATTTCTGAGTGTTATCCACTCTTTCACCCATGTTAACACCGATGCTTGATAGTACAATGTCCATTCTGGCAGCCCCAAACCTCCATTTTCCTTAGCATCCTGTAATGTTTTCATCTTAATTCTAGCTTTTTCCCCCTGCCAAATAAAATTCAAAACCAATGAATTTAAATTTTGAAAAAAATTTCTCTCAAGTTTTATCGGAATTGTTTGAAATAAAAATAAAACCTTTGGCAACACATTCATTTTTACTGTAGCAATTCCTCCTAATATTGATAATTGGAGATTTTTCCATCTTTCTAAATCTAGTTTTATTTGCTTCAATAATTTTATGTAATTATCTTCTTTTATTGACGAACATCTAGCTGAAAGGTAGATACCTAAATATTTAACTTTTTTCACTATTTGTACCTCTGTTTTCTCTAATATTTGTCTTTTTTGTTTATCTGTAAGGTTCTTTACTATTACTTTGGTTTTATCTTTATTTATTTTTAATCCTGCCACTTCTCCATATTCTTCTATCTTTCCCCATAGTTTAGGAATCATCTCTAAAGGTTCTTCCAAAATAAATACTAAATCATCGGCAAATGCTTGTAGTTTATATGTTTCATCTTTTACTTTCAATCCTTTAATTTCTGTGTCTTGCCTTATCCTTCTATTTAATACTTCCAAAGTAAAGATAAATAATAATGGAGATAGTGGATACCCTTGTCTCGTGCCTTTTCTTATCTCAAAGCTCTCAGTATAATCTCCATTCACTATCACTTTTGCTGTCTGATTACTATATATTGTTTTTATCGTATTTGTAAAATTCTTTCCAAAATCCATTATTTGTAATTGTTGGACCATAAATTGCCAAGAAACATTATCAAACGCTTTTTGGGCATCCAAAAACACTAATGCTAATTGTTTCCCTGGGTGTAATTCATAATATTCTAATACGTCCATTATCACCCTTAAATTATTTTTGATCTGTCTCTTTGGTAAAAAGCCGTTTTGATCTGGATGTATAAACTCCACTAAGTATCTTTTCAGTCTTTCTGCCATTATTGAAGTAAAAATTTTATAATCCACATTGAGTAATGAAATCGGTCTATAATTCTTAATATATATCAAATCTGAGCCTTCTTTTGGTATCAAAGTAATATTTGCTTCTATCCATGTATTTGGAAGTTTAGCCTCTAACAGTAATCCATTGCAAACCTTTTTCAGTGGTTCGCTTAATATATCTTGTAGATTTTTATAGAGTTCCGCCGGTAGCCCGTCTGGACCTGGTGTTTTCCCGTTCTTTTGTCGCTAATAAAGTAGATCTTGCCTAATGTCAGATCTACCTCCATTCAAATCCCAAGAAAGGGGGAAAAAAAACAACTCCGTGGATTTAGAGAAGAGGTACAGAATGAACTGATAGCAGGAAAAGCAGGTCAAGATCTGAGTAAAATCTGCATGAAAGTTATACATTGAAAGTCACCCCAAATCCCTCCCTTTCTCGTGGGAACACACCAGCTCACTTCCCCACCCCAAATGCCAACCCCCACCCCATTTCTATGGCAGCCGAGGGCAAGCAAGCTGGAAATCTGGCTGACACCTGATCTGTAGGACTGACAAACCCTCAGTGTGACAACCGTATGAGCAAGAGTTGTCTTACTATTGTGTATGCCCACGTGCCAGGGTACCTCTGACCTCTGTCCATATTTCTCCGTTGGCTGTCATTGTCTCTCCTGTGAAGCTTTTCTAAAGGCAATGACCAGTAACATCTTTGCCTATTCAGCTTCTATTTGTGAATTTTTTTTACCTGAGTACTTGGTAATGGTAGCTTTTCCATGTTATGTTTTAAAATATTTTGATAGTTAAAATAGCTTACCACCAGCAACAGGTTTTAGGACATTGTGTTACTGGCAATACCTAGACATTATATAACATCCATCCATCCATTCATTTTATTCATTCATTCATTCGTTCATTCATTTTATTTATTCATTCATTCATTTTATTCATTCATTCATTTTATTCATTCATTCATTCATTTTCTTGCTCAGATTGAGTTTCCCAAAGTCAACGTGAGAGAGGAGTGCATTGTAATGGCCAAGTCAGAGTGTGGTAAAAATGATCACGCGAGTGGCCCTGATGCTATGATGGAAACGTCCCCCATTTTAAATGGGAGACATAAAAATGGGCAGAACTTGCACCACAGCATCACAGCCACTATCTTGATTTTATTTTTTATCATACCCTGTGGATATACCTAACTGGGCCTCACTCATTCTCTCACTCCCTGTTGAAAGGTTGACTAAGTGATGGAGGCGCTTGTGGATTGCTGATCCCTACTTCACTTCCCTTTTTCTAGATTCGCAAGAGAAGTAAAGCGTGTCGTGGGGGACTAAGGGAAAATGATGAACTTGTATCCATTAACGGAAAACCATGTGCTGGCCTCTCCCATGCCACCACCATGCAGATCATCGACTCTTCCAGTAGCACCCTCAGCATCGTCGTTAAAAGGTAAGGGAAGCACCAGTGGGACTGAGTGAAGGACGGATTACTCAAACCATTTGGATAAATTGAGTCTTTTTTAACCGGAACAGCACCATTAAATGTTTTTCGTAAAGTTCTGATGGAATCATACCTGATTTCACAAATGCCACCAATTATCTCTCTCTTCCACTCAGGCGAAACCGCCCATAGTACAAAGCAGTGCCTGGGTTCTGTTCTGATATTTATTATACACAGTGGTGGGATTCAGCCGGTTCGGAGAAACGGCTGGCTTCTGGAAGTCCAGTCTAGGCCTCGAAGGCCTCTTAGGCCTAGAACGGCCCACTGGAAGTGCATGGATGCCACTTCCGGAAGTCTGTTCTAGGCCTCAGAGGCCTGGAGGAGGCCTCCCAGGCCTGGAACGGCCCACCGTAAGTGTGTTGATGCCACTTCTGGAAGTCTGTTCTAGGCACCAGAGGCCTGGAGGAGGCCTCCCAGGCCTAGAATGGCCCACCGGAAGTGCATTGATGCCACTTCCGGAAGTCCGTTCTAGGCCTCAGAGGCCCAGGCCTGCATCATATAATAGAATCAGTTGTTTGAGCTTAAATGGACTCCAGAAGATGGTAGAGGACAGGAAGGCCTGGAGGAACATTGTCCATGGGGTCGCGATGGGTCGGACACGACTTCGCAACTAACAACAACAACAACAACTGATTATACATATTTTGTTGAAACATTCTTACTAGAATGAGATCTATGAGACTCTGATGCATTCAAGCATTCAGGTCTCGGACATTTAGGCACCGATCCTTGGCCACACCCACTTTGCCCCAGCCTCAGCTGATTTACAGCCAATTTTCCTCCTCCGATGGTCTTCCCTCGGCCGTTCTCCAAAGCCTTTGGGCCCCCGGCTCTTTGCCCCTGCCCAGTAGCCCTGATACTGTTTGACCCAGGCCTTTGGCTGCACGGGACAAATAGCACCCAGCCAATCAGGAGTACTGGGGGGCTGACCGAGGGGGCTATGAGGGGGCAGCATGCAATACAATCAGTGGCAGGCTGGGGAAGAAAGGGAAAAAGCTGCAGTGGATGCACAGCTGCTGGGGCAAATGGTAATAATGTGAGGTTGGTGGCACTGCGAGGGAAAGGGAAATAGTTCGAGGCTGCAGGCATTGGGGAGAAAGGTGATGGGACGAGGTTGCAGGTGATGTCAGGGGAAAGAAGACGGCTTGAGGCTGTGGGTGTCAGCAGAGGGAAGGGAGATGGCATGAGGCTGCTGGCGTGGGGGCCCCCCAAAAGGTGATGGCACATGCTGCTGGAGTCAGGGAGTGAATGGTGACAGCATGAGGCTGGTGGCACTGCATGGGGGGAAGGGAGACAGTATGAAGCTGCTGGCGAGGGGGAAAATGATGGCACAAGGCTCCAGGCACTGGGGGGAGGAAGATGACAGCGTGAGGCTGCTGGCTTTGGGGGGTGAAGGGTGATGTGTGGGGGGGGGGGCAGCCGAACTTCCCATTTGGCATCAGGCTGGAAGGATCAGGTGCAGCTTCTCATTTTGATCACCACCACCCCACTGTTGCCTCTGCGCCTGGACTCCTGCCTGATGCCGAACAGGCAGTTCAGCTGCCCCCCCCCACCTAGCATCATCACCCTTCACTCCTGCAGCACCCTCAGCCTCACACTGTCACCTTTCCCCCCAATACCAATAGCTGCATGCCATCACCTTTCCCCAGTGGTGGGATTCAGCCAGTTCGCACCACTTTGGCAGAACCGGTAGCTAATTTTTTGTTGCCCAGGCCCAGAATGGACTTCTGGAAGTGGCATCCACACAGAGAACCGGTTGTTCACAAATTTGAATCCCACCACTGCTGTTCCCCCAATTCCAGCAGCCATGCGCCATCACCTTTCCTCCCCATAGCACCACCAGCCTTGTGCCATCTCCCTTCCCCATCTCCCCAACTCCAGCAGCCATGCGCCACCATACCTCTTGCTCTCTCTCCCAGCCTGCTACCGATCGTACTGCATGCTGCCCCCTCACAACCCCTTTGTTCACCCCCTGTGCCATTACTGCCCCCCAGTTGGCTGGGGGCTATTTGTCCTGTGCAGCCAAAGGCCCGGGTCAAACAGTGTCAGGGCGAATAGGCAGGAACAAAGCGCAAGATGTGGAGGGCAGGGGCCCATTGGCTTTGGAGAATGGCGGAGGGAAAGCCAGCAGAGGAGGAAAGATGGCTGTAAATCAGCTGAAGTAGATGGCTGGGGGCAAAGGGGGCATGGCCAAGGGTCAGTGTCTAAACTTCCCATTCTGTGTGGCCCACTGGGTGGGTGTGGCTGCGGTGGTCACGGCAGACTGGGGGGCATGGCCACCTCAATATTGCTTGTGGGGGATTAGTAGGTCCCTGTCGGTGTTCTGTCTCAGCAAATCGTTAAAAATCTTTGAGATGAAGATATATTGCATAATCTAATACATATCATGAACATTACTTTTAAACATATTTGATAAACCTCTTGCTAAAAGCTCCTGTGGAAAGTTAGCAATCATAGGAAAAGGAGCCTTGCAGGTGACACAGCTGATCAAGTGATTAAGTAAGAAACAAATAGGGAATGAGAAGAGGTGTGGCGTCATTCGAGCCGGCAGCTGCCAACGTAAAATTGGTACAGCTGGTGAGTTGCGGAGGTTCCTAGCAGCAAAGCCGAGAAGAGCGATTCTATTTCAAACAAATTCTGCTCTAGCCACACATTCTTTGTCTGTCTCTTTCTCTCCCCCCACCTCCCCAATATCCATGGAAGATCCATGGCAACATTACAAATGTCTGTAAATCATGGTATGGCGTGTTGCCAATTCTCCAATATAAGCGATGCTGGAAGGAGGTACTTACTTCCACAATTGAGCCCAACATTTCTCTGGTGAAGTGAGACATTTGTTAAGTGCATTTTGCTCCATTTTATGACCTTTCTTGCCACCCTTGTTCAGTGACACATTGAAGTTGATAAGTTAGTAACCCAGTCGTTAAGGGCATCTTGTTTCCCCACTGATTTTACTCGTCAGAATGTCGCAAAAGAGGATCACATGATCATGGGGATGCTGCATAGGTCATAAGTCCCATTTTTCAGTGCCATTGTAACTTTTGAACAGTCACTGAATGAATAGTTATAAGTCTAGAACAGTGGTTCTCAACCTGTGGGTCGGGACCCTTTTGGGGGGGTCACATGAGCCTTTCACAGGGGTCGCCTAAGACCATCGGAAAACACATATTTCCAACGGTCTTAGGCAGGGCTTGTCAACCACCTTCTCTCCCTCCCCCCCCTCTGCTCCACCTCACTTTGTGGAAAATATGCTGCTTGGGGGCAGTCTGCACGAACTCTACCAAATGTGCCCTGCAGGGGGCGCATGAAGAGCGCAGGCACAGAGCAAGGCCCCGCCCTCCCCAGAGACTCATTGTGCAGAACCAGATTGACTTCTTCTCATGCATGCAGGTTAGCAATGGGGAGGCCACCACAGCACCCAACTCCTGCGCCCATCAGCCGGGAGGTCTGGCGACAGCCACCGGTCTCCTTTGCCACCCCACCCATCCTCGACTCCTCCTCCGCCCGTTCATGTCGAGCCCGCTGGGGCTTGACAGGGAGAGAGGGAGGGAAGGAGGAAGGGACTAAAGGGAAGTGAAGGAAAGGAAGAAAAGAAGGAAGGAAGCGACAAGGGGAGGGAAGGAAGGCAGGCACCCACCCCAGTCCCATCCTAGAGACCCACAGATTCCCCCCCACAGGCACTCTGCAACCTGAGTGATCAGCTGGCCACGCCCCCTAGCCATTGATCACATGACCCTGGGACACTGTGAATGTCATAAGTATGAATCAGTTGTCAAGCATCCGAATGTAAATCACATGACCCTGGGGATGCTGCAACAATCATAAGTATGAAAAATGATCATAATTCGCTTTTTCAGTGCTGTTGTAACTTCTAACAGTCACTAAGCGAATTGTTGTAAGTTGAGGACTACCCATACTTTCCCATTTTTTCCTCTTTTTTTTGGTCAAGTTTTTGATACCCCTCGGCCAGCTGGATGGGGGGGTTGGGGGTCACCACAGCATGAGGAACTGTATTAAAGGGTCGCGGCGTTAGGAAGGTTGAGAACCACTGGTCTAGAACTACTTGTACAATATTGCATGGAAGTTATGAAAAGCAACAGAGAAGCTTCCCTGAATATAAAATGATAGAATTTGAAGGCCATCTTGCCCCGCGGGTTTTGAGTATAGCACTGGTTCAGGGTAGTGATCTAAATGAAAGAATTCCAGACAGACAGCTACAGAGTTCCCTCTTGAAGTAGAAGAGTTTATCCAAGCAAAGCGAAACCCATTGTCCTTCTGAGTAATTGAACTCTTATAAGCAGGAACGTTTTCCTATCTATCACTTGGAATCTGCCTTTCCGCAGTCCAAACCTCATGAAACAATGGTTGGAAATTGACCAAAGAGAAGCAATCTGGAATTAAGGAGAAACTTCCTAACAGTGAGGACAATTAGCCAGTGGAACAGCTTGCCTCCAAAAGTCGTGGGCACTCTATCACTAGAGGATTTTAAGAAGAGACTGAATGATCACTTGTATGAGATGGTATAGATTCCCCTGCTTGAGTAGAGGGCTGGACTAGATAGAATAGCAGAGAAGGACCAGGGGTGACATAATAGCAGTGTTCCAATATTTGAGGGGCTGTCGCGGAGAGGAGGGAGACAATCTATTTTCCATAACACCTGAATGCCAGACAAGGAACATTGGATGGAAACTGATCAAGGAGAGATTCTACCTAGATATAAGGAGAAATTTTCTGACAGTGAGAACAATTAACCAATGGAACAGCTTGCCTTCAGAAGCTGTGAGTGCTTCATCATTGGTCTCCAGCTTGAGCAGGAGGTTGGACTAGACCAGTGGTGGCGAACCTATGGCACGGGTGCCAGAGGTGGCACTCAGAGCCCTCTCTGTGGGCACACGCCTCATCGCCCCAGTCCTAGGCCTTCAGCTGGGTTTTATAAAACCTTTTTGCTTTAGGCTTCCACCGTCGTGTGCAAAAAAACAAAAGGTTCAATCAATCAGTCAATTTCAACTTCTCGCGGGAAAAAAAAGATCTTGCAAAGTTGGAATTGATTGATTGAACTTTTTAGTCCCACCCAGTCTGCTGTTACCACCACAGCCATGCCCACCCAATGGGCCACACCCACTCGGCACCCGCCGATGCATAAGTGGGTTTTGGGTTGCAGTTTGGGCACTTGGTCTCTAAAACGTTCGCCATCACTGGACTAGACTTTGTTATTCCGAATCCTACTTAGGAATTCTTCCATGTTTATTTCTATATTTCTATATATTCTATATTTGAGATCCATTGAATGACACTGAGAAAATTCTGTGGTGGTAAAAATTAATTTTGGCATCATTATCAACACAAAATATACTTAGAAATTGATGCCAAAGTTGAATTCGGCAAAATTCTACTTCAATTGCTACTTAAGCCATCCTTCTGCTTGCCTCATTAGTTCAGGTCTATAGAAAGAAACTGAATAGGCTTCTCTCAGAGGGAGAAAGCAATTGAATATAAGGAAGAAGCTTGGAACGACAGATGTACAGCTATCATGTTTTTATTGCACCAGAATTCCTGGTGAGGCATTTCATAATAAACTGTCAAAGTCGTAGAGATTCTTCTTTTAATAGGCCTTGGAAGCAACATGAACAAGGAAATGGTAACATACCTTTCTATTCCTACATTCCCACACTGCTTATGGTTTTATATATTACATTAATGTTCATGAAGCAATCGACGCAATATAGAGGCTCTGCTAAGTGGCAAACCCATAGAGGAACAGTTGAATTTATATTTGACTATTAGTTGAGTTTGTAGCCTTTTTCAGGTTTACTTTGCAGATGAAAGTCCTCATCTGCTTTCTATGGATGGGCATCTTTTTTCAGGTCAAGAGACACATTTTTATAGTTGTATACAAGATATCACATTCCAAGAAGTAGATGGGGGAGGATAAAGGTTGGTGGAAGAAATCAAAGTAAATATATCTGTATTCATTTATTGTTAGATATCTTTAGTATATCTGACAGGATAATAGTGTGTCGCACCCACACAGCTGCTTTGCTGTGTTCTCCTCTCATGCTGAAGTCAGCAAGAAACAATTTTGTCTCACCTCTTGCTAGCCAAACAGGATGCACCCAGAACATAGTTCGACTGTATTGCTGACCCAAATAACTTTAATACACAGCATTCTGATATCACTGATTGGTAGTGTCTCATCTGAAATGCCAGTTCAGTCCAACACAAGAAAAGTCTCCTCCATTTGGCACCTATGAATCTATGGATTGACGAGTTGATTCTTGGACCTCACAATTGGTAGGTGGAAGCAACAAGTTAGAGATATTGTAAGGACCTGCCTCAACTAGATCTCCTAAGAAAGCGGAACTCTTGAAACAGGTATCTTTTCAAAAGGAACTCTTATTGAGAGTTAATGATGGCAAGAGAACAAAGCAAGGTCTGAAGGTTTGGCACGCATAAGAGTACATCAAAAGACAATTCAAAATTTCTCCCCCCAATGTTCAACCATCCAGTTGAAATCCAGCCAATCCATAGGTGCCAGAGTGTTATGAGAGCCTGGAGATATAGTGCCCTTCTCAAGATCTCTCTCGGTTTCGTTTCCCAATGGTCCCAGACTCCATTGTCTGGAGATAAGGCAGATGTATTCAGGTCACAGTCCTCTCACCCAGAGGGAGGGCACCTTGGTCAGAGCAGAGCAAAGCAAATAATATTTCCCATACAAGCATCCTCCCCCCAAAACATGGCAAGTTCGAAAATACATAGGCAAAAGCAAGAAAGGGAGAAATAAGAGGATTGAAGGCAAATACATTTGAGGGCCTCTGACAGATAATAGTTGTCACCTTGTAGGAACAGCCTCACAGACAACCAGCAGAACCATTTGGGACGATACGTTTGCCAACACAGAACATGTCATTTCAGGTCATCTCCCCTTTGTCCATCCACATGGCCTGCATTGTGCATACAGAGCATTGGGAGGCAGGAAAAGACCAAAACCTTCCCTGGGCTGCAGGTGGAGAATGAGGTGCAATGGAGTAAGATGCTAGCATGTCCTCTGGAATGGTTTGTGAGCCATCCTCAAGCTGGAGCAAGAAACACCTCCATGGGCTGGCCCTGTTTTAAAAGCACAAAACAAAACACTATACATTTAACTCAATCGTTCAAGTTCTAATCATTCCTCACTTATAGCTCTGGCTCAGTTTTAACTTATGGTGACATGGTCACCCAGCCCATCCAAGTGTATTAGTGCTGAACCAGGTCTCCCCCATTCTATATTTAAGCCTTCCATTTCCACATGGATGCAGGACTTTACATTTATCCCTGCTGCACTCTCTTCTTCTCATTTCAGTGCCTTGCTCAGACCTGTCTAGATATTTCTGAATCTTCTTGCTTCCATCTAAAGATGTAGCCACCCCTTTATGTATCTTGCAAATCTTTAAAATATCTCTTCTAATAAGTCAACTAAAACACTTTGAAGGTACAACATACAGGAAAGAAGCAACCTGGAATTAAGAAGAAATTTACTAACAGTGAGGACAATTAACCAGTGGAACAGCTTTGCCTTCAGAAGTTGTGGGTGATTCATCACTGGAAGTTTTTAAGAAGAGGTTGGACCGCCACTTGTCTGAAATGGTGCAAGGTTTCCTGCTTGAGTAGGCCGTTGGACTAGAATATTTCCAAGCTCCCTTCCAGCTCTGTTCTTATTCTGATTCAGTGAAAATTACAGGAAGACGTTGGAATGTTTTAGATACAGCAAACCCATCTGAGTGGTTTTTATTGTTTATCCCACCTGATTAGCATGCTAACCATACGTATCTTTGAGAGATAGTGTATATATACACACTTTGGTTTGCTGTGCCACAGATCCCTGACTGTTCCTTCCCCCCATCACTACTCAGGGTCAGTTCAGCCTGTTGTGAATGTTTTATTACAAGGTCACTTTGAGCAGTTCGCAAATGTGGTGTGTGTGCGTGCGTGCATCTCACAAGTCGGGTAGTGAATACAACTCTTACGTGTATGGGCAGGTACCTTTTGCTAGCACATTGCTTTCCCTCATCCAAGTTATTGTGTAGTGGGCTTTTTGGAGGCATTAACCAGACCGGTCTAATACAACACGATTTATTGCAGCGGAGACAGAACTGAACTTAACCACAACAGAATGACAGCTATTTATACTTGCCACCTCTAGGCGGCGACCAATCAAATCATAAGCCATTTTCCCGCTCAAACTTAAACTTAACTTTCCCTCCAAAACAATTGGAGACACATTTAAATCAAAACACATTAACCCTTAATATCAATATATAACACAAGTAATTAATCAAGATGGGCAACAGAGGGCCAGGGATTCATAGAAAAGAATCTCAAAGTGAGGGCAGCTGGAGAACCCAATCTAACCAACTCTGGAAAGTATCAAAGGTGGAATGTCAAAAAAAGGGAATCCTTACGCTTTCATCCGAGTGGCCAGTAGGATGAAAAGACACACAAAAAAGTAATGGATCAGTAGTGGATCTTGTAACCTACATAACTGACTAAAATTCTCTTCCTTTTCTGGTCTCTCCAGGGCAACAACCGGAGATCTGTCTGAGGCAAGATTACTGCACTCCCTTTCTCCTAAGCAAGCTGCCCCACTTGTTTCTCCACTAAACCGAGCCTCCCAGGGACACACTTCTGAAACAGGAGGCCCCCAATGCGCCCCAGAAGCTGAGCAACCCCAGCACCGCCGCTTGGAGAACGTGACCTCCCCCCCAGACAGTGAAGCGTACTACGCTGAGACAGACAGCGATGCTGACAACATCACCCATGAAAAGCATCGGAGAGCTCGCAAGAAGACTCCCCGTTCCCCACCTGGGGGCTCAAACAACAAAGAGGGTGAGCCACAGGATGAAGTCTCTGAGCAGAGCGGCTATGACAGCACGCCGGAAGTGGTGGCCCCAGGTGGAGAAGGCCTTAGTGGAGTGGCGAAGAGGGAGATTGTATTTCACAAAGAGAACCTCACTGATGCACCTGTCTCAGAGAGTGAGGTTTTGCTTCACCCATTCTTATCTGTAGAGACAGAGGCAGCCGCCGAAGCCATGCTCCTTCCGCATGCAACGAGGACAATTCGAGCAGAGCGGCACTTGATCCCCATGATAGGTCCTGTGGAGCACCCAGTCGATGAAGATCTGACTACCAGCTATGCGGAGAAAGCGAAGCAAGCCAGTAGGTCTTCTGCAGTGCTGTTTTTCCCCTACTAATGCTTTTTGTAAAAATTTCATTTTAGTTTCTATAGAGTTTCCATTTCCTGAACCATGGGTGTCTACCTATGGTTCAGGAAATGGAAACTCTACACTAACTAAAATGAAATGTCTACCTATGGTTCAGCATAGAGTGTTGACTGCACTATTGTGGCCACCTTGACTTTTTTAGCATAGTCTAGACCAGTGGTTCTCAACCTGTGGGTCGCGACCCCATTTGGGGTCGAACGACCATTTCACGGGGGGCGCCAAACACCGCAGTCCGCCATTTTTTTAAATTATTTTTTTGGGTCGGCCATTTTTTTTTGGTTGGCCATTTTTTTTTGGTCGGCCATTTTTTCCCCTTTGCGATGCGAGCTGTCGCGCCGCGCATGCGCGATGTGGGCCCGCCATATTTTTCTTTTGGTCGGCCATTTTTTTTTGGTCAGCCATTTTTTTTGGTCGGCCATTTTTTTGCTCTTTGCCATGCGGGCCGTCGCGCTGCGCATGCGCGATGCGGGCCCGCCATTTTGGGGGGGGGTCGGACATTTTTTCCCCTTTGTAATGCAGGCCGTCACGCCGCCATGCGCGATGCGGGCCATCACACTGCGCATGCGTGATGCGCCCCGCCGCGCATGCGCGATGCGGGCTGGGGTCGAGCCCCGGAAAAGGTTGAGAACCGCTGGTCTAGACCAAGGATAGGAAACCTTGGCTCTTTTATGACTCATGAACTTCAGCACCCAGAATTCCTGAGCCAGCCATGCTGGCTCAGGAATTCTGGGAGTTGAAGTCCACGAGTCATAAAAGAGCCAAGGTTGCCTACCTCTGGTCTAGATTCTAAAACATAGAATAATAGGATTATAGGGTACCTTGGAAATCTTCCAATTCGACTCCCTTTTCTAGCAGGACCCCTATACTATTCCAGAGAAAGAGCTGTCCAGTGTCTCTTGGCCCAAATACAGCATTTTAATTCGATCATGAACATCTAATTAGAACGTTGTGCCTTCTCTTCATGTGTAAATCATGAACTTCCATGTTAGCCTGCTGTTTAATTTGTGTACTATTTCCAATCATAAAAAAACAAGTGGAAGACAGAGAATAAAATTAAGGAGGAGTAGGGAAATGCAGATATTTTAAAATAATTCTAACGATATTTCAAAAATGTGAATTTGTTGGAAGCAATGTTTCAAGAAGCAGTGATAAATGCTTCAGAACAAAGGCTGGATTCAGATGACTAGGATTATATATATATTTTTGCTTAATTGCACTAAATAGAACAGAATAGAGCTGGAAGGGACCTTGGAGATTGCTTTTTTTCTTTGGTCAGTTTTCAACCATTGTTTCTTGTCCTGCCCTCTGGTGATTTGGAGAATAGTTTGACCCCCTCTTCTTTTTGGCAGCCCCTCAAATACTGGAATACTGCTATCATGTCTCCCCTATTTCTTCTCTTCTTTACACTAGCCAAACTCAAGTCCTGCAGCCGTTCTTCATATGTTTTAGTCTCCAGGCCTTTGATCATATTAGTTGCTCTTCTCTGAACTTTGTCCAAAGTCTCAACCTCTTTTTTGTGATGTGGTGACCAAAATTGGTTGCAGTATTCCAGGTGTAGTCTTACTAGGATTTTTTAAGCAGTACTAATACTTCACGTAATCTTGATTCTATGCCTCTGTTTATACAACCCAGGATTGTATTAGCTTTTTTGGCTGCTGCTGCACCCTGCTGGCTCATAGTCAAGTGATCGTTCACTAGGACGCTAAGGACCCTCTCACAGTTACTGTTTTTGAGACAGGTCTCACTAATCTGTACTTATACCTTTGGTTTTTCCTGCCTAAATGTAAAACTTTGCTTTTCTCCACATTAAAACTCATTTTGTTGGATAGGGACCCTTGTTCAAGTTTGTCAATCTTTTTTTGAATCCTGAGCTTGTCTTCTGGGATGTTGGCTATTCCTGCCAGTTTAGTGTCATCTGCAAATTTGATGAGTTCCCCTTCTATTCCATCATCTAAGTCATTAATGAAGATATTGAAGAGTACTGGACTTAAGACGGAGCCTTGTGGTACCCCATTACTTACTTCTCTCCATGTGGATGTAGTACCATTGAGGACTACTCATTGAGTACGATTTGTCAGCCAGCTACAAATCCATCTGGTGGTGATGTTGTCTATTCCACCTTTTTCTAGCTTACCAAGCAGTAGATTGTGATCTACTTTGTTGAATGCCTTACTGAAATCTAAGTATACTATGTCCACAGCGTTTCGCTGGTCTACTAATTTGGTCACTTTATCAAAGAATGAAATAAGATTAGTTTGGCATGATCTGTTTTTAACAAGCCCATGCTGGCTACCAGCTAGGGGACACTGAAAGATTTGCTAACTCTGTTTTACTAAAAATAGTAAAGGTTGTCTGAAAGAGCTTAATATGGTTATTTATTTCTGTTCTAATCTAATTTTTTTTTTAAAAAGCCAATTTATAGGAAATGAGGATAATGTCTGAACCAAAAGGTTTTTGGTGAGGTAGCATTATATGGTTATTACAGATGACATTAAGTTTTTTTTAAGTACTGTATTTCCCAACAATAGTAAAATATAGAAGGAATTCCTGCATGTTATTGGTGAGACATTTCTGTAGAACCACTATTCACCTTGGATTCAAAGTCTGCACTTAAAAATTGGCAATATGATGGACAGAATACCACAATGCAAGTTCCATTCTTTTGAATGTGTGTGTGACATTAGCTTGGTTGTTGTTGTTGTTAGTTGTGAAGTTGTATCTGACCCATCGCGACCCCATGGACAACATTCCTCCGGGCCTTCCTGTCCTCTGCCATCTTCTGGAGTCCATTGAAGCTCACGCTTACTACTCCAGAGACTCCATCCAGCCACCTCATTCTCTGTCGTCCCCTTCTTCTATTGCCCTCCATCTTTCCCAGCATGAGGCTCTTCTCCAGGGAGTCCTTCCTTCTCATTAGGTGGCCAAAGTATTTGAGTTTCAACTTCAGGATCTGGCCTTCTAAAGAGCAGTCAGGGTTTATCTCCTCTAGGACTGACCGGTTTGATTGCCTTGCAGTCCAGGGGACTCGCAAGAGTCTTCTCCAGCATCATAGTTCAAAGGCCTCAATTCTTATGGTCCAACTTTCACAGCCATACATTGCAACTGGGAAAACCATGGCCTTGACTATACGTACTTTTGTTGGCATGGTGATGTCTCTGCTTTTTGGTATGCTGTCTAAATTTGCCATAGCTTTCCTCCCCAGAAGCAAGCGTCTTTTAATTTCTTGGCTGCAGTCCCCATCTGTGGTGATCTTGGAGCCCAGGAAGATAAAATCTGTCACTACCTCCATTTCTTCCCCATCTATTTGCCAGGAATTGAGAGAGCCAGAAGCCATGATCTTGGTTTTCTTAATGTTGAGTTTCAAGCCAACTTTTGCACTCTCCTTCTTCACCCGCATCAAGAGGCTCTTTAGTTCCTCTTCACTTTCTGCCATTAGAGTGGTATCATCTGCATATCTTAGGTTGTTGAGAGAGAGAGAGAGAGAGAGAGAGAGAGAGAGAGAGAGAGAGAGAGAGAGAGAGAGAGAGAGAGAGAGAGAGAGAGAGAGAGAGAGAGCCCTTGTCTTTTACTTGCTAGGTCAATGCAAAGGAGACGAGAGAGTCCAAAAAGCACTTTATACAGAAATCTTCCCACACCTTATTTCCATCTTACATTCTGTGTAAGGTACATGATACCTCTGCTGATCCTTGCAAAAAGTATTAGTTCACACTTCGTTCTGCCGGATGTATTTTCTCTTTGCTTTCATTTCTTTTCTTAAAGTCTTGTTTATCACTCCTGGCCTTGAGATCATGATAAATACTTTCTTTAGTTTGTTTCTATTTAACAGCTCTAAGCAGGGGGAGTTAATGGTTTTAGTCTCTACAGCTTTCTTATCTTGCTAGCTTTCCCCCCATTTTTCTGGTTAGTTAGTAATACTAAGGTGACCAACCGTCCTCCTTTAGGGAGGACAGTCCTCCTTTTGTAAGTTCTGTCCTCTCTTGAAAAGTGTCCTCCTACATGTCCTCCTTTTCGATATTTGAAGTCTAATCTGCAGGGCTTTTTTTCCTCATAGAACGCTCAGAACGGCGTTCCGGCACCTTTTTTTTGATGTTTTTTTTTCAACTTTTGCATGAGCTGTGCTACTCCCACTATTGGCTTTCGAAAGCCAATAGGAATTGCTGCTGAGCGCGCCAAAACACCCAGCCGGCAAACTTTGCACATGCAAGTTGTCTGCAGCGAAGGCGAATTGGCAGGAACTTTGCACCCCTCCCTGCTACCCAACTACACCATCTCCTAGTTAGTCCCAAAGATACCTGGAGGAGACTGGAGTAGTAAGTTTCTCTTGATCTTCAGCTCTGCTAGGACAATAATGGCTGCGGGCAGAAGAGGCAGGGGTGGCGGGGGTGCTGCGAGCGGGGATGTGAAGGGCAGCAGCGGCCGGCTGCCCCTGTGCTGTGGGAGCCGCGGGCCCCTCTCTACACAGGGCTGCACAGGGTGGGCAGTGGTGCTGGCGTGGCGCCTGCAGGTGGGGTGTGTTGATGGCAGGCTGCCCCTGGGGCCGGAGCCTGCATGGCTGGTGCTTTGGGAACCGCTGGGCCCACTCTACATGATGGGGTAGCAGTGCTGGCGAGGCGGCTGTGGGCGGGGGCGCGGCGGGCGGTTGACCTTCCATGGGCTGGGCCAGCTTTTACGATATTTTTTTTCCAATTTATTTGTGTCCTCCTTTTCATTGTAAAAAAGTTGGTCATCTTAGTAATACATATGGAGAATAGAGAAGAAAATTGTTGAAGGGCGGAGAAAACAAAGATACATAAAAAGAATGAATATCAATCTTGCCAATCTTCACACACACACACACAAACACACACCACTACTACCACCACTGCCTGGATTCCTTTCCTTAGCAGAAGTCAATTGAGATTTATGGCATTTTTCTATGAAAATTTATTTATGTAAATAATCAATAGCTTATTTCTTTAGAGCAGCGGTTCTCAACCTGTGGGTCGCGACCCCATTTGGGGTCGAACGACCATTTCACGGGGGTCGCCAAACAACGCAGTCCACCATTTCCCCCCCCTTTTCCTTAGCTGTGCTACTCCCTCTTATTCTATTGGCTTTTGAAAGCCAATAGAATAGACTCTCTTGAATAGAGTCTAATTCTATTGGCTTTTAAAAGCCAATAGGAATTGTCCAGGCTGTCTCTGCCCTGCTGAGCCAGCCAAAAGTCCCAGTCTGCAAATGGTGCTGCAAGTTGTCTGCAGCGAAGGCGAGCTGTCTAGAAGTTTCCACCCCTCCCTGCTGAGCAACTACTAAAACTGTAAGTAAAAGAGGGCCAGGGGTGGGAGGTGGGAGGCCGGTGGGCGCAGGGAGGGTTGCTGGTGCGCATGGGGCCCGGTGGGTGCCTTACCTCCCTTGGGCTGGGCCAGCTGGTGGCCCAGCCAGTGGTCGCCCTGCGCTGTCGCTGCCCCTTGCCAGCTATGCCTCGGCCAGCGCAGGGGGCGGCACCACGCATGTGCGGCGCTCCCGGGCAGGGAAAGTCCTCGACTTACGACTGGTTGGGAAGTCCTCGATTTACAACCGGTTGGGAAGTCCTCAACTTACGACCGGTTGGGGGTCACGGCATTAAAAAGATTGAGAACCACTGCTTTAGAGGAATATTTTCAAGGAACAAGAAGCTGCTTTGGAAAAAAAAACAGTGATTGAGAATAGGAATGGAAAGTGAAGTTGGAATTCATGCCATCCCTAGATTATATAGTTTGTTAGCTGCAAGTAAGGAAGATTGAAAGAGCAAATAAGGAAGTAAAAATGAAAATTTAAAAATCCAGGCTAATGTTAAATATGAAGAAGACTGAAGGAATGTCATTCTGCCCACTTAGTGAACTCACAGCTGATTGCAAAGAAATGAACTGTAGTACAAAGTTTTGAGTTTTTGGACAGCGGAAGTAGATAAAAACAGACAGTGTGCTGTAAAACTAGAGAGGATATGAACTCTAGAAGAAAGGCAGTGACAGAGAAAATATTCAGCTACAGTCAGTGTTAAAGTGTTAAAGCTTTCCAGTGGTAATTTATAACTTTGAAAGCTGGTCATTAAGAAACAATGAAAGAAAGAAGATAAACACTTCTGGATTTGGACAGGGTTACTAAGGATTCAAGAATATTAAATAAAAGCTGATTTTTTTTCTGTTTTGGTAATGATTAGCCAGCAAAATGCTGCATATTTTGAGCTCATTATATGAACAGATGTTGGACTAGAAAAAATTAACGTGCTTGAGAAACTTCAAGGAAGTAAAAGATGAAGAATCCACTGGATAAAGTAGATGGAAGCATATTGGAAGGTTGTTAAAACATAAAAAGAAAATATTGCCAGAAACAGGTCAAATGTGAGTATTTGGGATCTTGACTCTGTGGCATCTAAGTAACAATACACAGAGGTTGCATATAAGATGCTTGGCCACATTATTAATCGCTCAACAATTTTCTAGTATCCCATGAGATTTATATGCATTTAGGCAAACTATTCTGAATAAGCAAAAGCAACATTATGCCAAGCGCAGAAAAAAGCAAGAAATAGTGTGCAAAAACATTTAAAGGGCAGGAAATAAGAGAAAATAAAATATAATTAAAATCAAGTTTACACCAAAAACATTAGTTACCTTTGTCCATACTTTTCTGTTTTGCAAACTATCTTCTTTCCACTGTGCTCATGTACTGATTCATACATAATTTTTTATTCTTGAAACGTCTTACCTTTTCCTTTTTGAAGATTCATCCATGACTTTCCTGATCATTTCATTTACCTACTACTTTTCCTTCATGCATTTGTTTTGCAATTCAACCTACATTTTTTCTATATAACCAAATCATCCAACATATTGTACCTAACAATAACAATAATAAAGTTGGAAGGGACCTTGGAGGTCATTAATCCAACCCCCTGCTCAGGCAGGAAACCCTATACAATTTCGGACAAATGGCTGTCCAGTCTCTTCTTAAAAACCTCCAGTGTTGGAGCATTTACAGCTTCTGGAGGCAGGTTGATCCACTGGTTAATTGTTCTAACTGTCAGGAAGTTTCTCCTTAGTTCTAGGTTGCTTCTCTCCTTGATTAGTTTCCATCTGTTGCTTCTTGTCCTGCCTTCAGGCACTTTGGAAAATAGCTTGATTCCCTCTTCTTTGGGGCAGCCCCTGAGATATTGGAACACTGCTATCATGTCCCCCCTCGTCCTTCTCTTCATTAAACTTTGTTGTCAGTTGCGAAGTCGTGTCCGACCCATAGCGACCCCATGGACAACGTTCCTCCAGGCCTTCCTGTCCTCTACAATCTTCTGGAGTCCATTTAAGCTCACGCCTACTGCTTCAGTGACTCCATCCAGCCACCTCATTCTCTGTCATCCCATTCTTCTGTTGCCCTCAATCTTTCCCAGCATTAGGCTCTTCTCCAGTGAGTCCTTCCTTCTCATTAGGTGGCCAAAGTATTTGAGCTTCAGCTTCAGGATCTGGCCTTCTAAGGAGTAGTCAGGGTTGATCTCCTCTAGGACTGACCGGTTTGATCGTCTTGCAGTCCAGGGGACTCGCAGGAGTCTTCTCCAGCATCATAGTTCAAAGGCCTCAATTCTTTGGCGCTCAGCCTTTCTTATGGTGCAACTTTCACAGCCATACATAGCAACTGGGAAAACCATGGCCTAGGCCCCCAAAATTATTTGGCAAATTATTTTTCAGTCTTTGCAAATGTATGCTTGTGATTTAGCAGACTTATCTTGGCAGCCATTTTATATTGGTATCAATAACACGTCCTCAAAAATTTAAATGTGGTATCCAAACTGGTCCTACTCAAACTGCACTTATTTCTAGGTTAAAACTGAATATACAGACCCTTTGGTAATTCAATCTTTTTTTAATTTTTATGTTTCTTTTTCTCTACCTTGCGTGCCTTTTTTCGCAGAGCTGGTAATAATAGTTTTGCTTTACTCATTATATTATTATGAAGATAAGCCTAGAATTTTTTGTTTTACACCTAAGTTGTGAGTCGGCTGTCATCTGCTTATGTATTCAAATTTTAATTTATATAATAAGTTCTAGATGCTTGTTTTTCAGAAAAAAAAACATTTTTGAAACAGGTGATAGAATAGTTGTGTTAAAATCAACTTGCGGCTTTTGATTGCCCTATGGTCCTGAATATGGTACTTCTTCTGTATCCTTAGAAATGCCACATATGAAATCTCTTGCTTTTCTGAGGTACATCTCACTGTACTGACTCCATTTATGAAAATAAGCTATGATGCAGAACATGGCTCACCCCTCTAGGACAATCAGATGGAAAAGAACAGCTGAGCATGCCTTGCCCAGCATTCATGTCATGGCTGCACATTATTCAAAAGAGATAAATAGACTCCCTTGAAAGTAACTGAAACTCCTAGCAAGCTATCAGGAAATTAAATCACCCGGGTCTAATTTTAACTCATTTTCATTTCTTTTCAATCACTTTTAAACTATGAAGTACAATTTCAGCTTGCTTTAATAATTCGGCATTTCCCATCAACTTGGGAGTAGTATACAGTATGCATTATCTTTGCTAAGATAGATTACCTCTCTTCAAAGTATCCACGTTGACATTTGTCCAGCCTTTCCCTGAAAACCTTCAATCAGGAAAGGACACTCTGCATTCCCTAAGTGATTTCCCTCTGATTAATGTTTCAAAAATATTTGGAAAATATTTTTTATAAAAAAATGAATTTTTATAAAGATTTCCACACACACCAGCAGTGGAAAGAGATGTCTAGTTGTATTTCTTCCAGGAGCTCAAAGCAGCCCCCCTCTTGTCCCCCCCACCCCAACACACACAGACACACCAATATCTCGGTGAGATAAGTCAGACTGAGAGGAAACGATTGATGCAAAATTACCCAGAGTGGACTAAAATCTCAGTCTCCATGCTCCTGGTCCAGCTCTATCCCACATGGGCTGAGATAAAGGGATTATTCCAGATTCCCTCAGAGAACTTTCATAGCTGGGAAGACATTTCAACATAGATCTCTTATCTTGGTTTAAAACTTTCACCTCTAAACATGCTGGCTCTCGCTTTGCTGGTTCTATTCATGCGACACACAAACTATAAATTATCCGACCACATCACATCCAACCATGTTGTATGAATCCAATCTGCGTGATAAGTGTAGGGTTTCTTGTCTTGTGCTCCATTGGGTTACTTCTGCACACAATACAAGCAAAGGTAAAAGAATTAGAAATAATTTGATTCCCTCAACTCCATTCCCCCACCCTGCCAATGTAGCAATATACTGTGACTGGAACATGCCTAAACATGTGTTAAGAATGGAAAATGGCATCCTTTTGTCCTAAAGGGAGAGGGATGGCTTAGCCCAGTGGTTCTCAACCTTGGGGTCGTGACCCCATTTGGGGTCACACGACGATTTCGCGGGGGTCGCCGGACACCGCGGGCCGCCATTTTGTTTTGTTTATTTTTATTTATTTTTGTTTATTTTTGTTTTTTTATTTTTTTATTTTTTTTTATTTTTTTGGCGCGCACACCGCGCATGCGCAGACCCGCCCGTTGCGCCGAAAAAAAAAACACAAAAAAACAAAAAAACAACAACAAAATGGCGGCCGTGACGGGCGGATCCGTGCATGCGTGGCGCGTGCGACGGGCTGATCCGTGCATGCGCAGATCCGCCCGTCACGCTGAAAAAAATAAAAAAAATAAAAATAAAAATAAAAGAAAATAAAAAAAAACAAAAAAACAACAAAATGGCGGCCGTGACGGGCGGATCCATGCATGCGCGGTGCGTGCAACGGGCGGATCCGCACATGCGCAGATTCGCCCGTCGCGGCCGCTATTTTGTTTTGGTTTTTTTTTTATTTTTTTTTAAAACAAATATTTTTTTTTTTGGCGGGGCGGGTCGGGGTCGCGGTGCGCATGGGCGGGGCAAGTGGGGTCTCAACCTGAGAAAGGTTGAGAACCACTGGCTTAGCCAGTTGTTTTAAACAGTTGGTTCTGAAATTTGACAAAAAGACAGCCAACCGGCTTTGTGCCTGCAATCCCTGCCATCATTGGTTACCCTGAAGTCTGAGGGGGAAAATGACATGTTAACACTGATAGGAATACAGTGGTAATGTGTGGTCTGTCAAGAATGATATTTTTTTTGTCAAGAGAAAAAAAATACTCCCTGCTTACTTTCTTATATGAATTGGAAGTGAAAGTTAGTCTTCTCAGACAGCACGTAAAAGTTGAATGAGAATCACAGACATAAAAACTGTATAGTAAAACAATAGTGCAGAATGAATAGCAAACAGAAGGACCCTGGTGAAGAAAGAGTCCAGAGAAGAGCAACAAAGATGATTAGGGGACTGGAGGCTAAAACATATAAGGAACTGTTGCTGGAACTGGGTATGTCTAGTTTAATGAATACTAAAAACCAGAGACATCATCCTGCCAACAAAAGTACGTATAGTCAAGGCCATCCTACATACAATACATTGCAAAGATCCTAAAAACTTATTACCAGCACTTGTTAGACTATTTCTGTACAGGAATGCTACAATGAGTACAACAGCAGAGCTAGAACAATGCTGACACATCTGGACTTTCAATGAGATCAGAAAATACCCCCAAATTATCTACCTGCTCATTCAATCACAGAGCAAAAATAGATTGTCTTCTCTCCTAAATCAGAGAATCTTCTACATGCTGAGTCATCAGCATGCTAGTAGCGTCTTGCCTCATCTTGTGCACTGTTCCTTCCCAATAGCTTACTATCAGTTTGAAATGAATGCCTATCCTAGTGAAAATCCATAAGATCTCATGGCATACTTGTAAATAGGATCAAGCAGAAATGACATTTTAATAAAATGAGTCTACAGGGTTATTTCAATAGCATAAAAAGCTATAGAGAAGTCTAGAATAATCAATAGGAGTGCAATTCCATGATCTCTATTTGACAAAGGCCATTTTTCTAAAATTGGGATTAAAGCTAGATTATACCTGAAAACTGAGCATGCATGGAATGTTACTTACTATAAACGCAGGAAAATTAAATAGGCTTTTCAAAATTTAATTTTGTCCTTTATTTCTAAATTTGAGGAACCGTCCCAAGTCCAAGAATTCTACTCACTTGGGCCACCTTCACTGTTCCAACTATTTCATTCTGAAATGGCAAATGAAAATGTGGGAACTCTTACTCTGAGATTACCCTGAAAGATTTGGCTATTTTGATTACTGCAATCTTGGGAACGAGGAACTGTTTTCCAAATCCCAGTAATTTTTGTCTACAGTTATATAAACTGAATTTGGCCCTACAGTATATAACTTGTGTCCTCATATGCTGCATATCCAGGTCCTTTCTCAGAAGTCTTCCTAATGCCACTCTGAACAATAAATGTTGAGGCTGATCTCTCCCTCTGTCCTTCTATCAAAAGAGGCATTGCTAAGTACTAGAACAGGGGTAGGCAACCCAAAACACTCAAAGAGCCACTTGGACCCGTTTCCCACCGAAAACAAAACACCGGGAGCCGCAAAACCCTTTTGATATCTAAAATGAAGATAACACTGCATATATCCTTTTTTACCTTTATTATAAGTGTGTGTGTGTGTGTGTGTGTGTGTGTGTGTGTGTGTGTGTGTCTGTGTATGTATATATATATATATATACACACACACACAAACACACACACACACACACACACACACACACAGGTAAAAAGGATATATGCAGTGTTATCTTCATTTTAGATGTCAAAAGGGTCTCTCTCTCTCTGTCTCTCTCTCTCCCTCCCTCTCTCTCTATCTGCCCTTGGTCTGCCAGTCCTCTTCCCCCACTCTCTTTCTTTCTCTCTCTTTCCTCTCTCTCTCTCCCTCCCTCCCTCCCTCTCTCTCTTTCTCTCTCTCTCTTTCTCTCCCCCCTCTCTCCTTCTCTCCTTTCTGCTGCTCTCTTGGCAAGCTGGCTTCAAGCTGTTCTCCAACAAGCTGAGGGGTAGGCAACCTCGTCTCTTTTATGACTCATGGACTTCAACTCCCAGAATTCCGGAGCCAGCCATGCTCAGAGACGCAGCAAAGGGAGGAGCTCCGCCCAATAAGCTTTTCAGCTCCTCGGAGAACACTGTCAGTGCACTCTCTTTTACACACACACACACACACAAACACACACACACACACACACACACAGAGAGAGAGAGAGAGAGAGAGAGAGAGAGAGAGAGAGAGAGAGAGAGAGAGAGAGAGAGAGAGAGAGAGAGAGAGAGAGAGAGAGAGAAAGCAGGGAAGCGTAATTTCCTCTCTCTGTCTCTGTCTCTCTCTGCAAATGGCAGAGGAGGCTGGGAGCCACAGGGGAAGGCTCAAAGAGCCACATGCGGCTCCGGAGCCACAGGTTGCCGACCTGTGTACTAGAGCAAAGCTGGCTGAGGAATTCTGGAAGTTGAAGTCCACAAGTCTTAAACTTGCCAAGGTTGAGGACCCCTGCACTAGAGGATAGATATGAAAGTTGGAGACAGGTATAGGGTGCTTTCTATATCTATCTGCTAAAGAGGGAAATGCTTAAATGCTTAAGCTGAAAATGGTCATAAAGAACTTTGCATTATCTTATTTAGATGCTGTATATATGAACCATTGACCAAAACCAGCTCACATTTTTATGACTGTACAGCTACTCTAAAGCTCTGTGAACACGAACAAATAAATACCAAATTATCTTGTTAGCATAAAGTTCATTTTGATCCCATCGTTTTTTTAGCAGTGATGCCATTTATTAATATGTGGAAAGCATGCATATATTAGAAGGATTTGCGTTGTATTTGTTTGTTGTTCAACTAATATGCGCTCTCTTAGTCACACTCGACCAAGGGTAGGCAACCTTGGCTCTTTTATAACTCATGGGCTTCAACTCCCAGAATTCCTGAACCAGCCATGCTGAGGGGAAAGGAATTCTGGGAGTTGAAGTCCACGAGTCATAAAAGAGCCAAGGTTGCCTACCCCTGCACTAGACAATAGAATATAACCTATATTGGTTAGCAAATATTCATGCTTTTCAGGTTGTAAAATACCCACAATTTCATATTTTTTAGCATCACTGACTAGTCAATGAGCGAAATTCTTTGTTGGTCACTATGCATATTCTCTTTTTTAAAAATATTTTATTGATTTTTAACAATTACAATCTTTAGTGCTTAGTAACTAATGTGTTGTCTGGGTTCACATATTTAACATTAACTTCTTCAATATAAATCTGTTCAATACTGGTTAATCCAGTGTTTTTTCCCTGATCGTCCTTTCTTCTCCAATTGTTTTTCCCCCCCCAAATACAATTCTTGCTACTATTAATACATATAAAATTGAATATAAATATCCTGACCGTATTTTCTAGTGTTATACAAATAACAATAATATCAGTTTATAACCTCTTTTCTAACCAATTCATATTTCAAATGTATTCGCAATTAAAATCTCCTTATTAAATCTATATCCTCTTTTTCATGTTCTTATTTAAGTTTAATTTCCATCAGTATTCAGAATATCTTTGTCAGTTATGGTTTTGTCAAGATTAGTTACATTTATGTAGCTAAGAGTTTCATGTATACAAGCCATCCTTGTATTTTCATATTTCCCATATCAAAAAAAGGTGCTATTCTAATTATAAACCATATCTTATTATAAAAGTCTAATTATATCTAAGGGTTATCCATTCTTTTAGTCATATTCAAACAAATATTTAATCATATAATGTCCTCTCTGGTAAATCAAATCTTCTGTTTTTTAAGTCTAGCTTTCTTCCTTTGCCAAATAGCTTTCAAGGCCAAGGCAATTAAATCGCCAAATAATTTTTCCTCTATTTTTGTAAAAGTTGCTTGAAATGAAGAAGACAATTTATGTGAGGTATTTTTGAGGGGGAATTCTGCCCATTTATATTCCTTAAGCAATTCCCACTTTCCTTCTCTCTCAGCTTCTCTTTTCATTTTTTGTCTCCCAATTTCTGGGATTTTCCCTAACAGCTCTATAGTCCATTTTTTAAAAATCTTCTTTCTTGTCCTCAAGTGTATTTTGCAGATCTAGTGGGTAAAGTCCTTTTTCCATTTTCATTATTATAGCTGGGTCTTGCTAGGTTTTATTTGTATGTGGCAGTTTGTATTTCCCTTCCGTTTTTGGATCAATTTCCTCTGATTCATTTTCTGTTTTCTGAGTTATTTGTTCATATTTGTAGTCGTTGTCTGAAAACTTTCTAGTTGTAGATTTAAATTAGAGATTTTGCTCATTTATGTTAACTAAATTGTTTTTATTCTCGTCATAGTTTCTTTTTGTGTCTTTTTTATGTGAAACAATTGTCTGGTGAATTAATTGTAGCATAGAATATGCTTCCTTCTGAAAAGCATTGGGTTTTTTTTCAGGCGTCACTCCTGCAGATCCTTGATAAACCTGGCTGGGGGCTTCAAATGGAGGTGTTGGGTATGTTTTCCTACCACTTTTGGCTGGGTATGAGGCCTCCATTTTGTTCCCCCCCTCCAGATATTTAGCAAGTTTCTACATTTAGGCAAGAAAAACCAAATGCACAAGTACAGCATAGGTGGCACCTTGCTCAATAGTAGTAACTGTGAGAGGAACCTCGGAGTCCTAGTAGGCAATCACCTAAATATGAGCCAGCAGTGTGCTGCAGCTGCCAAAAAGGCCAACACAGTGCTAGGCTGCATTAACAGAGGGATAGAATCAAGATCACGTGAAGTATTAATACCACTTTACAATGCCTTGGTAAGGCCACACTTGGAATACTGCATCCAGTTTTGGTCACCATGATGTAAAAAAGATGTTGAGACTCTAGAAAGAGTATAGAGAAGAGCAATAAAGATGATTAGGGGACTGGAGGCTAGAACATATAAGGAACGGTTGCTGGAATTGGGTATGTCTAGTTTAACGAAGAGAAGGACGAGGGGGGACATGATAGCAGTATTCCAATATCTTGGGGCTGCCCCAAAGAAGAGGGAGTCAAGCTATTTTCCAAAGCGCCTGAAGGCAGGACAAGAAGCAACAGATGGAAACTAATCAAGGAGAGAAGCAACCTAGAACTAAGGAGAAACTTCCTGACAGTGAGAACAATTAATCAGTGGAACAACCTGCCTCCAGAAGCGATAAATGCTCCAACACTGGACATTTTTAATAAGAGACTGACAGCCATTTGTCCGAAATGGTATAGGGTTTCTTGCCTGAGCAGGGGGTTGGACTAGATGACCTCCAAAGTCCCTTCCAACTTTACTATTATTATTATTATTATTATTATTATCATCATCATCATCATCATCATCAATCTTGATGGCAATAGAACAAAGTTTCATCTAGTTTTTCTGGTCTTTATGTATAGCCTTTATAATCCAATTGGTTCCAAGATATGAGTCCAGCACTAAAAGCAATGTTTTGTAATAGTCCTCCTGCTCCGGAATCCAAAAATTGTCAGTCAGGCCAAGTTGCAATCCACAATGTTCAAAGTGTTCAAAATATTCAACCACTCTAAAAACAATCCAAAGCTCTCTCCCTGCCTAACATAGCCAAAAGTCAGATTTTTCTTTCTCTCCAAATAGTTCTTAAGATTAAAAATCAGAGCTCAGTAGGTATTTATAGTCCACAAAGGTCAAGGTGATAAGTATGCCAAAATATTTTGCTCTGTTGCCAGCTATTCTCTGTTAAGCTAGGAGTCACCAAGTAGCCAAGAAGCTAGGTTATTATCTGTTTCTAGGCTTCTTGCTAGGTCAGCATCAGTCCTTGCTGTTATAGTGCTATTCTCTAATCCACAACTAGATGTCATTCTATATCCATTTTTCACTCTCAAAACAGAAGATTGATTTCTTATATTTCACCCCAATATTTTTTCAAAGAGAAAATCTTAACAGTTATCTCAGTTCTCAAATTTATCAAAGCTGTAGTTTTATATTGTTTCCACTTCAGTATTATGTATTTCTGTCCCTGATAAAAAAATTAAAATGCCGCTTCCGTTTCTCTGGAAGAGTGGAGCTACAGTCCCCTTCCTTCTCATGTTCAGAGGTTTTTAACTTCTTGGGAACCTTTTCCAGGAAATTCAGTTGTAAAGAAAGGATCAATATTCTAACCCAGTTCCAAATACACTGTTTATGATCTGCTAGTTAGTGCTTTGTTTCTTTGGTTGTCAGTAGCTGGAGGCTGGCCACAGGGATGTAGCCAGTCTTTCCCCTGCCGGTTTGGAGGGCTTTCCTCAGATCAAACGGAAAGACCACCATCTCTCCATGATCAGTGAGGCACCCCTCCTTCTTCATTGCCTCTTCAGGGCGCCTTTAGGCCCTTTTAGGGCCCCCAACAGGGCGAAATCATGTGCAGAAAGCAGAGCTCTGCCTTCCATCGTCCGTATAGCTACAACATCAAACTGGAAGTCCAATGATCCCATCATTTTAATGATGGAATATTCATTTTCTGTCTGCACTGAGCATTCTAGGTGCCTGATCCTTTTCTAAAGACAATATAAGAGAAATTGGGTAACAGAAAAGGCTATTGGTGTTCATGACGTTTTGTCTCATAGAAGGCCTCCCGAGTAAATCAGATAGGAAGCACAACTAGATGAGTTAATTGTACACTATTGCTAGGTTAGATTAATAGAAACTTGCAAGTCTGATGGAACAAATTTTCCATTACCACTTTAAACCAAGTGATCAGATCCTTTCTAAGTTTCTTTCTCTGACCGTTAATCCACCGGGGGCTCCTCTTTCTCTTGTCTGTTTTTTTTCCCTAGACAGCACCTTTTCCTCTCATCCCGCAAAGTTATCCACACAGTCCATTTCACTCTGCTACTGGCTGCCAGAGTAGGGTATTTGTTGAGGCTGCTAGGTGGTGATCAAAATCATATTTGATTCATCTTGAGATGTTTTCAAGATGACCTTCATCAAAAATAAAACAAGTGGGAAGTTGTGTAAGGAAAGATCTAAGCCAGGGGTAGGCAACCTTGGCTGTTTTATGACTCCCAGAATTCCTGAGCCAGCATGGGGGAACTATGGCCCCTTCACGACTTGCGGACTTCAACTCCCAGAATTCCTGAGCCAGCCATGCTGAGGGAAAAGAGAGAGGTTTCCAAGCTGAGCCATGCTGGCTCAGGAATTCTGGGAGTTGGAGTTCACAAGTCATAAAAGAGCCAAGGTTGCCTACCCCTGATCTAAGCTAAAAAAAAAAAAAACACCAAGGAAATTTCTGCCAGTTTTCACTAGATTACAGTAGGTTTTGACTCCAAATAGTATGGAAGGACTAAGAGATTTATTGCTGGACCATCCTATCGATGAACCTATTGAGCTGTGAGTTCTGTGTTCAGACACCAATTGTTAAAAATCCACCTGAATTGAGATGATTGGCAGTGTAACAGATCCAGCAAGTTGAATGGCAACAATGCATAGAATGGTCCATCAATTTATAAAGGAATGTAAAGAAAAATCTGTAACATCATATTGCCTTAGTTGCTGACATGCCACCTGTTTTTACATTTCTTCTGTCGGAATGGGGATGGACAAACCTCCAAGATTTTTTTTTTTCTACATCTCCATCAGATCACAAAGTATTTGTATTTAAGGTAGGGTCAAATTAGGAAACAGACATCCAGTTTATTCAGATTATTACTTATTATTATAGATTTTAGAGATTACTGAATCCCGAGAAAGAGAAAAGGATGAGAAACTCAAAGTAATCCCACCTTGATTTTGTTGAGGCAGATTTTAATTATATTAAGTATAAGATGGTGGAGGGAGAAAGCCTGACAGGCTTTCAGGATTGATGACAGCCCTTCAAGGTAAGCCAGGTCAACAAATAGACAAGGCAGCCATTCAAATACATTTTCTTATAGGTGGACAGTAGAATCAGAGAATCTTAAAACCCTGTCTGAGTTTCCATCTGCCCCATCTTACACCAAATAGAATCAAGGCAGTTTTACTTTGAGTTTCTTTCTCACACTTTCCATGGTTCATTGATTCCTTTACCAAAGTCACCTCTACATTGTTTACACATAGTCATATCCCAACGATTAGTGATGTAAATAACTGGCACAATAATTTACTGCCATTCCTGATTACAGAACCTTGTCTTACTTTTATGTGCCAATTCAAATTAGAACAGGGACATTTAAAAAAAACACATACAGCTATGAAGGCAAAGAGAATTATGATATTCATGACAAGACTGGCTTCTTTGTGATTCAGAATAGCACAATAATATTTAATGTTGGGTTATGGCCATTTTAGAACAAAAGAAATTAGCCTTAAGAGGGGAAAAAACCCCAATTTTTAAAACTCCTGAGTATTTAATATACAAAATGTATATTTCTGGTTTCTGTTATTAATCACAAAGTAGAGAGAATCCCTGCACCATTGATACGGATCTTAAAGAATAAGGGTAAAGAAAGGGATGCCCTTACAATGCCCTTACAATGTTATTAGTTTTCCTATGTTAGCCACATTTTGGATGTGAATAGGACACATCTGTGAAAAACAATAGTGTGTATAGCCTGTTGCCAAAACTCAGTTTGTGAAAATACTTTGATTCAAACGCTGATTACGATTACAAGTTGAGCGTTTTGAAGGAGCCGGGCATTGTGTGTGAGGTAAATTACATTGGATGCCTTTATTCTATTCAGAAGTGTGAAAACTTGTTGTGAGAAACATTCTGTCTTATTTTAACCCCAGCAATGAGAGGAGGATGGGAAGTGGAGCAAGTGTTTGACAGTTGACAATGTCCATCACCCTGTTTAGTGATGATGCCTGGGGGATAAAAATAGTGAGAGTGACCTCATGGCGTTTAGCAGCGATGCAGAAGAGACAAAAGAGTGGCTTTAAAAGGCCAGCAGAGTTGCAGTCAAAGGACCTGGGCTCTTAAGGTTTTGATTCTGCTCCAGAAGGGAGCCACTCTACTCCTTCTGTCTCTCTTTATGGAGAGCTGGGAGTTGAAAACAGTACAGGGCATGCCTTGCTCTCCGGGACTGGATGCTACTATCAAGCATTTGGACCAACCATATGCAGGTACCCATTTAGCTTCTTCTCTTTCTGTATTTTTCTCATATGGATATTTGCCTGAGGAAGGAAACTGAATGAGGGGGTGAAAAAAAACACCTTTTTTTTTAAATTAGGAGAAAGTAAGATGAACAGAACCAACAATGGGTTGGAAGCTACTTTGAACCAATGTAGGGCGCCATTTCCAGTTTCTTTTAAGAGGACAATAATTTATCATGACAATAGTACAGCTCTTTCCACCACTGATACGGTCTTCAAATGGCTGCCCTGTGAAAATAACGCGGAATCATTATTTTGACCTTGTGTAATAGGAAAAGTTGGTTTTGCTAGAAATGCTACACCATTCTCCTTTCCATCCTACTCCCTGTGTGCCGTGATGCTGACGGCTCTCATTAGCATTTGATTATTTTATAGCATCTACTGGCCATCCAACCACTGCTGTGCCGTTATGAGACTGCTAAGGAGAGGTTTTTGTCTCATCTCATCAAAGTACATTTTGTTTACTGTCAGTACGTTGTAATCTCTGTGCTGAGCTCGCAGTCAGCATTAAGACAATTTTAAAATATCAGAGTTACAATACAAGAAACTGGAAACTTCCATAGTACTGGACTCACCTACTGAGGAAGGTAGATAATTCTTATTTGATAGACATATTTTAATTATTTAATAGAAGTATTTCTAGTTAGACCATTATTATTCTATGCTCTGTGTTCTAATTGGGAATATGGAGAATTATTAGTACTTTGTCTACCTCCATTCTTATGGATTCTTATGTCACTTTCCTTGACCCTCAATCTGCTTAATAGCGGAACTGATAACGTTCCAGTATCAACATTTATCTAAAAGAGTGGAGATGCCAAGAATGTTGGATAGACCCTTCAGATCTTAGCAAATTCCAAAAGATTTCTGAGCTGAGAGCCTGCAATTTCATTGACTTAGACTGAAATACATTTAATTATGTAAAGCCAGGTGAAGAACCTTGAAAAAAGAAAGCTTACGTTTTCAACCCTGACTTACTTTTTTACGCTACATAAATTACCATTTTACTTGAGAAATAATATAAATACAGGAGAAGGAGCTGCCTTTTCCCCCAGGGCTTCTTTATAAGTGATACTAAAAAGTTTCTTTCTGCTTTTTTCCTAAAATTTAAGAAAACTATCCAGGAAGGACATACATTTCACATTTAAAAAAAAAACCTTGAAATTAATTTTAATATATAATATATAAAAACAGAATCTTGATGTATTGACTGAAACAAAAAAAAATCCATTGAGAGATTATTTTTTTTGCTACTATTTTAAATTGATTCTGATATTTTTGCAAATTCTACAGAGCTGATTGACTTGATAGAAACTGACCAAAGTTCTTTTCTTCTTTATGATCCCAGGTGGCTTTTATTTTTGTTCTTCCTGCCTTAGATATATTATTTATTAGATGTGTATAGCTACTCGACTCTCACATGTGACTCTGGGTGGCTCATGAGGGTTAAAACAACAGCAGAAACTATAAAAACACAGCAGCATTCAACTATTCTCCAAAATTCAATGAAGCAAAGTCACAGTGAGGCAATGAATATAAGCCATACATCCATTTACATATGGCCATTGCCAAGGCTTATCTCTTCTACACAATGGCACAGCCATGTCTTCAGATCCTTCCTAAAGGGCAGAAATGTGGGATCAGTCTAAGCTCCAGGGGGGAAAGGTGGGTGCCATGACAGAAAAGACTCTCCTGCTGGGCCAAGTCACCAAGTCACAAATCAGGGATCAAAGTCATTGACTTCCTCAGACATCAACCATACCAACTAAATTCTGCCATGTTCTGTTTTGGGGAGACGCCAAACACTGGTCAGATGACATTCCTTTGTGGATGGGAGTCACAATATGCCTGATCTGAAGGAATGGGTAGACGTGATTGGGAAGATGTGGTCCCTCAAGTAATCCACCCCATGTCATGTAGGGCTTATAGGTCATTGCTAGCACTTTGAATTGTACACAGAACATACTAAGAGCCAGTGCAATACAGCAGAGGTATAATGTGTTGCTTGAGAAGCACACATAATTTTTCAAGCTGCGGTTTTCTGTATCCTCTTCAGGGGCAGCCCCATGTAGAGCGTATTACAATTAAACAGATTGTTATCTGCTGACTTCTCTCCAGATGGGATGGGGAGAATGGGTGACAGAACAATGGAGGAAGAAGTGGGCAAAGACCTGAACTTGTGGGCAAGACTGTGTTTTAAATTTTGAACGTGTTGTGCCTTTGTACAGAAAATGCAACAATAAAACAACAGTTGGCTTGCAGAAAGCCTAACAGTGCAACTAGGAGCTGACTGAGCTAAATCTTTTCTTTTTTTGATGTATTAGGGCTCTATTTTCCCTTGTAAAGTTTCTTCCCTATAGGCGTAAACTGGTCTATCTTGCATGATGGATCTTGACGTCATAAAGTCTAATAATTTCTGTGCCTATAAAACAGCTATCAGGAATTTACTAGCTTGAATTTTGTTGGGCCAAGTCGAAGTTTCAGTTGCTCAATCCTGAAGGCTCTCGGGAATTTATTGCCAAAGATTTCTTTTCCTCTATCAAAGTACTATGACATTCTTGCATGCCTTTGTTAGACGACTGTCTGATGCAGCCTTGAAGATTATTCACATCTGAGCCAAGCCCATTCCTTGTCATCAGTAGATTATACAAAATTGTGCATCCATGTAGATTTTTTTTTATAGACTCCTGACTGTGCTTTTTGTTGTTGTCCCTTGCAGAGCTTAATCGTGGTGAGAGCGTGCAAGAAAAAAACATGAAGGAAGCCAAAACCAAATGCAGAACCATTGCATCCCTGTTGACAGATGCTCCTAACCCTCACTCTAAAGGAGTCCTGATGTTTAAAAAACGCAGGCAGAGAGCTAAGAAATATACCCTAGTCAGTTTTGGGAGTGTGGAAGAAGACCGCAACTATGACGAAGAGGACGGAGTCTTCCAAACCAGTGAGTCAGAATTTGATGAAGAAGGCTTCTCTGATGTTCGAAGTTTAACCAACCACTCCGATGGAGGAAATGCTTACCTTGACATCGAGAAGCCCAAAGGCCATCCTGCACAGGAGCAGGCCCAGCTACAGGAAGGGCTGAGTGAAGCCTCCGGGAGAGGAGCACAATTATTTGAGCAGCAGAGGCAGAAAACTGGGAAGCAGATGTTGGAAAATACATCTGCCCAGAAACCAGAGGCAGAGGTCCCAAATTCAACCATACAACCTACACACGGCATGATTGGTACTGAAGCACCAGTGCCGTGGAAGGCGGAAAAGACTTCCCTAAGTGTCCACTTAGAATCTGCACCAGTTTCTAGTGAGCTGCCACCACCTAATCCTGCTCAGCTCCAGTCTCCATCTGTTATCTTTGGAGAGGGAGCCCAAATCTCTTCAAATATCTCAGGCATCTTCAATAGGTCTGCTCGGCCTTTCATTCCTGGCTTTTCTGGACAACGTCCTATGACATCATCTGTTGTGTTTAGACCCTTAGTGCTAAAAAAGAGTAGTGAGAGGGCAGGTGACCAGAGAATGGCTGCTCCTCCTGTCTCCCCAGGTTCTTCAGGCACAGCCCTTCCTGCCCTTCCACCATCAGTGCAACCTAAAGGCACAGCAAGCACATCTGTGTCTCTGTATATCCCAACTGCACCATCATCGGTCCAGACAGCGGCAGGTGCAAAATCAGCAGAAGCTAAATCACTTTCCAGAGCAGGTAGAACCTCCACTGCTTCCATATTTCTCTCATCCTCTTCTAGACCAGCTGCGGATGCATCCACACCATTATCTTCTCCACCAACCCAGGATTTTGCACCTTCCACTTCGTATGTTAGTCCAGTTCCACCGCTCCTCAATCAGCCACCAATCCAGCCATTCACCAGTAATGTTTCCGCTATCCCACGACCTGCTTCCGAGCCTTTGGCCTCCAGGGAGCAGAGGGTTGCCGTTCCAGCTCCCAGAACAGGTATCTTGCAGGAGGCCCGCCGCCGAAGCAGTAAGAAGCCCATGTTCAAAGCTGTAGAAGAGAAGAAAAAGAATTCCCCAAATCCAGAGTTGTTATCCCTTGTGCAGAATCTGGATGAAAAACCCAAAGGGGACCATCAAGGAGCAGGATTTGAGTCAGGCCCTGAGGAAGATATTCTCAGTCTGGGAGCAGAAGCCTGCAACTTTATGCAGTTCTCAGGCCGGAAGTTCAAGACCCCACCTCCGGTGGCCCCTAAGCCTCAGCAGTCAAGTGCCCCTAATAGAATGGTGAATGGTTCCTCTCCTGCACATGACCTGTCTCATTTGAAGGGGAAAGGGGCGGAGCTTTTCGCCAAGCGACAGAGCCGAATGGATAAGTTTGTGGTGGAGGCTGTACCGACATCCAAGCCGAGAACTCCGTCTCCTGCACCTTCTCTTCCCTCTTCCTGGAAGTATTCACCAAATATTCGTGCCCCGCCTCCCATCGCTTACAACCCGTTGCATTCCCCATTTTACCCATTGGCAGCTAGCAAATCCCAGGCCACCAAGGCAGAGAGCAAAGTTAAAAAAGCACCAAGTCACAAATCAGGGATCAAAGTCATTGACTTCCTCAGACATCAACCATACCAACTAAATTCTGCCATGTTCTGTTTTGGGGAGACGCCAAACACTGGTGTCCAGGCCCCTACAAGCCCAACAGTTCAACAGTCCAGCTTGTCTTTCACACCGGCCAAGCAAGCCCCTGTAAAAACAGCCAGGACCTATGAAATTCGCCGTTTTTCCACCCCTGTCCCAATGCCAACTTCAAGTGGTATGGCTCCTACAGTGTTAGCTCCTCGTTCTGCCACCACATTGGATGAACCACTTTGGAGATCAGACGTGATCTCTACTTCCATGCCTGCATCCCCAGGGCCATATCAGGGAGTTCTCCCCCAATATCAGAGTTCTCCTGAACTCAGCGAGACGGGCAGAGGGGCTTCCTCCAGCCGGCCCACATCATCTCTCAATTTTCAGGTAGCTAGACCCAGGTTTTCGGCATCCCAAACTGGAATGCAGGCACATACTTGGAGACCAGGATCTGGTCACCAATGAAAAAAAAAGTTTTTTTTTAATGTTTGTTTTAACATCTTCAAATTTGTAAGGGAGATTAGTTTCAGCTCACTGCTGATTGTGCCCTGGATTGCAAACTTACATTTGTTTCTGTGCAGTGTGCAAAATGGCCATAGGCACAAGCCAGATGTTTAAGCTAAATACTTGTCTTTGGGGTTGCCTTCTGTTTAAACCTAATTCCTATAAATCAAATCAGTGAAGCCAAACTGGAGACAAACTGCCTTTCTTCTGTGGGAAGTCAGCCCCCCAGAGAAGGAAATATTAAAAGCGCAAAAGGATTTTAAAAGCAGAAACCAGCCCTGTCCCCCAAGTCTCTCTGTCCCACGCAGAAGCCAGCTCTGTACAAATGCAGATGTAAACCATCAGAAAGGTCCCAGCTAGGAGAAGACAAAGACACCTAAAATCTGCATACCCCACCCAAACTCTAAGAGTCATTAGCTCCAGCACCAGGGAAGCAGGATATAACTCTTGGGACATAATAGGATTAACCCACCACCATCAAGAACACCAGAAAAGCACACCCAGACTGAGGTCAGAATACATGACACAGGAAATACAAAGCCTGAAACAGGAACAGGAAACTATTTCAAACAAAAGGCTTGAGAGGGTATAAAAACCTACTACCCACATGTGCTCAGTCTTTTTCTCTCTCCTCTTTCCTGCCAGAACCATCTTGCTGTCTCGCTCTTCCGTAAACTGCAACCTTCTTTCTAAAGCAGTCGCCATGGAAAATCACTTCCTAAACCCCTATCCTTCAGTTTTTGGGGTCTGAAATTCTTCAATAGGATTCAACGGGGTTGGGGTGGTTATTTTTGGGGGGGAGGGGCGCTTTGGAGCAGGAAAATAAAATAGCGAAGCTAGAAAGCTTTTTCATTTACATGGCAGATGACTCAGACTCATCCTAAGCAACAGGAAGCAGTCCAAACATTATGAATAAATTTTAACCTCTGCACAATTAACAGCCGGCCTGCATCTAAAGTCAAAGGTGGGCAAAGAAATAAAATTGCCAAAGAGTGGGTTTTTTTTTCCTTTGTAGAGAAGCATTGGTAGATATTCATTCCCTCATTGTCCCCACATTTTGTCCTTGGATTAGCATTCTGAGACAAAGGAGAGAAGCAACCTAGAACTAAGGAGAAACTTCCTGACAGTTAGTACAATTAACCAGCGGAACAACCTGCCTCCAAAAGCGGTGAATGCTCCAACTCTGGAAGTTTTTAAGAAGAGACTGGACGGCCATTTGTCCGAAATAGCATAGGGTTTCCTGCCTGAGCAGGGGGTTGGACTCGATGACCTCCAAGGTCCCTTCCAACTTTATTATTATTATTATTATTAGATTATAAATAGGGGACTCATTTGAAAGGCACTGGTTCACACAAGTGTATCTGCAACCTCAGCCTGTCATTAAATGGGACAGGAGCTAAAGACTAAATCCTTCTCAGAGTCCTAGCAGAAACTGTGCATGACTTTTAGTAAGGTGACCAATCGTCCTCCTTTAGGGAGGACAGTCCTTCTATTGTAAGTTCTGTCCTCTCTCGAAAATGGACCTCCTACATGTCCTCCTTTTCGATATTTGAAGACTAATCTGTAAATCTCCGTATTGGATCGATGCCGATCCGATCCGTTGCGTGTGATGTAACGTATTTGTATTTGACATGACGATTCGTCAAGGCTCGGTACAGTGCGGCGAGACGCGATTATGAGACGCATGCGCTCTGCGCACAGGAGAATTGTTTTGAGAGAGTGCACCGCGCACAAGGGTGCGCCGCACGCAAGTGGCTTTGTTTACTTCTTACCGAAACACAACACGGCACACACGCACGCATTAGACTCACTTTTTTTTTCTTCAATTTATTTGTGTCCTCCTTCTCATTGTAAAAAAGTTGGTCACCTTACTTTTAGGGCCAGGAAAATGCCTTCCAGGTTAAGCGGCTGTGATTTAAATACAGCCAGAAGATCTTAGTCTCCTTATGACCCATTTTTCCTAACTGCAAGGAAGGTGTAAATATTGAGAGAGTTTACTCACCACCTCTTTTCTTGGCAGCCATTTTCCATAAAATCAGAGCAATATTTTCTGGAGGCTCCTGAGAAAAAAAAGTAGAGGTTGAGAGAATTCAAAGGAGCAAGACATGAAGTGTTGACTACTGAATTTGCTAATATCAGGGGTGGCATTTACCTCTTATTACGAGAGAGCAAGTAGAAGGAAGGAAGTATGAGCAAGTGTGTGAAAATTGAGGAGGTAGGATTTGCATTCGTACCTAAGATGATTGATTTAATCATTAAGCCAAAACATCAGCAAAAGTCCTTTTTATAGGCGCTTGCAATTTAATTAAAGATAGCAAGTGAGAAGAAGTTATTTTACAGCTACTTGAAATCTTTAAAAGTGCCTGGGTAGTGGTACTAGAAGCAAGAGGATATTAATCCCAAGATTACTTTGTGTTCACTCAGTCACTTGAAGTTTTGTGATGGGGGTTATATTAAAAGTGCAGTGCAAAAGGAAAAACACTAAAAATATAATCTTACCCTGGTCCCTCCTTTGCCAGCAATCAAATCTAGATCCTTGAGAATTTGGTGTTCAAATACCCCAAATTCAGTCCAATTTTAAACTAGCCCATTTACAGAAAATTTACACACGCTAAAGTCAAAGGATTGGAGTGTGCAAATAACGTATTTTTTCTCAGATATCAAGATTTTTTCCTAGGCTTGACATAAATCTGAACTGCAGTTCGTGAATTGACTGTCTGAATAATCTGGCCACAATTATTTATATTATTTTGACAGTTCACGTTGCATATGAATGGGAAAGAAATTACAGTGTGTCCTGGTTTATCTGGGCCTTCATTCAGTAAATTTCAGACTTATATCTAGTAACATTTTAATTCAAACATCTTCCTCAAAACCAATTTTGCCTAAAATTGTCAAGGCAATTGTTGAAATGTATGCCGTTAATGTAATCACATAGGCAACACTTTTATGAATTTTGCATCAATTTATATGTTTTGTGTAAAAAATCATGATGTAAAAAAATTCAGTTATTTAATTCTTCAAACAATGTAAATTGATGCTAATGACATAAATTTGGATTTAAGGGACATTTGGATTTAATGAACTACACTTGTAGAAGTCTGTTAAATAGCTTTATGGTTTTGTTTATGCAACATATTAAACTGGAAAACTTGGTATTTGAGTATATGCAAGCTGCTTGCTATGTAATTTGGTTACAGCCTTTTAGCCCTTATCTCCCTGGCCATTTTGGGCTTTCTATTGGGACTTCTAACAAACATGGCTACCAGTTCTGATTTCTGAGATTCCAGCACAGGGTCAATTTCACTTTCCATTGACACAGAGAGCCTATGTTCAGAAAACTTGATTAAAGAGCTATAGACAAATAAGGACTTTGTACCTTAGCTTTCATGCAGAGACAAAGGGCCTGAAGAAAGCTGACAAAGTGCAGTTTAGGAAAACCTAATGCAACTGCAAAATCTCTTCAGGATACTGTTAAGAAAGAATTCTTGATGATGAGGCATCGAAAAGCCTTCCAGCTTTATTATGCTCCTTTAATACCCAATAATATTGTTAATAGGAAGGAGGATTCTGGTAAGATTTTAAATAGGGAGGGTGGTGGAATGAATTCCAAAAGAAATAGTAATTAGCATAAATTAACCAAGAATTTGTACTGTCCAAGACTGAGACAAATGGAGATTAAGTGGAAGAGGCTCTGAGATCCAGTTTTTACAACCAAGTCCAAATTTTATAACCCAAGATCAAGCATTGCTAGGATTCAGCCTATTGCAACCTTTTGGATCTCATAGAACGAAGTGTGACCAGACTGAACACACCTCTCAAAGCAGCTACAGCAGTGGTTCTCAACCTTTTTCAGGTTGAGACCCCACTTGCGCCGCCCATGCGCGCCGCGACCCCGACCCGCGGTCCGCCATTTTGGTTTTTTTTATTTTTTTTATTTTTTTTTATTTTTTTTCATCGCGTGTGCACCGTGCATACACGGATTGGCCCGTTGAGCGCATGTGCGCGCATGCGCGTGCGCAACGAAAAAAAAATAAAAAAAATTAAAAAAATAAATAAAACCAAAATGGCGGACCGCGACGGGCCGATCCGTGCATGCGCGGCGTGCGCACGACGGCCCAAACCGCGCATGTGCGGTGCACGCACGACGAAAAAAAATAATAATTTTTTAAAAAAAACAAACAAAAAAAACAAAATGGCGGACCGCGGTGTCCGGCGACCCCCGCAAAATGGTCGTTCGACCCCAAATGGGGTCACGACCCATAGGTTGAGAACCGCTGAGCTACAGTGTCTGTTGTGGGTCTTGATAAACTTTTCAGAACTGCTCAGAAATATAGATTTTTCAGTACAAGTCTTATTAGGAAAGTGAAGGAGCCCAACCATGGGAATACAGGAGCTGAGCTAACCCTTTCCTCCTTGACTATTGAATTTTCTGTTAACTGGACAATAGACACGAAGTTGTAATGTGGGAAATGCCACCAAAAGCCTCACCAGCATAAAAGCAGATCTTCAGCTAGGCCTCTGGGAAAGGGACAATTGCAAATTTCCCAACCTCTGATTGGAGAAGGATTCAAAAGTGAAATTGTTAACCTGGAATGCAGAAAGACACTTTGGACGATCGTTGCATCTTTCTGATCATCACATTGGCTTTCTCCGCAACAAACTCAAAGAATGACCTTTGCTAGAGTGCTGTATGTGACAACAGTGATGCTTCACCTGCTTTTTCCTGAAGATTGACCATTTCATGTCGAAGAAAGGAAACTGTCAGCTGGAAGCTTTTCCTCCAGCTGTGCAAGGCTGAACTTCTGAAGTAACAATAAAATCTACACCAGTGGTTCTCAACCTTTTTAAGGCCGCGACCCCCCAACCGGTCATAAGTCGAGGACTTCCCGACCGGTCGTAAGTCGAGGACTTTCCTTGCCCGGCAGTGCTGCGCATGCGTGGTGCCGCCCCCTGCGCCGGCCGAGGCGTAGCTGGCAAGGGGCAGCGACGGCGCAGGGCGATCACCGGCTGGGCCACCAGCTGGCCCAGCCCAAGGGAGGTAAGGCATCCGCCAGGCCCCACGCGTGCCAGCTGCCCTCCCTGCGCCCGCCGGCCTCCCACCTCCCATCCCTGGCCCTCTTTTACTTACATTTTTAGTAGTTGCTCAGCAGGGAGGGGTGGAAAGTTTCGGATAGCTCACCTTCGCTGCAGACAACTTGCAGCACCGTTTGCAGACTGGGACTTTTGGCGGGCTCAGCAGGCAGAGACAGCCTGGACAATTCCTATTGGCTTTTGAAAGCCAATAGAATTAGACTCTATTCAAGAGAGTCTATTCTATTGGCTTTCAAAAGCCAATAGAATAAGAGGGAGTAGCACAGCTAAGGAAAAGGGGGGAAAATGGCGGACTGCATTGTTTGGCGACCCCCGTGAAATGGTCGTTCAACCCCAAATGGGGTCGCGACCCACAGGTTGAGAACCGCTGATCTACACTGTCATTCTAGAAGTTTGTTTTCATTTTATTTATTTGTTTCATTTGAAACTGAAAGTCACTTTCCAAATTATTGTGCTGAGGAATAAATTTCTGATATGCACTTTAATTCTTTACCTTTGCCTTTTTCGTTCTCATATATTCCTGTTGTGCCAGAAATAAAATGAGTACAGGTAATGTTTGACTTACAACCGCAACTGAGCCCAAATTTCCGTTGCCATGGGAGACATTTATTGAATTTTGCCCCATTTTACAACCTTTCCTGCCACAGGTGTTAAGGGAATCACTGCAGTTGTTAAGTTAGTAACACCATTGTTATGTGGATCCAGCTTCCCCATTGACTTTGCTTGTCAGAGGTCACGAAAGGAGGATCACGTGAATCCGGGACGCTGCAACTGTCATAAATACGTGTCCGTTGCCAGGTGTTAGAATTTAATCACATTATCAAGTGCCGTTGTAACTTCGAACAGTCACTAAACAAACTATTGTACGTCGAGGACTACGTGTACAGGCTTCAAAGTCAGTCATCTCACTTGCTAAACTGCAAATCTAACATGCATCTCTTTTCCATTTGGTCCTCCTATTTCAGAACTAGCCCCTAGTTTGCGTCTAACTTTGTAGTTGCACAGAGACTAGGTTCTTTGTTATAAGACAGTGATGGTGAACCTTTTAGAGACCGAGTGGCCAAAAACTGCCCCCTGCCCCGCCCACCTGCAGGGCCACGCACCGCCTCCATTAACCGCCGCAGATCACCCAGGCAGCCCTGCAGCCCTGCAGCCACGCCCTCCGTCCACACCCTGCAGCATCATCTGCACGCTATGGGGCACGAGGGTGGAGTCTTGTCCCTGTGCCCGGGTATGTCCTTGGCTGTGCTGCTCCATGTGGGCCACGCCCGGGGGCGACTCTCCTCCAGGGCAGCTGCTGGTGAGGAGGGGGCCGCGGGGGAGGCGGGGCTGGGGTGACGGCACGTGTGCCCACAGAAAGGGCTCCGAGTGCCGCCTCTGGCATGTGTGCTATAGGTTCGCCACCACTGTTATAAGATCTATAATTTGGAGCACCACTCCAGCATTGGTATTGAAAGAAAGTTTGAGGAGCAATCTTATCTTACAAAAGCATACATAAAAATGACAGTGATCTTCCAATGCTGCCTTTTTCCAATTTGTGGGTCTTCAAGCTCACTGTGAATCAAAGGAACATCCTTAAGCTCTTAGCAGTGATTCAAGTCAAGTCAAGTCAATGTTTATTATAGTCAAAGATTGGAGACCAGAGCAAGTTAGAAACACTCCAGGAATATCCAGTTAAAAATTCTAGAATACAATCTTCAGTTGCACATGAGCAAAGCATAGCATGGCCTAACTATAATATAATATCAATCTTTAAAGTGTGAGGCTCATAGTCATTGAATACTAAAATGTAAGAGAGTGATAATGCAAAAGTGTTTGCTGCATTAACTGTGTAAAATAGCTATGATGAATTAATCACCTGTGCTGCTGTGTAGAATCTAGCCACCTGCTCTGTAATCATAATCTGTTCGTCCTTAAGCAGCCACTGGAGATACGTAGTGTTGGAATGGCCAGGATACCTATTGATTATTGGCAAGATAAGGTTTTTTTAACAAAATATCTATAAAAAGAGCATCGAAGGAGTATGTCTCTCCAAAGCCACAGGGACAGAGTCTCTGAATTAATGGTGTCTTTTTACATTTGCCGTGCAGGATGGCCATGGAAGCACATGGCACCGTATAAACCAGCGGTTCTCAACCTGTGGGTCGCGACCCCTTTGGAGGTCGAACAACCCTTTCACAGGGGTCGCCTAAGACCATCAGAAAACACATATTTCCGATAGTCTTAGGAACCAAGACACCGCTCCTCTATCCATCTCTGCATGGCTTCAAGCTGGGGACCGTTGCAGCGCCAGATTCACTTCTGTCGAGCATCTCCTAAGGGAGGCTGCGCTGCTTCACAGCCCTTTCTGCAGAGGAAGCTGAACTAAGCTCTGCCGCCGCTGTCGACCTCTTGGCTCTCTCTCTCTTTCTCTCTCTCTCCCTCTCCCCCGCCTGGGCGCTTCTCCAACCAGGCTGGGCAGAGCCGGCAGAGTGGCCTTCCTTCCCTCCCTCCCCGGCCAGCTGGAGCTGGGCAGGCCGGCGACCTTCAGAAGTGAGGCGAGGACAGGTGAGGTGCGCTGAGCCCTGGGCGCAGTGGGTGAGTGGGTCGGCGTCGGTGCACGCTTGGAGAGCCCTTAGGGTTGGGGGTCACCACAACATGAGGAACTATATTAAAGGGTCACAGCATTAGGAAGGTTGAAAACCACTGGTATAAATGCAAACGCTTTTGGCTGGATCACTGTCTGCAACTGGTTAAGATAACTAGCAAGGGTTAACAACATATCTAATAGACTCATCTGCTTGCCTCTTGGTGTCCTTTACTCTTTGTCGCAAAGTTTGTTTTGCTTGGTTGTATTGAGGCTGGAGAAAAACCTAGTTTGGCAAGGTTGGACTTACGAGTCTTGATCCATGAAGAGGAGAATTTGTCTTGGAGGATTAATGGAGCAAAGACTTGTGGGGAAAAAAATAGCCAAAGATTTAAAAAAGCTATACAAATTCTTGCTTTGACTATTATCAATCCTACCTCCAGATGTAGAAGTGCATTTGAGAAATAATGCAATATCTGGATAACTGTTCTAATCAATTTGGACTGAACTCTTTCCAGTAGTGTGAAACACAAAGCAAGAAGCTGTGCTAGCGGCCTGAAAGGATGTAATTATGGCAAGAACATAGTATACTCCCTTTGTGTGGAAAAAAAGGAGACTAGTATTAGCTGATCTATGGCCAGAGGCAGCCACATATTCACCAGGTGCTTTTCTTGAGCTGGTGGCATGCATGATCCTACCTAGATACTTAAAGATGGCCACTTGCTCTATGTTACGACCATTAAGATACCATGAACAGAGTTTTGGCCTTTTTGCAAAGGCCATAACTTTAGTTTTCTGGCAGTTTTATGTCGAGTTTATTATAGTTACAATACTGGACAAGGGTTCTCAGGACTCTTTTAAGACCTACAGGTGTCCTGGAGAAGATTGCAGCAGCATCTGCATAGAGCAGGAGGGCGATGCTTCGATCATCTGTTTTTTGGGGGGTGGTAATTTGGTTTATGTAACCATTTTACCAGGTCATTAACACAGAAACTGAAAAGCAATTTGAGTTTGGACTGACCTCGGAAGGGACCCTTGTGTATTACACCTAACCTTGAGGGATGTTTTAGTATGTAGGGCACGTAGCAAATGGAGAAGGCTACGCTCAATTGAAACAGCTTCCAGCTTCTCCCATAGCTTAGCCCTGGTAACCGAATCAAAAGCTGCCTTGAGATCTATAAAGGCAGCCCATAATGATACAGATCTATTTGATACATATTTTTCAATCAAATGATGTTTTTTTCCTCTCAGTTTGTCACAGAGTTCTTTATGCAACCTTGCTGGCTTCATCTAGGACAGCGGTTCTCAACCTTTTTCAGGCCGCGACCCCGACCTGCACCGCGCATGCGCGGCGCGACAGCCCGCATCGCACATGCAAGGCGCACGTGCAACAGCCCGCATCATGCATGCGCAGCGCGATGGCCCGCATCGCGCATGTGCAGCGCGACGGCCCGCATCGTGCATGCGTGGTGCTACCCCACGCATGCGCGGTGCTGCCCCCTGCGCCGGCTGAGGGAAAAAGGGGGAAAAATGGCAGACTGCGTTGTTTGGCGACCCCCGTGAAATGGTCGTTCGACCCCAAATGGGGTCACGACCCACAGGTTGAGAACCGCTGATCTAGGACCTTTCTCTGTGGCATTGTGTTAAATTTGGTTTCTCTAATCTCATTTTTAGAGTTTCCTAAGCATCTTGAATTGTTTTCCCCTTTAGGATTTTCATCCATGGAATCCTTCCTAAAAATCTCTTGTAGTTTGTTGAATCAGATCTCTTAAAGTCTAAGACAGTCTTTTGATAGTGTTCAATTATTTGTCCCTGCATTATGTTGAGTTCCAGTATGACATGATCACTCTCTCCCAAAGTTCCTGCAACTTCAACCCCATCTATCATTTTATCTCTGTTAGTAAGAATTAGGTCCAGTATAGCTGTCCCTTTAGTTCCCCCCTCTACTTTTTGGGCGACAAAGTTGTCAGGAACCTGTTCAATCTCCCACTTGATGCAGAATTTGTCTCCCAGTTGATGTCAGGGTAGTTAAAGTCTCCCATTAGGACTGTGGTGTGTTTCTTGCACTCTTTAGCTAACTGCTTAGCAAAAATTTCATCTATTTCTTCTGCTTGGTTGGGTGGCCTATAGTATACACCAGTGATGACGAACCTTTTAGAGACTGAGTGCTCAAAAACTGGCCCCGCCCCCACTCCACCCCCTGCCCCGCCCCCGCCCCGCCTGCCCGCAGGGCCACTTACCGCCTCCAGGGCCCACCACAGATCGCCGAACAGCGCCATGGCAGCCAGGCCCTCTGCCCGCACCCCACAGCATCAGCTGTGCGCAATGGGGCCTGAGGGCAGAGTCTTGTCTACACTGTCTGGCTGCCATGTCCTTGGCTGCACTGCTCCGCGTGGACTGCTGGTGAGGAGGGGGTTGCGGGGGATGCAAGGCTGGGCAACAACACGTGTACCCCCATAGAGGGCTCCGAGTGCCGCCTCTGGCACCCGTGCCATAGGTTCGCCACCACTGGTATACACCTATGGCAATGTCATTCTTTTTTCCCTGTATATTGACCCATATGCATTCTAAGAGGCTTTCATACTTGTTTTCATGCATTTCTGTACAGGTGTAGTGATTTCTTACATATAATGCACCTCCACCTCCTCTTTTGTTAGGTCTGTTGAATTCTCCCAGATTTCCCCTCTAATTCAAATGGTATGAAGAATGGTGAAGATGTCCTCAGAAGACACTTCCACTGAAGTGAAAGTACTTTGTGCTGGCCTTTCTGGTGTAAACCGGAAAAGAAGCAGAAAAATTCTCCACCAGGAGCCACATCAGGCACGGATGGACAGAGTGCCTAGCTAATCACAGCAGTCAAAGTGGAGGGAGGGCACGAAATCTACAAAGTGATGTTTAAAGCCAGCTTCATTTACAGCTGATTTATGCATAAGAGATGAACAGCTGAAGGTTGCAATGAGGAAAGCCCTTAATGCTCCAGTCACACATATCTGTAAGACAAGACAGCAAACACACACACACACACACATACAGAGAGAGAGAGAGAGAGAGAGAGAGAGAGAGAGAGAGAGAGAGAGAGAGAGAGAGAGAGATATGCACCACAAAAATACATTTCTTTTAAAATTAACAAAAAATACTTTTTAAAAGGTTAAAAATCAAATACGTTGCATCAAAGAAAATACATCTGCCTGCCTGCTATGTCCATTGCTGGTTAAGAAGTTGGAAAAGATTCCAGGTCATGCCTTACCATCCTTTCTGACCAAAAGTAAAGTTGGAAAGAAAATATCTTCTTTTTTTTTTTAATATAAAATTCTTTTATTAAAACAATCAACATTGAACATAAAAACATATTGTGCAGCAATCATCATGGCACCTGATATACAATACTAAGTATTAGTCATTGAAAATGTCTGAGTTAGTAAGCCTTGTTCCACCCCTCGCGTCTAGCCTCAACTATACTCCTGTTACATTTTGTTTGATTGGTGTTTCTCTTATCTGGTTCCATATTAATGTGATCAACATTAAACCAAAGATCCTATTGCTAAACAATCATCCTAGAACATAGCATACAACATTAGGTATTAATCTTTGTAAACATCTGTTTTAGTAAAAATATCTTCTTGATAGACGGATTACTCTGAACTAATGCAGGTTAACTATCCCAAAATAAAACACCAAATAAGGGGAGGAACTAGCAAAAGAAAAACTGAATTCAAACAAGGGATGGGTCATGCCAGGAGCTCTGGGGAAAAAAAAACATTTCTGAAAAATCCAACCAAAAAGTCAATTGGGGTAGCTGCTCAGAATGGGCCATGTCTTGTAAACTTTTTTTGTTTTGTCTTCTGAAGACAGCTCTCTTTGCCTATTGCACCTCTTCTCTTTTCCTAGCTAAACATAGCCAGTGCCTCTAATGCAGCGGTTCTCAACCTGTGGGTCGCGACCCCATTTAGGGTTGAACGACCATTTCACAGGGGTCACCAAACACCGCAGTCTGCCATTTTTTTTTGGTCGGCCATTTTTTTTGTCTGCCATTTCCCCCCCTTTGCGATGCGGGCCGTCGCGCCGCGCATGCGCGATGCGGGCCTGCCATTTTTTTTGGTCGGCCATCTTTTTTTTGGTCAACCATTTTTTTTGTCCGCCATTTTTTCCCCTTTGCAATGCGGGCCGTCGCGCAGCGCATGCGTGATGCGGGCCGGGGTCGAGCCCCGGAAAAGGTTGAGAACCGCTGCTCTAATTGCTCTGTGTGTGTGTGTGTGTGTGTGTGTGTTTTCCCTCAGGCCTATTATCAACTTGATTTCTTTCTTCTGGATGTGGTCCAATGTGTCAAAACCCTTTCTAGTATCTGAAGTAGACTGATCAAAGCAGAACAGGAATAAAGGCATTCTCTTCATTTATTCATAGTTCAAATGAGTACCTTGACTCTGACTTCTCACCAATCTTCTCTGATAACCTGGGCAAGAAATGCTCCTCACAAATCTGTCCCCATTATCTAGGATTCAGCTGGGCTTCTATGGCAGAGCATGGGGGATATCTCTTCCTAGCCCCTTGTACTATGCTCCAAAACAAGGTCCTTCCATAGCTAAAAGTTGGCCAAAATCTCTCCTAGAAGAATTTGTGGCACATTTGTGGGCCTTTCTGCTCCTTTTAATAATCAGACCCTCTGTGCATCATGCAACTATCTTTGCTGAGAGTTGGAGAACTGGATTTCTTTTTTCTTTCCAGTGGCAGCAGCTGAGGAGCAAGAGAGAAAAGATTGACATACCTGTGGCCACTAGGTGGTATAATTGTTTCTCTGTTCTACCGTGTTTCCCTGAAAGCAAGACAGTGTCACACTTTCTTTTTATCCCCAAAAGCCCCACTATGTCTTACTTTCGGGGTACGGCTTATATTGATTGGAAAACAATTGTCAGTTTTATTTTAAGTATTTTAAGTATATTAAGTATTTAAGTATTTTAAGTATTTAAGTATTTTAAGCAGGAGGCGGAAGTGGGCAGGAGTAATATGTCTTACTTTCGGGGTACGGCTTATATTAGCCGACCCCCTGAAAACCCCGATACGTCTTACAATCGGGGGTGTCTTACTATCGGGGAAACACGGTAGCAGGATTTTAAAGTCCACCTGCTGCGGTGATAAGTTGGCAGGATTTAAAATATTATGGTAGGCTTACTAAATCCATCCTCCTAATCTTTTGCTATTTGGACTCCACAGCAAATACTAAATACCACATACTCTCAGGGTTGCAACAGCACCAAATGCTTCTCTCTGCAACCACTGGAAATTGTGCAACAACACAATTAGAGGCTTATTAAAAAAATTGGCTCCATCTTGCAGTCAGCAACGATTTCATAATATAGTCAACGTGTGTTGGCCATGCAGACTATTCTCAGGAGGACTTGCATTAATGTCTACAGGAGCTGGAGAAAAAGGATGAGCAAAAATGAACCAGCCAACTGAAAACAGACAAATATATCTCTGCCCCCCTCCCCCAAACATGATTTGAAAACAAGAATGGAATCCATTTATTTCAGAAAACAAGCAAATCTTTCCACACTGTTCCCCACCCTGAGTTGATCTCTATTGTTTGAAGCAGCATATCAGAAACCTCTGTCATGGAACTTTATATATTGTGGTTCGTTGCACAGTCAACCAGATGTTCAGACTGGATTTGGCATTTTTATCCACCTATTGAGTCCTTCCCAAGGTCCTGGGATAGACAGATGTGGATTTTGAGGGTGTTACAGATATCATTGCAGGATATGAGTTGTTCTGAGTAAAGCTGCCTTTTGAAGTTGACTGATGGTGAATGTGTCAGTGCCGATGGTGTTCAATTAGCGCTCAAGTTGTTTTTGAGATTGCATCTAAGGTGCCTATTACTTTTGATGTTAAGAACATAAGAACATAAGAAGAGCCATGCTGAATCAGGCCAAAGCCCATCGAGTCCAGCATTCTGTGTCACACAGTGGCCCACCAATTGTACATGGGGATCTTGAGCAGAAAGAGAAGGCAAAACCCTCCCTTTCCCTTGACCCCCAACAAATGGTACTCAAGGGAATCCTGCCTGCCTCAACCAACATAGAGGTGGCACATGGACATCCGTTTTAATAGCCACCGATACACTTGGCATCCATGAATCTGTCTGACCCTGCCTTGAAGCTATCAAGGCTGACAGCTGTCACGACCTCTTCTGGAAGTGAATTCCATAAACCAACGACCCTCTGGGTGAAGAAATATTTCCCTTTATTTGTCCTCACTTTCTTACCTACGAGCTTTAGGGAGTGCCCCCTTGTCCTAGTATTGTGTGATAGAGAAAAGAATTTTTCTCTATCCACCTTTTCTATCCCATGCATGATTTTATACACTTCGATCAAGTCACCCCTTAAACGCCGTCTTTCAAGGCTGAAGAGACCAAGGCGTTGCAATCTGGTTTCATAAGGGAGGTGCTCCATTTCCTTGATCATTCTTGTTGCCCTTTTTTGCACCTTTTCCAGTTCCATTATATCCTTCTTGAGGTGCGGTGACCAGAACTGTACACAGTACTCCAAGTGTGGTCTCACCATCGATTTGTACAGAGGCAATACAACACTTGCTGACTTATTTTCAATTCCCTTCCTATCATGCCAAGCATGGAATTTGTTTTTTTTACTGCTGCTGCGCATTGGGTTAACATCTTCATCGAGCTGTCCACCAAAACCCCAAGATCCCTTTCTTGGTTTGTCTCAGAAAGTTTGGTCCCCATCAGTTGGTAAGTATAATTGGGGTTCTTTGCCCCAATGTGCCAAAATTCTCCAGATTTTTGAATGTCTTGGAATGATTGACAAAAGACAAGCTGGGATGTTTCCAGAGCCAAAGAAGATTCAGTCTTTAACTGGGCTGGGAACTCCTTGTTATGGTTGTAACCATTCCGAAACTGGCAGAATATGGAAAAAAAATCTCTAAGACAGTGTCTTGTATTGTTTTCTTTTGATAGCGTGTGGTGTAATATAAATTATTAGGATTTAGTCCACAGCAAATTATTTGGTACTCATTATATTCTTTTTTTTTCCCAGTCGGGGGGGAGAAATTAGTTGGATTTCCAAATGTTACAGAATAAAAAGAATTGTATATTTATTCACAATTATAATCTTCAGTTGATGTTCTATATATTCAAAGTAAACTGCTTAGTATATGATGTGACTGTGGCTAATCAAACATTAGGTTTCCTACATATAAATAGAAAAATTGCATGTACCATTACCTTTATCTATTTTCTACCTCTAATTCCTGTTTTATCATAACAGAATTATGCAAAATTGTAAGAACTTGGGGGTGAACTGAGACCAGAAAAGTGTGTTCAGTTTCAACCAATATCTGTCAAATATCTATTCATTTGGCTGATGAAATCTGTGCTGCCTCTTGAACTTATTTCTTTTGCTTGAGCTCTGTTCTGCAAGAGAGATACATAACATGAAGTGGGATAGCAGGAGGAAAGGAATATTTTGCTGTTTGCGTAGAAGTCTATTCATGTAATGCAATGTGACAGGCTCTATGTGAATATCAATGTGTTTAAACAGTATACTGATAGTCACCTTTGCAGGATCTTTCATATTCTCATCTTGATACACATGCCATCAATAGGTGTGTGTGCCTATGTAAAATAATCATATTTCATTTTTAATTCTGTGCGCATGTGGGTGCATACACCAATATAAAAACATTAAGGGTAAAATGTAATTTTTTGGCAGTTAAAAATTAATCAGATTAACGGCACACAAGCTTTTTCAATAAACCTCTTGTTCAATGTATTTATTTCTACATTTAACAGGTTTTTCATTATCGCTATAAAGTTTCCGAAGTAAATAGATTCTGAAACAAAATAAAAAGCACAGCACAGTGACAATAGCAGGAATGACATAATATGATGACATGTCAACACAAATTCAACTGAAAGCTGGAGCAAATAAGCCCCTAGCCTAGGTTTTCAGCCAGTACCAAAAGTCACAAGATTTGTCATTGGTGGGGGTTGTACATTATGCAGGCAAGAAATGCGACCTCTTCATTTTATGAAATACAGGAGCAAATAGTATATATTGAAATATAAGACTAATGTGTATTTTAATGGTGAGAAAGACTATGTTTCAGACCCACAATATCTTTTGGGGAAAATACCTTTCTTTGGTTGCCTTCCTAGAATCACTTTGTAAACAGGTTGAGTTAGTAGCCTTGTGGATTGCTCTCCGCAATTCTAGCCAGAGGCTCAGATGCACGGACAAGCCCCGTGCAAGTGCAGCCTTGTTAGCCATGATCCTACTCCTGCAGGGATGTAAGCAGATACAAGTATTCAGGACTGGAAGCACTCGTAGCTATATCTTTTTAGAAAGAGCCTTGACATTTTATACTTTTTTTTTTAAAGCTTTCGTGCCAACGACTTTGACTCTAATGCCATGGATAATTCAGCAAGTCCATTCTTTTGAAACATACACACAAGCAACACTAAGTGTGGTAGATTTACACAAAAAGTGTCACACTAAGCCCATAACGTGTGTTCCCTTCAGACATATATACCGGTATATATAGAGAGAGAGAGACTCAGAGAGTCAAAATAGCCTCTGCTGGGCTGGGGAAGCTTCAACTGGAGAGCAGAAGTGTTAAGTGTATCATCTTTCAGAATGAGGGAAGCTAAAACCTGAACGCAGAAAATGTTCAGGCATTAAAGTTCCTGCACTGGAAACCCAGGAAAGCTCTAGCAGAGTCCCCAGCAGGAGAGGGATACAGGAGGCCCTTTGTGGGAAAAGCAGCGTGGAGGTGTGTAGGTCCAGATTGTGGGACCTATGCTGTTGCTGAAGGAGGGGCCAAGAGGAACACACTGCATTTCAGTCTGAGTGGGAATCACACACCAATGTATAAGTTCAGAAGCTGCCCTTCTCAATCCACCACAACTGGATTCCAGTGGCTGCCACAATAGGATTTTATATGTGTGCATTTCCTTCTTATTGACAGACACTCTTTTACTCCTGTGAAATAATAATAATAATAATAATAATAAATAAATAAATAATAAAATAGTAATAATAATAGTAATAAAGTCGGAAGGGAGCTTGGAGGTCGTCTAGTCCAACCCCTTGCTCAGGCAGGAAACCCTATACCCTTTCAGACAAATGGCTGTCCAGTCTCTTCTTAAAAACGTCCAGCGTTGGAGCATTCACCGCTTCTGGAGGCAAGTTGTTCCACTGGTTAATTGTTCTGACTGTCAGGAAGTTTCTCCTTAGTTCTAGGTTGCTTCTCTCCTTGGTTAGTTTCCATCTGTTGCTTCTTGTCCTGCCTTCGTTTGCTTTGGAGAATAGCTTGACTCCCTCTTCTTTGGGGCAGCCCCTGAGATATTGGAAGACTGCTCTCATGTCCCCCCTCGTCCTTCTCTTCATTAGACATACCCAATTCCAGCAACCGTTCCTTATATGTTTTAGCCTCCAGTCCCCTAATCATCTTTGTTGCTCTTCTCTGTACTCTTTCTAGAGTCTTTTTTACATCATGGTGACCAAAACTGGATGCAGTATTCCAAGTGTGGCCTTACCACGGCATTGTAAAGTGGTATTAATACTTCGCGTGATCTTGATTCTATCCCTCTGTTAATGCAGCCTAGCACTGTGTTGGCTTTTTTGGCAGCTGCAGCACACGGGTGGCTCATATTACCTGTGCCTTTGTTTTTTCTTGCCTAAATGTAGAACCTTACTTTTTTCACCATTGAATTTCATTTTGAATAGATTGCAAGAGTTTTGCATCATTAGCCAAATAAAGAAATAAAGCTAGCAAAGTTTCCAAGGGTGTCCACTATTGCACTTTGCCGTCTCGCCATCTTTGCCCGCAGCCTGTGGACCCACACCAAACTTTCTGTCCACAAATCCCTTTCCTTTCTGAGCAAATTTGCCCACTCCTATCCGACACAAGTTAAAGCAAAACACTTTATAAAACAACGTTTTGTTTTGAAATTTAATTTTTGAGGGGATCCGGGGATAGGATTTGATTTTCCTTTTGTGTCTTTCTCCCCTCAGCAGCATTCCACAGACAGGATTACCGCCTCTGCATATCAACTGGATTGTGAAACTACTCCCACAAGGATGAAATATATTTTATTTAATAGAGTGCAAAAGTTGCAATCCTCCTTAGGAAAAATGATAAAAACAGAACCAGAGGGAAGAAAAACAGAATATTGAAGAGAGAGCACCAGGAGAATGTAATGGAGAATAGCTTGTTGTTTGCATCTTAACCCTTCTCCCTCACATGTAGTAGACTCAAATTTCAGTATATTATGTATCACAAAGTATGTCTGATTTTCCCCACTCCTTTGGGGGCTTTTCTCAAATACTGCCATCCCAAAGATGGTGAAATAAAAAATACATTGTAAAAATTCTTTGACAGCAACTTTACAATGTACGGATTTCATGGTGACGGGGGGGGGATTCTGGGAGTTGAAGTCCACATATCATAAAATGGCTAAAGTTGAGAAACATTGCTCAGGCTGAATAAATAGGTTGATAGAGACTGCACCGATAGCAGAGACTACAATTGCTCAGGTATAATCCTAGCTGAGGTTAGAGTCTTGTCCAGAACCTATATCAAAAGGACTGGCATGGTGGATGTAGCTGTCTTAAGAATCATTAAAGACATGTCAGAAGTAAGTCTTCCTCCTGGTTCATCCAAGCCAGGGATAAATAAGCAACATGGCGACTGCTTTGGGAAGAAGGTTACAGTTTATTGAAGAAGCAGAAAGATGGTCCTTGCAAGAAAGAGCAGAGGAGAGGAAAGAGGAGTTGAGCACATGGGCAGTAGGTTTTTATACCCCCTCTAGCCTTGTTTGGAATAGTTTCCTGTACCTGTGGCATGAACCTTGAGGCTATTTCTGAGTGTTTTTCTAGGCCTTGATATCTGTGGTTTAATCCTATTATCATATCCTGCTTCCCAGGTGATGGGGCTTATGACTCCTAGAGTTTGGGTGGGGCATGCAGATTTTCTCTTTGTCTTCTTGAGTGCTCTGGCTTCAACTTTCTGATGGTTTTACATCTGCATTTGTATGGGGCTAGCTCTTGCTTGGGGCAGAGAGATAGATTTGGGGCCAGGTTTGGTTTAAAAAAAATCCTTTTGAGGAAAAATATATTTTTCTGCTCTTTTAATATTTCCTTCTCTGGGCTAGCTTCCCTCAGACATATATTTTAACCCAAGGAACAACTTGACCTACAGCCTCAATGCACCACTTGGTGTTACAATTCAAAAGTTTCCATTCTGACCTCTGACATCCCTGGTTTCATTAAATTTATGAATAGGGTTTGATTGCAGATATAGATAAATAGAGAGTGTGATAGATATTTTCAAAGTGCAGAACCAAACTTGGAAATGACTTCTAGGAAATTTCTCTAGCTAGTTTTACATTCTTCAGCCTCATGTTATGCCCTTGATTTCTCTAATATAAGTTTTTAAAGTACCAGATTGTTTTACACTATTGATGGACTATTAAAACTCCTCACACTGAAGTTTTGAATTGTCAGGCCCAAGGCCATTTCCATGAGTTTCTTGCTCAAGCATTTGTTCAAGCTGGGCTTGTAGAATTTCTCAACATAAAATACTTTTCTATGTAGCCACTGTGTAACCTTTCCTCTCTGCCCGGTCTTTCATATTTATTATTTTGTAGGGTTTTTTTTAAATACCTCCTTCTGTAGATTTTCCCCCCCATCTCAACCTTTCTTTTTTTTTTCAGGAATAGTTCCCTCCATAGTTTCCTTCACATGAGAAATCCTTTCTACATGTAGGCAGTTTATAAATGGCTTTTACACTTAAATAATATTTTATTTAATTCTTTTTTTTTCAATCCAACATATAAGTAATTATATGCTAAATACAATTTCTTAGATTGATATTTCCCTTGTATATACTCTATCCAATTTTTCCAGTCCAACATATATTTTTCATTTGAGTGATCCTTCAAATATGCAGATATTTTAGCCATTTCTGCCAAGTGTATTGCTTTCAAAGTCCATTCTTCAATAGATGGTAATTCTGGCTTCTTCCAATACTGTCCCACCAACAGTCTTGCTGCTGTAATCAAGTTCAAAATTAAGTTCGTCTCTATGGTGGTACAGTCTTTTATAATACCTAACAAAAACAACTGTGGTGAAAATTCAATACGTTTTTTCAAAATATTCTGAAGTATCCACCATATTTTGATTTACAATCCAAATGTTGGAGATGTGATTGTTTGGATGCTACTTATTTTCATGTATGGTGGACTTGTAGAAAATATTTTATTTAATTCTTGTGTGGATAAACCTGCAAACTGGAAAATAGCATGCTTTCTTTCTAAGACTGAAGAATAGAAAAAAAAAAGCAACAGATTTACCATCTGACATAATTCACTGCAGGTGGAGCCATTAATTTGCATAGTGTGAAGCTCTGCTTGCCATGCCACCATCAATGGATTTGTGTGATTTACTGGAACCACATGGAGTACACATCATATTTATACAAATGTAAATAATGCTGTCTGTGGGAAGAGAGGGATGTTTAAACCTGGTCCTGGAGTTGCTTACTGAGGGATGCTAAAATGTCCTTTCCCCCTTTCCAGCTTTGCCCCTGCTGATGCTATCTGAGATCCTTGGACTCTGAGTTCCCATTACCTATTAATAACTGCAGGATGCCTGTGTGAGCAAAATCTCCAAGAGTCAAATGCAAAGCACTCCCCATCAGCACTTTGTGCTGTGCAGACCAAGAGCGGGGTGTGCAGGCCCAGGAGGGTCACCAGTTACCAAGCCTCCTGCAGAATCCTTCAGCGAGGGAGCCCAGAGACACCAATCCCCGCTCTTCCTACCGGAGGCTCCATCGAGCGGCCTGTGGATGTGTGCCTAAGGTGAGTCCTCTGTGTGGTTATAAGCCAGTAAAGACAACTAGAAAGGGAGACAAAAGAACAACATGTCTAAACTCGGCATTATCTCGCATTATTTGCTAGCAGTTGGCTGTTGGGATAGAGGGCTATCAAGAAAAGCATTGTGATAAAAGGCAACGGTGCCAACAGAAGCACTTGTATCGACTGGCTTCTACTGAAACCCCCTTTTCTCCCTCTGAACACTCAATGTTGGCTTTCTTTGGAGTGATCTTTGTCAACCACATCCAGCAAGAGCCTTTTCTTCCATTGGAAGAAGAAAAAAAAGGGGGGGGGCACAGGAAAAATATTCACTTAGAATTCCTGAATGCTGTAAGAATCCACTGAAATCCCTTTATGGTTGAAGTGATCACCATTCAACATTTTCACTGGCTGTCCTTAGAAGCATTAGCGTTCTGCATTTGCTGTCTGGAGCATTTTGGATGGCTGCCCAGCTTTTCCTGTCACTTTCTTGGCCTTGGTGAATGTCAAAAGAGATTGGATCTTCTTCTTGGATGTATTTCAATATTTCCTCCTCCCAAGCTGTCCTGCTTGCTAACTTATTTCACTAATAGAGCAGAAATTCCCCACGTGATCAGCTAGAATGACTGCTGTCTTGTCAACGCAAAATTAAAACTTCCCAGCTTTATTCTCTCTACTGCTGCCCCAATTTTGTAACCCGCATGAGACAGGTTGGCATTTGCCAAAAAGATGACACAGATTCAACACTTCTAATGGAAAACCAATCTAAACTAGTAATTTAACCCCACTCAGGAGTCATTTTGTTGAAGAACAGGGACCTCCGATGCATTGACTAAGGGGTCCACAGCACAGGTCAGCCTTCACACCTCATCTAAAAAAAAAAAAAAAATTATTAAAATAGATTAACTTTGAGCAGAACCGAATACCCTGACCAGAATAGAGGAGTGTAAATCAGGAAACTGATTAAAAACTGGAAGTTTTTAAGAAGAGACTGGACACCCATTTGTCCGAAATGGTATAGGGTTTCCTGCCTGAGCAGAGGGTTGGACTAGATGACCTCCAAGGTCCCTTCCAACTTTACTATGATGATGATGATGAATTATTGTGTGGACTTTTATGAGAGAGAAAGAGAGCAGGTGAGAGAAATACAGTCTGATGAAATAATAGCCTTTCATTATTTGAAATGGGTGCACTTTATAAATCCTCTGTTTATGCCTGCAGTTCTAACTGGGTCTTGGAGACGAGATGGCAGAACCAACAGAATTTAGAAGTCCAGCTAGCCTGTTTCTCCTTCTACTTTAAATAGAAGGAGGAATCAGCTCCAAGGATATCTGAGCTCTATAATTATACCATTGGTCAGGGATGTCTTCTATATTTCACTACAACTCAAATTTTGGTATGCAAATGCCAAAACTCTTATGAACAATTCTTGTTATAAAACTGGCAGCTCAATGATTGTTTCATTTTTAAACACACCCACAGTTTCAGAATTAATTTGGGATAGCAAATCAAGACAAATAAAATTGATTTGCTGAATTCCTTTTTTCAAGCATGAACAATTCTTCCAGGGTACAGAAAAAAGAGCTATCCGCTTCCTCTGTTCCAAGGCAGCTGAATTCGTAAGAAATATGGATATTCTTATTTCTAAGGATTTTGTCATTCAGTTTTTCCATGCTAGTATTTAACCTTCTGGTGTAAATAATCTGTCCATGAAAAAAAAAGTTGTTTTTTTTTTACTTCTTACAATCTTTTTTTGAGAAGGAAACTTCCTATCTTTGAAAGATTCATCTCAAGACTATATTAAAGATATAAATGTTCAAGCAATTGTATCTCTTCATTTATTATATTTCATAACTTCTGTCTAGTGAAAAGATCTATATCTATATCTGTGATTTGTTTTAACTATCATCCTATAGATAAAATACTATATGCTGAGCCAAAAAAAGACAATGGATAATAGTGAGATTATGGAAGAAATATAATGAATGTTCAGCTTGCTTCTATAATGCCGCAAGATTTCATAGTATTTTTTTGAATCTCCAATGAAAGTATCTTCATATATCTAGATATAGGGAACAGAGCCAATATGCCTTTAAAAGTGTAGGTGCTGATGACATAGAGAAATGTCAGAGAGATGGCTTGGATGCTAAATATAGTTTGTTAGGTAAGAAAGAGAAGATGGGATCTCCATGTTTAACTTTTTCTAAAATATCATTTTCCAATATAATATAATATTAATATTCCAATATAATATCATGCTAGAAAGACAAGCAAGGAGATATATAGTTGTCAATATTTATGGATGAGAAACAAAGGCTGTTGTTTTTAATTAAAAAATATATATATAACAATAATACATTATATGAAGATCAAAAGAAATGTTAATACTATGTTTTATACATGGCAAAGTTATTAGTGAAATAATGATGGAAAAAACTATCGCAGAGAAAACTGAAATAAAATGGTTGAAAATATCAATGCCTAGTGCAGAGGTAGGCCACCTTGGCTCTTTTATGACTTGTCGACTTCAACTCCCAGAATTCCTGAGCCAACCATGCTGAGGGGAAAGGGAGAGGTTTCCAAGCTGAGCCATGCTGGCTCAGGAATTCTGGGAGTTGAAGTCCACGAGTCATAAAAGAGCCAAGGTGGCCCACCCCTGAAATTTCCTAGTGGAAGCACCAATGATAAATGTTTATCAATTTAAAATCATAAATTTATCTTATGCCAAGATAAATAAAAGGTCAGTAGTGAAATATGTTCGGCTCCTCATCTTAAGTGTGCTGATGGCAGCATTTCATGTTTAATCAGGGTCAAAGCTCATCCATACCTTGGGCTAAGAGGTTGGTAAATAGGGAGCAATTGAGACAGGTTCTTGGGGCAAACCAATGAGGTAGAATACTTAGTAGGAGCTTAGATCTTTGTGGACCCTTAAATTAAAAAAATCCACATGGGATGTCTCAAAACTGACCAAACATAGATATTAAGCAAAAAAGCCACAGATTCTTAATACAAAAGGATTGGCAGGAAAGTCAATAGGTCAGTGGTTTGGCTGGCAATGCTGCATGCATGCTTCAGTTAACATCAAGTTCATCTTGACTGCTTCTTCCAAGTTGGTCATAATTTTGAAATACTCTTTTCCTCTCCATTCCTATTATGAAAATGAAGAAAGGGATAAGGGATTCCATATAACATTCCATGAGTAGACAGGTGATGGAGAATAGGTCAAGGCTATCTTCTTCATATATCCGAAGAGTTATGTGTTATATATTACATATCGTATCTCCACTATTGTTTTCTCTGCTTGAGTCTGAACAAACTCACTTCTCTCAATCTCATTTTATATCTGCCAGTCCCTGAATATCTGTCTCTTCATGCCATCTACTTGTCTATTTTTTTCTTTACACATAGCGCCCAGAACTGAACACTCAAGGTAGGAATTGACCAGAGCAAAACAGAATAAAGTACAGTTCACTTGATACAATCTAAAATGATATTTGAATTTTTCCAATTACGTCACACTTCACATTCTTATTCTTATATACACTAAAATACATATCCAGAATAAATTCTTTCCAATGCCATAGTGCAGTGATGGTGAACCTTTTAGAGACTGAATGCCCAAACTGCAACCCAAAACTAACTTATGCATTGTCAAGTGCCGGGTGGGTGTGGCCCATTGGGGGTGTGTGGCCCATTGGGTGGGCGTGGCTGTGATGGTAACGGCAGACTGGGTGGTGTGCCACCACTGCCATAGTGTCATTTTAGGGAACTTTTCCTGTACCATTATATGTTTATTATTCTTTCTACAGGTGCATTTCCTCTAAACAAACTTTGTAACTTCATCCTTGATATCAAACTCTTGAAAAAGGATCAAAAGAGCTCCAGGTAAGTTTACTTACTTGTGTCAGTTACTGTATAATGAAATCCTATAACCTCATCTTAACCCCATGGAGTCTAGAAGACCAGAAACCATCACAAGTAATAAAAATGTTTGAGTCAATGCAATTAAACATTTTCCTGACTTTTTTCACAGTCCTTTATTTTTATATTTTCTTTGGAACAGTTCCTCTGTTCCCTTACTGAAGTTAACAGGATAATTTGTTCCTCCACATTTTCATTAATTCTCCATGATGTGTATAGAAGATGGCCATTTCCCATTTCTTTCTGCCGTGACCCTATTCCTTCTTTGATATTTTTTTTCGATTTTTTTTTATTGTGAAGATTCATATGGCCACACATGTTAGAGGACATCTCTGGACTCTCTGTCAAGTTGTCCCCAAGATGTCTGAAATCTTCTCTCGGTGACCTGGGTTGCATTCACTGCAGCCATTGCGAGAGAGGCTCCCTGCAATGATAAGGGATGAAGCAGGCAGCCTTCCTCACTTCCACTCTATCTCTTCCCAAATGGCTTCACCATGTTAGTTCTGGGTGAGGACAAGGAAAGCCAGCCTGGCAACCCAAAGCAGCTCTTGTGTCTCATGTGAGGCCACTAGGGCAGACATGTCAAGCACAAGGCCCGGGAGCCAGATGTGGCCCACGAAGTGGTTTCATGTGGCCCGCAAAGCCATCCTGGAAACAGTGAGGGAACGGCCCCTGCTCCTTTGGCCCTGGCCCAGGCCAGCTGGGAGCCAATGTACAATTTTGTGGTGGCCATCCTGGCACTTGCCCCGGTCCCACCCCCTTCTGCCAGAGACCCTCAGATCTGTCCCACTCCTGCCCAGGCCCCCATAGGCACCCTTGATGCGAATGATGTAGAACTGGCCACGCCCACACAGTAGGCCATGCCCACTCCATCCACGCCCACCCAGTAGGCTGCACCCACTCTGGCCACACCCACTCAGCCCCCCAGGGCAACCGCAATGTTGATGCGGCCCCTCAGTGAAATTGAGTTTGACACCCCTACACTAGGGAGTTTCAGAGGCCTTGGGAAGGGAAGGGAAAGGGAAGGAAAGGAAAGGAAAGGAAAGGAAGAAGGGAAGAAACCAGGCATTGACAGGAGTCCTTACCAATGGAACACCCTCAGCCCCCTGGAGTTCATGTGTCTCAAATGGCAAAAACAGATGTTTTCCAATTTTGAATTTTTTGGCAGCCCAATAAGGGATAAGAAGGTGTGGCAGTGCTTTGGAAACAGTGCCTCTCTGCAAGCAGGGCCAAACCCCATGTAGAAATGACATCCTGCTAACAACTAATCAAGATAAACAGCATAAAACAATACCCACACAAGTACACAAATTTCCATACCAATACACAATATTTCCACCCATTCCAGCATCAAAAGTTTTGGGAACTGAAAGCTACAAAGGTTCTGCAATAGTTCCACCAAGTAATCTAGCTAGACTTGTTGCCAGGGTATTCCAGTTCAAAACCATAACTCTACCTTGTGTTTAGGCCACTATGTCTCAGGGAAACTCAGAGCCTCCCCCTACCCCAGCAAAAGTCCTATAGCCTGCAAACACATATATGTAAGAACATCTGGAGACACCATGCAACATAGCTGCAATGCTACACCACACAAAATCTGGCTATAAAAAAAATATCAAAGTATAATGAGGTCAATTGTTTCTATCCCAGGCAGAACATTTAGGAATCTACAGAAATTCATGGTTCCAATGGGAACCAAACAGAAGAGAAGGTAGAGCTCAGACAGGTTAGCACTGCAGCAGAGTCATCTGTGGAAGAATTAACAGTGTGAGAATGGTGGGTGCAACCAGCCATCAAGGCCTCACTCCATAAGGAGCATTGCATAAAAAGTGGCGAGGATCTGATTACCCAATTATGCCAGCCGTCTTCACACAGTTAACCTGCCCCCACCTCTCAGCCGCTGCACATCAGCAGTTCATTTTGGTGATGTAAGCAGGGCCATCTTATTCTAGGTACCTTGATCTTAATAACAAAGATGGAGAGAAGCCCTGGAAAGAGACTGCATTAGAAATCGGAGCAAGGTTGTCTCCTCACAGTTTCGAGATTGGATAGGCATGCCTACCATCTGCTGGAAGCCTACATATTTTTATAAACCTGAGCTCCCTGTGTCCTGCTAGATCCTCTCTAATAGTCCAAATCTGTAGATGAGACAGGACAGTTCAAACAGTGGAGCTTGTCTTCTTTCTGCCCTGGAAGACCACCTGGAGAACCTAAACGAGCAAGATCTTACTTCCAATAGATCAGGTTTTTGCAGAACAGCAATGGAACCTATTCTGTGGCAGCTTTTCTTTCTATCTTCTATGTCCTAACAAACTGGAATTCTAATCTTTGCCTGAGTATGATGGCTTTCTGTTTTACAACCACTAAATGTCAATTGTCCATGTAGAATTGTATGCGTTTGAACCCTAGGCTGGACTGTGATTAGCTCACCTATCAATTCTACCACACGTGCCTTTAATAACACTTGAATTATTACAGTAGTGGCCAAAATTGTGGAAATCTTTTGGAAAAAGCGTACAGTAGAAATGCCACCTTTGGTTAAGTTTCCACCCATTGTTCTTCCCATTTCTTTATAACTGTAGCCTTGTTCACTTCATAATACTAGTTTACATCGCTTTCTCGGCAACCAGTCAACTCTTTGCACCATGGCTTTAATTTTATTACGTTTTACAAGCTCACTCAATGAAAGGACACAAAAAAAAAAACCCAACCAACTTGATAGCGATCACATAACACACTGACAAATGTCCTCCTCTCAGCTTCAATACATGACATCAATCACTGAATCCTACTGTGATCTGATTGGCTCATTGCCAAAACAAGATGATGCCCGATTGGCTCTCTAAACACTCATGCTCATTGGCTACAATCGGATGAAGGAAAGCTACCTGAGATCAACCTAAGCAAGTTGTGCTTCCTTTTTCTGGTTATTTGGCTATAACTTTTCACAGAATACAGTTCAGATAATTGAACAAATTTTGTTGCATTACATTCTTGATTAAATTATCTTTCCATTGATATATAATTTTATGGTACTACTCAAAAACAAGTGGTGTTATTAGCCATCAAATCTCAAAAATATACTTTTCCCAAAAGGTTTCCACAATTTTGGCCACTACTGTAAATTACTACATCATACTTTTGGGACAGTAAATGACAACTACTATTCCTCACAGTTTTTCCCATTGACAAGTCAGGTGGCCTTGAGATTATGTTTTCAGTTCTGGCTCACTCATTCTGTTTTGCCACATTACAGTTCTCGTTATGAAAATTGGGCTAAACTCATTATGCTAAGCACTATATAGGAGCAGGAATTGGGAGCTTGATTAAGTATTTCCTATCCCTTCCATTCTAAATGATTGTGATGATACATTGCACTTTTTCTTCTAACAAACAAAACTTTTAGAAAGCTTTGCCTCAGATAATAAGGTGCATCCGGCATCTAAAACAGACATGTCAAACACAAGGCCCGGGGGCCGGATGCGGCCTGCAAAATGATTTCATGTGGCCCGCGAAGCCATCCTGGAAACAGTGAGGGAACGGCCCCTGCTGCCTTGGCCCTGGCCCAGGCCGGCCGGGACTCAGTGTACAATTTTGTGGTGGCCATCTATGCTGAAACGCATTCAGTCTTAGCTCCACAAGGCTGTCTAGAAATAGCGAGGAACCAGCCCCTGCCGCATCAGCCCCACCCCTGGGTGCATGCTGGGGAAGTGTCACCCTTTGTGAGGAATGAAGAAATGGACCATGCCTTGGTGCTTGACCCGGTCCCACCCCCTTCTGCCAGAGACCCTCAGATTTGTCGCACTCCTGCCCAGGCCCACACAGGCACCCTTGACGCGAACGATGTAGAGCTGGCCATGCCCACCAAGTAGGCCACACCCACTCCCTCCACACCCACCCAGTAGGCCGTACCCACCCTGGCCACACCCACCCGGCCCCCCGAGGGCAACCACAATGCTGATGCGGCCCTCAATGAAATTGAGTTTGACACCCCTGATCTAAACAATGTCCCTAAAAAGTAAAGGCAGCAGAGCGCGTACCATTATTTCACTCAGGTGCAATCACCATCAAGCAGTAATTTGTTTTTTTATGATATTTTTTTTTATGATAAAACCCTACTGGGTTAGACAAAGTCTTACCTAATACAACAATCTCACTCCATAATAGCCAATGACGCCTCTAAGAAGCCCAAAAGAAATATATGCCTACAACAACAGTCTCCCACATTCACATCAAAGCAACTTATACTAAGAAGCAGAGTACCTTTGACCTCTGAGCATGAGCAGTAGACTCTTCGTGGTTATTATTTTGCATATCATAGTGCGATAAAAAACATTGCTATAGAAAATTTTGATTAACTGAATATGATAAATCAATCAAGGATACTCATTTATTATAACAGGCTAACCTGCAGAAATACAAACATTGATACAATAATGTCACAGTATAACTTCATTACAATAACACAATAATAGATAAAAGAGATAAAATACATTTGCAGATTTATTTTCAATTAACGGCAAGTAATTTCATAATGAAGGTTACAGGAAACAATCTGCCAGGTAGACTAATGTGAGAGTACCCAACTGAACCTTAATTTGAAATGACAGTAATAAAGACAGGGAGAACTTTATCAAACTCCAAGCTGATTCAATCCAAGGTCTTATTCAAGCCAAGATTTCTTTCCAACTCTTTTATTCCGATTTACGCAAGGCCGATGTTAGATTTGGAACTAGTTAATTCTGCCAGCATGTAAAGATCTTGGAATAAGTACATTGCTTTTAGATCATCTACAATCGTAATCCTGGAAAGGACATTTGAGATCATCTAATTATCCGCTTGCTTACTGTCAAAACATCAATCCAGTCTGCACTGAAGGAAAACTTTCCCTTTCATGTGGCAGCCTGAAGAATTGGGTTTACAGACCACTCATCACACTGGCCCTTTTCTGAAACTGCTCCAATTTGTCATTATCTTATTTAATTCAAATGCCCAGTATTGGATACAATATTCCAAACTGGGTTGATCAGGGAAGAATAATTTTGCAACTAGCTCTTTGGTATGTTGGGCAATTTTGGTGATGGGTTTGCCTGGGAAGGGTTCTGTGTGCACTTTTGTGTCCTTCTGTTTGGGGACATAAAGGTGGCTGTCACCTTTTACATAGATATGTGGAATTTAAAATTGTTCCATCATGAAACACCATTAGTTCTGCATATGCACCGTGCAAGAATTAGATTCATTCCACTATTCCATTCTCACACAGAAAACCCCTCGAACAGAATGCCTCTTGCAGGAACCCCAGCTCCCAAAAAGAAGAGAAAACCTACTAAACTCATTTTAGAATTAACCCAAGAAGGTAAGAGATATCCCATGAACACAAATTCCTTTTCCAATAATTCTTCCCTAGTATCTAGAGAATGATTTACAAAAAAAAAACATAGAGGTTATTCTCCCACACAGAGCAATCACTTTGACATCATATGTAGAACTACAGTTTTTTGATAAGCCAAAGAGATGGAGAAGGAAATTATCATCAAATTATGGTGATAAGCCAAAGAGCAACACATTTGGAAACAAATGACAACCACAGAGGTTGAAATCCAAAGGGGAAAAAACAGGTATTTCTCATGAATGTAAAAGTAAAAATATCACGGTCACTCAACACCTGTTTTTATGTCATCAAGTCAATTGTTTTTGTTTGTTCAGCTCGATGGAAAGCTAAGGAGTCAGTAAAACTATATTTGGTTGAGGACACAGAGGAGATATTGTAGATGTCCATGATTTTCAATCATAATAGTTAAAATTCAGACTTATGGAGGATCAGCAGTTAAAGCTGCAAGAATGTCTCCCATTCTCCCATAGAGTTTATGGCTTTACCCATCTTCAGGTAGGTTAAAATAAAACAGCCTCAGTTGTGAATGTTAAAATCTCTCAAAGTCACCAATCTCATGAGTTTTCAACTACATATCTTGGACTACTTGATTAATTTAATTAGGAGACAGTTGTTCTGGGGGAAGAAAGGCATAGACTCCTATCTCATGTCCCAGTATCAAATGTAGTATTCCCAACATCAGGCAGAGTGCTGAACAGGGTAACAAATCAGAGAGATGGAATTTCTAAATGCTTTCACTCCTTAAGCTACATGTTATTCCTAATAACTTGGCATATTTAGGAGATGTTCATATCTCCTCTTCATCCCACTAGATTTCAGTGAGGCCCACTGGCCTGGTTTTTCAGGGAACGTTAGAGATATGATATGGTAATCAGTAATAAGAATCAGAGATGGAGGAGGAGAAAGGGAAGATTACAGCCAAGCCATCAGATGCATTGAGGCAGAAGCTTAAATGAACTCTTACACAGCAAATATTGAGCTCAAGTAGGAACTATATATTCCAGAGAGTTGAGAGTGTCCCATATTAGAATTTCTAGTATGCATTTGCCCATCTTGATTTGAACTACAGTGAAAAATCACACAAAAAGCTATTAAAAAAAACTTTAGCATTTTGCCATTTCAAGTACTAATGGGATAGTCTCATTTACAAGGGTGCTTCAAACAACAGTTCTGAAAATGTCTTACTGAAATTAGTTTTATTGATCTTTCCTTTTCCTTTAATACTGTAAGGTATACTGTGGGTACAGTGATTTTCAAACCATGATGTTAAATTAGTGCACTGAGAACAACGGAAGAATGGTGTGAAGATCACCCATTTCCCAAAAGAATTCCTTAACTTCTAGAACAAGGTAGGCCACCTTGACTCTTTTATGACTCATGGACTTCAACTCCCAGAATTCCTGAGCCAGCCATGCTGAGGGGAAAGGGAGAGATTTCCAAGCTGAGCCATGCTGGCTCAGGAATTCTGGGAGCTGAAGTCCATGAGTCATAAAAGAGCCAAGGTTGCCTACCCTGTTCTAGAATAATATTACTTTTCCAATTTTTAAATATACAGTATTTATTTTTACTGCCCACCTCATTTCCCAGGCTCAATACAACCATAATTGCTGGTAAACAGTCAGATCCCAAAGCTTTGGTATAATAATTCAACATCACATTAACATCTTTAACATTTAAAGGTTATCCCATAAATTGTCAACCGTCAAATTCAACATTGAGGAAACTTTACAGCTTTCAGGTACCATAAAAGATAAACTTTATTGAATACAGATCTTGGTACTGAAGAAGCAAAATAAATTCTAAGTTTCTCGTGTGAAAATCTGGTTAGTTAACAATAGCTTTCCATAATCTCACTTCTTTGGTTTGTTATGAGAACTTCTCCATCAGACACCTGCTTTTGTGACCTTGGTTCTCACGGTCCGCGGATGGCTTCTTAACACTTCCGTTTCTTTCCCAAGCTTCCCCTCCCCCCTGTTTCTATTGCAAGTTGAGTAGCGACAGAGGTTAGCAAGCTAGCTTAGCTATTCAATCTTGACATAAATCTATTTGCACAGTATATCCTAAATCAGTGGTGGCGAACCTATGGTACGGGTGCCAGAGGCGGCACTCAGAGCCCTCTCTGTGGGCACACATGCTGTCACCCCAGTCCTAGGCCTTCAGCTGGGGTTTTTTAAAACCTTTTCGCTTTAGGCCTCTGCCACCGTGTGCAAAAAAAAAAAAAGTTCAATCAGTCAGTCAATTTCAACTTCTCGTGGGGAAAAAAAGATCTTGCAAAGTTGGAACTGATTGATTGAACTTTTTAGTCCCACTCTGTCTGCCGTTGCCATCACAACTGTGCCCACCCAATGGGCCACACCCACCCAATGGACCATACCCACCCAATTGGCCATACCCACCCGGCACCCGACGATGCATAAGTGGGTTTTGGGTTGCAGTTTGGGCACTCAGTCTCTAAAAGGTTTGCCATCACTGTCCTAAATACAAGTTTTTAACAAATCAGCTTTAACCTCAAATCTGTTGATACCATTTATAAACATCTTTTTTTTTTAAAAAAAAGAATTTTATTAATTTTCTATGATTACAATTCATTAGTGCTTAATGGATAATGAGCTGCAGAGCTGCTGGGGCAAGACAAAGGCCTCAGGATCGGCATTTCCAGCTCACCCAGAAGAGAGAGGAAGAGGAGGGCAGAGACAGGAGAGGCTATAAAAGGAGATAGTTTTGGTGAGAGAGAGAAGGGGGGAAAAGGACGCAGCCTTGGGAAGAGGAGGGGTCAGATGGAGCTGCACCGAAGAGAAAAGAAGGAAGGGGGGGAGAGAGGACAGGAGATCAAACAGGTCAGCCGGGAGCCAATCTACAACTTCGTGGCAGCCATCCGTGCCAGTCATGCACATAGGTGGCAACAAACAACAATGAAAGGGAAGCACTCAGAACAAACTCAGCCTGCAGGGCAAAACAGTCACCTGGGATGCCAGGCTCCATGCGCTCGCCGCCTCCTGTACGCAGACACAGGCAGGTTCGGCTTCTTGCCAACTTCACCCCGCCCCGCCCCGCCCCGCCTCTCCACACGGTAAGGAGAGTCTGCTGCTGCCTGCCGAAACCAGGCAGTCTGGGGGCTGGGTAGCATAGTGCAAGTATCATGGACTCTCACGCTGCTCGCAGCGTCCTCTCCCCCAGAGCCCACAGAGCCGGGTATGTGAAGTGGGCGAGGACCATTTGCTGGTATCCTTCAGGGGATGGTGCCTTTCTTCATTCCTCATGGAGGTTGACCCCTTCCCTGCTGTGTTTCTTGCCTGTTTTTCTCCCTCATCGGAAATATCTTCCCGCCACTCTGCTCTTAAGGCTGTGTGGCTCTTGTCCAGGAATCTGCAGTGGCCTTTCAAGCCATGGCCACCGGCCTCTCTCCCTCCCATTGTCCCTTCCTGGGCACAGAGGGAGGGAGGAAGGAAGAAAGGAGATGGGAATGAGAAAGGGAGGGAGGGAAGGAGGGAGGGAAACAGGAAGGAAGGAAGGAAGGAAGGAAGGAAGGAAGGAAGGAAGGAGATGGGAATGAGAAGCAGGTAGGCAGGAAAAGAGGGAGGGTAGGAAGGGATGGAGGAAAGGGAGATTGGAATGAGAGGGAGGGAGGGTCTGAGGGAAGTCCTGCCTTAGTACTTGGCCACCAACAGCCCTGCTGCCCTTTCACCATCCCTTGCCCCCTCCTCCTGGCCTATCTGCATGGTCTCCCATCCTATCTCTAAGGATGCTTTGGTTACAAAGCCCGGTCTCCTCATATGGAGAGGGAGTGGGTCTCTGACCCAAGCATTTTGCCCTCCTGCACCCACCATGAGCAACCTGGCCAAGGAGAGCAGGCACATCAGCAGCAGCAGCCTTGACGAGGAGCTAAGCGCAGCCAGGCGCTCCCTTGGGGAACTGGGGCTGGACTGGGCTGGGCTGCAGGGTCCTTGTGTCCCAGGAGCTTGAGGGCCAGGCTGGGTGCTTGCCTTGTACTGCCCAGGGCTCCGGGCAGCCCATGCCACTGGATAAGAGGGACGGCAAGGCTCCTGCAGTGGACCATGCCCTGGTGCCCACCCCAGTCCCACCCCCTCCACTAGAGACCCCTGGATCCCCCCCCACAGCCCCACCTGCAATCCCTGCAGACAACATTGAGCTGGCCACACACACACCCTCGGCCATTGACTTTGCTTGTCAAAAGTTTGCAAAAGGGGATCACGTGACCCTGGAACACTGTGACCGTCATAAATATGAATCGGTTGCCAAGCCTCCAAGTGTAAATCACATGACCCCGGGGATGCTTCAACAGTCATAAGTGTGAAAAATGGTCACAAGTCACTTTTTTCAATGCCATTGCAACAGCCACTAAGCAAACTGTTGTAAGTCGAGGACTACCTGTACTTTATCACTTTTTTTCCTTTTTTGGTGGGGGGGGTCATCAAGTTTTTGACACCTTGCTAGGCGACTGGTGGTACTCAGATATTGCCATATCCTAAAAGTGGTACAATCTGTGAAAAGGTTGAAAGGCCCTGCCTTAGAACATGCTTAAGTTGAATAAGGTGACCAACTTTTTTACAATGAAAAGGAGGACACAAATAAATTGAAGAAAAAAAATATCGTAAATAAAAGAAACATTTTATTCATTGCAACATTAATACAGAATACACTATAATATGATAAATGCACAATAAAAAACATTTGTAACAATAACATTTTATATTGTAATTATGCTTACATGCCGCGCCCCTGCCCGCAGCTGCACCGCCAGCACTGCTGCCCTGCCATGTAGAGTGGGCCCCACGGCTCCCAAAGCACCAGCTGTGCTGGCTCCAGCCCCGGGGGGGCAGCCCGCCATCGACACACCCCACCTGCAGCTGCCCCACCAGCACCAGCACCCACCCTGCACAGCCCTGTGTGGAGCAGGCCCCGCGGCTCTCACAGCACAGGGAGCAGCCGGCCACCGCCACCCCTCACACCTCTGCCCGCAGCAGCCCCACTGCCCCACCTCTTGCGCCCGCAGTCATTATTGCCCCAGCAGGGCCGAAGATCAAGAGAAAGTTACTGTGGCATTGCTGCTTCAGTCTCCTCCGGGTATCTTCGGGACTAACTAGGAGATGGTGTAGTTGGGTAGCAGGGAGGGGTGCAAAGTTCCTGCCAATTCGCCTTCGCTGCAGACAACTTACATGTGCAAAGTTTGCTGGCCGGGTGTATTGGCGTGCTCAGCAGCAATTCCTATTGGCTTTCGAAAGCCAATAGTGGGAGTAGCACAGCTCATGCAAAAGTTGAAAAAAAAACCCATCAAAAAAAGGTGCCGGAACGCCGTTCTGAGCATTCTATGAGAGAGAAAAAAGCCCTGCAGATTAGTCTTCAAATATCGAAAAGGAGGACATGTAGGAGGACACTTTTCGAGGGAGGACAGAACTTACAAAAGGAGGACTGTCCTCCCTAAAGGAGGACGGTTGGATATTACCACTGTTGCAAACTGTGGGGACAAATTCAATTTGAATCAGAAGGGTGGAAATGTCGAGCACTTTAGAGATGCAGGTCATTTGCATTGGCCCCGATCAGGACATAATGCATCAAAACTAGCTTTGGGTTAAGTTGCAGATGACAATCTAGGTAGGCCTAAAGATCCAGCAATAACGCCGGATCCAGACAAAGCCAGGCGAAGATACTTACAGAGAAATATTCAAGAAAGGAAGGGAAAGGGAGAAGAAGGCTTAACAATTCCAGAACATGGTGGTTTTCTCCTGCCGTTTTATCCTCGGGCATTTAACTTCTTACGGAGTGCATTCTGTTAGGGAAAGCAAATTTTAGTACAGGGGTTCTCAACCTTGGCAACTTTAAGACTTGTGGACTTCAACTCCCAGAATTCCTCAGCCAGCTTTGCTGGCTGAGGAATTCTGGGAGTTGAAGTCCACAAGTCTTAAAGTTGCCAAGGTTGAGAACCCCTGTTTTAGTAGTCATACTAGGTAGAGAGAGGCTGTTGAGCTGTTCTAGTGGCCTTGGCTGAGGAATTGAAATGCAGGTTAAGTTTTATGATAGGCTTCTTCTGCTTTTCTAATAGGCTTCTTCTTGTACCTCTTCAGTCATGCCGCAAGAAAGCTCCAAGCTGAACCTCGGGAAGAAGATCAGCATTCCCAGGGATGTGATGCTAGAGGAACTCTCTCTCCTTACCAACAGGGGATCCAAGATGTTTAAACTTCGACAGATGAGAGTAGAGAAATTCATATACGAAAACAACCCTGATGTCTTCAACAGCAATTCTGTGGTAAGTACAAACAGGAACAGGAATGGACGATCTGGTAAATTCACATTGTCAGGCTGGATCTAGGTAATACATAATGCAGCTGTAAAGAGAATTTTCCATTTGTAGTCCACTCTTAACCTCTTTTCCACACCATAAAAATCCCTAAAAGGGAAAAGTTGGAATAGCTGCGTAAAACCTTTTTGATAGGTAGCTCTAAGGCTAAGCCCTGTTCTTTTGAAAGCACCAAGAATTGCATTTGGAAGAAAAAAAAATAGTAAATTTGTGTGCATCCAAAAAGGAAAGCGTTTTTCTACCGTTTCCATCCTTCCATTTTATTCTGTAGTTCTGATACATCGTCAGTGGAATACAAAATTGCTTTTGTTTTCGTTTTGTTTTTCATTCATTGGTCTTCCTCATTATGTTGGGACAAAACGTTGTTCAGTTTAGCAGAAACAGAACTTCTAACTTTCCTAAGATTTGCAGCTTTTAAAAGGGGACTGGACAGCCATTTGTCTGAAATAGTATAGGCCAAGGTCTCTTGCTCGAGCAGCGGGTTGGATTAGATAAGAACATAAGAACATAAGAACATAAGAACATAAGAAGAGCCATGCTGAATCAGGCCAAAGCCCATCGAGTCCAGCATTCTGTGTCACACAGTGGCCCACCAATTGTACATGGGGATCTTGAGCAGAAGGAGAAGGCAAAACCCTCCCTTTCCCTTGATCCCCAACAAATGGTACTCAAGGGAATCCTGCCTGCCTCAACCAACATAGAGGCGGCACATGGACATCCGTTTTAATAACCACCGATACACTTGGCATCCATGAATCTATCTAACCCTGCCTTGAAGCTGTCAAGGCTGACAGCTGTCACGACCCCTTCTGGAAGTGAATTCCATAAATCAACGACCCTCTGGGTGAAGAAATATTTCCCTTTATTTGTCCTCACTTTCTTAGCTGAGCTTTAGGGAGTGCCCCCTTGTCCTGGTATTGTGTGATAGAGAAAAGAATTTTTCTTTATCCACCTTTTCTATCCCATGCATGATTTTATACACTTCGATCAAGTCACCCCTTAAACGCCGTCTTTCAAGGCTGAAGAGACGAAGGCGTTGCAATCTGGTTTCATAAGGGAGGCGCTCCATTTCCTTGATCATTCTTGTTGCCCTTTTTTGCACCTTTTCCAGTTCCATTATATCCTTCTTGAGGTGTGGTGACCAGAACTGTACACAGTACTCCAAGTGTGGTCTCCAAGGTCCCTTCCAACTATGATATAATGTTATTATGTTAATTCTGAGCTCACTAATGTGAATCACTCCAAGACTGCAGCAAAAATATATAAAAACTCTTAACTCTGCTGCTATCCAGTTTTTTACAGTCATCATCATAATAATAATAATAATAATAATAATAATAATAATAATAATAATAATAATAATAATAATAATAATGTTCGAAGGGACCTTGGAGGTCATCTAGTCCAACCCCCTGCTCAGGCAGGAAACCCTATACCATTTTGGACAAATGGCTGTCTAGTCTCTTCTTAAAAACTTCCAGTGTTGGAGCATTCACCGCTTCTGGAGGCAGGTTGTTCCACTGGTTAATTGTTCTAACTGTCAGGAAGTTTCTCCTTAGTTCCAGGTTGCTTCTCTCTTTGATTAGTTTCCATCCGTTGCTTCTTGTCCTGCCTTCAGGCGCTTTGGAGAATAGCTTGACTGCCTCTTCTTTGGGGCAGCCCCTGAGATATTGGAAGACTGCTATCCTGTCACCCCTCATCCTCTTTCTTAAACTAGAGATACCCAATTCCAGCAGCCGTTCCTTCTATGTTTTAGCCTCCAGTCCCCTAATCATCTTTGTTGCTCTTCTCTGCACTCTTTCTAGAGTCTCAGCATCTTTTTTACATCGTGGTGACCAAAATTGGATGCAGTATTCCAAGTGTGGCCTTACCAAGGCCTTGCAAAGTAGTATTAATACTTCACGTGATCTCAGGAAGTCCTGCACAACCATCTCTTGGTAGATTAAAAACATATTGATGCTGAATTATAATGGAGACCAAAAAGGAATTTTGAAATACGTGCAATTCCTGTTCTCACTCTTCCTCTCTGTTTCTTGTTGATGTTATATTTACTCATTTTCTGTTTTGTAGCTTAACGATAGATTTTGGTTACTATCCCTTTCCTTCCTGCTTTTCCGCAGAATCACTTGTTTTGCGCTTTTTTTTAATTGTCAGTCTGAGGCTGGTTACTCTCAATAGACGAAGGTTGCTCATCTCCTCCTGTGGCACAATGCCCTACCAAGGGAATTCTCTGGGGAAATTCTTCTCTGGGAGAAGGCAGGTATGTCTGTTGTTGGCCTCCTGCTCTTCCTGCTCCTTGCCCTTCAGCTACTTTCTGGGCCATTCTTTCTTTGATCCTGGCCTTGTCTCTGTAATAAAAAAGGGATGGAGGGGGGAGAGAAGGCTGCCCCGCTCTCAGCTGTCATGGTTCCGACAGAGACAAATAAAGCAGAACTCCAAGGCTTGCAAGTTCCTCAAAGAACATGTTTATTGATACAGAGCATCGGCACATCAAAAGTGAAACCAAGTCTGAATAGACGCGTACAGTAACAATCCCCAATACAAAGTTAAGGAAATCCCACCCCTAAAGCTATGCAAGCTACTATGTTCCCCAATACATCTTCTTGGTGGGCTTTTCATGACACGCCCAGCCTGCAGTTCTGGGAGCAGCCGATGACCTTGGTTCCCATGGGAGAAAATCTGTTTAATCTAGTGAAGCATCTGGTAAACCCCCCTCCCTCTGTGCTATATGTCAACCGAAAATGAATAGGGAAAATGGCTGCAGCCACGCTCATTTTCAAAGTTGACATCAGCATTGCCTGAAATTTCTGCTGGGTTCTCTTGCAGATTATATATTCTCCTTTTATCTATAGCAGGGGTAGGCAACCTTGGCTCTTTTATGACTTGTGGACTTCAACTCCCAGAATTCCTGAGCCAGCATAAAAGAGCCAAGGCTGCCTACCCCTGATCTATACAATCCCACACCCTCCACAGCGAGCCTCCTTCTTCATCTCACCATCTCACCCTTTCTTCCTCAGGACACCAGCTTTTGTGATTTCTTTCTACGGGCTTTGCGACTTCTGGTGGTGTCCTTTTTATGTCCTTGTCTTTCCTTTCCTTTTTCTATGAAGATTCATATGAAGCTTCAAAAAATAACAATGCAGGCAGGCTACTTGAAAACATGAAGGAAGATGTAAAAATGATAGTCAAAAGTATCATGCAATCTATTTGTTATGCTCAATCATGAATTTCTGAAGCTGGCCTTATGCTCGTGGTATACACTGTGCCTGGTTTTATCATTCAGCGAATAAATAAAACTGAATAGTAAGTGATATCAAGCCTGGGGAAAGGTTTTTCCTAACTCATATCCCATTTTCTCTTATGTCCACCTACGTATGAAGCTAGTGGGTCAGTTGAGGGGAGCAGGTGGACCTTGTGAAACACAGAGAATTGTACCTTGCAAGAAATGGCAATAGCCAAAAAGCTCTGGAAGTGCACGGTTTCACCCACAAAGTCTTTTTGGAAACAATACAGAATACGGCTGCAGGATAGTTCTGCTCTGCTCCCCGAGGCCAGTTTCGTCCTGCCAGTGGGACCCTAAATGGGTCTGAAGTTGCCCCGAAGAGATGACCATGAAGGAGGGGTGCTCTGTTGATCACGAAATGATGGTGGTCATTTCGTTTGATTTGGAGGAAGTCTTCCAACCTGACAGGAGAAAGGCTAGTGTGGCATCAGCGTCTAGCCCACGGGTGTCAAACTCACAACGTCACGTGACGTGTCACGACGTATTATGACTTTTTTCCCCATTGCCAGAAATGGGGTGGGCACGGTTTTGGCATGACACATCTGGCTCATGGGCCGGCAGTTTGATCCCTGGTCTAGCCCAAGCTACCTGCAGCCAAAGTCCAAGAGCATGAACAAGAACATCGGTGAACAGCGTGTTTGGAACTGGTGAGAGTATCGATCTTCTCTCTTCTATCTACTAACTGAATCCTTGGAAAAGACCCCCAAAGCAAGAAAACCTCTGAAAGTGAAGGGAGGGGACTATATCCCCATTCTCTCATAGACGGAAGCAGCGAATTAATACTAAGGGAGAACGAAATAGACTGAAATTAAATTTAAAATACTACAGTCTGGACACATCTAGAAACTTAAAAAAAACTAAAACCTAAAAGGGTTTTAATGAAATTATAAAAATATATAACAATAATAATTTTTGTCTGAAAAAACTGAAAAATGAACAACTACTGACACCTAGTGGAGAATTAGAGCACAGAACACTAACAATAATGACTCAGAAATTGACAGGATGCCTAGAAACAAAGAATAATCTGTTCCCTTCAATTTTAAATAATCTTGAAGACAGCTGGGAACAAAGAAAGACCTGGCCCAGCCATAAGATTAAAAAGTGTCTGAAAGAAAAATACCTGGACTGTTGACTAACTTTAAGAATTGTTTAGAGGAAAAAGAAAAACTTTGGCTCTTGGCTAATCTTTTAGAGGAGAATCTACAGGAAGGACTTCAAGTGGCTTAACATACTGAATTGCAATTTTGACTGATTGATAATTAACCCCTGAACTAAAATATTGATGAAAACTATTTCAAGAGGGGAGACAACATGGATATCATAGATTTATCAACAAATGACAGGATACCACACTTAATATTCACTCCTAAAGGATTTAGCCTGGAACATCAAAGACTCTCAGAAGCAATATTTCAAGGCAAGACAAATACTTTCCAAGAGGAAATGTATGCAATGTTATGATAGATACAAATGACAATAAATTTAAACCACGAGGAAATCCAGAACTTTGATGACATAAATAAGCACATCTCTAATCTAAATCTACAATCAAAAAACACCCAGAAAATGATGGCGAATGAACAAACAAATCAGATAACAGAACACAAATTAGAAGAACATGATCATATCAACAAAGCTACAAATGAAAAGAATTACAACCCAACACAAACAGGAAAAAAATCTACAAGACTTTGATATAACAATAAAAATGGAGTGGACTATAGAATTCCCAGAAGAATCATTAGAGTTTGGGAGATAGAAAGTATATATCATACCTATTCTATCTTCTGTATTACCAACAATACTTGCAAAAACACAGGAACTGCCAGGTAAGTGGAATATATCAACTTGGAAAGCTATTCAGCAAAAGAAGAAGGCTAGATTCAAGCGATTTGACTCGCCCTACCAGATGGAGCGTTACATGAGTAAACATTTGTTTGAATACAGTTAAAAGAATAGAGAACTTTGAACATAAAGGGGCTCTATAACAAGAGGGATAAGAGATTTAAATAATATAGTATGTTTTACAATATATGAAATGTAAAAATATTGGGATGATTTAACTTTATTTATGAACTTTATTTTTCCCGTACCATAAAAAAGTGTGCCACCCCAATTGTAAATCATGCCCTTCCAGATATAACAGCCTTTTATTTCTAAGAGTTATCCATTCTTTTACACATGTTAATACATATGCTTGATAATATAAAACCCACTCTGCATTATTCCAGTTGATTAAAATCCCTTCTGGCATTAACCATTTGAAATTTATGCCCTTTGCAATCAGCTTCGTAGTTAAGAAATGATATTGTCTTCTCTTACTGTCTTGAGTATCTGTTTTAAGACCACAATTTCTTTATTTTCGTATTGTAATGGCTCATCTCTAACTTTTCTCAGTATTTCATCTCTTGTTTTCTTTATAAATCACACATGTACTTCTCTGGGTAGTTTGTATTTCCTTGCGTAGCTTGAATTCATTCAAAATATTTCATCTATCTCCATTTTGCATCTCTGCTCTGTCTGCTTTCAAAGCCTCTGTCAGGAGATCAATAATCACAACTGCTATATTTTCTTCTCTGTCTTCAGGAATATTTTGAAACCTTAAGTAGTGTTCCGCTTTCTCCATTTGTAAGATCGCCACCACTTCTTCTAGATTTTGGTTTGCTTGTTCTAATTTTTCATTTTCTTGCATTCGTATTTCCATTTTTTGTCAATATCATCTGATTTATTTTCCACTTTCTGAATTCATTTTTGACACTCATTTGATGGTGGACTTCAAATTGTGTCTTTATGTTTGAGATTTGTTCGCTTAATTTATCAAAGTTACTTTTTGTCTTTTCATGATTCTTTTGCATTGATTCTTGAATCATTTTTAATGTAGTTTGCATCTCATTTTGAGCGGTGCTTATTTTCTCATGCTGCAACATTGTTTCAATAGATCCCTTGGTTGTTGAGCTAGGTGTTCCAACAGAGGGTGCAGAGGAAGTCTTTTTCATAAGCCTGGTGAGATTTGATGTACTCATTTTTCCAGCCAACTATCTTAGGCTAAAATCCAAACCGTAAAAGGAGCCAACTACTTTAGGCTAAATCCAATATCTCAAGGAGAGAAAACAAAATAAAACAAGAAAAAAGAAAAAAAGCTAACTATCTTAGGCTAAAATCCAGCCAAAAAGAACAAGCCAACTACTTTAGGCCAAACCCAAATCCTCCGGTCGAGTCTCAGATGTAAAATGTCCGCTGTCTCCAAGTAATTCCTGTTTTGGTTATATCCAGAGTCAACAAATATAATTGTAGAAAGTCTTTTCACTTGTAAACTCACACTTTGTTTACACCTGGTGTTGTTTCAAGGTCAAACACTTTCAAATTCTTTTATTATTTAGTGTTATTGTAGTATCTTCTTTCACCACTAGATGCCCTCATACACTGTTTTGTCAACATCTGGTTTTAAAAGATTATTAAAAAGTTTTCTTTTAAAGTTCTTTATAAGTTAATTACCCTAGGAATTATACCTTTTTAAAAAAATTCCCCACATCCTGTAGGTCAAGTAGTCTTTCTTTGAGTAAGTCTAAGTTCAGTTTTTAAGAGTTCTTTTATATTCCTTAAAATCCTTCCCCCTCCTGTAGTTGTTCGCCGCCTTTAACTCTCTTCTCCCCTAGTCCTTCTGGAGTCTTTACTTTATAGGTCTTCCCTATCAGGGGATCAACATTTTTAGGTCTAAAAGGAAAAGGGAAAAGAGCAGGCTTACCCAGTTTCAGCATGCTATTGACAATCAGCTGTTTAGCGGAGTGCCATGCTTCCTCGCTTTTCTTCTGCCTGGCGATGACTTGGACTGCCTGGGCTTACCAGCCAGCCTTTCCTTTGTCCTTTTACAGGGTTTCTTCAGTCTGGTCCAGACTCCTGAGGCATCCCTCCTTCTTCGTTGCCCCTCCAGGGCAACTTTCCAACCCCTTGGGGTCACCGGGCAGAACGAAATAGGGCTAAGAAGCCAGAGCCCCATCTTCTTCCACCCGTCTCGTTGAATGCCAAACCAGAAGTACACCTCTCATGCCTCTCCTGTTATCCTTAAAATAGGGCACTCATATAGATATAGGATAGGGAGATTCCCCAGAGCTTTGTCGGGATCATTTGCTAATGGCTTTGTGCCAGATTGCATATTCAGTGACCTGCTCTGAAGCTTTATGACTGGTGCTAAATGCAGCAAAGAGAGTATTATAACTCAGGCTTTGGGTGTTCCATGTCTACTCACCTATATTTAGCAGTCCAGATAGCTGATACTGGAAGCCTGTTTACAGCCTACGGAACTTTCTTCCCTAAACTGTGCTGCACATAGAATAAATAAATGCATAGTGTTTCTATGTGCAAGCAGCAGCCAGTTGTGAGGCAGGAAGAAGGGAGACTTCCACTCGGAAAAGACTAAGTTCATAAATTTGTCCCCTCATAGAGCAATATAGTAATTTAAATCTTGATTCTGCCTTTTAATGCTGGCCTACCTGTAGCTGTGTTTCAAGGATACCCCTTTCTAATGATTTAGTTCTCAAAATTAAAATAAACTATTGAAAATACTACAGTTATCAGTGGCAGCACTTCATTTGCATATGAATCAACCTATTGTTGCTCATCATCAAAGCACAATAGGGTTCAATAATATTAGCAGATAAAAAAAGAAATATGAAATGTGTTTCTTGATAATTGTTTATTTTGTCCCTTTCTTTTAATTTATCCTTCTCTTTCTTACATTTCCCTTCCATCTTCTTACCCAGGATCACTTCCAGAGGTTTATCCCATCTGTTGGGGGACATTATGGAGCCGATTCCTATAAATACTCTCATAGTGGTGGGAGGATGGTGAGTGGTATAAGTGTAGGACGATATGGATCCACCAAACTGCAATATCCTCCCACTCCTCCTCCAAAGCCTGGGAGCAAAGGTGGAGCTGGAAGAACTGGAACTGGCCACAGCGAGGGGTCTGCCGGCAGAAAGGGAGGAGTGGATGGAGGCGGAAATGGAAATGAGACTGAGAGTGGAAAAGGTAAGCACTTATTTTCATCCAATAGATTAATAAAGAAAAATGCTTAGTATTGTTGAACGAAAAATCTTCATCAGTGTCTAGTCCAAGCCGGGAATAAACAAAATGGAGACTGCTTTAGAAAGAAGGTTGCAGTTTATTGAAGAGTAAAACCACAAGACAGAAATGTGGCTCTTGGAAAGCTGACCACATGTTGCTGGGAGTGGTGGGTTTTTATACCTGCTTGGGCTTTTGTGTTTGAGGTTGTTTCCTGTTCCTGTGGCATGAACTTTGACCTGAGCTTTTGAGCATGTCCTTCTGATGGTGGTGGGTTAATCCTATTATGTCATAAAGGTCATATCCTGCTCCCCTGGGGCTGTGGCTGATGGTTATATCAAAGATAAGATAGGAAATAAATTAGAGCGGGTAGGTGTATTTGTGTACTTTGTAGAATGTTTACTAAACAGTTAAAAGTAAGCGGAGAACTGTTAGATAGAAATACTGATGCAAAAGCAGCTAGTTCATGGTCCAATGCAGAGGATGAACATTTGTTGAAAGAAATGAAAATAGCTTTATGTAAAAACCCAATTTGTTATCAAGGAGTGAGAGCCTTACAGGTTAGATATACATAAAACTGTGAATGGAGTACTAAGAAAGAGTAGGCGGTATCATGAAAAAAAAGTATAAATAATGAATAGTGATGCATGTCGCTTGAACACAAAAGTGAGTAAGTACGTTGAGATAGTTTTATCATAAAGGGAAAACAAATAAGGATCAAATTGCCAAACAAACATATGAAGAAAAAATGAGTAGTCTGAGAGGAGGGAGAGATTCAAGGGAATGGTGGTTGAATTGATCTTATGAAATTTATTTATTCACCAAATTTTGAAACCACCCATCTCCCTCACAGAGGGACTCTGGGCTGTATAAAAATATGAAAACATAAAACCAGTATATAAAATGTTAAAAAGAGCCAGAATAATTAAAAACCAATGCTAAAGGTTAATTAAACGGAAGGGGAGGGGTTTTCAAGGCACTAACTAATCCCACATCTGCATGTTCCTCTGTGAGTCCCATGCAGCGCAGAGCAATGTTTTCACACCTTTCCGAAAGGCCAGGTGAGTGGGGGCCTGTCTCATTTCTGGGGGTAGAAAGTTCCAACCGGGGAGAGGGGGTAACCTACAAAAAGTTTGAAAACGTTAGTATTTGGATGTGGTGAATCAAGGATGGATTGCAAGGATACAGAAATATAGAGAGGTATAGTGACTTTTCTTGGTGTAAACTAGATTTAGTTAGATTGCCTTTTTTCTCACACCTTTAATTTCTTTCTCTTAGTATTTCTTACTCATTGTCTGTGTTTTGTATAATACAACTTAAAATAGTTCATTTAGTGCAGGGGTAGGCAACCTTGGCTCTTTTATGACTCGTGGACTTCAACTCTCAGAATTCCTGAGCCAGCATGGGGGAAACTTTGGCCCCCTTCATGACTCGTGGACTTCAACTCCCAGAATTCCTGAGCCAGCATGGGGGAAACTTTGGCCCCTTCATGACTCGTGGACTTCAACTCCCAGAATTCCTGAGCCAGCATGGGGGAAACTTTGGCCCCTTCATGACTCGTGGACTTCAACTCCCAGAATTCCTGAGCCAGCATGGGGGAAACTTTGCCCCCTTCATGACTCGTGGACTTCAACTCCCAGAATTCCTGAGCCAGCATGGGGGAAACTTTGGCCCCTTCATGACTCGTGGACTTCAACTCCCAGAATTCCTGAGCCAGCATGGCTCAGCTTGGAAACTTCTCCCTTTCCCCTCAATGTGGCTGGCTCAGGAATTCTGGGAGTTGAAGTCCACGCCTCATAAAAGAGCCAAGGTTGCCTGCCCCTTGATTTAGTGCATTCAAAGTTACAATAGCACTGAAAAAAGTGACTTATAACCGTTTTTCTCGCTTACGTTTGTCGCAGCGTCTCCAGGGTCATGTGATCAAATTAAAATGCTTGGCAACCGACTCATCTCTGTGATGGTTGCAGTGTCCCAGAGTCACGTGATCACCTTTTGTGACCTTCTGACCAGCAAAATCAATGGGGAAACGAGATTCAATGAACAACCGCGTGACTCACGTAACAACCGCAGTGACTGCCTTAACCACTGCGGCAAGAAAGGCCGCAAAGTGGGGCAAAATGCACTTAGCAAATTTCTTGTTTAGCGACATAAATTTTGGACCCAGTTGTAGTTGTAAGTCGAGGACTACCTGTATTGCTTTTCACAGAAGAGAAATGGGGCTATGGCGAGGGAGGAAAGGGTATGGTTCATAAAAATAATGGAGGCCTTTGAACTATGGGGCTGGAGAAGACTCCTGCGAGTCCCCTGGACTGCAAGGCGATCAAACCGGTCAGTCCTAGAGGAGATCAACCCTGATTGCTCCTTAGAAGGCCAGATCCTGAAGTTGAAACTCAAGTACTTTGGCCACCTCACAAGAAGGAAGGACTTCCTGGAGAAGAGCCTGATGCTGGGAAAGATGGAGGGCAATAGAAGAAGGGGATGACAGAGAATGAGGTGGCTGGATGGAGTCCCTGAAGCAGGAGGCGTGAGCTTCAATGGACTTCAGAAGATGGTAGAGGACAGGAAGGCCTGGAGGAACGTTGTCCATGGGGTCGCGATGGGTCGGACACGACTTAGCAACTAACAACAATAACAACAAATGTATTTCTGACAGTTGCACTTAAGAATTGCAGTGGTTCATTTAACAATTGTGCAAAAAAAAAAAAAAGATTGTAAAATGGGCTGCAACTCATTTAACAACTGCCTTACTTAGCAATGGAAATTTTGGGGTCGACTATGGTCCTAAGTTCAGGATGTGGCTTTGTATGTTTTTTCTTGACTTACGTTTTCTTCTTTTCCTTTATATTGTAGGTGAAAATAAAAGTGGGAGTGGGAGTGGGAAAGGAAAAGTTTCCCTTCTTAAGACATACATTTCTCCATGGGAAAGAGCCCTAGGCCTTACCCCACAAGAGAAAAGCGAACTTGGCTTTGATTTCTTGTCTTATGGCGCCAAAGGAGACCTCTGTCATTACAAATCTTTCAATAGGTAAGGGAAAATGCTTGCAAGAGTGGTGGGGCTGGCAGATAGAAATTTGAGGGTCAGTGAGATAAATCAGGGGTGTCAAACTCAATTTCACTGAGGGCCGCATCAGCATTGCGGTTGCCCTCGGGGGGGCGGGGGTGTGTGGCCAGGGTGGGTGCGGCCTACTGGTGGGCATGGATGGAGTGGGTGTGGCCTACTGGGTGGGCATGGCCAGCTCTACATTGTTCGCGTCAAGGGTGGCTGTGGGGGCCTGGGCAGGAGTGGGACAGATCTGAGGGTCTCTGGCAGAAGGAAGTGGGACCGGGGCAAATGCCAAGGCATGGCCCATTTCTTCATTCCTTACAAGGGTGACACCCAGGGGCGGGGCCAACGTGGCAGCGGTTAGTTCCTCGCTGATTCTAGTTGGCCTTGTGGAGCTAAGACTAAATGTGTTTCAGCATAGATGGCCACCACAAAATTGTACATTGGCTCCCAGCCAGCATGGGCCAGGGCCAAAGCAGTGGCGGACGTTCCCTCACTGTTTCCAGGATGGCTTTGCGGGCCACATGAAACCACTTCGCGGGCTGCATCCGGCCCCTGGGCCTTGTGTTTGACATGTCTGAGATAAATGATATGTTGACTGTCCTGGCATTTCAGCTTCTTAACCACGAGTGCTTTCTTTCTAACTAATGAGGAGGCATGAAAAACAGTCACCATTGAACACATTCTCATGCTGTGTTGTTGGCAGAAAAAAGACAAATCTTTCATGAGCCAGGAATGGAACTTGTATGAGAGGAATCATCATTTCTCAGATTCAAGTGTACCATAACATGTTCATAACGAAGCTGTACTCTATAGCCTTGTAGATATGTTGACTCAGAAGGGCAGTAGAAAAATGTCTCTAAAATTTAAATCCTGGAAAGTAGACCCCAGCAGGTGTTGGTTGCTATGTCTTGCAGCAGGCAGTTATTTTATGTGAATACAGTTCATTTAAATCTGCATGAAAGAAACTAATCAAGCTGTGTCATGTTTTCAAGATTTCTGCTAAGAAGCAGTTTACTGAAGATGCCACATTATACCCTAGACTTAGTGAGAAGGGCAAGATAATTGTAATAGTGGAAGTTGCCATTCCTGGAGATAGAAGAATAGAATAAGAAGAACTGGAGAAAAAATTACAAAATAAATTATGACAAAAGAAAGCAAAGATATTACCAATAGTAATAGGCCCCTTGGATGCAATCCTAAAACATCTGGAGCACCACTTGGACACCATCAGCATTGACATTTCCAATTCTTGGAAGTTTAGCTTAAACAAATCAACCATCAATAGGCACATAGAGATAAACAACATCTACATACCATTCAAAAGAGACAACCAAAAAAGGATAGATTGAAAACATTACTGATATTCAAAAATGAAATTGCTACAAATTGATGTTTGTTTGTATAGTTTGTATTGACCAACTTTTTTTGCATTAAATCTGGATAGCAGATATGTTTTTGAATCGGCCACATCTTGCTTTTAAATACTTTTCTTAGAATTTAATGTGCCTTATACAATCTACGATGTAAATGATATATAAATGTTATATATACCTAATTATTATCTTAATATATTTCTACATATTTCCATATCACATTTATGACAGAGGATTTTGTCTACCCATCCATTGATTGATTGATTGATTCTGAAATGCACTCTCTGTTTTGTGAGAGAGAAATGCACCTGGTTGCTTAGAAATAGAACTATGAATAGCTATTAATACAGAATTGGATTGATTGGTTGAATAGCTAAAATCTGTTGAACTACTAAGTTGGTGGGAAAAGGCTATGACGTCTATAAACCCTGATGGTTGATTCGCTTTTCCCTAGAACTGCAATGCCTTATGGGGGATATGAGAAGGCAGCCAAACTGATGACCTTCCAAATGCCTGAATTTGACGTTGGCCCTTTGGTACCTGAGCCTCTTATTGTGTATAATCAAGAAGTCTCCAATCGACCTTCCTTCAACAGGACCCCAGTACCGTGGCTGGGGTCGGGAGAACCAACTGATTACAGCATTGAGGTGAATGTACCACTGGCAGGTGAAACAGAAGAATTGTAGAAATCCCCTTTCTTCTTATTAAAGCTGCTGGTTTCCATTTCTCAACGTTGCCCCTAAGGACAACCACATTTTAATGCATCTCTGCTGTGGTATTGATCCATGTTGGGGTTTGAAGAAAACAAAGCACTAAAATAGCAAGGGGGAAGAGAGTCTTTTTATTTGCACTCGAAAGCATAAATACAAAACCCTGTGATACTTAATGCTTCTGGTCTGCTCTGTCCCAACTTTGTTCCATGGTTTTGTCATTTGGCAAAATGAATAAAGCATCTACAAAGATAGAAGACAATACGATATTTCTTTCTTGGTTTTATGGGCTCTGTCTAAACGAGATTGTCTTCCCCTTGATTGATTTTCATTCAGGAAACAGCAGGAATCAGGACCTTGATTAAGAAACTGAGAGCCAGACTGTGCTGTGGTTAAGATGCTGCCCTAGAAACAAGGAGACAGTGAGTTCTAGTCCCGCCTGAGGCATGAAAATTGCCTGGGTGACTTTGGCTCAGTCTTTGGCCCACTCTCTTAGACCAGCCCATTTCACAGAGCTGCCGTTGTGGGAAAGTACGAAGTACTGTATTATGTTTACTGCCTTGAGTTACTTACAACATAATGAAGGCGGGATAAAAGAAATCTAACAAACACATCAAATAAGCTTGAAAAACGTGTTAAAATGAATGATAATAGCATGTTAACAATCCAATGTGGCAGCTTATGCCTGCTATACGTTCATACTTGACCATTAAAATATATATCTACTCAAAGACAATGGGGAACTCCTATTACAATTTAGGCACATTTCTTGAAAGCCATATCCACAGCTCCCCTTCTATTCCAGAACTGATATGAAATTATGCTGTTCTATATATATTGCTGCTTCCTTAGTGTGTACCTAGTGCTAGATTTAATCAGAGCCCCAAAGAAAAGCAGCCATTTCCCTACTGTGACGAAGTAGAAAAAAACTCAAGCAGCAAAATTTAAAAAAAATCAAAAGAAAAAAAAACTTCCTGCTGCTGTCTAGACCAGGGGTAGGCAACCTTGGCTCTTTTATGACTTGTGGACTTCAACTCCCAGAATTCCTGAACCAGCCATGCTGAGGGGAAAGGGAGAGGTTTCCGAGCTGAGCCAGGCCGGCTCAGGAATTCTGGGAGTTGAAAGTCCACGAGTCATAAAAGAGCCAAGGTTGCCTAACCTTGATTTAGAACATTTTGCAACCTAGGTTAAGTTCCAAAGCATGGGCCTCAACTCCCAGAATTCCACAAGAACGGTGTTGCCAAGAATCCTAGGTACTAAAGCATTTGAAAGTTGCCCAAATGGGAAATACTGATTTAGAAGCTTGAACCTTAGTGCATAATCAAGCTGCTAACTGATGAATATAAGATCTTTACAATTTGGTTTTGCACACTGGATACAATAGCAATATTGAAAAATCAGCCTCGGATGCTGTTGAAGGAAGTTTTCATCATGGTTCAGTCCAAGCCAGGAATAAACAACATGGCAACTGCTATAGAAAGAAGGTTGCAGTTTATTGGATGGCTTTGGAAGAAAAGAGAGGCCAAGCACATGTAGGGAGTGGGTTTTTATACCCTCTGGAGCCTTTTGTTTGGAGTTGTTCCTGTGGCATGAATTTTGACATGAGTCTGAGTGTGCCTTTCCCATATTTTGATGGTGGTGAGTTAATCCTATTATGTCCCAAGGGCCATATCCTGTTATCAGTGGCTGATAACTCTTAGATTTTTTGGTGTTGATTCTAGTGATCTTTCTTCCTAACCAGGGGTTCTCAACCTTGGCAACTTTAAGACTTGTGGACTTCAACTCCCAGAATTCCTCAGCCAGCTTTGCTGGCTGAGGAATTCTGGGAGTTGAAGTCCACAAGTCTTAAAGTTGCCAAGGTTGAGAACCCCTATCCTAATCCCAATTTCCTGACCCCAGTCTTTCTGACAAGATTATCACAGCTGCATTTTGCAAACTTGGTTTCTTCTTTGGGACAGAGACTCTTGGGGGAGGGGTGGGTTTCTGCCTTTACACTCCTTTAGGGAAATATATTCCGCCTTTTAAATATTTCCAAGAATATTTCTTTCTCTGGGGGGGGGGAGGGCTGACTTCCCACAATGGCCACTGACAGGGCTTTGGCCCTCTGCAGATTCTCCGATTAGCGGGTGAGAAAGGCGCAGACCCCCTCCTAAGAGAAATAGCCCGCCCGAGCCCAACTCTCCGCCTCAAGAGCCTCCATAACCGCAGAACCATCGGAATAACGCCGGCGACGCAGTACGGAGGAAGCGAGAACCAAACGGAGGTCACCTCAGCGAGGATCGGTGATGGGTGACGCCATGAAGACGGTTGGGCGTGGCTGTTCTCGTGCTCTCGCGAGAGGTCGCTGCCGGCCTCCCGGTAGCCATAGCAGCGAGCTGACGAGAGGGGATTCCCTCCATACGGGCCTGGCCTCTTGGGCACCGGCGGTAAGTCAGTGGCGGCGGCCGCGGCCAGCGAGTCCGGCACGGGGAGCGGGGACATCGCCAAAGGGAGATGGGTTCGCCTCTTCCTCCTCGGGGTGGCTCGTGAGGGGCTTTGGAACGACGCGGCCAGGCGGCCGGTAGGGCTTCCCTTCAAGATGGAGGGTCTTTCTCGCCGTCCCTTATTCTTGGGCAGGGGTAGGCAACCTCGGCTCTTTTATGACGCGTGGACTTCAACTCCCAGAATTCCTGAGCCAGCCATGGCTGGCTCAGGAATTCTGGGAGTTGAAGTCCACGCGTCATAAAAGAGCCGAGGTTGCCTACCCCTGTTTCTTGGGCCTTCGTGCTGCAGGCCCGTTGCTCGCTCGGCGGCTACTCCGCCTCCCCGAGCCCCCTCGCCGCTGCGGTTGAACTGGGGGGGGGGCCGTGTGCAGCTTCGTTCCCAGTTTGCTCTGCAGGGCGACGCTGCCCCGCGGAAACCCCCCTGAGGGAGAAAAGCCGGGCGCTTCAGCAGGCGTCCGGGCGGGAGCGGGGTTAGAGAGCCACGGTGAATGGGTCCCCTGGGGATTTAAAGATGCACGGCTGCCTCTTGCGTTTTGTAATCCTCCTGGAGCCGGTTGTGACGTTTTCCCTCGCTCTAAATTTGCATGGGCTCTTCTGTCAGTACACAATAAAGCTGACTTTTAAATATCCCGCATCTCCGCCGTTATGAAGTTTTTTTGCTAGTAGTCCCTCCCTCCCTCCCTCCCTCCTTTCTTCTTTCTTTCTTTCTTTCTTTCTTTCTTTCTTTCTTTCTTTCTTTCTTTCTTTCTTTCTTTCTTTCTTTCTTTCTTTCTTTCTTTCTTTCTTTCTTTCTTTCTTTCTTTCTTTCTTTCTTTCTTTCTTTCTTTCTTTTTACTTTCCAAATACAAGAAACTCAAATCTACTGATTTATGTGCACAATGATGTATTGGAGTTGTTTTTTCATCTTTGGTCTTTCTTTCTTTCTTTCTTTCTTTCCTTCCTTCCTTCCTTCCTTCCTTCCTTCCTTCCTTCCTTCCTTCCTTCCTTCCTTCCTTCCTTCCTTCCTTCCTTCCTTCCTTCCTTCTTTCTTTCTTTCTTTCTTTCTTTCTTTCTTTCTTTCTTTCTTTCTTTCTTTCTTTCTTTCTTTCCCCGGACTGCAATATTTAGAGAAACATTTACCTTGTAAATCCTATATTAGCGGGCCAACCTATTCTCATTTATTCAGGTTTCACCGATTTCTTTTTGCTATATTTACTACTCCTTCAGTGTTGGGCGGGATTTTGTTAAGACTGTTTAATGTACGTTGAAATTATAAACTTTTTTTTTTTGGCTGTTAAGTGTTCGTTCTAGTGTTCAATGCATTGTATTATATTTCTTAACTTTTCGTCAGTTTTCAGAGCAGGTATGCAAGGCTACAGACTTACGAAAAAATATATATGGAAATAATAAACTTTTTTTAGCTGTTAAGTGTTCGTTCTAGTATTCAATGCATTGTATTATATTTCTGAACTTTTAGTCAGTTTTCAGAGCAGGTATGCAAGGCTACAGACTTATGAAAAAATATATATGGGAATTATAAACTTTTTTTTAGCTGTTAAGTGTTCATTCTAGTGGTCAATGCATTGTATTATATTTCTGAACTTTTAGTCAGTTTTCAGAGCAGGTATGCAAGGCTACAGACTTACGAAAAAGTATATATGGAAATTACAAACTTTTTTTAGCTGTTAAGTGTTCGTTCTAGTGTTCAATGCATTGTATTATATTGCTGAACTTTTAGTCAGTTTTCAGAGCAGGTATGCAAGGCTACAGACTTATGAAAAAATATATATGGGAATTATAAACTTTTTTTAGCTGTTAAGTGTTCGTTCTAGTGTTCAATGCATTGTATTATATTTCTGAACTTTTAGTCAGTTTTCAGAGCAGGTATGCAAGGCTACAGACTTATATGAAAAAAAATATACGTTGGACAGAATGCTATCGTTGTCTGGATTCACACATCATACTAATTATAATTTGTTTTAAGCATGGTTTGTGGAAGAAATCATCAGGCCACCCCATCAAGAGATAGAATTTGCTCAATTTGCTGAGATAAGCCAAATCTCATCATTCATTTGATTTCTGTTATAGAATAGATGAATTGATTTAATACTGTAGATTGAAGTGGGAGATATAGAGTTGTTAAATGCAGAATTACGTATCTTTTGAAGTTATCCCTTATGGATCTTGTGTGACTGCTTTGCAAGTGATGAACTCCAAACAGTCAAGATAGAATCTAGTGAGTACATTCTACAATTTGTCACAACACATCTTATCCTTTTTCTGTACAGTGTGAAGAAATCTCAGATCCTTGATTATCATTGGGTGTGATTTTGGTATTAAAACTGACCTGGTTGCCCAGATCCATGTAAAGAAGAAATGAAACTTTTTATCTCCCATTTTTCAATTTCTGAGTAAAGTATCTGAGTTAAGATTAGGAGCAATTAGGGGACCAGAAGGCAATGCTGCAGATTATAGCAAACAAGGAAAGCTCTGCTTGTGCTTGTTGAGCTGTCTTTTCTAAAGCACCACTATTTCACATAACTTCTCCCTTTCAGTTTTTTTAGACAGTTAAAAACATCAACACTTATAGATGAAATAAAGAATGGAGAGTTGGGCACTGCTAGACAGAGCAAATGCTAACAATCAGAAAATTCTTGATGTTCTTTTGAGTGCTGAGTGCCAGAGCAATAATCTTGCCACGGTTATCTATTCTTTGTTAACTTATGTATATTACATGGATGTGAAGTTGTTTTGCAAAACTGAATTTTACTTCACTCAGAAGAAAACGTCTATATTGCTAACTAGTTGTATGAGACAGCAACAAGCTGCAGTATTTAAGATAGTGACAGCACTCCCATTGTTCTGGAACAGTATACTTGTTCTTAGCCAGAAGACCTAGGACACAATTCAAGGTACAGATATTATCTTAAAGTCCTTTGTGACTTAAAGCTATACTGTACATCTAAATAATCATTTACATATCAGCCCATCTGTTTACAGAAGAAATCTAAAAGAGTTTTTCAAATGAATTTACCAGGTAATTGATCTTTCATGTGTGATCCTATCTGTGAAATTCAATGTAGAAAAAAGTAAAGTCATACACTTAGGCAAAAAAAAATGAAAAATACACATATAGATTGGATGAAACCAGGCTTAGTAGCAGTAACTGTGAGAGGGATCTTGGAGTCTTAGTGGACAATCAAATATGAGACAACAGTGTGTGGCAGCAGCCAAAAAAGCCAATACAATCCTAAATTGCATTAACAGATTCAGTCAAGGTACTAATACCACCCTATAAAGCCTTAGTAAGACCACCAAGAATACTGCAACCAATTTTGGTCTCCACACTATAAAAAAGATGTTGAGACTAGAAAAAGTGCAGAGAAGAGCAACAAAGTTGATTAGGCTAAAACATATGAAGAACGGTTACAGGAACTGGGCATGGCTAGACTAGTGAAGAGAAGGATCAGGGAAGACAACTATAAAAGAAATATCTAAATCAAACTGAATCTTTATTATATAGATCATCATATAGCTAAATCCATATTAAGATATTCTTAGACCATCAGAAAAATCACAAAATATGTGCAAGCTTTCACAGAATCAGAATTCTACAGTTGGAAGGTGGCCTCAGAGATCATTTAGCCCAAACCCTGCTTCATGCAGATTTTTTTTTCTGCTATTTTTAAATCTGAAAAAAAAAACCTGCAAAAAGAAACCAGTTGAAAGTGTACAGGGAAAAAAGTGGCAATAGTAAGTAATGTATTTTTTATGGTCAGTCAAAAGTAGAAATAAATCCTCAGGTTATGTTGCACTCACCACCATAGGGTGAAATTGGATTGGTATTATATGTGCTATTCATTACCTCAAGTAATTAGATGAGAATATTAAATATGGAAAACTCTCCTTGAATAATTAAACAACTGGGTATTTTACAAATATTCCATGTGCATTTTGAAAATTGCACCAATGATTTGTATTTGAGTGTGCAAAAAAATATATCCTGGACTGACAGGCAAAGTGACAAAATATTCAAGGACCAATGAATGAAATACAATCACTACACTAAAGAAATTTTGTGATCTGGATTTTGAATAGAATAGAATAGATCTGGAAGGGACCTTCTAGTCCAGCCTCCTGCTCAAGCAGGAGAACCTATACCATTTCAGAAAAGTGACTGTCTAGTCTCTTTTTTAAAATCACCAGTGATGGAATACCCATGATTTCTGAAGGCAAACTGTTCTACTGGTTAATTGTCCTCACTGTTAGGAAGTTTCTCCTTAATTTAAACTTAGAGACACTATTCATTATTTGCATACCCTATTATGCCCCCCAAGAGTTTTGTTCATTCATCCTAGTTGAGGTCTATGTACCACCCCAAGCTTGCATAAGCAAGGCATTGCAAATCTTAATAACTAATCAAATCCTGTGGGCTGAACAGAGATATCCAGACTTCCTATTCATTGTATTAGATTTTAACAGTGCTAACTTAAGCCAAGAGCTGCCAGGATACATTCAGTATGTCAACTGTCTCACAAGAGGATAGAATATTTTAGACCAGAGGTCCCCAACCTTTTGGGCACCAGGGACTGGTTTTGTGGAGAGAGGTTTTTCTGCGGACTGGAGGGGGTGTGGTTTTGTGTGCTGCCTGCATCCTGTGGATGGGGCTTTCCTTGTTTGTGTGGACTGGTTGCTGGCATGCCGCAGCCCAGTATTGGCCCATGGATTGGAGGTTGGAGACCCCTGTTTTAGACCACTGCTACTCTACAATAAAAGATGCCTATCACTCTCCACCAAGAGTGGCTGTGGGATACTCTCATTACTGTATGATTCACCTTGTACCCGTTTATAGGCAACATCATAAAGCCAATAGGTAAAACAGTGAAATCCTGGACTGAAGAGGCAAAGCTAAAAGCTACAGGCTTGCCTCGACTACACAGACTGGAATGTTTTTGAAGCTGCCTCGGGACTTGGATGAACTCACTGACACTGTGACATCATATGTTAGCTTATGTGTGCTGACCAAAACCTTACGCATTTACATTAATAAACCTTGATTCACAGCTAATCTCAAACATATATGTGTCAAAGAGGAAGGGAAAGGAGATAAAATGCTGTACAATCAGGCCAGGAATCTATTAACAAGGGAGATCAGGGCAGCAAAGAAAAAGCTGAGGAATCAGCTCTCCACAAATGAACCAGTAAATATGTGGAAAAGCCTAAAAAATATTACTGGGTACAACAGACCTTCCTCCCATGCAGAAGAGAATTGGCAACTGGCAGATGACCTGAATTGTGTACTACTGTAGGTTTGAGTGGAGACTACTGTCAACTATCACTCTCCATCTCAGATACACGAACAGCCAAGTCTTCTACACCTGGCCCCATCCCTCTGGGCCCCCCACCTCTGGTGAACACAGAAAAAGATGTACGAGGTCTATTTCCAGACAAAAGGCTTGAAAAGCACCAGGCCTAGACATGGTAACTCCCTCTTGCTTGAAAGTCTGTGCTGATCAACTGGTTCCTATTTTCACCTTCAATTTTAATAAACTTCTTACTTCAAATACTGTACTATCATCTGGGCACCTAAGAAACCCTCCATCAAGGAATTGAATGACTACAGACCGGTGGCTGTAACATCTGTACTTTTGAAAACCTTCAAAAAGTTAGACCCCTTGCAATTTGCCTACCGTGCAAACAGATCAACAGATGGTGCTGTCCATATGACACTGCATTACCTCTTACAACATCTTGAATCCTCAAAGACCTAAGTAAGGGTCCTTTTTTTAGACTTCAGCTATCAAGCGCTGGGGAAATCAGGAGTTCTCCAGCACTAGGAGATGGAGAATCCACCAATGGGTTATGACTGTATTCCTGCCCAATCAGATCAAGTCAAAACTGATTGGGCAGGAATACAGTCATAACCCATTGGTGGATTCTCCATCTCCATGCTGAGAAAAGGCGTTCAGGTAAGACAACGCCCCATTCAGGCAATTCAAATGAGTATAAAGATTTATTGCAAGCTTTGCTCGCTACAAGAATTTGGCCAAGTGATTATTAAGGGAATGTGCGGGAATTAAAGGAATTCAAAGTGGGCTGGATTTAGATCTCTTGTGGACACGCAAGGACTCATGACTTATGCCACCACTAGATATCATTCCAAGTCCATTTTCCACTCTTAAAACAAAGGATTGATTTCTTATATTTTGCCTCAATGCTTTTTTTTTCAAAGAGAAAATCTTAACAGTTATCTCAGTTCTCAAATTTATCAAAACTGTAGCTTTATGTTACTTCCACTTTAGTATTGTATGTTTTTGTCCCCCATAAAATTAAAATGCCACTTCCATTTACATTCAGAGGTAAGGCTTGGGAGCCTTTCCCAGGAATATTCAGTTGTAAAATAATAAAGAAAGGATCAATATTCTCACCCAGTTCCAAACATGCTGTTTATGAGTATTAATTGGTACTTTTCCCTTCTTTGGTTATCAGAAGCTAATGGCCAGCTTTGGAGGGCTTTCCTTGGATTGAATGGAAAGACCGCCATGTCTCCATGATGAACAAGACACCCCTCCTCTTCATTCCCTCTTTGGGGCAATTTCAGGTCCTTTTTAGGGGCCCCCAGCAGGGCGAAATTGGGCATAGAAGGCAGAACCCTGCCTTTCTGCATCCCATCCTGGTGCGACGCAAACACTGTCACTTTGGCCTTTAAACAAAGGACAAATGGTTTCGTAGTTATAAAAACCTCTGCTCCATGCAGGAGGGGCTAAGATGGGTAAGAGGGGAGCTGTACATCCCAGCCAGCCAGAGACTAAAGACTATGCAAACATGCCACGACTCAAAGTTGGCAGGATATTTCGGGTTTGTAAAGACCCTACACCTGTTAAAAAGACAATTTTGGTGGCCTTCTGTCAAAAAGGACATTGAGGGTTATGTGGCTAGCTGCCCTAAATGTGCAGCAGCAAAATGGAGACAGAGGAGAATGCCTGGCCTAGTGCAGCCGATCATAGACCCTTCAGTATCCTGAAGAGAGATTTCTAAAGATTTTATCGTAGAGCTGCCAAAAAGCGCGGGAAACACCGTTATTTGGGTGGTGACAGACCTGTTTTCAGAGCAGGTCCATTTAATTCCTTGCCAAAAGATCCCGACAGCAAAGATTCTAGCAAAACTGTTCCTCCATCATGTCTACTCCCTACACAGAGCCCCATGTTGCATAATTTCGGACGGGGGGTCCAATTTACTTCAAAGTTCTGGAGGGTATTTTTTGAATTCCTGGGAACGGATCAGGGCCTGAGTTCTAGTTATCATCCTCAAACGAATGGTGAGACAGAAAGAACTCGGTTCTGGAATAGTACTTAAGATGCTTTATCAACTACCAGCAGAACAGTTGGACTGAACTCCTACCATTTGCTGAAGTAGCTTATAATAATGCTGTTCACTCCAGCACAGGGTTCACCCCTTTTCAAGTGGCCACAGGACGAGAGTTCAACCCAATGCCTGAACTGCCAACTAACGAACCCACAATCCCTTCACTTAAGGAGTGGACGAATCATGCAGAATATTTGACCAGTTGCCAGAAAGTCTTTAGATGAAGCTAGAGCAGCCCACGAGGCTCAGGCAGATAGAAAGAGAATAGAACCCAAACCATTCCACATTGGGGACAGAGTATACTTGTCTACTAGGTTCCTGCAATCCTTACAACCCTCTAAAACACTGGGGCCAAAATTTGAGGGATCCTTCCCAATCAAACACATTATAAACCCGGTCACAGTGGAGATGGAACACCCCAAAGCCCTAAGGCAGCGGTTCTCAACCTATGGGTCGCAACCCCATTTGGGGTCGAATGACCGTTTCGCGGGGGTCGCTGGACACCGCGGTCCGCCATTTTTGTTGTTGCGCGCACCGCGTATGCGTGGTTCGGGCCGCCGCGCACGTGCAGCGCATGCACACATCGGCCCTTCGCGGTCTGCCATTTTTTTATCCCGCGCGTATGCACGAATCAGGCCGTCGCGCGCGCACGGGTCGGGGTTGCACTGCGCATGGGCGGCGCAAGTGGGGTCTCAACCTGAAAAAGGTTGAGAACCACTGCCCTAAGGCAAATCCACCCTGTATTCCACTGCAATCTCCTAAAGCCTGAAATAACCTCACCTTTATGGCCAGTAACTTCCCCAGCACCACAGCCCATCATGGTAGAGCAGTGGTTCTCAACCTTTTTCAGGTTGAGACCCCACTTGCGCCGCCCATGAATGTAAAAATGTTATGAAGGAATTTTTTACGCTAAATCTGCATAAGGATACAACAATAGAAATGGTATGGGATGCTAGCAAAGCGTATATGCGTGGGGTTTTAATTGACATGAATAAAAGATATAGACGTAAACAGGAGGAAAAAAGGAAGGAGTTAGAGGAGGAAATAAGAAAGAAAGAGCAATTATTAATAAAGAGACCAGATGATAAAAACATTAAAGAGGGGATTAAGATTCTACGGAAACAATTTGATTTGTTGTTGCTAGGAATATACAATATGCTAAACATAATACATTTTTTAACTCTAATAAACCTGGCAGATGGTTGGCCTATATATTAAGGAAAAAACAAAAATCCCGCATAATTGATAAAATAGAATATAAAGGGAAGGAGGTGTTTCAACAAGAAATTATTTAAAAAGTTTTTTTAGAATTTTACTCCAAGTTGTACGCTGAAGAGAAGATACAAGGGAATGAGATAGATTTTTGCAAAATGAAAATGTATTGACAATCACCAGTGAACAAAGAGATAGGTTAAATGCATTGATTACATCAGAAGAAATAATTTCAGTGATTAAACAACTGAAAATGGGAAAATCTCCTGGGACTGATGGGCTAATGGCAATTTATTATAAGCATCTTCAAATGGAAATGTTGGAACCTCTTAGAGAGCTATTTGTTAACATACAAGAGGGTGGTCAGGTTCCACCTTCATGGAAAACAGCCTATGTTTCTTTAATTCCCAAAGAGGGAAGAGATAATGTTCAACCAGAAAATTTTAGACCTATTTCATTGTTGAATACGGATTATAAGATTTTTGCAAAAATTATGGCTAATAGATTAATGACAGTTTTACAACAAATAATTCATTCAGACCAAACTGGTTTTTTACAAGGGAGACAGATGAAAACTAATGTTAGACAACTCATTAATATAATAGAATATTTGGGCAAGCATATCCAGGTGCCTGCAGTTTTCATGTTTTTGGACGCGGTAAAGGCTTTTGATAGACTGAATTGGTTGTTTTTGAAAAAACTAATTGTTAGGATGGGAATGGGGGATCAGTTTATTAACTCTACATTGGCAGTTTATCAAAAACAAACAGGTCAGATCATTGTGAATGGGCATCTAACAGATTCATTTAATATAGAGAAAGGCACTAGACAGGGATGTCCTTTATCTCCTTTGTTGTTTGTTCTAACTTTAGAGGTTTTACTGAATAGGATAAGAGTTGCAGATGACTTAAAAGGTATACAGATTAGACAACATGATTATAGACTATGTGCTTTTGCTGATGACTTGCTTGTGACACTGACTCAACCAACGCACGTCAGCTCAGAGTTTGATGGAGATAATTAAAAATTATGGTAGGGTATCAGGTTTTAAATTAAATATATCTAAGACAAAGATGTTAGTTAAAAATTTAGATAGTAATTCAAAACAAGATTTGGAAAGAATAACGGGTTGTGAGATAGTTAAAGTTAAATATTTAGGAACTGATATTGAAGCTTCTAATGGGAAGCTATACAAAACCCCATTAATTGAATACACTTGCCCACTTGGCGATAAGGAGATTGAAACCATTTTTCATATATTATATTATATTATATTATATTATATTATATTATATTATATTATATTATATTATATTATATTATATTATATTATACTATTACAATTACAGTCAGTGTTGTTATAGAAGGTGCAGCTCATGCAATAAAGGTGTTACATGGGTAAATGTGGGACTCTCATTATAGTGCATGCTGCTTCATTCAGTTGAAGTTTCTGGGTGGTCTGCAACTCAATATAGCCCAAATAGAAAGTGACCAAGACATGAGTGATCATGAGCAAGGCCTCCCTGTCTAGGAAAGGGTGCAATTAGCTCATTAGATGAATCTGTGCAAAGGCCATCCTAGCCGGAGCTGCCACTTGCTCCTTGACCCCCAAATTGTGCACCAGCTCAGTCTGAGGAAGTGCCATCCTGTCCTGCTATGTACGCATTGAAATCCAAAGATCCCCAAATAGATCAGTTGCTTAGGAACCAATTTTTTTCCCCCTGAAAGCCAGAAATTCATTGCACCAAAATTTACAGCTTCTGTCCAGGAGTTACTCAGTGTACTAATACTGGGATTGTTCCCAAATTCTTGTTGATTTTCACCATTCATTGCTAGTTTTGTAATTTTGTGTACTTATCTATAGATAATAAAAAGAAATATTTTGTTCAGGATATTTTGAAACCAGTTTAATTATGTGAGATGAATTAGTCTTTTTATGTATTTAGAACAGAATTATAACAGTCAAGACAATAGTTTAATAATTCTGCCTACCGTGGAAGAGCTTTGGATTGCAATCTATATTTCATCTCTGTATTTTTTTTTAAATAACTTGCATTATGACCCAGTGAAGCAGAGAGATAGAATGGGATCTATCTCAGAGGTGCTATGGGATCATATTCTAGAGTGCGATAGCACACTGGCAAAGGCAGTCTTTGTCACTTTAAAAAAATAGCCTGTTTATTGGAGGGAGTGCAATTTCTTAAGAATCAGGTGCATGTCTATAGCAATGATGTCATCTTTCCTACTGGACCTGCTTGAGAGAGAGGGATTCATGGGAGGAAATTATTTCCTAAAATGCTGGCTGAGAGGAATAAAGAGTAATTGAATACAGGCAGTTTGTGAGTATGAATAATTAACTACCGTTTTCAGGAATGAATAGCCGTGTGAAGGTGATATAATAATCTTTATAGGAACAGTACAAATATGGAGAGAGGGGTGTTCACATACACGTATACTTGCTACCAATGCTTAAAGGTAACCATTCACATTTTCCTTCCTAGTGACAGGAACTGTCATATGCAAATTTTTTTTTTTTAAAAAAAGCATGGTGTGTAGCTTATTCCAGAATGTTTCAGACCTGGAGGCAATGCTGGAGCACTCAAACATATAATATAGCTCTATATAAAAACAAAATTTTAGTCCTTAAGCTCTACTTGTAGAATTGAAGTTTTTAATTAAAGTATTACAAATGTAATGCATACAAAATTGAGTTTTACCTGTAGCTGCTTTCATTTATTTTGGGTTTCTTTTGTATATTACCTATATACCTCTGTCACGATCTAGATACCGTCTTATTTCATTATATCATATATAATCTATATATACGTGATATAATTGATTTTGAATTTAAAATATGAGAGAAAGGCTAAAGTTTATCTTAATATACTATTCATTAATTTTCTTATGATTTACTAGGCAATATATGCTATTTGTTTGCATTTATTTGGGGAATAATAGAGACCTCACAAGACTTTTCAGGACTTCCAACCTTAGTAAAAACTTGATGTTTTCTTGGGAGGCATAGAAATTTTGTGTAAAATAAAAATCACTTCAGTACATAGACTAGAAAAACAGTAATCATGCATGTAACTTCAGTGAATTTTGTAAATATAAATATGAGATGTCATGTTTACTTTTGACAGAAAATTACTATAGCTAACATGAGAGGAGGGAAATATTATGAACTTGGAGAACCAGAACAGGGGTATGGAAAGAAATGTACCTAGAGAACAATCAGATCAAAGGGAGAGAAACCTGCCATTGAATAATAGGTGAGAAAGAGATTTAGAAAGGATTCACCATAACTAATCAGGTGATAAAAAGAGATGGTGGGAAATTTGTATTTTCAGACTTGCGCAAGATTCTTTTAATAAAATAGAGTTAGCTCATCTTGTCATGTTTCCTGTCTGGTTCTCCTTATCTCTGGAAAGAGAAAAGATTCTACAATCTGTCTTCCCCCATATCCTAATAGCTTCCTTGGATTCCAGATTCCAGGGAGGACCCATATGAATCAGAGCAGCCAAGAGATCCCTGTCATCAAGAGAGAGGCGGAGAAGAAGGGATCATGGGGTATGCTTTTGTTGTGGGATCCCAGGACCCATAACCAGGTCATGCCCAATAAAAGCACCAGCAGCTGTCACCTCAGCTGGAGCCAACATTTACAAGATGCCTTGTGTGTTCTTGGGGAGTTACTGGAAGAAGGGAGTGACACAGTTATATTTTGTTCTCACCGTCCACAACCTGTTTCCCCTGGACACCTAGGGCAGTGGAATGAGTTTGAAGGGGAGGGTGATGTACTGGAAAGACTTTGAAAGATGTGAGGAAGAGAAGTTGCCTATGGAATGATCAGATAAAAGGGGGGAGATCCCACTATTGAGCAAGGGAAAGAAAAAGAAACTTAGAAAGTTTCTGTCTTAATAATCAAGCAGTAAAAGGAGATTTATACTGCAAGACTCACAAGTTCTCCAGCACTGGGAGATGGAGAATCCACCAATGGGTTATGACTGTATTCCTGCCCAATCAGATCAAGTCAGCCAAAGCTGCCACGCCCCTTCCTGGACCTTATCCCAGATTTGACTTGATCTGGCCCAGGACGGACATGAAGCGTGGCTCCTAGGCAGATACAGTCACCTATTGGTGGATTCTTCATTAGTTAAGCATGGCAGTTTGGAACAAAGCCAGCGCCGGCCAGCTGATCGGCACCGGAACGCCCCGCGGCCGGCCATCTGCCGTGCGGCCGGAAATTCTCCTTAAGCAAAGGCAATGCCGACCAGCTGATCGGCGCCGGAGCGCCCCGCGGCCATTTGCCACGCGGCCGGCAGTTCCTGGAGCAAAGCCAGCGCCGAGCAGCTGATCGGCGCCGGAGCGCCCCGCGCGGGCAATTTAAACAAAGGACGGCGGGGAAACAAAGAGGCCGGCTCCGATCAGCTGTTCAGCGGCCGAGCACGGTGTCCTGGGCCAGATCAAGTCAAATCTGGGATAAGGTCCAGGAAGGGGCGTGGCAGCTTTGGCTGACTTGATCTGATTGGGCAGGAATACAGTCATAACCCATTGGTGGATTCTCCATCTCCGTGCTGAGAAAAGGTGTTCAGGTAAGACAACGCCCCTTTCTGTTAATGTAGCCTTATTATAGAGTTAGCTCATCTTACCATGTTTCCTATCTGGTCTACTTGGGAGGTTGACAGTGACTGAATGAAATCCTAGTTGAATCCATCTGGATATCTTATGGAGTATGTCTGAATCTACAGGTAGTCCTTATTTAGCAACTACAATTGGGATCACTGTGACTGCTAAGGATCCTAGGTCAGTTCTCATTTGCTTTACAGACCTGTAAAGGTCATAAATGTGAGGATTAGTCATAAATTTACTTTTTCATATCTTGTAACTACAAACAGTCACTCTATGAGGCAGTCACTAAATAACATGTGGGAAATGACAAAAGGAAAGTAAGAGATTTTTATGAATCTAGCTGAGCAGGATCTTAGTATAGGAGTGACCCTGGACTCAGGCTGCTGCTGCTAAATGCCAGGTCGGTGTTAAATAAAGCTCTCCTCATCCTGGACTTAATTCTGGAGGAGGAGGCCGACCTGGCATGTGTGACTGAGACCTGGCTGACCCCAGAGGGAGGAGTTCCCCTCTCTGAGATGTGTCCAGCTGGGTTTCAGGTATGGCATCAGCCGCGACCCCAGGGAAGGGGGGGAGGAGTGGCGATTATAGCTAAGGAGTCACTCGGGCTGCACAGACTCGCTGCTACTGAGATATCAGGTTGTGAGTCCCTCCTTATGAGGTTGGACCTAGGTGTGCAGGTGGCTTGTTGCTAACGTACCTGCCTCCCAGCTGCGTTTCAACAGCCCTGCCCACACTACTCGAGGAGGTAGCCGGGTTGGCCGTCGAGTTCCCCAGACTTATTGTCTTGGGGGACTTCAACGTACCGTCACTCGGTGAGTCCCCTGGGTTGGCGCGGGAGTTCATGGCCTCCATGGCAACCATGGACCTGACACAAGTAATTGAGGGCCCAACCCACGAGGGGGGACACACACCTGACCTAGTTTTCCTCTCGGAACAGTTTAGGTATGATCTCAAGCTAAGGGGCTTAGAAGTGTTGCCTATGTCATGGACAGGTCATTTTCTGCTGCAGCTTGAGTTTACGACACCAATCCTCTCTTGCAGGGAGCCGGAACTGATTAAATGGTTCCACCCCAGATGCCTGATAGACCCTATCGGCTTTCAAAGGGGAATTGGGGAATTGCCGGATTTGCTCGTACACAGTTCGGCGGAGTCCCTAGTAGTGGCCTGGAATATGGCTACTACAGGGGCTCTAGACCGGATTGCGCCGTTGCGACCTCTCTGTGGTAGCAGACCCAGGAGATCTCCTTGGTTTACCGAGGAACTCAGGGGGATGAAGCGCCAGAAGAGACGTTTAGAGAAGCAATGGAGGGAAAGCAGATCCGAATCTGATCGAACCAAATTGAGAGCTTATATTAAGACCTATTTGGAAGTGATCACTACGGCAAGATCTCAGTATCTTTCCGCATTGATCGCGTCTGCGGAATCTCGTCCGGCTGCCCTGTTTAAGGTGACTCGCTCTCTCCTTGATACGGGGAGGAGGGAGGAACCTTTGCAGGTCAATGCCAAAGAATTTAACATCTTTTTCGCAGACAAGGTCGCTCAGATTCGGGCTGACTTGGACTCCAATTGGAATGCAATGAGTCAGTCGAGATGACAGAGGCCCGTCCTAGTCCTGTTGAATGAGATGAGTTTGACCTGGTAACTCCTGATCATGTGGACAAGGCCATTGGAGCTGTGAGTTCTGCCACCTATTTATTGGACCCGTGCCCCTCCTGGCTGGTTTCGACTAGCAGGGAGGTGACATGGAGCTGGGTCCAGGCTGTTGCTAACGCTTCATTGAGGGAGGGGTCCTTTCCGGCTCCCTTAAAGGAGGCACTTGTGCGACCTCTCCTCAAGAAGCCTTCCCTGGACCCGGCAGTCTTAAATAATTATCGTCCAGTCTCCAACCTTCCCTTTTTAGGGAAGGTTGTTGAGAAGGTGGTGGCACTCCAACTCCAACGGTCCTTGAATGAAGCTGATTATCTGGGCCCTCAGCAGTCTGGGTTCAGGTCCGGTTACAGCACGGAAACTGTTTTGGTCACGCTGACCGATGATCTCTGGCGGGCCCGGGATAGAGGTTACTCCACTATCCTGGTGCTTCTTGACCTCTCAGCGGCATTCGATACCATCGACCATGGTATCCTTCTGTGCCGGTTGGAGGGGCTTCAAGTGCGGGGCACCGTTTTACGGTGGTTCACCTCCTACCTCTCTGGCCTGTCGCAGTCGGTGTTCGCAGGGGGTCAGAGATCGGCTCCGAGGCCTCTTCCATGTGGAGTCTCTCGGGTCTGTTCTCTCACCTCTGCTTTTTAACATCTACATGAAGCCGTTGGGTGAGATCATCCGTCGACACGGGGTGAGTTATCATCAATATGCTGATGATACTCAGCTTTATATCTCTACCCCGCGTCATTACAGCGAAGCAGTGGAAGTGATGAACCGGTGCCTGGAGACTGTTGAGGTCTGGATGGGTGCCAACAGGCTCAGACTCAATCCCGACAAGACGGAGTGGCTATGGGCTCTGCCTCCCAAGGACAATTCCAACTGTCCGTCCATTACCCTGGGGGGAGAAGTTTTGTCCCCCTCGGAGAGGGTTCGCAACTTGGGTGTGCTCCTCGATCCACAACTAAGTCTAGAACATCATTTTTCGGCTGTGGCGAGGGGGGCATTCTCCCAGGTTCGCCTGGTGCGCCAATTGCGGCCCTATTTGGATCGGGAGTCACTCCTCACAGTCACCCATGCCCTTGTCACCTCGCGATTCAACTACTGTAATGCTCTCTACATGGGGCAACCTTTGAAGAATGTCCGGAGACTGCAAGTAGTCCAGAATGCGGCCGCGCGAGCCGTCTTGGGTCTCCCAAGACATGCTCATATCACTCCAGCTCTCCGTTAGATGCACTGGCTACCAATTGGTCTCCGAACACAATTCAAAGTGTTGGTTATGACCTATAAAGCCCTTTATGGCAATGGACCAGGATACTTGCGGGACCGTCTTCTGCCTCATGAATCCCAGCGACCGGTTTAGGGCACATAGGGTTGGCCTCCTACGGGTCCCGTCTGTCAGGCAATGTCATCTGGCGGGGCCTAGGGCAAGGGCCTTCTCTGTTGCTGCCCCAGCCCTCTGGAACCAGCTTCCCTCAGAGGTCCATACTGCTTCCTCCCTCCTAGCTTTCCAGAAATTGTTGAAGACACATTTATGCCGACAGGCTTGGGGCGTATTATTATTATTATTATTATTATTATTATTATTATTATTATTATTATTATTATTATTATTATTATTATTATTATTATTATATTTAAATTTCTATACCGCCCCTCTCCCGAAGGACTCGGGGCGGTTTACAGCCTTAAAATTTAAAAAAAACCATATAAATGTACGAAATTAAAATATTTAAAAATAAATTAAACAAATTAGGCCATAAAATCTATAAAACCCAATATATACAAATCCTAAAATCCTAAAAATTACAAAAATCCTAAAAATTACACAATCCCCCTAAAACATTTTCACCCGGTTGGAGCCGGAGCTTCTATGCCAGGCCGGCCTGTTGAAAAAGGAAAGTTTTCAGTTCCTGACGGAAGGTGCGTAAGTCCGTCATCGTACGGAGTTCAGGGGGGAGCTCGTTCCAAAACGTTGGAGCTCCCACAGAGAAGGCTCTCCTCCTGGGGGTCGCCAGTCGACATTGTCTGGCTGACGGCACCCTGAGGAGGCCCTCTCTGTGGGAGCGTACCGGACGGCGGGAGGTATTTGCTAGCAGTAAGCGGTCCTGTAAGTATCCGGGTCCGATGCCATGGAGCGCTTTAAAGGTGGTCACTAACACCTTGAACCGCACCCGGAAGACCACCGGCAACCAGTGCAGCTCGCGCAGGAGCGGTGTTACATGGGAGCGCCACGACGCTCCTGTCACTACCCGCGCGGCCGCATTCTGGGCCAGCTGAAGCCTCCGGGTGCACCTCAAGGGGAGCCCCATGTAGAGAGCATTACAATAGTCCAGCCTGGAAGTGACGAAGGCATGAGTAACTGTGCATAGCGAGTCCCGGTCTAGGAAGGGACGCAACTGGCGTACCAGGCGAACCTGATAGAACATCCTCCCGGCCACGGCCGCCAGATGGTCCTCTAAAGATAGCCGTGAATCCAGGAGGACTCCCAAATTGCGAACCCTTTCCACGGGGGCCACTGTTTCGCCCCCAACAGACAACAAAGGAGTCAATTGACTAAACCGGGACGACGGTAGCCACAGCCACTCGGTCTTGGAAGGGTTGAGCTTGAGTCCGTTCTTCCCCATCCAGACCCGTTTACGGCCTCCAGGCATTGGGTCAGCACGGCAAGAGCATCGTTGGGGTGGTTTGGCGTGGAAATGTACAGCTGAGTATCATCAGCGTACAGATGGTACTCCACACCAAAACCACGGATGATCTCACCCAGCGGTTTTACATAAATGTTGAACAGTAGGGGCGAGAGGACCGACCCCTGAGGTACCCCACATACAAGGAGTCTCGGGGTCGACCTCTGACCCCCTGTCAACACAGACTGCATCCGGCCGGAGAGGAAGGAGGCGAACCACCGCAAAACAGTGCCCCCTATACCTAACCCCTCCAACCGTTGCAGCATGATACCATGATCGATGGTATCAAAAGCCGCCGAGAGGTCCAATAGCACCAGAGCAGAGGAACAACCTCTGTCCCGGGCCCTCCAGAGGTCATCCACCAACGCGACCAATGCTGTTTCCGTGCTGTAGCCAGGCCTGAAGCCCGACTGGTGTGGATCCAAGTATAACGATTCCTCCAGGTGTCGTGGGAACTGTCTGGCAACCACGCTCTCGACAACCTTCGCAAGAAAGCGAAGGTTGGAGACAGGACGATAATTTGATAAAACAGCTGGATCCAGGGTAGGCTTCTTAAGGAGGGGCCTCACTACCGCCTCTTTCAAGGCGGCAGGGAAGACACCCTCACTTAAAGAAGCATTAATAATTACCTGGAACCAGCCTCGTACCACCTCCCGGGATGCCAGCACCAGCCAGGAGGGGCACGGGTCCAATGAACAAGTGGTCGCCCTAAGTCCCCCAAACAACCTGTCCACGTCCTCGGAAGTCACGGAGTCAAACTCAGCCCAGATAACAGTCTCAAGACCGGACTCCGTCTCTCCCACCGGACACACCCAGTTGAAATCAAAGCCTTCCCGTATCTGAGCGATTTTATCATGCAGATATTTTCCGAAATCCTCAGCTCTACCCTCTAAGGGGTCTCCTCTCACCTCCTGATCAAGGAGGGAGCGGGTCACCCTAAACAAGGAGGCTGGGCGGTTATCTGATGACGCGATAAGAGCAGTGAAGTAAGAACACTTCTCTGCTTTTATCGCCGCTAGGTAGGACCTAATATGGTCTCTTACCAGTGTTCGGTCAGATTCGGCAAGGCTCGATCTCCAACTGCTCTCTAGGCGTCTTTTCCGGCGTTTCATCTCTCTCAGCCCCTCATTATACCAAGGGGCCGATCGAGACGCACGCCGAATCAGAGACCGCAAAAGCGCGACCCGGTCCAGAGCGCCGGCCGCAGCCCTATCCCAGGCTGCCGTCAGCTCCTCGACCGAGTCGTGTATCCGAACCTCAGGAATTGGCCCAAGCTCTGCCTGGAATCGCTCGGGCTCCATCAGCCGCCTGGGGCGGTACCATCTCACCGGTTCCGCCTCCCTGCAGTGGGGTGCAACGGTCAGAAAGTCCAGGCGTAGGAGAGAGTGATCAGACCATGACAGGGGTTCAATGACTATATCCCCTATATTCTGACCACTCAGCCACTGTCCAGAGACAAAAACCAGGTCAAGCGTGTTCCCCCCTGTGTGTGTGGGGCCTTGAATTACCTGGGCCAGGTCCATGGCTGTCATGGAAGCCATGAACTCCCGAGCCTCACCGGACACCCCGCCCACGGACGGCAGGTTGAAGTCACCCATAACTATCAGCCTAGGGACCTCAACCACCACCGCGGCGATAACGTCCAGGAGCTTGGGCAGGGAGGTTGATACGTGGCAGGGAGCCAAGTACGTAATCAACACCGCCCTCGGGCCCCCAAGGTCCCACTTCACCAGGAGGGATTCACAGCCCGCCGTCTGAGGAACAGTGACCTCCCTCGGCCTAAAATCTTCCCTAATCATGACCGCCACTCCTCCACCCCTGCCCTGGGCTCTCGGCTGGTGGAATGCAAGGAAACCCGGTGGGCACATTTCCCCCAGAGGGACACCGCCCTCTGGTCCCAACCAGGTGTCTGTTATACCCGCCAGATCTGCTCCCCCCTCCAAAATTAAATCTTGAATGAGGGGGGCCTTATTTACCACAGACCTGGCGTTGCACAGCACCAGCCTACAGCCAGGGCCCTGTGGTTCTGGATAACCCCGAGAACCGGTTGAGCCTTGGGGGTCGGAGCACACAACCACTCGTAAACAGTGGGTGCGCACTCCCTTATTATGATATGGCCCCCTGCTCCCGCTATACCTGCCCCTCCCGCTTACGGTACTAATAGGAACTAAATTAGCCTTAATCAACCCCCCATCCGCACCCTCAGGACTCCGTCCCCTTCCGTTGCCTGGCCTGTCTTCTTGCTCCCCTCCAACAATTCCTTCTCCCACCCTAGACACCCCTTCCCCACCCCTTCCCTCCCTTAAAACTTTCATTAAAAACTTTTAATACATGCCATCTCTCAGGACTCCAAAGTCTGTCCTCGAGATAGGCCCTTGGTAAAACAGAGGGCCATGATTGCGAGAGAGGGGAATCTCGCAATGCAAGAAGGGTCCTTCTTGAGTACGCAGCCAGTCAGATAAAGTGCATCGATGGGGTCTGGCTAGAGAGCCAGGCAGTCCAATCTCAACGACGTTGCTTCCTTCACCTCCAGGTCCATGCTGCTCCCTCAACACCTGCGGTTCTCTGCAGTCCTCCCAAACTACCAACTCGCATGATGGTGGGGGGGAGCGCCAAACTCTTCCTTTTGCAGCGATCTCCCAACGCCAATGCCTCTCAGCTACCTTCCCAGCCATTCACTCATGTGGTAGTAGGGAGGGAGGAAGGGGCCAAGCTGTTCCCTTTCACAGTGGCCTCCCAAAGCCAGAAGCCTCTCAGCAGTCCCTTCGCAGATCGTCCCTCACATAATGGGAGGCAGGGGGAGGGGAGGGGGCCGTCGCTAAACTCCTCTCTTTTCAGGCTCCTCGCATGATGGTGGGGGGGTGCCAAACTCTTCCAGCGCCGACGCCTCTCAGCTACCTTCCCAGCCATTCACTCATGTGGTAGTAGGGAGGGAAGTACCTCCCAAAGCCAGAAGCCTCTCAGCAGTCCCTTCGCAGATCGTCCGCTCGCATAATGGGAGGCAGGGGGAGGGGAGGGAGCCGCCGCTAAACTCCTCTCTTCCGCGGCGGCCTCCCACCCAGACTCCCTGCAGGCTCCTCACCTCATCGCAGGCCACGGGCCGAAGGGGAGGGTACGCTGTTAACATCACCCAACATATGCTGTTATCATCCAGATTCGTCCATTCTCGGCAGGGAGGGAGTCAGCAGACATGTCTCTGAAAGGCTAAGATATTCCGCTGCCAAAATCCCCGGGGTCCCAGATGTTTCTCGACCCCTGGGGGGGGTCTCTAGCCATTTCCCATCAGAAGCCCGGCTGCTCCTACAGGAAAGCGTCCTCCATCTTGCGCATGTATGAGCTGCGCTCTGCCCCTGGGCCTAGGAATGTCCCTCCATCAGCAACTCTGGGTTGACTGGGATTGTATGTTGTATGAATGTTATGAATTTTATTATGTTTTTATTGTAAGCCGCCCTGGGTCCTAGGAGAAGGGCGGCATATAAGTTCAAATAATAAATAATAAATAAATAAATAATAAAACTGCTCTAAACTGCTTAGAGAGGACTGTAAGGTACTATGAAGTGGTATATAAGTCTAAGCGCTATTGCTATTTCAGATTTTTAGTCCCGTGATTTTGAACTTATACGAAATATTTCAACTTGTGTATGCTACTATATGCTGTCACTTTTGTTCCTCCAGTGATTGGTAAACACTGGCTTGTATGGAAAAACTGAATATTCTGGGAATATTTCATCTTTTCTCCAGACTATATCTAGCTCAGCGGTTCTCAACCTTTTCCAGGGTGCGACCCCGACCTGCGCCGTGCATGCACGGCGTGACCCCGACCTGTACCGCGCATGCGCGGCGCGACGGCCCGAATCGCAGCTGCATGGCGCGCACGTGACGGCCTGCATTGCGCATGCGCGGCACGCACGCGACGGCCCACATCGCAGCGGCGGGGCGTGACGACCCGCATCGTGCATGCGCGGTGCTGCCCCCTGTGTCAGCCGAGGGGAAAAGGAGAAAAAAATGGCGGACTGCGGTGTTTGGCGACCCCCGTGAAATGGTCGTTCGACCCCAAATGGGGTCGCGACCCACAGGTTGAGAACCGCTGGTCTAGCTACTGCAGGAGAACCTGTATGTTTTTGGAGTGATTTGTTCTCTGCACATTTTTTATCTGGTTGCATTTTTAAAATATACAAACATTGATCCTTTAGTCATTGTTAATGTTAGTGATATCTGATACTAAAATGTCCTTGTAATTAAGTGATCAATTTGATTATTTTTATTAAAACATACATCCTGTTCTTCTGGTGCATATTATACACTATAACCTGGGTTATAATTAAATCCAGTATAAGATTAAAAGAAAGTCCTGAAAGTTTGGGAAAGTTTCTTCCCAAAATCAGTTACAAGAGACTAGCTGATAAAAATGGACCAATAATAATAATAATAATAATAATAATAATAATAATAATAATAATAATAATAATAATAATAAAGTTGGAAGGGACCTTGGAGGTCGTCTGGTCCAACCCCCTCCTCAGGCAGGAAACCCTATACCATTTCGGACAAATGGCTGTCCAGTCTCTTCTTAAAGGATATATACTTAAATAAAATATATCCTTTAAGGCAGCGGTTCTAAACCTGTGGGTCGCGACCCCATTTGGGGTCGAACGACCATTTCACAGGGGTTGCCAAACAACGCAGTCCGCCATTTTTTTCCCCTTTCCCCCTCGGCCGGCGCAGGGGGCAGCACTGCGCATGCGCAGGGTAGCACCGCGCATGTGTGATGCGGGGCATCGCGCATGTGCGATGCGGGGCGCCGTGCCACACATGCGCGATGCGGGCCGTTGCGCCGCACATGCGCGGTGCAGGTTGGGGTCGCGGCCTGAAAAAGGTTGAGAACCGCTGCTTTATGGATACATTTTATTTAAATAAAAAGGATAGTATGTTCAAATGAAGTATATTCAGTCTATGGGAAGAATACCTTCCTAAATAGGAAGTCCTCAACCAGTTGGCCAGAGTGGATTCCAGTAGGGAAATTGGTACAGCCAGTAAGAAGGCATTTGTCTTGTCCCCATCAGTGGTCTCCCTGACATGGTTGGGACATCGGGAAGGGCTTAGAATTGCTAGAGTGGAAGCTGATTGGAAGACTGATGCTTAAATATAATGGAGCTAAAGTTATGGATTGGATTGTATCCACAATCAAACTAGTCAAAACTAGTCAAAATTAATGTTCACTGTGGTTGGGTACATACATTATGTTAATCCATAATATGTTTGTTTGTTTTTGCCAAAATCAGTAAGATCAACCAATTCTGGTTTGCAAACCGTAATTTAATCTTAGGTCTGATTTTTACTGAGACCTGGCTTAGTTATAATTTTTTAATAAAGTACACCTGGCTGAATTTGTACATGTTAATCCATAAATTATAATTTACCAAAATATATTAAATCAAAACCAAACCATTTTTTTAAAATTTTGTTTGATACATAAGCCCATCATGCATGATGTGTGAAGCAAATGACATTCAACAAAACACAGGGAAGCAAATTGACTTAGCACGATGTGTAGATGTTTCTTGTTTTGTTTGGTTTCAAAATTTATTTTGCAGGCTAACCTGCCATTTAGAGAATGAGTTACAGCAGGCATGTCAAACTCGCGACGTCACGTGACACCGCGCAACGTATCGGGCCGGTTTTGCCATTATCGGGAATGGGGTGGGCGCGGCTTTCATGTGATGCGTCCGGCCCGTGGGCCGGCAATTTGACCCCCCTGAGTTACAGACTCATTGTGCATTCTGCTGTTGTAGTTCTTACTGTACTTCAGGACCAAATCAAAGAACCTCAATTAACCATCACCAGTATGACAGTGGTGTAATATAATCCATTTGAATAAAAAGAATTGATTTTTTTAAATCAAATGTTTGTTATCATAGCAACAAATGTAACCAAATCAATAAAAATACACACTACTTTCTATGTTATCCAAATTCATCCCATTCGATATGTTTTAGTAATATTTATGGGAAAGTGTAGTTATTGTATTTCATTGCTTTCCCTTCCTTTGACTTTGTTCCTAAGTTTCTGGTGAGACGTGAGGTGAGGGAATGCTGATCTTGGCAGAAGAAAACTAAGATGTTAATTAAATGACGCAAGCCTTTGATTATTTTCTCTCTCTCCCCCTCCCTCTCTCTCTCTCACACACACACACTTTCTGCCAAAGCTAGACATTCTGCTCACACAAGAGAAGGAAGAACAGAAGATACCAGTCAAATCTTGCTGATGAAATTACAGGAACTTCGAGAAGATCATTTCTGCCGGAATTAAGACAGCATTGAATCTCTGTTTTGCTTATAAAAAGTGAAGTTGCCTGTACCAATATTCCAGGAAGAAAACGACAAGAGGTTTTTTGCTTGCCAGAGGTTTCCCCCCCCCCCTTATTTCATTTTGCCTGCTTATTAGTCTACGGAGATTACAAAAAGAACAGAAGATTATTTTTCTGGTTTTTAGTGCTTTTGAATATGTTTCACTCTCCGAATAAACTTTTTAGACCAGATATAGGACTTCATTATGATCATTCTTGGAAAAACTATAATTTTATTTAGTTTGCCTCCCCCCCCCTTTTTTTTTAAACACCAAGATGTTTTCCTGTCAGAGCTTATTACTGTAACAATATTATTGTTATAGTATTATTTCTGGATTTAAAAGAAATACAGCGTTTGTGTCACTTCATGAAATACCATTAAGGAATGTGGAGGAAGTTTTATATTGTGCAACTTAAGTTTTGATTTTGAATTTTTAAGCCACAGGCACACCTATAGAACCAGTTTTATATTCTAAATCCAAATGTGAAACATGTCTTGGAAGAGAAATTATTTTTCTGTGGGACAGGGCGGCGTGCAAGGCATGTTTACCCCACGAAATACAACATCTATAGCACCAAGTAAAGGTCTCAGCAATGAGCCAGGACAAAATAGCTGCTTCCTGAATAGTGCATTACAGGTAAGAAATCTGAAATAATAATGTGCCTGTCTTTTATATAAAAAACTTTCTAATGTTTCCTATGCTATGCTGTTTTAAAATCATATATACTTCAAAGTGCTGTGGAGTCCAATTTTGTTGGACCCTGATATAAACTTAGCTTCTCTTAATCTAGTTTTCAGATTCTCTGACATAGTATATATAACATACACATATTCAATATAGATGTAAGATATTTAGTATTTTGGATTTGAGCCCTTGTGTGAGTATTTTGCTATCATTTTTTAAAATAACAAGGTTGGTATTAAGTTTTCCCTTTCCCGCTGACCATTTTTCAGAATGTTTCAGACACCAAAATTGCTTTCCTGCTTTCTTGCTATTGCCACAATAGTACACAATAAGCATAGATACAACTGTGTGTGCTTCATTTGAATGAATTCTTGACAGGTTATTGGAATCCTCTTTTAATTTCTTTGCATGTGAAAATAATAAGAGACACGAATGTTCCATGTAAAATTTTGTGAATAAGGCTGACAGGTGGATAAAAGAGATACTTTAAAAGTCTTTTATTTAGTAAAAAATATTTTCATTCATTATAAAAATGTTTTTATTCAGAAGTAAAGGAGAGAAAAGAAATGTTCAGAAGAGTTTTAAGATCCTATATAGCTTGTTTAGCTTTAAGAGGATATGGGGGAAAGTATACCACCTGAACATAAACTAAAAGTAAAAGACTAAAGTTCTAAAAACACTGCGACACCCACAAGGTTTACAGACTGGAGACAGCTAGTAAACTGGAAATTAGAGCATATATCCACGTTACTTTGCTGTATATCCACGTAGCACCCTAAAGTAAGATGATCTGGCCAATATGTTGTGATGAGCCCTCTTGTGAATCATAGCATAGGGAATAAAATTGAGAAACAGATGAGAAGCCCACAAGAAAGAAGGAGAAATATGTATCCACTTGGCAAAAGACAAACATTGTGACAGTACTAAAACATGAGAATTCCTAGAACTTGACAAGCAACACAGAGTAGGCCCCTAATTGTTGCATCAGGAATTTTTTTGTTGTTGTTCGACTCTGAATCTAGCATTAAATGCCAGGATTATTTCATGTGCAAGAAGAGTTCTGATCAGATGGAATGCTTATATTTTATAGGCAGAGAGTCTCAGTATTACACATATTAATATTTGTAATTTTTTACTTTTATAATTCTAAATTTATAATTTGGAAACTTTAGCTATAAGCATTATAACTAGAATGCTAAGCATTGCAGCTGATTACCGTAAGTATTTTTAACAAAAAATTGATGATTTAATGAACAGCAATGAATAAAGGAAAATATTTAAATCCCCTTCTCTCCACTTTTAATATAAAAGTATAATTCTCCAGCATGGTGGATGTAGAATCCACTGGATTGTTTTTTCTTAGTCTCGAGCTCAGAGCAGACACCTTTTTGCTGGCTCCGTAAGAACGTTTAGATTGAATCTTTTAATTTGGCCTAAATTTTTTTTTCTAAAATTACTAAATTGATAGGATCAGTAGATTTAGGTCAGCTCTAGGATTAGGGACCTTCCCTTACCAAAGCCTCGAGCCTCTGGCCTCAGCAGGGGCTCGATCCTCCCCTCCAGGGCCCTAGATGCAGGGCCATCGGGCAGATCTTGCCGGGCTTCTAGCTAACCGGCAGGCGAGCGGCACAGTGGACGCCGGCGGCTCGGATCCAGGCACGGGGCTCCGTCGTCGGTTCTCAGTGAACTTCGGGAAAAGCCACACTTCCCCCTCACCTGGGGGCCCTGATAGACTCAGAATGGTGCAGGGTCTACCTATCCCAGGAGCGACGGCTGAGCATCTGGAAACTGATATCCCAGATCCGGGGCGCGAGGAGGGTCCCTCTGGTACAGTTTTCCCAGCTCCTGGGAAAGATGGTATCTTGCATGGGGATAGTCCCGTGGGCGAGACTCCACTCGAGGACCCTCCAGTGGTTTCTCCTTCCCTTTCAGAAACAAAACCTCAGCGCCTCTCCCCAGAAGGTCCAGGTTCCACCTCACGTCCTCGCATCCCTCCAGTGGTGGTCTTCCACAGCCATGTCCAAAGGGACCGTATTCAAGGAACCCCCCAGGGTAGATCTGCCCGATGGCCCTGGGTCTAGGGCCCTGGAGGGGAGGATCGAGCCTCTGCTGAGGCCAGAGGCTCGAGGCTCTGGTAAGGGAAGGTCCCTAATCCTAGAGCTGACCTAAATCTACTGATCCTATCAATTTAGTAATTTTAGAAAAAAATTTTTTAGGCCAAATTAAAAGATTCAATCTAAAAGTTCCTACGGAGCCAGCAAAAAGGTGTCTGCTCTGAGCTCGAGACTAAGAAAAAACAATCCAGTGGATTCTACACCACCATGCTGAGAAAAGGCGTTCAGGTAAGACAACGCCCCTTTTCAGTAAAATACAAACATCTTATAATAAGAATAGTGCAATTAACATGAGAGTTTTTATCTAAGTCCTAAATTTATCTAAATCCTAAACCTCTATATAAACTCATTTGGTAATTAAGCAAGAGGCTGCAGAATGTATGTCTGTAATATACTGTAAAGAATATCTCATTTAAATCCTTTTCACTCTCCAAATTAGTCTCTTGTAGTAATAGCATTTTCCTGTAAATACTCCTAAATTAGATATAAGACTTGGTAGATCAATACGGCTTTTACTGTCATACTATTAATAAAGGAAATTTGCATAGTTTACATAACACTTAGAACAAAATTAATAATAAATAAATATAAAGAAATTAGTAGTATGTTCAAGTGCTCCTCAGGTTATTTCAAAATATGTAGATACAAGAAGAATATCTAGGCAATGACAGATAAATGTCCCGTTATCACTTGTACTGTTAGGATAAGATCAGAAACATGATAATATCATACAAGAAAAGCTAATATAGATACTAATAGATACTAATCAGATACTAATAGATACTTGCTTGAAGAGACTTAGAGTTTTGGACTTGCTTACTTGGAAAAAAACCTTTCATAATAAACATTGGTTGATCAGTTTTCTATGCCCTGTGCATAATAGTAGTAGTAGTAGTAGTAGTAGTAGTAGTAGTAGTAGTAGTAGTAGTAGTAAAGTTGGGACTTGGAGGTCATCTAGTCCAACCCCCTGCTCAGGCAGGAAGCCCTATACCATTTTGGACAAATGGCTGTCCAGTCTCTTCTTAAAAACGTTCAGTGTTGGCACATTCACCGCTTCTGGAGGCAGGTTGTTCCACTGGTTAATTGTTCTGACTGTCAGGAAGTTTCTCCTTGGTTCTTCTCTTGGTTGCTTCTCTCCTTGCTTAGTTTCCACCCGTTGCTTCTTGTCCTGCCTTCAGGCGCTTTGGAGGATAGCTTGACTCCCTCTTCTTTGGGGCAGCCCCTGAGATATTGGAACACTGCTATCATGTCCCCCCCTCGTCCTTCTCTTCGTTAAACTAGACATACTCAGTTCCAGCAACCGTTTTTTTAGTTGGGAAAACCAAAAGCCAGTTGTCTCAGAACGAAGGACTATTCCCATTTCCTAGGTTCAATTTTCTGAAAAATATCTCACAATAATGGCTAGTCAGTGGCTCATAAACTGTTTGATCCAATTTCCTCTTATCTGGATATCAAATAATGTCATTGCTCCTCCCCTTTCCAAAAAACCCCCCCAGGCTCTATTGTTTTACTCAAGCCTCTTGGCAGCTGCAGTTGCAAACGGGATGTTTATGGCACAAACAAATTGCTTCATGTGCCCAAATTATCCTGCTAGACTAAGTGAGAGCTCTTCTCCTCTCTTCTCTTCTCACTTTTTTTCCCCCTTCAAGTCAGTGCTTACTCCTGGCAACTGCCTGAAATTTCTTGGCAAGATTTTTTTGGAAGCGATTTGCCATTGCATGTTTCCTAAGGCTGAGATATTGTGACGACCCCAAGGTTATTCAGCTGGCTTTGTGCCTAAGATGGGACTGGAACTCACAGTCACCTGGCTTCTAGTTTGATGCCTTGATCACTATTCCAAACAGAATTTCATTTCATTGATATAGGAAATAATAGAGTACAAATTCAAACACACGTGAGCAGTTTTTAATCTGAAAAAATGGCAAAACAGTCTAATAATCTATTTATGTTTTGGATAGGAAGTAAAGGCCATCTGCTGGCATGAAAGCTTAAATGTACGCTTTTTTTCAGTGAGAGTCACACAAGAAAAAAAAATATTTATTTTCTTCCATTGCCAGATTGAAGTGTATATTTAACTGATTCCTATTTCAGGGAACTCTTCTTAACTTATGAGTTAGCATTTAGTACCCAAGAAGGATCAAAAGTATAGTTCAGCTTACTTCCAAATTCATGATACCTACATATCATTTTCCTATAAAATCATCCAAAGTGGCAGAGAAATACTTTGATGTTGGTCTTCAGATATAAGATAAGATGAGATAACCTTTATTGTCATTTTTATAGTGTGGCACACATTAAAAATGAAATTTAGTTGCCCGCTCTCAAAGTGAAACACATACATGACACACAGCTAAACATACTATGAACAATATATGTATAGACCCACATCCCTACATACAGTATACGTAGCAATAAATATTAAATATTGTCCATCTTGAATATATAACGGAAGGAGGAAGCTTGAGAGTTCGCAAGGTTAATGCTGTATGGAATGAAACTCTGGCTGAATCGGGATGTTCTGCTTCGGATACCACGAAGCCTCCTGACAGAGCTGAAATTAGTATGTTCTCCATACTCGAATCGATCTTAAAAACTGCACCAAATATAACAAAGCTTTGTGGTTTGGGCCAACTTTTAACTTAGTTTTGTCCCTAATTTTCATGGAGGCAATGAGGTCCTGAGAGTCATATCAGAGGCAGCACTTTCAATGTGAATACTGAAGTCCTCAGGGCTAAGAGCCAGGGGCTCTCAGGGCTGTTTCAGTAGTCCTGGAAGGAAGGTTGTCTGACGGCAGGGTGTACTGGACAACATCTCTGGTTCTCTCTCTTGATCCACACATCCCTGAAGCAGACAAACATTCTAGACCAGTGGTGGCGAACGTATGGCACGTGTGCCAGAGGCGGCACTCAGAACCCTCTCTGTGAGCATGCGCACCATTGCCCCAGCCCCTCCTCCCCCCACAGCCCCCTCCTTACCAGCAGCTCCCCCGGAGGAGAGTTGCCCCCAGGTGTGACCCGCACGGAGCAGCACAGCCAAGCACATGGCAGCCGGGCAGCAGGGACAAGACTCCGCCCTCGTGCCCTGTCGCACACAGATGATGCTGCGGGGAGCAGGCGGAGGGCATGGCTGCCATGGTGCTGCAGGCCCACCTGGGCAATCTGCTGCGGTGGGCCGTGGAGATGGGTGGCCCTGTGGGTGGGTGGGTGGGGTTGGGACGGGGCGGGCAGGCAAGGGGGTAGAGCGGGGCGGGCTGGAGTGGTGTTTGGGCACTCAGTCTCTAAAAGATTCGCCATCATTGTTCTAGACAATGGTGAATTTGTTGGTAAAGGAATTAAAGATTGTTTTGGCTGCACCTCTCAATACCCTAGAAATGCAATTGTTAGAGAACATGAGATCTGAGTCTAGAGCTGTTGTAAAGTGTACTGTGTACAGTGATACGTAGATTAACTTTGTTGTTCCGAATCAAATCCTCCGTTATATTTTTAAATTTATTGCAATAAAATTCCCATAGACCTACCAATTTGGAGAGGGGGCCAAAATGTGATATGCATTAATACAATGTTCTACTCTGGAATAGCTCTTTTGCTACCTGACTGAGCCCACAGCCATCCAATCAGCAATCATTTCTTCCCCTTTCATGCAGGGAACAGGTATCACATTCTTACTGAAACTATTAAGTAATTTAACCAGATAACTTTACTTACAGAGATAAAAGAAAAAAAGAATTATTAGCATCCCTGTTTGCAAAAGCTACTTGTCTTTTCCCTTTTCTATTTAATAAAGGGCTGGCTAGTCTTGGATTGCCTAGAATAGCAGGGGGTCTAACAAGTAAATTATATTCAATATGTAAATTAGTTTATGTGACTCACAGTACTTTTACCTTCTACCGTATTACTAACTGAAGCAATGTTATGAGTATTGGACACTAATCTGTAATTGCAATAAAATTTATGTATGTATTTATTATATTGGATCCTATTTGATGCTTTTAAATATAAAATAAGTATGTACAATACACACTATTCAGTGAGATATTTTACATTTGACAACAATAGAAAATAAATTGTAAAATAAAATAAAACCTACTGCCTATTAATGGGTGGTGCGGTGGCTCAATAGTTAAGACACTGGGCTTGATGGCTGGAAAGCTGACAGCCCTGGTTCAAGACATGAGCTTCACGCCACAGGCTGAGCTCCCATCCTCGCCCCAGCTTCTGCTAACTTAGCAGTCTGAAAGCATGCAAATGCTAGTAGATAAATAGGTACCACTTTGGTGGGAAGATACCAGCATTCCGTGATATCATGCTGGCCACATGACCATGGAAATGTCTTCAGACTGTGCTGGCTCAATGGTCTTGAAACGGAGATGAGTACCGCCCCTATAGTCGGCAATGACAAGCAGAGTAAAATCTACAGGGACCTCTTTACCTTTATGTCTATTAATAACCAACATTGCTGTTTAGTTAACTATGGTATAATCTCCTTAGTATTTAAGATTTTAATTATGATTTTATGCATAGCAGATATTCCCAGTCACTATCCTTCAATATACCAAGTATTTTATAGGTTTCTGGTGCTTGAGGTGCTCACTGATGTTCTGGGGAGCTGCAGGTAATGAAACTGTGAGGTGACACCATTAATGGGCCTGCTGGACATGCATGCAAATGCCCTGCCAGTGATGCCTCCTCAGTGGCAGGAGCGCCACCCTGTCCTCTGACAGCCTGAGTCCCGTTGCGTCTAGCAGCGGTTTCAATTTTCTCCTCCATCTCGAGTCTTCACTGAGTCTTTATCACTCTCCCAAAAGTGAGAAGGTAGGCGGTCGGGGCCCAGCACCCTGAGTTAATGAAATTTTATGAGACTTGGTTTAATGGCATGGTTCCAACAGGCAGAGACAAACAAAGCAGAACTCTGAGGCTTGCAAATTTCTCAAAGAACATGTTTATTAGTTACAAAGTATCAGCACGTCAAAAGTGAAACCAAGTCTGGAGACACACGTAACAATTCCCCAATACAATATTAAAAAATCCCACCGCTGAAACTATGCAAGCAACTACGTTCCCCAATATATCTTCTTGGCGGGCTTTTTATGCAACACCCAGCCTGCAGTCTCGGGAGCAGCCAATGGCCTTGGTTCCCCTGGAATAAAAGATTATTTTGATTAGCGAAGCATCTGGACAACCTCCCTCTCTCTGTTCTATGTGGCAATCGAAAAATGAGAAGGAAAATGGCTGTAGCCATGGTCATTTGTAGAGTTGACAAAGAGACTAGACCATACAAAGGCCCGCAATTGGCCGATATTTGGCCTGCGGGAATGCCCCGGAGATGACAAGAGACTGGCCTCTGCCTCCCTGGCCCCAGCCCCACCCAGCCCAGTGGTCCCCAAGGCGCATTCACAGGAGGCGGTAAGCACGCAGGGACCAACAGCGTCCGGCAGCAGGGGCTGCATAGCCCACTGTAAATACTGAGCCGGCCCTTCAGCAGCAGCGCTGTGGTGGCACCAGCAGCACGCAAAGTGGGGGGCACTTGATGTGGACCGCTGGACATGCCTATTCCATCCCATCTCTTTCTGCTTGGAGAGCAGATCGCCACTGGTTTATATATCAGAAAACAAATATATATATATATATATGTGTGTGTGTGTGTGTGTGTGTGTGTGTGTGTGTGTGTGTGTGTGTATGTATATGTATATGTATATATATATATATATATATATATATATATATATATATATATATATATATATATATATATATATATATATATATATATATATATATATATATATATATATATATATATATATATATATATATAAATAAATAAAGCTCACATATATTACGTTATATATATAAAGCTCACATAGACCAAGGTCGGGTAGTCGCATTTTTTCTCATTTAACTTTTAAAATTTGCAGAATAAGCAGGCTAATACTTTATCTTGTAAATCAAAGTAAGTATTATTTTATAATCCTCTTCCAACTGCCATTTTATGCTTATAAAATTTTTGTCCCACCCTTCTGCTACAATCAATTGTCCATCCCTCCTTTCTTAAGGATATACTCTACATGTTGCAGTTCTCCCACAATAGCTGGGCACTTTACAATATTTCAAATTGTATCTTATTCTGGTGGCCCTGTGTTAGGATAGATGTCACGACTTTTTGGTTTGTTCTGTTGTATTTAGTTGCTCTGCCAAGTGTCTGACCAACAAATCATTTGGCATGGGCCTGGGTTATCTGAAGGACATCTGCCCATCGTCTCACATGTGGTAGAGGAGGTAAACTGCAGGTCCCACCTGTTAGGAAATTCCACTTAGCAGGCGTGACGAGGGATGTTTTCTCTCCATAGCAGCCTCCTTATGGAATATTCTCCCCCTACCCCCCAAGGTGAGCTCATATCCATCCTTATTTTCTGGAAGTCTGTCAAGGCATGCCTGGTTTTATCATCAGAACTGGGGCCTCTAGTGAGATTTTGAGGTGGCTCCGTTGTTAACTTTTTACTTCTAGTCCTCTAGTAGTGTTGTTGTATCCAGACGGAGTCATTTCGTATGAGGTGGGTGGCTATATAAATTTGATGTACAAACAAAATTTGATTTTTTTTTTGCAACCCAGCCTTTCCCCACGGGGACCTTGAAATATAGTTTCCTTCAACTTTGTAAGTAACTGCCACGTGTCAAGGACTACTATGAAATATTACTGTGTTTAATTATTATCATTCCCTACAACAACAAAGAATAGTGTGGCCTTTCATGTGCTACTTCTAGTCACAGTTTTCCACTGTTCTTTCCTGACCTTGGAAATTCTCCTCTTTTGCCCCATCAAATCTTGTGTGCAGGGGGGGGAGCTTCATGGCACAGAAGGGATAGACTGGAATATTTCATTAATAGGAAGGCCTGAATATTTTGGGGAGAGAGCAAATGCTGTACAGGGATCATGTCTCCTTAAAGAAGCCTGACAGCCTAGGCCAGCGGTTCTCAACCTTTTCCGGGGCTCGACCCCGGCCCGTATCGCGCATGCGCGGCGCAACGGGGTGCATCGCGCATGCACAGTGCGACGGGGCGCATCGTGCATGCACGGCGCGACGGGGCACAATGGGGCGCATCACGCAGGTGCGACGGGGCGCATCGCGCAGGCGCGACGCGACAGCCCGCATCGCAAAGGGGAAAAAAACGGCCGACCAAAAAAAAATGGCCGACCAAAAAAAAATGGACCCGCATCGCGCATGTGCGGCGCAACGGCCCGCATGGCAAAGGGGAAAAAATGGCCGACCAAAAAAAATGGCCAACCAAAAAAAATGGCGGACTGTGGTGTTTGGCGACCCCCGTGAAATGGTCGTTCGACCCCAAATGGGGTCGTGACCCACAGGTTGAGAACCGCTGGCCTAGGCTATTAGACCGGCAGTACAATCAGATTTCTGCACCCATCAACACTCAGAAGAAGGGGACTTGTTTTAGGGAGGGAAAGAGTCAGTTTTAATGATTAACAAAAGAGATACAGGAACTACCCCTCTGAATAGTTTGGGGGTGAGTATAGAAATAAAGTAAATAACTTCTTTATCGTGGCCAGTCAGGAAGAAGGAGTGGAGAATTTTGAAGTGAGGAGGAGAAATGGAGATAGAAAGTGGATCACGGAAGAGGAAGAAACATTTAATGCTTTCAGCCTTCAAGGGGGGAAAAAAGAATAAAATAAAGAAGATGGTGCAGTGTCTGAGATTGTCAAGGTTCAGAATATCAGTTCTCTAGCAAGAAATAACTGTTAGGTAAATCTAACAAACTGCCCCAAACTGTAGTGACTCAAAAAGTATCTCTCAGTTTGGAATGGCAAGAAGAAGTAACTTAAAAGTTTAAAGCCTTGAGGAAATGGATGAATGTGGTGGCCTGCCATTCTTTCATTCCAGTGGGCAACAATTGTGTGTGAGGTTTCATCCATGCCTAAGAACTCTAATTTAGCTGAGACATTGTCTAAAACTACAGAGTGGAACTAAGATCTGTCAGGAGATTGGTGGGTTTTTTCGTTTTTTTGTTTGCTGACTTTCGATATGAAAAGGACCAAGTTTAAATCTCAGTGGCTGTAATCTTGATGGTTAGCAATCATCAGTTTAAAAGTCCTCATGTAACTCTAAATGTGACAATCCTTATCAGTGATGATAAATTTCTCCAGCACTGGGAGATGGAGAATCCACCTATGGGACCTATGGGTTATGACTGTATTCCTGCCCTATCAAATCAAGTCATCCAAAGCTGCCACGCCCCCTTCCTGGACCTTATCCCAGATTTGACTTGATTTCGCCCAGGAAGGACATGAAGCGTGGCTCCTAGGCAGATACAGTCACCATAGGTGAATTCTTCTCCAGTTAAAAATTCTTTAGGTAGGAGTTGCAGGCTAAACTAGACAGTAAATAGGCTTAAGCAGAGGCTGAGAGCTTGCTCTCCTAGACCAGAACAGAACAGTAAATAGGCTTAAGCGGAGGTTGGGAGTTTGCTCTCCTAGCCTCCTCACACATCTCCCCCCATTGGACTCTCTTCCACCCCCCCATCAAACCGTAAGTACCCGGTTGGCGCGGGGGAGGGCGCAGGGGGGGGCGAAGGGGAGGGGGGTCCCCTCACCCTTTGTCGCCGTTTCCCCCCTCCGCAGGGGAATCGCGGGGGAATAGCCCGGCGCCGATCAACGGATCGGCGCCCCGAGCGCTGCGTGGCCTTGCGGCTTGATTCTCAAGCCGCTGCAGGAACGGCGACCAGGCTGTTCGGCGGCCACGCGGCCCTAGAGGAAGCCGGCGCCGACCAGCTGATCGGCGCCGGAGCAACGCGCGGCCGCTCTGAGAGCCCCAGGGTAAGGCCGGCCAGCAACCCGGCAGCCTCTCGCTTGCGGACCTGGGGACAAAGCCGGCGCCGGCCAGCTGATCGGCGCCGGAGAGCTGCGGCCCGCCGCCTGCCTAGGAAGGCCGCACCGGGCAGCGGAACCGATTAGGATCGGTGCCGGGCGGCCGCGGTCGTTGGACACGTGGCCGCAGCCCAGGAGAGAGATCACAAGCCGACCAGCTGACCGGCGCCGGAGCGGCCGCGGCCATTGGCCACGCGGCCGGCGGCTGGAACAAAGCCAGCGCCGATCAGCTGGGCGGCGGTGGGGCGGCCCACCGCCATTGAGCACGTAGTCGGCGGCTGGAACAAAGCCAGCGCCGATCGGCTGGGCGGCGGTGGGGCGGCCCACCGCCATTGATCACGTGGTCGGGGCTGGAACAAAGCCAGCGCCGATCAGCTGGGCGGCGCTGGGGCGGCCTGCGGCCATTGAACACGTGGTCGGCGGCTTGACCAGCGGATTGCCGCCGGAGGCCCCACGCAAAGCCGCGTGGCACGAGCCGCAAGCCCTCGGCCGGGCACAGCCTCCGTCCACTGAACAGCGGGCCCCAGGCAGCACACCAGGCCCGCTGAGCTCCGCAGCCAGGCCCACCTAGGGAGTCCAGACATAACAGGCCAGCTACTCAAACTCCCATCCCAAACTTGGTGTCTCCCATTGTCCGATCGTTAGCTCCCTGGCCCTTTGGCCCCTTGGATCTTGGGTCCACTCGGAGTCCAGGCACCCCCACAAGCGTGCCTGTCGTTGCCCGAGCGCCTGGCCGGACCCTTAGATCTTGGCTCCACTCGGAAGCCAGGCACCAACGTTAGCGTGTCTGGCGTTATCCGAGCAACCCTACGTGGATCCCAGGCGCCCCCCCACAGTGGGCCTGCGGTATCCAAGGGTTCTCTTCTAGCGGACTGCAGGCGCCCCCCATAGTGTGCCTGCCCCCATCCGTGCACAGCCGTAGTGGGCCACAGCCATCCAGGCAGTGCTCCGTCTTTACCCACTCTTAGGCTGCCCCTGGGTGCCAGGAGCCCCTCCCGCGCACCTGTGACAACCCAGGGGGCTACACCTCCTAGATACCCGGGACCCCCTTTTCGCGCCCCGGCGATATCGGAGTATGGAAGAGGCTACCTCGCCTTCTTCAGGAGCCCCGCCTTCCTCATCAGGTCAATCTGGTCTGGAAGGCAGTAGCAGGTCGGCAGCCAAATCTAGCGTTAGATCTGCCACTATGACCTCTAAGAGAGCAGACAGACAGGACAAGAGGAGACACCAGGCATTGGAAAGGGAGTTTTCCAAGGCGCAGAAAAAAGCAAAACTAGCGCCGGAATCACCCTTGGGCCCCTCTACAGACGACCCTCAGGCCATGGGCAACGAGCAAGCGACCCTCCCAAATGAGGATCGCCTGGCTCTGCTTATCGCCCAGGCGGTGGAGCGCGCCCTAGAGGCCAGAACACAGGCACCCGTGAATCGGAAACGCAGCCCTCACCGAGAGACGAGGGTGCAGGATAGTCCCACATCTCCCTCAGCCTCTCAGGCCTCGGAGGAGTCGTACATAGAGGAGGAAATGGCGGAGCAGGGGGTGCCAATGTCTGACGAGGAGGAGGACCCACCGGAGACTCCCACCTCCAAAGGGCTATTCAACTCCTCCTCCTTCCTGACCTTGCTGCGCAAGGCTGCCTCCACTGCACACCTGGGGCCCGAAACCCCAGCGGCAACAGGCTCCGACCTACAGGAGACTGAGGCAGAGGCACACCCTAGCTTCGTGGAACCGGTCACGACCAAGCATCACATCCCCTGTCCCGCCATGTTCCTGAAAGCAATCAAGACACAGTGGAAATCACCGGCCTCTCTTCCCACGCCGAGCAGTACCGACAAAAAGCTGTTCGCCGTGGCTCCAAAATTGGAAGAGACGCTGGAGGTACCTACAGTGGACGAACCCCTAGCGCCCCTAGTGTCGTCCACCACCTTCTCAGGAGACCTAGCTGAGGCCCTCAAAGGTGAGGATCGCAAAGGCGAGGCCACGTTCCGCAGAACGCACCAAGCAACCGCTTGGGCAATCAGAGCGTCCACCTCCGCTTCATTCTTCATCAGGGCCGCCCACGGTTGGCTCCAGGAGCTACAGGGAAAGATCCCTGTGGAGGACTTCCGCACGCAACAGGATCTCAGTAAGATCGTGGCGGCCGCAGAGTATGCAGCAGATGCAACTCTCCAGGCCACTCGGTACTCATCCAGAGCTATGGCTTCCAACATCACTGGCAGGCGTTTGCTCTGGCTGAAACACTGGCAGGCGGACTCTAGGTCCAAGTGGAAACTTGCAGCAGCACCATACCAAGGGGGAAAGTTGTTCGGGGACGCCTTGAACCCCTATACAACAGAGAACAAGGACAAACGCAGGGTCCTAAAACACGTGTTTAGGAGAATGGACAGACGCCCTGGAGCCTACCCACGGCGGCAGCCCTTTCGGGCCGGGGCCAGGTACAACCAGTACCAGGCATCTCAGTCCTTCCCGGCCAGGCAGGACAGACAGGACAGACAGGACAGACAGGCAGACAGGCAAAGCCCCAGACCAAGACAACAGCCGCAGGGCAAGCGGCCCTTTCGAGGCTCCAACAGGCCCTTCCGACGATCAAAATGACACCTCATCAGGACCTCCCATCGGGGGCAGACTTTCCCTGTTCATCCACCAGTGGGAGGTCACCACCACAGACACATGGGTTCTCAACACCATCCGCCAGGGCCTCTTCCTAGAATTCGTCTCAACCCCCCCAAACCGGTTCCTCCCTTGTCCAAACCCTCGCAACCGAATAAGAAGGAGGTTGATGGACGAGGCAGTAAACCATTTACTCCACATACGGGCCGTGGAACCGGTTCCGCTGGACCAGAGAGGTCAGGGATTCTACTCCATCCTTTTCGTAGTCCAAAAGGCATCAGGGGGATGGAGAGCCATACTGGACCTCAAGAGACTAAATTATCACTTGGCATACCACAAATTCAAGATGCAAACGCTCCGATCAATCTTGGGAAGCATCAGAAAGGGAGACCTCCTGACATCTGTCGATCTCACGGAGGCGTACCTTCACATCCCAATCTCTCTGGCCCACCGACGGTTCCTCCGGTTCGCCTACAGGGGGCGCCACTTTCAGTACAGGGCGCTCCCATTCGGCCTGTCCTCCGCCCCAAGGGTCTTCACCAAGATCCTGGCAGCCCTAGCAGCCAGTCTACGGATGGTGCCGATCAGAGTCCAGTGCTACCTGGACGACATCCTAATTCAGTCCGCGTCCACCCAGGCCGCCGAGTCGGACCTGCAGACGGTGGTAGGACTACTCCAAAGCCACGGGTTCTCCGTAAATTTTCCCAAAAGTCACCTGATCCCCTCAACAAGGTTACTCCACCTCGGCGCCATCATAGACACCGTAGAGTGCCGGGTCTACCTATCCCAGGAACGCCGGGAAAGCATAAGGAGCTTGATCCTCCAGATTCGCAGGAGTCGATCAGTAACGTTAGCCAGCCTATCCCAACTGCTAGGGAAGATGATTTCGGCCATCGCAATAGTGCCTTGGGCCAGGCTTCACTCCAGGGAACTTCAATGGTTCCTGTTGCCTTTCCAGAAGCAAAATCTCAGCGCCTCACCACAGAGAGTTCGCCTCCCACCAAAGGTACTACATTCCCTCAGATGGTGGCTATCACCAGCCATAAGCAAAGGGTCAGACTTCAGGGAGCCGGACCGCATAGTACTCACCACGGACGCCAGCCTCTTCGGCTGGGGAGCGCACATACAGTCACAGTGGGCACAGGGCCGGTGGTCCAGTGCGGACCTCCGCCACAGCATAAATTGGCTCGAGTTACGGGCCATCCACCTGGCCCTCCGCCGCTTCCAGGATCAAGTGGCACGACAACACGTCCTGGTCCTCACCGACAACGTGACAGCCAAGGCTCACGTAAACCGTCAGGGGGGCACTCGGTCCCAGAACCTCATGGCAGAGGCTCTCCTCCTGGGGACCTGGGCAGAACACAACCTATCTTCCATCAGGGCCGATCACATATCAGGGGAAGCGAACACTCAGGCCGACTTCCTGAGCAGAACAATAGTAGACCACTCAGAGTGGCGACTTCACCCAAGGATCTTCAAAGAGATCTGCCACCGATTCGGCTTGCCACAGGTGGACCTCTTTGCTTCCCCACACAACGCCCAGCTGCCCCGATTCTTTTCCCGTTTCCACGACAGGAGGGCGGAACAAACAGACGCCCTCCGGAGCCCGTGGCCACAGGGTCTTCTTTACGCCTTCCCCCCCCTGCCCCTCCTCCCAGCAGTGATACGCAAGATCATCAGGGAACGAGCAGTGGTACTCCTAGTGGCCCCCCATTGGCCAAGGAGACCATGGTTCGCCGACCTGGTGAGTCTCTCCCGGGCGGAACCCTGGAGAATTCCCCCGGAACGGGTGGCACTCAGTCAGGGAGCCATTCACCACCCAGATCCCCAGTGGCTCCAGTTAGCCGCCTGGCACTTGAGCGCTCGATCCTGACGGAGGAACTCTGTTCCCCGGGGGTCATAGCAATAATACAGACCTCCCGCCGTCCCTCCACCAACCGCATCTATGATGCCTCGTGGAAAAACTTCCAATTGTGGTGCTCCAGGCGGCGGCTGTCGCTTGGGGAGCTCACAATCGCCCATATTCTGGACTACTTGCTAGCCGGATTCAACAGGGGCTTGGCCCCAAACACACTGCGCAGACAAGTGGCAGCCCTGGCAACGGTACTCACATGCGACTCCGCAGAGACCCTGAGTCGCCATCCCCGTATCAGGTCCTTCTTAAAAGGAGCCTCCAACGCCAGACCACCCACGGTACACAGGTACCCCTCATGGGAGCTACCACGGGTCCTCCAGGCCCTCACGCAACGGCCCTTCGAACCCCTAGCGTCATGCGACGTGCGCTACCTGTCCCACAAGGTGGCGTTCCTAGTGGCGATCACATCCGCACGACGCATCTCCGAATTAGTTGCGCTCTCAGTCAGGGAAGACTTGTGCGTCTTCCATCAAGATAGGGTGACCCTGCGTCTGGACCCCACCTTCATCCCGAAGGTAAATTCCCTGTTCCATAGGTCGCAGGACATAGTACTACCGGATTTTTGCCCCAATCCGTCTAACGATAGGGAGCGACAGTGGCACAGCCTCGACGTACGTAGGGCGCTAAAGCGCTACATTGCCCGTACAGCGGAATTCCGTAGGTCCGAGGCTCTGTTCATATCGTTCCACCCCTCTTATAGGGGTCAGAAAGCATCCTCCTCCACAATTGGCAGGTGGATCAGAGCGTGTATAGCTGGGGCGTATCAGGCGGAAGCCTTGCCAGTCCCAAGAGGGATCACGGCACACTCCACACGAAGTGCAGCTACCTCCACGGCCTGGGACACACAGGCATCCATCGAGGAGGTATGCAGGGCAGCCACATGGACTACTCCAGTCCCTTTCATTAGAAACTACAAGATCGATAAGTTTGCCTCGGCCGAAGGCGCCTTTGGCCGGAGAATTATCCAACAGGTTATTCGCCAAAGTGCCACACCGGACCAGTCTATTGCCCACCCTTAGGGACAGTAGGCTTTGGTAGGTCCCATAGGTGGATTCTCCATCTCCCAGTGCTGGAGAAGGGGCGTTGTCTTACCTGAACGCCTTTCTCAGCACGGAGATGGAGAAGCCACCCCCACCCTGGTAGGCCAGATAGGCCTAGGATTAGCACAGTAGAAGGAGCCACGATGTCGCACAGTCATTCAAGGGCTACGCTCACGTCAAACCTGGGATAAGGTCCAGGAAGGGGGCGTGGCAGCTTTGGATGACTTGATTTGATAGGGCAGGAATACAGTCATAACCCATAGGTCCCATAGGTGGCTTCTCCATCTCCGTGCTGAGAAAGGCGTTCAGGTAAGACAACGCCCCTTCTAGGAAGTTGGTTCAGTGAAATGCTGTGTAAATCAGTGTATATGATTTTATTTTAATTTATCTGATAATATGTCATCCATATATCAGATAATCTATTTGTGAATTTAAAAATAAACAATCTAATTAATGTGATAAAGGCATCAATGAGCAAAAAAGGAAATTAAGTTCAGATTTTGTAGAATTTAGATTGGGAGTGATTCTCAGAGACTGCCTGGACAAGCCCCTGCCGTTTTCTTGGCAAGGTTTTTTCAGAAATGATTGCCATTGCTTGTTCCCTAGGGCTGAGATACAGGGACTGGCCCCAGATCTCCAAGCTGGCTTTGTGCGTAAGGCAGGACTAGAATTCAAGGTCTCCCAATTTCTAACCTAATGCCTTAAACCAGAGGTCCCCAACCTTTTGAGCACCAGGGACTGGTTCCATGGAGAGAGGTTTTTTTATGGACCAAAGGGGGTGTGGTTTCATGTACTGCCTGCATCCCACTGATGGGGCTTTGCTTGTTTGCATGGACTGCTGTGCCTTGGAGAATTCCCTCTCCAGAGCCTGGTGCCTCCTCGAGGCCTCTCGCTCGGCTGACTTCGAGGTCTGCTTGAAGGTCAGGTGCTTCGTCTTAGCTCTTTTCTTACCCCCTGTAGCCAATTCTGAGGATCTGCACTTTGATTGCGCGGGGGGGGCACCTGAGACCAAGGAAGCCATCGGCGAGGCACTGTCTGCCATTGCCACTGACCAAGCCTGTAAAAGGGTGGTTAGTGGAAGCAAATTTGATTGGGACCGTGAAACGGTAGTCAGGTCAGGGCGCAGCCACCCCTCACAGTGACTACAGGCAACAAGGCAGAGCAGTTGGGCAGGCTGTAATCCTGTCCAGTAGGCCTAGTGGCAAAAGGCCACGGCTAGGAATAGCAGGCGGCCTGTTAAAGCCTTCACTCCTGCCGGGGCCTAGGGAGCCAGGGCCCTCGAGGTACTGCCTCCTCCACCAGCTGGGAAAGGGGAACAGCTGCTACTTCCAGGCAGAAGGTTAAGGACGAAGGGCCTCCTAGGCCTGGGGATCGCCTGCGCCTTGGTGCCCCCGACGGAGACCTGGGGCTCAGTCGAGCTGGCCGGCAGCGTCGCCCTGTCCGAAGAGAGTGGGGTGCTCACCGGTGGGCCTCCGGACGCTGGGAATCACGTCGGGGGCTATCCCTGTGCGGACCTGGCAGCCCAGGCCGAGACAGAGGGGATGGGCCTTGTAGGCCCTGGTCCAAGATGGCCGCCGCCGGCGGGAATCAAGCGGCGGGAACGGCGACCATGCGGCCGAAAAATGGCGGCCGCGCCCTTACGGCCCTTCTGCGGAGAGGAGCCCTTCTCCCCGTTCGCCGAGTCGAAGTCCGGGGCGTAGGGAGCGGTACGGAGCGAATCCTCGCTCCCGCCGCTCTCCCCCCCGACCGGGCATTTGCAGTTTGCTGGGAAGGACGCCTAAAGCTAGATAACGAGAACCAAATTATATGAGACATAAACATTATACCTGCTGGTTTATTGATTGAAGGAAATGATCCAAAGCTACATATTTGTACGTGGCCAAAGTATCTTCAAATAGATCACATTTTAGGTCATATTTACGCACAAATATTGAAAATTCAAACAGGTCCACAAATCTTTAAGCACCATTGTATATAGCATAGGGATGAGCAGTCTGCCTCATTATTGATACCATTGCTATGGTGCCCATCCAAGCACATTCCGTTTTTTCTGCCATGATTCTTACCACCTTGATTCGGTTTTTCTTAATTCTTCCCACTCAAGTCAGTTCCTACTCATAAAATAGGAGACAATTTTTTCTCCCTCTTTCCATCATTCCCAGTTCAGGTTCCCCTTTTATGTCATCTCCATCCCCTACAAATTTTCCCCTTTGCATCTTTTTTCCTGTTCTTATTAATCCAGCTGCCTTGGTCCTTACAACTTTGATATTTTATATAGGTAGAATTGCCTCTCTTTCTATCCCTTTCCGGTCCACTTTCCCCTCTTATGAATATTTCTGTCCTGTATGAAGGGAAGGGACTGTTACCTGCATCATTTGCTGTCTCCTCCTCACCTCAGCTCTTTTCCGTCCCTTGCATTGCATTCATATTAATACATTGCATTATTTCTCACTTTTTTAAAAAAAATACCTTTTATGTTTAAATTGTAACATTTAAGTAAATGGATTTTCCGATTTTCTAAATATTCACTATAAAAATAATAAAACTATCACTTTACATGGAAATATTTTCCTTATCAACAGATTACTTAGAATGTATTATGTACCGAATGCTTTCAATTGTAGTCATGCTTTATACTCTCAGATGTTATTAAAACCAGTTTTCTTGCCTAAAATATTCTGAAGAAAATTGATTCAAAACAATAATGCTTTGCTTTCTAGGTTCTCTGGCATCTTGATATTTTTCGACGCAGTTTTCGACAACTTACAACACATAAATGCATGGGAGATTCCTGTATATTTTGTGCCCTCAAAGTAAGTGATAAAATGAATTTAGTGGGATGAATTCCTCCAACACACCCCCCTCCATTGATTTCCTGGGGAAGCTGGCAGAGAAGATTGCAAATGGTGATCGCATTATTGTGATTTGTAAATGCAAAATGCAGGTTGTAAATTCAAAATAGGTGGCCAAGTGCCTGAAATTCAACCGCATGACTATGGGATGTGACTATTTTGTAAATAGTAGAATAGTAAAATATTTTGTAAAATAGCCAAAGGTGGCTTACAGGCTACACTGCATCTGTTCCAATATTGTTGCAGTCATAAGTTGAAGAATACCTGCACATGGCTGACCAACCTTTTCTTGAAAACGTCTGGTGATACTAGTTCATGAGACAAGGTGTTCCACAGTTTAACAGTTGTCACAATCGGGACATTCCCCCCTGTTTCAGGATTGGATCTTCTCTCTCTCCTTCTAGTTAGCCATTTGTTCAGGTTGCTGTAAAGACTATATGACTGGAAGGTCCTGACCAAACCTCAGATTCCAAGTTTAATTTATGTGGAAATAAACTGGAGTAAATGCAGCTTTGCTTTTATCCAGCAGTGCTCTTTCCCCTTGTAATCCTAAAAGCTGGAGATAAGTGCCTAGTACAGACTTTAGCAGTGTTTCTCAACCTTGACAATTTTAAGGCATGTGGACTTCAACTCCCAGAATTCCACAGCCAGCATTGCTGGCTGTGGAATTCTGGGAGTTGAAGTCCACATGCCTTAAAATTGTCAAGGTTGAGAAACACTGCTTTTAGAGTATGTGATTAACTATATATTTTATTAGTAATATAAGGAAGGGTTTTGTTGAATGCTAAGAAAATATATGAATACATATCTTTCATACACTGTTGAAATAACTGTTTATTAAAAAGGAGGTTTTTGTTTAACTTTTAGAGTTTTCCGAGAAAATGAGTGAAAATGATTAGTCTTAGTCTTTCAAGTAGTTTATGGAAGCTGACAATTAAAGGCAGTTGTTAATTTAAGAGAGTTATTGTCTTACATTTTTGTAACTTGCTTTTGAATTATAAACAAAACCTGAGAATCCACAAGGGAAAAAATACAGGGAACTATTTTCTCCTTCAATCCCCCACTCCCCTTGCTATTAATCAATATATGCAGTTGCAGTTCTTATATGTGAATGGGTTATCCATATTTTGAATATCTTATTCTTCCATATTAATCTTACATTCTGCAATGATTAACTCATTTTACTTATGTGGATGTACCCACATGAGGCATCGGTATACAAAATGCTAGTTTCAGTCCAGGACCTGTCATACCTGTTTGTTATTTAAATAAAATATGCTTGCATTACAGCTATCATCTGAGTTATAACTTGGCCAATAAACACAATCGTGAATGGTTCCTCCTTTATTTAAGTCAGTGCTCTCTTAATAGGAGCTCATAATAATTTTTTTTATCTGTTCCCATGTTGACATATGTAGAGCATAGACCAGGGGTAGGCAACCTTGGCTCTTTTATGACTTGTGGACTTCAACTCCCAGAATTCCTGAGCCAGCCATGCTGAGGGGAAAGAGAGAGGTTTCCAAGCTGAGCCATGCTGGCTCAGGAATTCTGGGAGTTGAAGTCCACGAGTCAGAAAGGGGGCCATAATTCCCCCATGCTGGCTCAGGAATTCTGGGAGTTGAAGTCCACGAGTCATAAAAGAGCCAAGGTTGCCTACCCCTGCCATAAGTCCTTGCATTTTTTTTAACCAGACTGATGAATGATTTTTTTTTTTTAAATTGGGAGCTTGTTTATTTGTGCTTAGGGAACGGGTAAGGGAAAATTTGCCAGTGGAACAAAACAAGTCACAAAGAATTTGTCTGCTTTTAGGGACTGTGGTGCCAGGATGTAGGACAGGGGATGTTTTGTTGTGGCGAGAGAAGAATGGAGCCTTCATTTGTAGATTCTAACAGCGTCTCTGTCTTACAGGATTTTCATGTGACAAAAGCTGAAAGAATTAATTTTAAAAGTGTGCTTGCTGAGAGGAAAGATGACATTCTTAGTGTTTGGACCAACAAAGGTCAAAAAATACTGATTCGGTTCTGGTGAAAAAAATTGACATGTTCAACCTAAATTATGTATTTACATATGCATCTATATTGCCAAGGTTGACAATGCTACTTGTGACATGCTCCCCCCCCCCCCCCGCAAATGGCCTGAAGTGAGATCCAGGCTCTGCTACAGGCCTAACTTCATGGCTGCCATTCAAAAAGGCCACCTCACATGATTCAAGGTGCATGAGCCTTTGTGGAACAGTATGATTGTCCACCTGTTTCAGTACTCCCCAGGGTCTACCATGTCCTCCTTACCTTCAAGCTATGTTCTCTCTCTATTGACAGGTCCCTGTGGCCTACCTGAGATTGTCCCCAATTGCACAAGGCCTTTGTTCTTGAAGCAGCTTCAAAGAAGGTTCTTCTACAGCAGGGGTTCTCAACCTTGGCAACTTTAAGAGTTGTGGACTTCAGCTCCCAGAATTCTGGGAGTTGAAGTCCACAAGTCTTAAAGTTGCCAAGGTTGAGAACCCCTGTTCTACAGGCTCTGTAGCCTCTAAAAATTGAAGCTTCTCCTGCATGGGTGGATTCCGAATCCACCAATGGGTTAACACTGTCCTCTGCCCAATGGGAGACTAGGTCCGAACTTTAGCTCCGCCTCCGGCTTCCTTCTTCCCCAGTTTTTACCTAGTCTAAGCCCAAGGAACAGCTCTTTGCGTAGCTCCGCGAAAAGAGTACCTTTCTTTTCGGTTAGGACTGGTAGAGTAAGGTTTTTGTTGATTGTTTTTTGAGTTAAGTTTAATTTTCGAACTTTAGTTTGATTTGTTTTTAACTTTAGAGATTTTTTTCTGGGTTTTTTCTTCGGGGACCTTCGGTCGATCCTCCCCCCCACGCATTGGGAGCGCAGCAGCGAGTCCGCCCGGGCCTAGGGCCTGGGAATAGCGGAGAAAAAGGGGGAAATTTCCCTGGACTCCGCTATTCGACTCGCAGCGCCCCAGGAAGCTCCGAGGGACCAGGCGTCGAGGGAAGCTTCGAGGAGCTCGACGCAGATCGTCGCTGAAAAACGCAAGTGGGGCAAGGGGGCGCGGGGAGGAGTCCAGCCAGTCAGCCGGGAGGCGGACAGAGGCCGGGACCGTCGGTACCGGAGGGGTAGGCCGAGGCCAGCTTCCCTTAAGGCACCGCGTGGCCGGGAGCACAGAGCTCCGACCGAAAATTCGGCGCGGCGGCCATTTTTAAAAAGGGGCGGTCTCGCCTACTGGCGCGAAGCGCCATTTTGGAAAGGGGCGTATCAGAGCGCCTCAGACCTCTGATTGGGACCTCGCTTTTCTGGCGCGAAAGCCTTTAATCTCTGGCGTGAAAGTCTTTGTTTCTGGCGCGAATCTCCCTTCTTCACCCGGTCGAGTTGCCTGCGGGCCCAGGGGGAAGGGAAGGGACTGCCGGTGAGGCGGAGGCCTAGCTCCGGCTGCCAGATCAGGGAAACTGAGGCCGAGCACCCAGGGGGGTCCAGTTGGAGGCGTGTGTGTGTGTGTTCTCGGTGTTTTGGCTCCTAGCAGATTCCCCAGCGGAGTCAAGGCGGTCTGGACGGGCATAGGGACAAAACTCCCTGGCTAGGTATCCTCGTGACCGCAGGAGCTCTTCGACCAGGCACGTTAGGGGCATTCCCTGTAGCGCTGCCGACATCGGTCTGTGCCTACTAGATACCCGGAAAGGGTGCTTCTTGGCACATGGCAATGGCAGAAGGAACTCCGGCCCAGGGCTCAGCGCCCCCTCCGTCGCCGACTAGACGCAGAACGGAGGAAGCGGGGGGGGGGGGGCAAGAAGAAGGCCAAAACAAAGCATCTGTCTGAGCCATCAAGGGCGGACGAGCGCCAGGCCGCAAGGAGACACCAAGCCTTGGAGAGGGAGTTTGCCAAGGCGCAGAGACTGAGGGACAGCGGGATGGAAAGTCCGGCCTTGTCCCTCGGGGAGACACCAACCTCATTCGAGCCTGCAGAGGCGGTTGAACAGGAGTGGTCCCCCAGGGGGGAGACAGAAAGGGAGGTGTCCCCCATTTCGGTGCCATCTTCACCAGAGCATTCAGAGCCTTCCACAAGCCAGGAGGATCCTGAGCACAGAGGTAGGAAAAGAAGGAGATCTGGTAAGTGGCCTTCACGACTTCATTCCCTCTTAGAGGAAACATTAGTGCACCTCAGGGCCTCTAGGAGGAGTTCCCCTCCCAAGAGAGCTCACAAAACACGCACACCATCTTCCCGTGGGGAAAAGATATTGTTTCAGGATTCTGATGAGTCTGAGAACTCTCCACAGGTGGCAGACGAGGAGCAGGAGGACTGGGACGATGAGGATGCCCCGTTGTCAGAAAATGAGGATGCAGAGCCACAGGCGGCCCCAGTGTCAGGTTTATTTGACCATAATCTGTTTTATTCCCTCATGATTAAGACATGCTCTGTTCTAGAACTGCCAGCTAAGACCAAGGAGGCCAGACCGCCGTCCTCAGAGGAGGAGGACGCAAAGGATCCCTTGCTTCACGCACCGGTGTCAGAGGTGATCCAGGTACCATGCACTAAGGTGTTCAGGTCAACGGTAAGGACCCAGTGGTCTAATCTAGGCACCATCCCATCGCCTAATGGCGTGGAAAAGAAAATGTATAATGTTTGCAGTCCATTAGCGACTTTAATAGAGGTGCCACAGGTGGACGCTCCACTAAGCTCTCTTCTTCCTTCCTCAGCCATCCCAGGAGACCTAGCAGAATCAATGAAGGCGGAGGATAGGAAGGTAGAACTTTCCCTCCGCAGGGCTCACCATTCATCTGCCTGGGCCATCAGAGCCGCATCTACGAACTCATTAGTCGCCAGAGCTGCGATCAGGTGGCTGCGGGAGATCCAGGCAAGTGTTCCACCTGAGCAGGTACGTGTAAGACAAACACTAACCAAACTGCGGAGGGCAACGGAATTCATGGCAGACTCCGCACTGGCCGCGTCCAGATACTCAGCTAGATCCATTGCAGGGACAGTGGCAGCTAGGAGGTTGGTATGGCTCAAGAACTGGAAGGCGGACCTTAAGTCAAAATGGCGACTCGCCACAGCTAAGTATGCAGGATCAAAGCTCTTCGGGGCAATCCTGGATCCTTACCTGATAGAAGACAAAAACAAAAGGAAAGTGCTAGCTCACCCTTCCAAAAGAACGGACAAGGGAACCCAGGAGTTCCGTAGGCAGGCACCCCGTCAGAACGGGGCCGGAGAATGGAGGCAGCCCTTTCAAGGGGGACGGTCCTGGGAAGGGCCCAGAAATCCGCGCACCTTCTCATACAGGCAGGAGCGCGGTCAGGACCGTCCAGCCGCGGGCAGGGGCCAACCGTCCAAACGCCCTTTTAAAGGGGGGGGAGGACGACCCTACAGACGTTCCAAGTGACTCCTGGAACAGCCCCATCGGGGGTCGCCTGGCACGGTTCAGCGAGGCATGGCAGGCGACCACGACGGATGCCTGGGTCAGGGAAACAGTGACCCAGGGCCTAGCAATAGAATTCTACTCCACACCACCAGATCACTTCATAAGTTGCCCACTATCACGCAACAGGACCAAGGCGGGCCTCATAGTTCAGGCCATTGGACACCTGGAGGAGATAAGGGCCATAGAGCCGGTTCCTCCAGGACAGGAGGGGCAAGGTTTCTACTCCATCCTCTTCCTGGTGCCAAAAACATCAGGGGACTGGAGAGCAATCCTGGACCTCAAGCGGTTAAATCGCTATGTAGTATACAGGAAGTTCAAGATGCAGTCCCTCAGATCCATACTGGCCAGCATCCGGAAAGGGGATCTGCTATCTTCAATAGACCTCACAGAGGCCTATCTTCATATCCCAATAAGACCGGGGTACAGAAAGTACCTGAGGTTCTGCCACAAGGGGCGACACTACCAATACAGGGCACTCCCGTTCGGGCTGTCCTCAGCGCCCAGAGTGTTCACAAAGGTGCTGGCGGCATTGGGAGCGCACCTGCGCATGAGACCGGTGCGGGTCCAGTGCTACCTGGACGATATCCTGATACTCTCAGCGTCCCACCAGGCAGCCCTAAGGGACATCCAGACCACCATAGCCGTACTCCAGAGGCACGGCTTCTCGATCAATCACAAGAAAAGTCAGCTCACACCCTCAAGGAGGCTCCAGCATCTGGGAGCGATCATAGATTCGGACCAGGGCATGGTGTACCTCTCCCAGGAGCGCCGGGAGAGCTTACAGAAACTAGCGTTTCTGGTAATACAGAGGAAAGTGGCCACAGTGGTGCAGCTCTCCCAGCTCCTGGGAAAGATGATATCATGCCTGGGAATTGTCCCGTGGGCCAGACTGCACTCCAGAGGTCTGCAGTGGCTACTGCTCCCCTTCCAAAGACAGAATCAGAGCGCTTCACCCAGGAAAATCAGAGTGCCTCCACAGGTCCTAGCCTCCCTGAGGTGGTGGAGGTCGGGGGCCCTGAACAGGGGCACCCCACTCAGGGAACCCAACAGGGTAACCGTCACAACCGATGCAAGCCTGTTCGGCTGGGGGGCTCACTCAGGGGATCAGATGGCCCAGGGAAGGTGGAGTCCAGGGGACCTAAAGCACAGAATCAATTGGCTCGAACTGAGAGCCATCCACCTGGCCCTACTTCAGTTTGTACCCCTGTTGGCAGGGAAGCACGTGCTAGTCCTGACGGACAACGTAACAGCAAAGGCGCACGTAAACAAGCAGGGCGGGACCAGGTCAGTGGCTCTCATGCAGGAGGCCAGGGCGCTGGGCCTGTGGGCAGAGCGACACCTGGCATCAATAAAGGCAGAACACATCTCGGGGGAGGCAAACCACCAGGCAGACTCCCTCAGCAGGGTCACCATAGACCATGCGGAGTGGAGGCTGGCACCGGAGCTGTTCGAGGCGATCTCGAACAGGTTCGGCCGGCCGTGCCTAGACCTCTTCGCAACACCAGAGAACACTCAAACCCACCGCTTCTTCTCCAGGTTCCAGACCAGGGAAGCGGAGGGGACGGACGCACTAAGATGCAGGTGGCCCCAGGGGCTACTGTACGCCTTCCCTCCTCCGCCCCTGATCCAAGCAACGGTTCGTAAGCTCATACTGGAGCAGGCGGAGGTGGTACTGGTTGCGCCATACTGGCCGAGGCGTCCGTGGTTTGCGGACCTGGTAGACCTATCGCTTTCGCCTGTATGGAAACTGCCGCCGAACCAGGTGTCCCTGAGCCAGGGGAAACTCTTGCACCCAGACCCGCAGTGGCTACAACTAGCCGCCTGGCACTTGAGCGGGAGGGTCTGAGTAGGCAGGCCTTCTCCCAACATGTCATCTCGGTCATACAGGACGCCCGACGTCCTTCTACGAACAGGATCTATGATGCAACATGGAGGAACTTTTCTTCCTGGTGCAGCAGACAGGACATAAACCCCCTGACCGCCAACATCCCTACCATCCTAGAGTATCTTTGGGACGGCATGGTCAGGGGACTAGCGTTCAACACCATCCGCAGGCAGGTTGCGGCATTACAGACGGTCCTAGTCTGCGAGGACCGGGGACCTCTGTCACAACATCCGGCGGTGAGCGCATTCCTAAAGGGGGCAGCCACTAGGCGACCCCCTGTAGTTCACCGTTTTCCATCCTGGGACCTACACAGGGTCCTACAGGCATTAACCGAAGGTCCTTTTGAACCACTGGGGTCTTGCCCACTCCGTTTCCTGACGCTGAAGGTGGCCTTTTTGGTGGCCATCACATCGGCAAGAAGGGTATCGGAGTTGGGGGCCCTCTCGGTCCGACCGGACCTGATCACCTTCGCAGAAGGCAGGGTAATCCTACGCCTGGACCCATCCTTTGTGCCGAAGGTCAACACATGGTTTCACAGGTCCCAGGACCTAGTACTACCGGATTTCTGTCCGAATCCCACTCATCGTCTGGAAAGACGATGGCACACACTGGATGTGCGCAGGGCTCTGCGCCATTATGTCACCAGAACAGAGGCCTACAGAAGGTCCGAGGCCCTCTTTGTGTCATATCACCCAACACCTCGACCATTAGTAGATGGATTAGGACATGCATAGGCAAGGCCTATGAGGCGCTGGATCAGCCAGTACCAGACAACATCACGGCGCATTCCACAAGGAGTGCGTCCACATCGGCTGCCTGGCGCACCCAGGCATCACTAGAGGAGATTTGTAGAGCAGCCACATGGGCTTCTCCGTCCTCGTTCATAAGAAATTACAAGATAGACCAATTTGCTGCAGCAGGGGCTTCATTTGGAAGGAGGTCTTTGCAGCAGATAGTTCAGGACTAGTAAGAGACATCCTAGACCCCCACCCGAAGGGACTTATGAGGGCTTGGGTACGTCCCATTGGTGGATTCGGAATCCACCCATGCAGGAGAAGAAGCGTTGTCTTACCTGAACGTTCTTTCTCTGCATGGGGGGATGGAGAATCCACACCCTCCTCTAACCGGTCTAGGCAGGAGTTCTCTTACAGGTCATTGAGAAGGAGCTACACGGTCCGACCTGATGGAGTGCTTCGCCTGGCAAAAACTGGGGAAGAAGGAAGCCGGAGGCGGAGCTAAAGTTCGGACCTAGTCTCCCATTGGGCAGAGGACAGTGTTAACCCATTGGTGGATTCTCCATCCCCCCATGCAGAGAAAGAACGTTCAGGTAAGACAACGCTTCTTCTCAGCCCATCCTTCAATATCCAGGTGTTTCGTAGCAGTAACTGATTGCTGTGCTGTAGCCCCAAGTGTAGGGTGGTTCCACCTATAATAGGGCAAGGGAATGCCCTTGAGGAACAGGAGGAAGAGCTATCATCAAGACTATGATTAGATAGAATAAATTTGAGTCCAGGGTGGAACTGTAAGTGTTGAACTAAATTAGAAAACATCTTAGATAAGACCTTTCCTGCTTCTCACAAAGATAAAGACATTCAGACTCATAAGATTCTGTTACTATACCGTTACAACAAAATAATATTGATCTGCTTGATTTTGGTTTCCTAGTCTGGTCAATGTTGAATGGCTGACACCGGCAGATGGGTACGCTTCCATATTATTTCCTTGTGGGTACTATTTCCAGAAACTCAATTCAGCTGAAAAAAAGTACTCCATTTAGCATAAAGAATTATTATTAGCATTGAAAGCTTCCTTTGAAACCAGTTGCCATCTGCTGGAGAGTAAAAAAAATCCATCACTACCTACCAGAACGGGTAGGCAACCTTGGCTCTTTTATGACTCGTGGACTTCAACTCCCAGAATGGCTGGCTCAGGAATTCTGGGAGTTGAAGTCCACGAGTCATCAAAGAGCCAAGGTTGCCTACCCGTGTATCAGAATCTTGAGATGTTTAGAAAACAAGAAATTGGATCAAAGACAAATTTGGCACTTGCTCTTCTTCCATTTCAATTATATACATTGCAAGTAGCCATAAACAAACATGGCAATGCTCTCTTCAAGAAGCCAGAATTTAAATTTTCCAACACAGTCTTTCTACCTGCCAGTTTGATGCTTCCAGAAAAGTATGTTGCTATGAACAATAGATCGATTTTACAGCAACACCAAGACCTCCATCAGAGGGAACCTGCTAATATTGAATATTCTTGCTTTGACACATCGGACATTGGACTGAAACATATTGCAATTCCAAGGCCTTATTTTTCCCATAATATATATATTTCTTAATCCCGTTACATACTTTAACATCAACATAATTATTTTTTTTAATTTTTTATTATTAGATATCCGTTTGTACATGTAAACAAAGAAAAAAATTCAAGTTAAAGCCATTCAACTTAATACAATCATTTTAAATTTGTAGACCTTCTTCACTCCGTATATCCAAGTTTAACTATAAGCCAACTACATTTTAAAAATTTTAAATTTCACTTCTTTTCAGATCAATCCATTGGGCATCAAACAAACAAGTCATCTTATTAAAATTAATAATTTTCATGTCGATACACCCATCCCTTTAACAAGTACATTCTTAGTCTATTTAATATATATCTTCCATTAATCACCCTCTCATGTCTCTTGCTTTTACACTTAGTCCTTAAATCAGTCCATAATTCTTTGCCTTTAATTCCTTGCATGAAATATTAAGTTTCTCTTCTTTTCAGTTGAATTCTGGGCTTCTTCTTCTGCCAGGTGGATTTCCATAACACAGCTTCCCTTCCAAGTAATAAGTCTCTCTTTATTGCTTGCAATATCACTTGGTTCCATATAAGCCATACTCTGTGGATTCTGTCAGTTTGCCAAGAGAAATTTTTAGCCTCCTCTCCTAGATATTTTTCCAATGCTTTTACCACAATTCTTTTCAGAACTTCTTGTTTCTCATTTGGGGATTTTTCCAGTCCCTTGACCCTAATTGCTGTCATCATCTGGCGATAGTACATCATAGTTGAGTGGTTTTGCACCTCACTTTTCATTTCAGCAAGTTGTCTCTCTTCTTGTCTCTCCACCTCTTCTATCTTTTCTTCAACCCCTTCCCAGACCCTCTTAAAATTTCTCCCAATATCTTCTCTCATTTTTCCACTGTGCATTTGTACTGTTTCTCCGGTTTGGTCCAAGTCCTCAATAACTGCTTTGCTTTGATCTTCCCCCTTCTTCTCCACTTCTCTGCTTTGTTCCACTGCCTCCATCGTCCTCTCCCTTTCTTCCCTTCTTTTCTCATGTATGTCTATTATCATGTCCATCTTTCTCATTATTTTTTCAAACGGTGTTAACATTGCATCTTTTAATTCTTTCGTCGTCATTTCTGGAGAGGCCTGAGTAGACAGGGGGGCCTGGGATTCTGTAGATATGGAGGAAGGTGGGGGGGCAGGGAACGGTGGGGGGGCAGGTAAGTTGTTCCTTGGTGTTTTAAGAATCTGGGCTGGGGAGGATGCTGCCACCTTTGAGGGCACCAGTTTGGACTGCATAGTGGCTATCCTAACTTCAATTCGCTGTTAGCCAAGCTTCTTTATGCAGAGGACTAGTCCTTACGCTTATATTGCCAAGATGTACTCTCTTATATTCTTCCTTAGGTTTATTTTGCAAAGTTTTTAAGTTATGCGTCTCTGCTGCCCTCTAGTGGTCTCTTTCGCATTACAGTTTCTCTTTCGCCTTTCTCTTCCAGTCGCTTTCACTTTAAAGTAAAAGTGGTCGCCATCTTGGGTGCATTTTGTTTATTGTGAACGTAATTGATCCGAGGTAAAATATAAGAAATACTTGCTTTTTAAGCTCCTGCGTTCAGTCTGTCAATCTCTGTGCCTCTTTGAAAAGTTTTCCTCGAGCGGTGGCTGGTCTCAGCGTCTTGGTCTGTCAGCTGACAGATGCTGCTCCGGGCTGGAGCTATTGTGAGCGCACGGGGAGTCCTCTTTCTTCCCCCCTGAACGCTTTTTCGGGGAGTTTTCAGAGGATCTCAACCCCCACTCACAGCTCTTCGCCCCTTCTCCGACTGAGGAGGGGTTTTTTCCACCACGAAAAACAGCTGTTTTGGCGGCTTTACAAGTCCCGGATCGCAGAGCCTCCGAACAAGGCTATTTCGACCCCGAGGCAGCTACCGGAAGTCAACATAATTATTTTGAAATATCACAGTTCGTATTAGATATTTTACTTTGTTCTCCGTTAATTCTTTTTGAACTTCCATCCTCATTTTTTTTAACCTCTTCATTTTCTCCTTATTTTAATCCAGCCAGCACACCAAATTTATTCCTATTTCTTCCATAGGATTTTCCAAAATTAAACCAGGTTATCAGCAAATGTCCTTAATTTATGTACTCCCTTTTTCAACTTCACATTAGTTGTTTTCCCATTATGTCCTATGTCCATGTTCAAAACTTCAAGGGCCACAATGGATAAACGGTGGTGAAAGCAGGCATCTTTGTCTTGTTCCTTTCTTTATTTCGTGGGGTTTGGTCAATTCCCAGTTAATTATAGTTGTGCCCATTTAAGTACTTATTCATTTTACCAATATAGTAATTTCTCCCAAATCCATGTGGTCAAAGAAGTCAATTTAGTCATCACATCCGGTTTACCAGTCTTTCCATCTTTATATTAGTTTGTATTAGTTTTTATTTTTATTTTTTTTTAAAAAAGTTTAAATTTGCAAATAATAGTGAATTGGGTGCGATGTGTAACAGCGGTTCTCAACCTTTTCCAGGCTGTGACCCCGACCTGCACCACGCATGCGCGGCGTGACCCCAACCTGCACCGTGCATGCGCGGCGCAACGGCCCGCATCGTGGATGCGCGGTGCTGCCCCCTGCGCCGGCCGAGGGGAAAAGGGGGAAAAATGGGGGACTGCGTTGTTTGGCGACCCCCATGAAATGGTCGTTCGACCCCACAGGTTGAGAACCGCTGCCCTAGAAGACAGAAATGCATTTCAAGGACTACTGACTGGTTAAAAAAGTAGAATGAATTATATATATATATTAGCAAGTGTGGTCTGACTGCAAAAAAGACAAGTGCAAATTGAGGCACTTGAAGTACAGTCCCAAATTATGAGAAGTCTAGTTCTTTTATTATTATTATTATTATTATTATTATTATTATTATTATTATTTTCCACACTCTCCCCCATACATATACCGTGATATTTATGAGATGTTAACATACATTCTTGTTACATTCATATATCAGATACTTTTAATAAGATGAAATAAATACATACACGTGACTTTTGGTGTTGCTCGCCCATTTCCCCTTTCACCGTATCCACACTCCTTCTTCTCTACCTTCTTTCTCCCTTTCTTCTCTTCCCTACTTCCCTCTTCTTCCTTTCCTCTTCTCTTTCCTTCACCACTCTCCTCCCCTTTCTCCCCACTTCTCCTCTTCTCCTCCAACCTGAGAAGTTTAGTTCTTGTTGGCCTGTTCTGCATAACATAATTAAAGGACTGGAAAAAACTAGAATAAAGAAAGGGCAATGGTGTTTTCATAGGATTAGAAACAGTATCCTGTGAAGGAATTAAAAGAATTGTATATATTTAGCCTTAATAAAAAACAGCTACGTATTAGCGTAAGTATCTCAAGGGATCTTACATAGGCAATACATAGCTATTCTCCATCCTCCCAGAATAGCAAGAATAGTCTGTGTTAACGATTTGGCAAGCATATTTATTTTTGGTTCTTTGATCAGTTAATGGTAAAAATAATTTGAGCACTTTTAACATTCCTGTGTTTTTATCCATCTAGGGTATCTTTAACCAGTTCCAGTGCAGCAATGACAAAGTGTTACCTTCTGATGCTCTTCGCAGTGCTCTCGCAAAGACGTTTCAGGATGAGCAGCGTTTCCAGCTAGGCATTATGGATGATGCAGCGGAATGCTTTGTGAGTATGAAAGTGGTGGAACATTGATGAATCCCGAAAAAGAATTTCTCATTTTGCTAAGTTAGTAAAATCTGTACTGTTTGGAGAAGCAATAAATAGTGAAGCTCCTCCCACCAAAAACCAAGCATGTTTTTTTTATTACTTTATTCCTTGTTCTCTTGTTCTTATTTTTTTTCCCCCTTGGTTGCTTTACTTTCATTTTGTTTAATCGTCCTTTTTACTTCTTTGTGGGGATTTGGTTGTGAGCTACCTACAGTAGCCCCATGGCGAGATAGGCAGCAAGCGACAAAATAATAATAATGATAATAATACCCATATAACACTCCAGATTTAACAGTTGTCGATAAGAAAGACAAAAAAGCCTGGATAGTGGATGTCGCAGTGCCTGGAGACAAGCAGAATAGAAGAGAAAGAACCGGAGAAGATAACAAAATACCAAGATCTACAAATAGAAATAGAACAACTGTGGCAAAGGCAAGCAAGGGTAGTACTAATTATAATGGATACCTTAGGTGCAATCCCAAAACAACTGTAGCACCACTTGAACACCATTGGCATTGACAAATTCACCCATCAGTCAATTGCAAAAGGCGGCTCTACTAGAAACAGCTTCCATCCTTGATGATTTATTTATTTATTTATTTATTTATTTATTTATTTATTTATTTATTTATTTATTTATTTATTTATTTATTTATTTGGCTTCTATGCCGCCCTATTCCGGAGAACTCAGGGCGGCTCACAACATAATAGAAATCAATAATTAGAAATACACATATATTAAAACCCCTAATTTAAAAGAAAAACCAATCATTCAACATACACACAGACATACACTGGCTAGGGGCAAGATGTTAACTGCCCCAGGCCTGCCGGCAGAGGTGTGTTTTAAGTAATTTACGAACGGCGGTGAGGGTGGGGGCGACACGGATCTCCGGGGGAAGTTGGTTCCAGAGGGCCGGGGCCGCAACAGAGAAGGCTCTTCCCCTAGGCCCCGCCAGGTGACACTGTCTGGCTGACGGGACCTGGAGAAGGCCGACTCTGTGGGCCCTAACCGGCCGCTGGGATTCATGGGGCAGCAGACGGTCCCGTAAGTAACCTGGTCCGATGCCATGTAGGGCTTTATAGGTCATAATATGATATCTTTAACACCATCAAACATCCAGATCTGCCTATCCCAGGTCCTTGGTAAGAACTCAATAGGGAGACAAAAATGCCAAACCCAGTCTGTGAGGTTTGACTGTGTGATATTATTATTATTGATCATCGCACAGTCAGCCAGAAGTTCAGACTGGACTTGGCATTTTTGTCTACCTGTCGAGTCCTTACCAAGGACCTGGGATAGGCAGATGTGGATGTTTGATTATTATTATTATTATTATTATTATTATTATTATTATTATTATTATTAATCATTGCACAGTCAGCCAGAAGTTCAGACTGGACTTGGCATTTTTGTCTACCTGTCGATTAAATTAGTAGACAAGTGAAATGCTGTGGACATAATATACTTAGATTTCAGTAAGACAAAGTAGACCACAGCCTACTTCTTGATAAGCTAGAAAAGCGTGGGATAGACAACACCACCACCTAATGGATTTGTAAGTGGCTGACAAACTGTACTCAACAAATAGTTCTTATGGTACTACATCTTCATGGAGGGAGGTAAGCACTGGGGTACCACAAGCTTCCATCTTAAGCCCAGTATTCTTCAATATCTTCATCAATGACTTAGACGAGGGAATAGAAGGGAAACCCATCAAATTTGCAGATGACACTAAACTAGCAAGGATACCCATCACTCCAGAAGACAAACTCAGGATCCAAAAAGATCTTGAGAGACTTGAACAACGGGCTCTATCCAACAAATGAAATTTAATGTGGAGAAAGTAAGGTTTTACTGTTAGGCAGGTACAAAGTATTAGGTGAAACATGGCTCAAAAGAAGTAACTGTGAGAGGGACCTTGGAGTCCTAGTGGATAATCACTTAAATATGAGCTAGCAGCGTGCGGCAATGGCCAAAGAAGCTAATACAATCCTTGGCTGTGTAAACAGAGGCATAGAATCAAAATCACATGAAGTATTAGTACTGCTTTATAAAACTTTAATAAGACCATACCTGCATCCACTTTCGGTCACCACATTACAAAAAAGATGTTGAGACTTTGGAAAAAAGTACATAGAAGAGCAACTAGGACAGCGGTTCTCAACCTGTGGGTCGCGACCCCATTTGGGGTCGAACGACCATGTCACGGGGGTCGCCAAACACCGCAGTCTGCCATTTTTTCCCCTCGGCCGGCGCAGGGGGCAGCACCGCGCATGCGTGGGGTAGCACCGTGCATGCGCGATGCGGGCCGTCGCGCCGCGCATGCATAATGCGGGCCGTCGTGCACGCACCGCGCATGCGCGATGTGGGCGGTCGCACACGCGCCGCGCATGCACAATGCGGGCCATCGTGCCGCGCATGCGCGGTGCAGGTCGGGGTTGCGGCCTGAAAAAGGTTGAGAACCGCTGAACTAGGATGATTAAAGACCTGGAGACTAAAATATATGGAGAATAGTTGCAGGAATTGGGTATGGCTAGTCTAAAGAAAAGAAAAAGTAGGAGTGACATGATAGTATTCTGGTATTTGAGGGGCTGCCACAAAGAAGAGGGGGTCAACCTATTTTCCAAAGCACCAGAAGGCAAGACAAGAAACAAGGGATGGAAACCAGTCAAGGAGAGAAGCAACCTAGAATTAAGGAGAAAGTTCCTAACAGTGAGAACAATTAACTAGTGGAACAACTTGCTTCAGAAGTCGTGGGTGCTTCATTACTGGAGATTTTTAAGAAGAGACTGGACAGCCACTTGTCTCAAATTTTATAGGGAGTTGGGCTAGAAGACCTTTCAAGATCCCTTCCAGCTCTATTCTGATTTATTTGCTTATTTCTCATATTCTGATTATTTTATCACTTCGTATTGTGAGTCTGTACTTGCAGCATAGGTAATTCTTGACTTATGGCCATTCATTCAGTGACTTTTCAAGTTATGACAGCACTGAATGATTGGTAGTTATGACCAGTCCTCAGGGTTCTGGCTGTCCAGCACTCATGTAGTCACATTATCACGATCTGGGTGCTTGACAACTGGCTCACACTTAAAACCCCACAATCACATGACCCCCCCCCCATATGCAACCATCTGTGCCAGCTTCCCTTGAAAGTCAATGGGGACGGCTTCAGGAAAGGTCACAAGTAACTTCTCCACGCATAACCACACACACCAATGTACACCCTTCCCAATCTTCCCTGCATCTCCCTCACATTCTCACACGTTTCCCTGAGCCTCATTGTGCCTCCCACACATACTCATGTACCTCCTTTTCCCCCTGCATACCCTCCCTGTGTCTTGCCACATCTCCCTCACGCACTTGTGCACTCCCTCACTCTCCTGGGCACCCTCTCTGAGCCTTGCTAGTGCTGTCTTGGACCTCTCGCGCCCCTCGCCACTTGACAGCCACTAAACCTCCTGCTTGCTAGCCACTTGGGATTTGCAACTTGGTTGCAGGACTAATTGGTTGTGGGAAGCTAGTGGGATGTTGTCTTGGGATGTTTTGGGATTTGATAAACAGTGGCAAGAGGCACACAAAGAGCTTTCGCTCTTCGTTGGCTGCCTTTTTCTCTACCGGTAGACTCTTATGTGGGTCTTAAATCGCCCTGGAGGGGCGACCACCATCGAGGAGGCTTTTGTTCGGCTACGGTGGAGCGGCGGCTCCCCCTACAGTCCGAGCTAACTCTGTAGGGCCGATGGAGAAGAAAATCGGTCAGTAAAATGGCCGATCACTTCGCTGTGCCAGCTGAAGTCAGAAAATCATCTAAGCATAAAGAACCACCGTGGTGAATCCGGGTGAGACCTTTTCTCCCTCTCTCCGTCCTGAATTATTTTTCCTTCTACTTTGTTTTTTTTTTTTTTTTTTTTTTTTTTTTTTTTTTTTTTTTGCCTAAGAGCCTTGTTGGAATTATTTCCCTTGCTTGGAAAAGCAGCTTCTACTTGTTTGGGAAGGAAGGCATTGAGACTACATCTTTTTTATACATGTTTTGGGGTACTGAAAGTTTTTTTTTTCCTTAAGAGCTGTATTATCAGTTTATGCTGTTGGTTTTTTTCCTCGCTGAGCTCTATTACTATCTTATATTGGAAGAGTATTTCTTCCTCCACTTTTTCCTTTAAAAATAGAAAGAAAGGGGAAAAAATGACTCTTGAAAAAGATTTTTTAGCTTACTGAGGACATCTACTGCCCAAAAGCTAATATTGTTTTGACTATTGGGAGATGAGATGTTTGGCTTTTTTTTGAGAGAGAGAGAAAAATAACCTGATCCAGCTGAATAATTTTTAAAATGGAGCTGCATTCACACTTAAATTGTAAACTTATTCTGGAAAACATTTACAAGGCTAAAGAAGAAATACGTACTACAATGAAAGAGTTTACTACAGAATTAAGAGCCAGAATCTCTCCTTCAAACTTTAAAATTGACTCTCAAACTACTTCTGATTATTCTATAAAACAGACTACACAAGAAGAGGACTTAACTGAGAATAAAGAGAAATTGACTTTGCCTGATAAGCAGTTTATCTATGGTTTTGAGGACCAGGAAAAGCAAAGACTGAGATTTGAAATGTCAAATAACAAAATTTTATGGTTAAGAGAAATAGAGGGCCAATGCAAAGGCCAAGATGGTTTACTTGGATTCAAATGATACTGCAAGCAATAAAGAGAGACTTATCAGTTGGAAGGGAAGCTCTGTTATGGAAACCTACCTGGCAGAAGAAGAAGCCCAGAATAAGACTGAAAAGAAGTGAAATTTAAAATTTTATGTAATGAACTAAAGGCAATTTAGAATTATGGACTGATTTAAGGACTAAGATTATGAGCGAGATGTAATAGAAATGGGCAATTAATGGAAGATATGTATTAAATTGACTAAGAATGTACTTTTTGAATTGATGGGTTTATCGATATAAAAATTATTATTTTTAATAAGATGATTTGTTTGTTTGATGTCCAATGGATTGAAATGATTTAAGGTTTGATATTATCTTTTCAGCTTAAAAAGTAAAAGAAAAAGGGGTGATTAATGGAATATATATATTAAATTGATTAAGAATGTGGTTTCTTTTTATTTTTTTTTAGAATGATAGGTTTATTTGTAAGAAAATTATTATGTAATGTTGAGTTAATCTAATAAGATGATTTGTTTGTTTGATAACATGGATGTGATTAGTTATGAAAATTAACTGGATGAAATTTGAATTCTGTCAAATGGATTGAAATGATTTAAGGTTGGACTTTATTTTGTCAGTTTAAAGAGATTGATTGATTGATGGATTAGATACGTATAGGATAGGTTAATATTTTATTTTAAATAAGGGATATTAGTGGAAGAAGAAATAAATAAGATCTATGATAAAATTAAGGAATTAGAATATATTTGGAAGGCATACCCGAACTGATAATGTTTGTACTTAAAGTTATTTTGATTATGGTAGTGTAAATTTATAAAGCTTTAAAAACAGCTTTAGGTTGAATAAATTTAAGCTAGAATTGGATTATTTTAAATAAAATACGGTACTTAAGGGAAAAAGAGAGGTAATATTTGATGTATTGATTGAATTATGTGTATATGTTTTGTTTGCGGATGTTTGACTACCCTAACACTACGGTATGTCTTGAGTACTTTGTTTTAAAAATCAAAAAGCCAATAAAACTTGTCTTAAAAAAAAACAGTGGCAAGAGGGACTGCAGATATTGTTTTCATACTCTATGACCGCATTGTTTAGTGAAGGAAAGTCCCATCCCAATTGATAAGAGGACTATCTATATTAAAAGAAAATGTTGGTATTGTCTACATAAAATTAATTTCTAAAGTGTGATAAAACTGAAAAAGCCACAATATCTAAACAGACGAGTTTCCAAATTAGGGAACAAATGCTACAAAATAGGTTTTAAAAATGCTTTTCATAATTTCCTAGGAAGGCACTTTCTACTATTGTATTCCCTTATAACAAATATTATGATTAATGTGCTCTTAAAATGTCAAAACAAAGCCATTATTTTGTTTAACTTCAAGGCCCTTAATTGTATACTATTCCCAGGTCAGTAAAGCAACTTGAAGTCTTCAGCTATTGATCTGTAATTTGACTATTTAGTTAAAACATTACATTTATACTAAACCTAATGAAATGTTAAAGTTTGGCATGATGAATAATGAGTACCGGTATTTGATTCTACTTTCATAGAAAGTTAATAAGTGTCATATACCCACTGTATGAGTTGGTATCAAGAACTGTCACTCCTACTTCTTAAATGAATTTTAGAATGTTTAGAAGCAAATTTCATACAACTCTAAACAATAAATTTCAATTATTTTTATTATTAACTCTAATCTCATTTTCCTGTTTTCCTGGATGTAGGAGAACCTCTTAATGAGGATTCATTTCCACATTGCAGATGAATCTAAAGAAGATATCTGCACTGCCCCACATTGCATTTCACACCAGAAATTTGCAATGACCTTGTTTGAACAGGTACAGCAAAACAACAATTCTAAGTTATATTAATCCTGAAATGAAGAAATAGACTTGGAAATGAGCAAAAATATTTTCTTTTGTTAATATCTAACCATTTATTTATCTGATTTAGTGTGTCTGTACCAGTTGTGGTGCTACTTCTGACCCGTTGCCCTTCATCCAGATGGTGCATTATATCTCAACTACTTCACTCTGGTGAGTCTCAGGCTTTTTGTAAAAAAAAGAAGGAATTCCTTGGTTTAATTGTTTCCCATTTTTCTACTTGAATGAGATAGATTGATATTTTGGTATGTATAGGATCCCTACTGAGCTTCTTTTGCCACCCATTATGCAGCTGTGGGCTATGCCCTTTCTTACCAGACTTTTCTCTAGATTAGGGGTCCACAATCCTTGGGCTGCAGCCCAGTACCAGGCCACAACTCGTTCAGAACCTGGGCGTGCAAGTAGCAGGTGAGCGCATGCAGCTCCATTTGTATGAGCGGCGGACACATGTGCGTGTCAGTTGGAGCTTTATGCACAAGCGTGCAGGCCCACTGCTTGCGTAGAACCATCTGCTCTCCACCCCCCCACCCCCCCACCCCTGCTGCCAATGTCGCTGGGCTGCAAAGTCAGAAAGGTTGGGCACCACTGCTCTAGATAGCATCTTTTCACCCCATCTTCCAAGGACTTTCTCACAGATATTCAAGAAAATCAACACTAATTTGAAGTTATAAAAAAATTAAAGGAATTTATACATAATTTCAAAGAAAATGCTGATCAAATTTAGTAAGTAATTTCCTCCCTATTTCTTTTTTTATAATATTTTATTCATTTTCCAATTTTACATTTAAGTATTTAAAAAGCAACGTGGTGGCTAGGTTCGATAACAAAATCTTTAGTACAAATCTCAAGTTACAACATCAAATATTTCCTCTCTTTTTCCCTTAACATTTACTGTCTCGTATTTAAGCCCATACAGTTCTTATTATATCAACACAGTAAAAACATCATTACTTTTATCAATAATTTTTCAGCTTATACATACTTTAATTATTTTTTACATTCAATCTTCATAAACAATCCATATCCTGTTATTGATTTTTTCCCAATTTTTAGTTTCCCATCAATATTCCAATTTAACCTTTTGATATTTATAATTTTCAGGCTTTAGGTAACCAAGATTTCCCTTATCTCAATTCATAATTTTTAAATATTAAACAGATAAAGTCCTTATTTTCAATGAATTCCGAATATTTTAAATCTAATGACCAGAATTCCCCTTATCTCAACTTCTCCCTTTAACTGTCTAATTAATAATATAAAATCTGTTTTAGGAAATGACAAGTTGTAATACCAAACTTTGCCACAAGATGTCACCGATGCCGTTTAAGATTTTTTAAGTCCAAGATTTTTATAATCCATTTTCCAATTTTATTTCTTTTTTGTAGATAAAAGCAAAAGTCTCCAATAAAAATAGGAAAAATTTTGGTCCCCAAGTTTCAGGAACATATAAATCCAATTAGATTAAAGTTGTTCTTTTAATGCTTTAATTCCCCTGAGTAGTCAGTCACTGCTATTCTTAGAGAGTGGGATAGAAATTCCCTTCCCTCTCTTCTGACAGGGGGAAAGATACTTCAGGTAGCTTTTATAGGAAAAGAAAGTGCTTAGGGTAAAGAGAAGATCGGATTTCACCCAGTTTCATATGCAATGCTTTCGAAGTGCTTGGTGGTAAGTTTGACTTGGGCTGTCTGCAGCCTACTGATGGGCCTATTACTATGGCCAGTCTTTCCTCCGCCGGTTTGGAAGGCTGCCCCAGATTGAGCAGAAGGGCTGCCGCCCTCCTGCGATCAAGCGGGGGTCCCCTCCTTGCTCGTTGCCCCTACAGGGCGACTTTCGATCCTTTCCAGGGTCCCCCAGCGGAGCGAAACCGAACGTGAAAAACGGAGCTTGCCTTCCAGCAGCCACGGCGGCCGCGATGGCAAACCGGAAGCCATTTCCTCCCTATTTCTGTTACTGTTTTCTTAACATTATAAATTCTATAGAGAAAATAGTTTGTCATTTTTCTTAATTTTATAAAACTCACTATTCTTTCTTAACACTAACTTTATCCAACTTGGGGGAAAAACAACAACAAAGGCTGTGCATTATTGTAGATAAAGCATCGCAAATTTCAGCTCAGAATTGAATAGCCAGCAGAGTGACTTAAGACAGTGGCCCCCAACCTTTTGCGCATCATAGACTGGTTTCGTGGTAGAGGTTTTTCCACAGACCGGAGGGGCCATGGTTTCATGTGCTGCCCGCATCCCATGGATGGAGCTTTGCTTGTTTGTGTGGCCTGGTTGCTGGCATGCCGCCGATCTATGCCGATCCACGGACCAGGGTTGGGGACCCCTGGACTAGCAGACGTGTCAGGAATTAAAGTTCAATTTGCACCCCATTAGAAATCTTGCTTGAGTGAGGCATATGTTTTATTCAGGTGCCCATTTGCTGAACCTATAAAGTGAAAAGCTGTTCTTTCGTGACAGAGCTCAAGAAGTAGTAAGAGGTTTAAATATTGTGTATAAAGAAATCTGTTTTTATTCTTGTTTTACACTTTTTGAACACTTAAAGCAATCAGGCCATTTGCATGCTGGAGAGACGAGACAAACCAACACCTGATATGTTTGGAGAGCTGCTACAAAATGCCAGCACAATGGGAGATATGAGAAACTGTCCGGTTTGTATATATAATTTGTATTTAGTAGAAAAAGTAGCCTGATTGGGGATGGGGGAGTATATGCTGAAAGCTGCTTTTGAGTAGAGAGGTTTTTAGTATGTGATTTGTCAGTATAGGTCAGGGGTAGGCAACCTTGGCTCTTTTAGGACTCGTGGACTTCAACTCCCAGAATTCCTGAGCCAGCCATGCTGAGGGGAAAGGGAGAGGTTTCCAAGCTAAGCCATGCTGGCTTAGGAATTCTGGGAGTTGAAGTCCACCAGTCATGAAGGGGCCAAAGTTTCCCTCATGCTGGCTCAGGAATTCTGGGAGTTGAAGTCCACGAGTCATAAAGCGGCCTAGGCCTAGAGCAGGGCTAAGCCACCTTGACTCTTTTATGACGCGTGGACTTCAACTCCCAGAATTCCTGAGCCAGCCATGCTGAGGGGAAAAGGAGAGGTTTCCAAGCTGAGCCAGGCTGGCTCAGGAATTCTGGGAGTTGAAGTCATAAAAGAGCCAAGGTTGCCTACCCCTGGTATAGGTAGTCTAAGTCTAGAACCACAATTGGAACAGTGGGCAGCTCAGTGGAGCTAAAAACCAATCAGAACCAAGCTAAGGTGGCTAAAACCAAGTGATATTTATAAAATGACTACAAATATTTTGCTTCTAGAGTAAATGACATAATGAAAACACACATTCTGATTAACTAAAACCTAGCTTAACTCTAATATGTACGTGTTCTCAAAAAATCTTTATTTCAAAATTAGCAATTTCCTTACCATCATTTCTCTTTTAAATATTTTAATGAGGGGTCCTTGGTGTTCTCTAAGCTTGGTTGTTTTCTTGTGGAGATTTCATTACTATGAGGGCAATTCAGAAATAAACCTCCGTTTGGTTATCAATGACAGACACTTGCAGATATAGAATAGAATAGAATCCGGAAGGGACCTTGGAGGTCTTCTAGTCCAGCCCCCTGCTCGAGCAGGAGAACCTATACTGTCTCAGACAGGTGACTGTCTAGTCTCTTCTTAAAAAACTTCAGTGATGGGGCACCCACAATTTCTGGGGATAAGCTGTTCCACTGGTTAATTGTCCTCACTGTTAGGAACTTTCTCCTCAATTCCAAGTTGCTTCTCTCTTTGATCAGTTTCCAACCATTGTTTCTTGTCCTGCCCTCTGGTGCTTTGGTGAGTAACGTGACCCCCTCTTCTTTGTGGCGGCCCCTCAAACACTGGAATACTGCTATCATGTCTCCCCTATTTCTTCTTTTCTGTAGACCGGTCAGACCCAAGTCCCGCAGCTGTTCTTCATATGTTTTAGTCTCCCATCTTAGTTGCTCTTCTCTGATTTTTTTTTCCAAACTCTCAACATCTTTTTTGTGATCTGACTTTTTATTAAACACATTAGAAAACTACATTATGTTATGGCGTTATGGCCTTATGACAAGTGCATCAATTTGAATGGCAATTATGTTACAAAGTAATGCAATGTTGTAGTTTTCTAATGTGTATAATAAAAGTTCTGTATCTGCAAGTGTGTGTCATTGATAACCAAATGGAGGTTTAGTTCCGCATTGCCCTCACAGCTAGCACTGATGATGTTTACCTAGTTTGGATAATGAAACATCTACAAAAAAACAACCAAGCTCAGAGAATACCAAGGACCCTTCATTTCAGCCTTGAGCTACAAATATTCTCCTTTGTTGGAAACAGTTTAATACATGCACAATATTCCTTTTAACATTTAGGAATATTTGAAGAACTTAATACATTTTATTTATTGTATTTGTTAAATTTATTTGATGAAAGTCATAGTTGACTTGAAATAAAATAAAGAACCACAGTAGTCTTTTATTTCCCATCGCCCAGTTAAACAAAGATCGCTGACTGCAGTGTTACAGATAAAACGACAGGGTGGATTTATATTTAGGAAATGAGATGTGATTCCTGCCTTAGCTCTTACGAAGAGAAAAGGATTCATTCTCAGTCCCTGTGCGTCACCGCAATATAAATCTATCTTGCTGTGGAGACAGTTACTCCTGTTTATACTCTAGGACAGGGGTAGGCAACCCAAAACACTCAAAGAGCCACTTGGACCTGTTTCCCACCAAAAACAAAACACTGAGAGCCGCAAAACCCTTTTGATATCTAAAAGAAAGATAACACTGCATATATCCTTTTTTACCTTTTATGTATATATATATACATATATATGTTTTCTGAGGTTTTCGCGGGTGTTTGTATGTAGGTCTTTGGTTCTTCGGGTTTTCTCCCACGTAGAATTTGAAGTGTCTTGGCGACATTTCGACGAAGTCTCATTAGTCATCTTCAGGCTGGTGCTTTTGGCTTCTACTTCTAGGAGCACCAGCCTGAAGATGACGAATGAGACTTCGTCAAAACGTCGCCAAGACACTTCAAATTCTACGTGGGAGAAAACCCGAAGAACCAAAGACCTACATACATACATATATATATATATATATATATATATATATATATATATATATATATATATATATATATATATATATATATATATATATATATACACACACACACACACACACACACACACACACACACACACACACACACACATATGTATATCATAAAGGTAAAAAAGGATATATGCAGTGTTATCTTCATTTTAGATATCAAAAGGGTCTCTCTGTCTCTCTCTCCCTCCCTCTTTCTCCCTCTCTTTCTTTCTGCCCTTGGTCTGCCAGTCCTCTTCCCCCACTCTCTTTCTCACTCTTTCTCTCTCTCTCTCTCTCTCTCTCTCTCTCTCTCTCTCTCTCTCTCTCTCTCTCTCTCTCTCTCTCTCTCTCTCTCTCTCTCTCTCTCTCTCTCTCTCCTTCCCCCCTCTCTCTTTCTCCCCCCCCTCCGATCTTCTGCTCACCTGGCAAGCTGGCTTAACGCTGTTCTCCAAGAAGCTCAGGGGTAGGCAACCTCGGCTCTTTTATGACTCATGGACTTCAATTCACAGAATTCCTGAGTCAGCATAGCTGGGCTAGCTAGCTCTCTCCTGCCCTTCCTGCTTCGTGCTTCCTGCAGAGACGCAGCAAAGGGAGGAGCCTCGCCCAAAAAGATTTTCAGCTTCTCGGAGAACAGTGAGTCCGCTCTCTTTCACACAAACACACACACACACACACACACACAGAGAGAGAGAGAGAGAGAGAGAGAGAGAAAAGCAGGGAAGTGCAATTGCCTCTCTCTGTCTCTGTCTCTCTCTGCAAAAGGCAGAGGAGGCTGAGAGCCACAGGGAAGGCTCAAAGAGCCGCATGCGGCTCTGGAGCCGCAGGTTGCCGACCTGTGCTCTAGGAGGTGGTGAACTCCTATTTCTTTCCACGATACAAATCAGTTGCATTTTCAAACGTTTTGGTCTGAAAGCAAGATAGGTCATTTGTTATTAGGAGTTGAAGGCATGTAACACTAAATAAAAAGGAATTTTTAAAACCATCAGGAATGAAATACATTGGGGTTTCTTTTCAGAGCAATTGTGGAGAAAGAATTCGGATACGCCGAGTATTGATGAACTCTCCACAGATCATCACCATCGGGCTGGTCTGGGACTCGGATCACTCGGATTTGGCAGAGGATGTAATTCATACCCTGGGCACCTGCCTTAAACTGGGTGATGTGAGTCTTAAATCTTATGGCAATATGTACATTCTTGTTTGACTCTGCTACTGTCCTTCATCTATATGTGCACATGCATGTTTGTGTGGTCTGCCTTTATTTCAAACATTTTTCCTTCAGCTTAAATAGTTTTCAGTAAGTAAATTTAAGTTTTAGAAAAATTCAAGAATTGTACTGAGATTATTCTTCCCTCCCTGAAGTTGTTCTTCAGAGTAACTGACGACAGAGCAAAACAATGTGAATTATATTTGGTTGGAATGATCTGCTACTATGGAAAACATTACTCCACCTTTTTCTTTCAAACAAAGATTCGTATGTGGATGTATTTTGATGATGCCCATGTTAAAGAGGTAAGAAATTTAGAGGGAAAAAGAATAAAATGTTTGGATCATTACAGTGTAAATCTATCTGGATTGTTTTTTAGATAAGTTGATAAACCTCCAATTATTTGCAAGCAGTTTATAATGAAACATTCCAGATAGGTTGCATCCACTGTTTCTAAAATATAAAAATGGCACATTATTTAAGAGAGCAGGGCAGGATATATGTTGTCTGCCATGTTTCATTATGTCATGGATTGTTAAGAAAAGATCTAACAAAATAACATAGGATTCAGTACAGTGCAATGATGGTAAGACGGAAACTTTTCAGCTCTTCTTGGGAGAAGTAAATAATATAGATCAGGTGTGTCTAGCCCTTGGATTGCGTGTGGCTCTGGACAGGTCCTAATGCGACCCCACAAGATCATAAACTTTTTAACATTATGTTGTTCACATACATTAACTATTTTATATATTTTATATGTGGCCCAAGACAATTCTTCACTCAGTGCAGCCCAGGAAAATGAAAAAGTTTTGGACACCCGTGCCATAAATAAGTAGTCTTTTATTTGTTCTTCACTTATTTTAACCTGGATGCTTTCTATAACAAAGTCCATCTTGATTTTTTTTTCTGTATTCCTCTCCATATCACTTTTAAAGGGTTATGGTCTGCCCATGTACCTGGTTCTATCTCAATTTTCTACATATTTATCCTCAGTTCAGATGTCATCCAGAAGCCCCGGCTTCTTCCACCCGTCTCGTCGAATGCCAAACCGGAAGTCCTTTAGTCTCCAGGCCTTTGATCATCTTAGTTGCTCTTCTCTGAATTTTTTCCAAACTCTCAACATCTTTTTTATGATATGGTGACTAAAATTGGCTGCAGTATTCTAGGTGTGGTCTTATTAGGGTTTTATAGTAAGTTAAATAAGGATTGCTGACTACAGTGTTACAGATAAAGTGACAGGATGGATTTATATTTAGGAAATGAGATGTGATTTCTGCCTTAGTTCTTACTAAGAGAAAAGGATTTTCTTATTCATTTGATTTTCAGCCCCTATCCGTCACCAGAATAAAAATGATTAGTTAGTTAATTTAGGGGCCATTGAATCATAATACTTGTTCACTTAATTTTAGTACTAGCTTATAGCTCTTTCAGGGAGAATCCTGTAATTTATTTTATTCTGTATGATTTATCTTTATCTTTGCCTTCTATTTCCCATAATGTTTTTATCCATCACATGTGCAGTGCAGATGAGTTTCTGCTTACTGAATAGCACCTCAATGGAGCAATCACTCTTTATTTGTTACAACACACAAATTTAATGCTTTTTTTCTGAAATCCACAGGTCACCTAGTGATCATCTCCAGATCCATAATTCAAAAGTGTTTATCATTCTTCTCCCATTTTTTTCCAAGAGCCAGGTTTCATAGCCATGTGTTACCACTGGAAAGAAAACCATATTAACAATTTTGATATTTGTTATAATAGATACATCCTTTCTCTTTGTGATCTTGTTAGATCTGCATTGTCTTCCTCCATAGGAGTAATCTCAACTATATTTTGTCCATCTTTATCTATTCAAGAGCATTCCATTCTTTATTGTCATGTGAATTGTCCATGAGCAATGCTGGTTGAACAAAGCTTTTATCGGTATAACATTTAACATTAACCCAGAATTTTTACTTTCATTTTTAATTTCATCATGACTATGGGGTGATGTTAATAATGTGTCTTCAAAAACACATAAAGTGAATAAATGTATCTTTGATTTCTTGTAGATATTTCAGAGAATTACAATCACTTCCACATAAGTTGTCCAGTACTCACATTGTTTAGAAACAATTTCTGTCCGAAATATTTGCATGTTTCTTATTTGTTGAAAATGATATGGCTCAATTTTGATCTATTCTTTCAATCTCTTATCAACTTTATGTTGGTAACAGAAAAATCCCACCTTGAGGAAGATGGGTGCTTGAAATTTACATTACATTACATTTATATGAAATGTAAAATACATTGGAAAAGGCAACAAATTGAAAAGAACTACAGAGCTTTCAATAGATAACTAGATTCGGAAGTTACGAAAAATAAAAATTTACAAACTGAGCTGTGCTAAGAGGTTGAATACACACACACACACACACACACCTCTCTTCATCATATACTTTTGCTCTACAAACCACAAAAGGATCAAATTAATTGCTGCTACTTTTTTTCAGACAATGATCCTGGAAATGGAGTCTCTCTATAAATGCTTGCTGTGGATGCTATGTTTTGTTTTGTAGTATGTTTTATTGTTTTAAGTTCTTAATAGAATAATCTTGGAGAGCTTTTTGAAAATAAAAGAGTTTTTTTGTCTTAAACTGGCACTGGCCTTTAATGTAATATTTTGTTTGTATGTAGTTAAATATGTTATTTACAATATAACAATTGTTTCCCATTGTCAGTTGGATTCTTGGTCATCTATTTGTCAAGACCAATGTCTTTGTTGTATTTAATTGTATCAAAAATGATCCCCCCCATTACTTTTTTTTTTAATATTTTCAGATAGGCCCTAAATGGAAAGATGTTGTTACTAAGTGCATTAAAGGTCATTACCAACCCTTGCTACTCCTTTATGCAGACCCAAGAGGAACTCCAGTATCAACCCAGAATCTATCCACACAGGATTTACCACAGTATAGCAGAACCTATTATGATAGTGAAGATTCAGGTAACCTTTTGAAGTTCTTCATATATTTTTGGTAGCAATGAAGATATATGATATGTATATTTATGGCACTGGCAATAGGAAAAGCCTTGTGAGTTATCAGGTATCAGCCAAATGGCACAGAAATGGAATTTAGCTCTTTGCCTACCTGAAAGATAGCCAATCATGCAAAAATAATTTCATACATTGTGCAAAAATTCACAATTCTGAATACCATATGTATTTTTGTATGTGTGCAACAGTGTACAGTGGAAAACAATTATTAAAGATTTAAATATTCTAAAGACCTTTATGCTTTCTTTTTCACAGTGTTAAATTTAAATTCTTGAAAAATGTAGTGGTGTTGGAATGTAAGCCTGATTCTTTTAAAAAAAACTTCCATATAATCAAATAAAATGTATAAGGCGTATAGTTGAGGCTTGACGTGAGGAGTGAGGAATGTTTGCTAAACCAGACGTTTACAAAGATTAATCCTTAGTGTTGTATTGCAGGTTATATGATGATTGCTTTTTAATACGATCTTATGTTTGATGTTGATTGTTTTAATAAAAGAATTTTTTACAAAAAAAAAAGAAATACTTTGGAATATATTAACATTTATTAATAATAAAAATTAGAAAATGTAATCCAAAGTGAATTATTCAGAGAACGTGCAAAGCTCCACTAGTGCGAGTATTTGAGCAGAGGGTGCTTGTGCTCGTGTATGAAGCTCCACTTACATGAGTAAAGGGTGCTCGTGCATGAAGCTCCATTCACAGATTTGGAGCTCTATGCGTAAGCACTCTTCGCTCACACAATGGCCTCTGTTCATGTGAGGGGAGCTTCATGTACAAGATAAGTCTCCGAAGAGGAGCGGCATACAAATCAAATCAAATAAATAAATAAATAATAAGATAAGATAACCTTTATTGTCTTTTTTTTTTTACTGTTGGCACAATGGCACATATCAAAAATGAAATTTAGTTGCCCGCTCTCAAAGTGAAACACATACATGACACACACCTAAACATACTATGTACAATATATATATAGACCCACACCCCTATATATACATAACAAATAAATATTAAAATACTGTCCACCTTGAATATACAAGCGCAAGTGCCCACCACTTGCATGCAAAGCTCCATTCGCACAAGTGGAGGGTGCCCACCCGCTGCTCGCACCAATAGAGCTGTGCACATGTGCGTACACCTGCCACTCACATCTCCCCCCCCCCCGCGCGCGTCAGGCCACCAAGGTGGAAAGGTTGGGGTCCTCTGGGCCAGATAACACCCCTGGAGAGTCTGATTTTTTTTTTTTACAGCAAATGTTTCTCTTATCTGCTTGTATATCCATTTTTGCATTCTGGTATGATGTTATATGATGAAGGCTATTGAATTGCCTGCTAAATGTCTGCTATCCCTATCTGTAATGTCTGGAGATGCAAGTCTCTTCGCTTCAGTCCTCCCTTCAAGCTTTGGTCTCTAAGAGAAAGAGTGAAGTCTCAGGGCAAATGCTGATTGTATGGATTTCTTATTTCTTCTGGTGGTCAGAATTGCTGGAAGTGACACAGTATTGCTGGAGAGGAAAGAAATATAGTTTGGCCCTTTTTCTCAACATTACCTTCAGATATCACTGACAAAGAAAATCTATAAGGTGGTTGAATGGATGCCTACAGAAGGATGATGGAGGTAGATTGCAAGATGTACACACAGAGATGCAGCCTTTTAGTGCTCATTGAGCAACCTTTATCGTTTAGGAGGGAAGAAATGTATTTACCCTAATTATGCTCATATTTTTTCTCATTTTCTCAATTCCAATGTTCACTATTTTTTCATAGGACGTGAACCTTCTATCTCAAGTGACACTAGAACAGATTCTTCTACAGACAGTTATCTGCATAAACATTCCCACCATGAATCTATGGTCAGCCACTTTTCTTCTGATTCTCAAGGAACTATCATTTATAATGTGGAAAATGATGTGGTTTCACAAAGCAGCAGGGACACAGGTAATCTTTTTCTTTTAAATTTAGGATGAAAATCATAGAATTCGTGAGAATAAACTCACTGGGATGTTGGCAAAAACAAGTACTCAGAACATATTCTTTAACATTCATTGGTAGATATTGGATTGCTGTTTCAGTGATCCTTACTATTGGCCACAATGACTAAGGTTAATGGAAATTAAAGTTCAGAAATATTGGGAACTTCACATGTTGGTTTCAATCTGTTAGTTGAAAAAAAGAGAAAACACTGTTTCCATTGTTCTTTCAGTAAGAATTCTCTTCTCTTACAGTGTTCATGTACCGCTGAAAAATATGTTTTATTTTTTCTTAAATTAGTGTGACAGAAAGAGGCAAACAAGGCACAAAATATTAAAGTGTTATAGAAACTGACCCTGGCTTGTTTCTGTTTGCATTATTTCTTCGTGAGGATTCCTATTCTTGGTCAAGTCACCTTGATAAATGAAAATATTTTTTTAAAAAAAATATAGCCCCCAATAGCAACAAGGCTACATGTTTTAAGAGAATGAGAAATAATAGTTTGGGGGGGGAGGAGGTTATGATAGTTCTATTTATTGTAGAACTATCATAACCTCCCCCCCAAAAACTATTATTTCTAATTCTCTTAAAACAGGTAGTGTAAGGACCCACCACGAAACGGTCATTCGACCCCAAATGGGGTCGCGACCCATAGGTTGAGAACTGCTGGATTAGATATCCTGGTTGCCCAGATTCAGCCTTGCCCAGATGCTGATCATAAATGAGCTACCTTTTGTTACAGCGCATAATAGCTAGGTTTCATGCAACAACAAAAATTGGGCCAATTCTTTGCAGTGCATTCTATGTAACTGTAATTCATTTAAATTGTAGATATTATCACTTTATTTAAAAATATATAACAACAGGTCTAGAAAGAAAGGGGATGAAGCACAGCCATCTGGATATCATAGTGAAGGTAAAAATGATCCTTTCATTTGCGTTTGTCAGAGTTGGGACTAGATTGCTTTTTGGACTTTTTGGAAAGCAATGTCCTGCTTTCAATTCCTTGTAGGTTTTCTGTAGAATTTCTAGAAATCAATATTAGTTTGATTAGAAAAACTTTATTCTATGTATGAAATAAAGTGAGGACTGGTTTTTAAAAACTCATCTTCAAACATTGATGGATAGCTTTTTATATCTGAAGTCTGGCAGACCGTAAGAGAAATAACAACAGGTCTAGAAAGAAAGGGGATGAAGCACAGCCATCTGGATATCATAGTGAAGGTAAAAATGATCCTTTCATTTGCGTTTGTCAGAGTTGGGACTAGATTGCTTTTTGGACTTTTTGGAAAGCAATGTCCTGCTTTCAATTCCTTGTAGGTTTTCTGTAGAATTTCTAGAAATCAATATTAGTTTGATTAGAAAAACTTTATTCTATGTATGAAATAAAGTGAGGACTGGTTTTTAAAAACTCATCTTCAAACATTGATGGATAGCTTTTTATATCTGAAGTCTGCGAGAATGAACAAAGCTTTTTTTAAAAAAAAATATGCTGAACTGTAATTTGTAATGTGTTTTACATCTTTCAGGCCACCTGACCGATAGTGAGTGCAGTCAGAGACATACTTCCAAAAAGAGTTCTCTGGCAGACCGTAAGAGAAATAACAACAGGTCTAGAAAGAAAGGGGATGAAGCACAGCCATCTGGATATCATAGTGAAGGTAAAAATGATCCTTTCATTTGCGTTTGTCAGAGTTGGGACTAGATTGCTTTTTGGACTTTTTGGATTTTCATGAAAATCGTCTACTGAGGGTATTTATGTTGTTTACATCGGGGCTTTTCAACCTTTTCACCACATCGTACCACTTTTAGTATATGGCAACATCCGAGTACCACCAATCACCCAGCAAGGCGTCAAAAACTTGAGCAAAAAAAAAAAAAGGAAAAAAGGGATAAAGTACAGGTAGTCCTCGACTTACAACAGTTCGCTTAGTGACTGTTCGAAGTTACAATGGCACTGAAAAGAGTGCCCCCAAAGCCACAGCCGAGCAAGACACTTGCCTGCCCACCCTGCGGCGCTCTTCCTCCTGTCCGAGGTTTTCATTGTTGTGAGCATTTCTGTTGAGGATTGGCAGCGGGGGTGGGGTGGGGCTGTTTGGTTTTTATTCCCCCCATCTGCTGGGTAGTTGCAGCAGGTTTTGGCCACTTCACATGACCCTGGGATACTGTGACCATCATAAATATGAATCAGTTGCCAAGCATCTGAATGTAAATCAGAAGACCCTGGGGATGCTGCAACATTCCAGCTGATCGGCGCTTCTTCTGGGCTCAGCAGAAGCACTAGGATCAGCGCTGAGCTCCAGCTGGAGCCTGGCGCTGACCCTGGCGTTCCGCTGAGCCCTGACAGCCCTGCAGCTCCAGCCATCTCTTGCTCAGGCTTCTGCGGTGCTGCCACCGGTTCAGCTCATTCCCCTCCCCTGCTACCATTTTTCTAGGATGCTCGCGTACCACCTGCCAGGTGCCAATGTACCACAGGTGGTACCCGTACCACTGGTTGAAAAGCCCTGGTTTACGTAGTGTTCTTCTGCTCTTAAAACATAGGAGAGACACTGAAGGAGAAACAGATCCCCAGAACTGCCTCTAAAATGTTGAGTGGTACTAGCAAACTAAGGGAATTTAAAGAGACGGTGAGCAACATGATCCACAGCAGGACTTCACAGACACACCAGGGCTCGCCTCATGGGAAGAACCAGACTGAAATCCAGTCACTGCCGAGAACGTTGGCCATTCAGACTCAAGACTGGGAAATAGAGAGCAACAGCAGCGAATCAAAGTCAAGTTCTTCCAGCAAGTACCGCCCACCTTGGAGACCCAAACGAGAGTCATTAAATATAGACAGCATCTTCAGTAAAGAAAAGAGGAAACAAAGTGGCTACACCCAACTCAGTCCCTTTGCAGAAGATGCAGGTAAAAATGAGCAAGATCCGTAATGCAGAATGGAATGGAATATATACTCTTGTTTATTGGGAGTCATTTGATACGATCCGAACAATTTTTTTGTTCCATGCATCAGTAAACAGAAAAAAAAATACGTGGTCTCGAATGATATTTAATGGTTAACACCAAATATCCAGTTGTGTTTTGGTGCTCTGACTTTTTGAAATAAAAATAAATAGTAAAATGAAATAACATGGACGAGAAGCAATGTGTTAAAATGATCCCAAAGGTTCTACATCTGTTTTTGTTTTTGTGATTTTTTTTGTAAATTTTTCCTTAAGTATGCAAAAAAAGAAAGAAAAGAAAACAATTTCTTACTTTTATTGACTGCATTTGATGTGAGATGAATGGACTATAATCGGCAAACTGGAAGGGCCATTTTAGCCATCAGGTCAACTACTCAATGCATATCGCCATATCAAAATATCCCAAACAGATGATAGTTTAGCCTGAGTAATAGCCAGTGAAATAGAGTCTACAACTGCACAAGAAATGTGTGTTTCTTGTGGAAAAATAGTCAAATTGGCTAAACCTACAAGCATTAAAATGTATCAATTTAAAGAAAAAAGAACTACCTGTGCAAAGAATGTTTTAAGTTGACCTCTGTAAAAGGGAGGTATCTAGATTAAGTTTGGATAAATGTCAGTCTAGCAGTATGTCAATAAGATAAAAAAAAGATAAGGGAGATTTGAGAAGTTGGAAGCCAATTTGAATAGATTTTTGCAAGGATGAGAAACTCTGGATATATAGCATCAGAAAAGATTTAAATCTGTCTTTTGATTCAGCGTTTTTTTATATGTGCAAAAACTTAGTAACTGTACTCACATTATCACACAAAATTAAATATACGTAAGCTACATTATAGCCTAATATTATTGTGAATCTAGTTATGGATTTAAGATGGAATACTATAGAGCAGAATGGTACCTTTGTTTGTTTATTCAATTATTTTATAGCCTTCCTTTTTTCCCCCCACAAACGCAAGGTGTGCACGTAGAACTCTCTCCTGCAATTTAACTCAAAACATCAGCGTTGGGAGGTAAATTGGCTGACTAGAAGTGAAGGTCCAAAATACAGCCAGTGAGCTTCTGGGGCTGATGTTTGTACTTCCAGAAACTGAACTAAGTGAAAGAATGACATTTAACTTTTCTTTCCTATAATATCTTGTTTGTCAGCCAAAGAATTCATAGGAGATAAGCTAAAGGAGCCAGCAGGTGAAATAAGACCAAGGTGGTCCAACAGGTATAAGCACTGGACTTTAGGGCGTGGCGCACATCACATGATGGATCAGCATCCTCGTCTGATCCAAAGGATGGAATCTGGGTATGAAAGCAGCGACCGCAATAGCAACAGTCCAGTCAGTCTGGATATGCCTTTGTCAGAGAGCTCAAATATCTCTAGGTACATTTCATTAAAATGCATTTTAATTTTTCTAACCTTAGTCTTAAGTATCTCAATACATTATTTTACTGTGAAATGAGAAATTATTAAAAACTACCTTAAAAATTGAAAGATTGAGGGCAATAGAAGAAGGGGACGACAGAGAATGAGGGGGCTGGATGGAGTCACTGAAGCAGGAGGCGTGAGCTTAAATGGACTCCAGAAGATGGTAGAGGACAGGAAGGCCTGGAGGAACGTTGTCCATGGGGTCGCGATGGGTCGGACACGACTTCGCAACTAACAACAGCAACAACCTTAAAATTATTGAGCAAAACTTTAAAAATTAGAACAAATTAAGAACTTCATTTCCACTTCATAAGCATGTATTTTCTACCTTTTTTAACAGCAATGTCAGGCCCATGCATTGAAGAACTTATATTGTCCCATTTCTAAGCAAGCAGGGGAGGGGCACTCTGCCTTTTCAGTCTTGTTTCTTTTGTTGCACAAAAGCAAGAATAGAATAGAATAGAATAGAATAGAATAGAATAGAATAGAATAGAATAGAATAAGGAATAGAATAAAATAAGGAATAGAATAAAATAGAATAGAAAAGAATAAGGAATAGAATATAATAGAATAAGGAATAGAATAAGGAATAGAATAGAATAGAATAGAATAAGGAATAAAATAGAATAGAATAGAATAAGGAATAGAATAGAATAGAATAGAATAAGGAATAGAATAGAATAGAATAGAATAAGGAATAAAATAGAATAGAATAGAATAAGGAATAGAATAGAATAAGGAATAGAATAGAATAAGGAATAGAATAGAATAGAACAGAACAGAACAGAATAGAAAATTGGAAAGAATAGAATAGAATAGAATAGAATAGAATAGAATAGAATAGAATAGAATAGAATAGAGCTGGAAGGGACCTTGGAGGTCTTCTAGTCCAACCCCCTGCTCAAAGAGGAGAACCTATATCGTCTCAATTGTCAAATGCTTAGCCTTCTTTATCTTCTTTCATTTGAGCTATTTGGGGGCTGTATTTTCTACTTACTGCAGGGAAGTGTTGATCTTAACAGAGAAGAATGACTATCGAAAAAAACATTTGCTCCTTTCTCCAAAAATACGATGCTGCTTCAGAGTATGTTAACTAATGTACATGACCCTTGAGGTTCCTTCTAATCTCATAATTTTATGAGTGAATAATTTTATGTAATAAAATCTTCTGATCCCATTTACCAAAGATTGAGCAGATGGAAAAGATCAGTTTTAAAACTTTTGCCCCTGGATTTGGGGAATCCTTCTTAAATCAGTTTTCTGGTAAAGAGGAAAGAACCTTTTTCTCTCAGCTCCATCTGGCGTTGAGTGGGAAGTTTTTGCTCTATCTGAAGAACAGAGATTGCTAAAACAAGAAAAAAAGGGAAAGAAAAGAGGACATACGTGGAAATTCTGAAGGAGCTGAATGGAGATGGCACTCCCTTCCTTCCTTCCTTCCTTCCTTCCTTCCTTCCTTCCTTCCTTCCTTCCTTCCTTCCTTCCTTCCTTCCTTCCTTCCTTCCTTCCTTCCTTCACCATGCAGCCAAACTTTATTTTTCAAAATAAAGTAACAGTAGTAGACTTATGATTTGTATTGCTCCTTTACAAAGAAAAGTGAAAGTGTTTCATGAAAAAATTGTGTTTTTTTTCTTTTTAAAGGGATTATCATATCAAACGAACTGGAGATGGTATTCCTGCCTGGCATAATATTCCAAAATCACATAGCAGTAGCATCTTCGAAGTAGAGTCTGCCTCGTCTGCAGCCTGCAGGACAAAAAATAAATACTCCTTTGGTAATGGTAAGGCATCATTCTCCAAATACTTGCAATCCTGGATCATACGTAACAATCACAGGTGGTCTGTACCACTTATTTACAACCACTATTGGGACTATAATTTCCACTGCTAAGCGAGATAGTTGCTAAGTGACTTACACCTCGTTTTATGAATTTTTTTTGCCACAGTCGTTAAGCAAATCACCACGATCATTAAGTTAATGATCATTAAGTGAACCCAGCTTCCCCCAATGACCCTTGCTAGTCAGAAGCCTCCTGGGAAGATTGCAAATGGTTACCCCAAGATGCTGCAATCATAGTAAATATGTTCCAAGTGCCCAAATTTTGATCATGTGCCAGTAGGGATGTTGTGACAGTTGTACGTGTGAGGATTGGTCTTTTGTCACTTTTTTTAGTGCTGTCGTAAAGGTGGTTAAATGAATAGTCATAGGACAGTGGTGGCGAACCTATGGCACAGGTGCCAGAGGTGGCACTCGGAGCCCTCTCTGTGGGCACATATCCCGTTGCCCCAGCCTCGCTTCCTCCGCGACCCCCTCACTAGCAGCCCCCCTGGAGGGGAGTTGCCCCCGAGCATGGCCCACGTGAAGCAGCGCAGCCAAGGACATGGCAGCCAGGCAGCGTAGACAAGACTCTGCTCTCACGCCCCATCGTGCATAGTTGATGCTGCGTGGGGCGGGCAGAGGGCGTGGCCGCCATGGGGCTGCTGGACTGCCTGGGCGATCTGCAGCGGGCCCTGGAGGTGGTGAGTGGCCCTGCGGGCAGGCTGGGTGGGGGATGGGTGGGGCGGAGCAGGGGTGGGGCAGGGGGTAGAATGGGGGCGGGGCCAGTTTTTGGGCACCCGGTCTCTAAAAGGTCGCGATCACTGTCATAGGACAACTACCTGTAGCTGGGAAAGGCAAAGAAAACTGAGGCAAAATGTGTAGGGAGCTAGACCAGTTCCCTCATGAGAAACACCGATAGCATTTGGAGCTTTTTAGATGAGAAAGAAGCAACATAAACAGCAACATGAAGAAGATGAAACCGTATGGAAAATATGGATCCAGATAATTGATTGTTAATAAATAGCAAAGTGAGCTAAGCAAGTGAATGGGCACATGTAAACCTCCTTTGTACAGGTTGTTCCTCTATAAAGGTGAACTTAAAACTGTTTTACACATAGTCTCATCCCAAGAAAGGTCACCAGATTAAAATACCACTGGGCCTCACTAGTGGCATCTTTTCATATTTTGTGCTTCCATCTAGATCAGCGGTTCTCAACCTTTTCTGGGGCTCGACCCCGGCCCGCATCGCGCATGCGCAGCGCGACGGGGCGCATCGCAAAGGGGAAAAAAATAGCCGAACAAAAGAAAAAAAATAAAAAATGGTGGACCAAAAATAAATAAATGGCGGGCCTGCGTCGTGCATGCGCGGCGCGACGGCCCGCATGGTAAAGGGGAAAAAAATGGCCGACCAAAAAAAATGGCCGACCAAAAAAAAATTAAAAAATGGCGGGCCCGCATCGCGAATGTGCAGCGCAACGGCCCGCATGGCAAAGGGGAAAAAAATGGCCGACCCCCCCAAAAAAATGGCCGACCCAAAAAAAATGGGCCCGCGGCGCGCATGCGCGGCGCGACAGCCTGCATCGCAAAGGGGGGGAAAATGGCCGACCAAAAAAAAATGGCCGACCCCCCCAAAAAATGGCCGACCCCCCCCAAAAATGGCGGACTGCGGTGTTTGGCGACCCCCGTGAAATGGTCGTTCGACCCCAAATGGGGTCGCGACCGACAGGTTGAGAGCCGCTAATCTAGATATCTTGCAAAGGCATGTTTTTTCTAATGTATTATTTATACAAAATGTACAATTTGGTAATTTGGTAGATATAGTTTAAGAGTTAATTTTTAGATGTACTCAGACATCACTATTTCAGAGGACTATCATAACTCCAAATAGTTGTACTTATAAGTTGTACTTATGGGTAAGAAATTCAATAAAGAAAATAAGGAATGTAAACAAAGGAAGCTCAGATATATCTCAGTGAAAAAATTAAACTGTGTAAGAAGGTATTTGCGTGTATCCCGAGTTTGAATATTGGTAAAAGGGTAGCTCCTTTTAGTTAAGTCACAGCAAAGCACATATATCAATTTAATTTCAATTGCAATAAATATACATAGTCTAATAATTTACTAATTGCAAGGCCTTTTTATGCCCAGCTCCCATCTTTGCTAATAAAGATTTTTCCAGACTACGTTTCATAGAAAAGGTGGTAGGTAGGATTATGAAGTACTGCACACACAAAAAAATACTGTATGGCTGAACCTCTGTAACCATTGCAAGACCAGCCCAGCAGACACTCTATAGCAGCGGTTCTCAACCTGTGGGTCGCGACCCCATTTGGGGTCGAACAACCATTTCATGGGGGTCGCCAAACACCGCAGTCCACCATTTTTAAAAAAATTTTGTTTTGGTCGGCCATTTTTTTCCCCTTTGCGATGTGGGCCGTCGCGCTGCACATGCGCAATGCGGGCCCGCCATTTTTTTTTTGGTTCGCCATTTTTTGGGGGGGGTTGGCCTTTTTTTTTGGTTGTCCATTTTTTTCCCCTTTGCGATGCGGGCCCTCGCGCTGTGCATGCGTGATGCGGGCCCGCCATTTTTTTTTTGGTCAGCCATTTTTTTTTTGGTCGGCTATTTTTTTTCCCCTTTGCGATGCGGGCCGTCATGCCGCGTATGCGCAATGCGGGCCCGCCATTTTTTTTTATTTTGGTCGGCCATTTTTTATTTATTTATTTTTTGGGTCGGCCATTTTTTTCCCCTTTGCGATGCGGGCTGTCGCGCCGCACATGCACGATGCGCCCCGTTGCGCCGCGCATGCACGATGCACCCCGTTGCGCCGCGCATGCGCGATGCGTGCCGGGGTCGAGCCCCGGGAAAGGTTGAGAACCGCTGCTCTATAGACTATTTTTACCTTCTTGATAAACCTTTTATTGGAAGCTGTTGTTTGACTCAAAATTTCTATTAGCCACAGTTCATTTAACAAAACTAGCCTTATAAGAAGCACAGAAAACTATGAAAGTAAACAATGTGGTCATTAAATATAATACAAGATGAAACTTTTTTTGTGGGGGGGTTTTCCCCTCTAAAGGTGGGGAGCTACTTGTTTCTTCCAAAAGTGAACTGGATGAGTTACAAGAAGAAGTAGCAAGGAGGGTCCAGGAGCAAGATTTCCAGAGAAAGCAGGAAAAGGAATTAGAGTCAGCCATGGGCTTTAATCCCCACCCAAGCAGATTCATGGATTTGGATGAACTGCAGAATCAAGGTAATGATGTGCTGGGAAAAAACGATAATAGATAGTATACTAATCTGCTATGCATTCAGAAAGACAAACATATAAATATGAATTTTTTTGTAAAAAATAGTTTTTTTGCCATGAGTTAATAAATTGAGGCAAAGGAGAAAAAAGCACTAGAAGAAGAAAAAAGGGGAAAAGAAATAAAAGCAATTCAAAATAAAAGAATAGCATATATAAGGGCTTCTCATATATGTAGATATGCATTTAAAAATATATTCAACAGTTAAAGAATTTCATTGGAATTATCCATATTTAACGTACATCTGTAAGCAACGTGTTCATATATCACAGGTTTTCAATCTATTGAATAATTGCGGCCATAAATTTATCTTTTCAATATTGAAGAAAACGGAGGAATTTCCTTAACAATAAGAAGTGCAAGGATAATCTGTCAAATTCAGTGGTTCTCAAAACAATAGGACATTACAAAGAAGTTAAGATTTAAACAAAAATGATTCATTCATTCATTCATTGTCCAATAGCCTGATGATTTACTCATAATATATTGGGCCCAACAAGTCTTAAACATTATTTTTATAAATAAGATATATTTTAACATCTGGTGAAATTTTAATACGTTAATACAGTTTCCTGAAGTCAGTATAATTTAAAACAAGAGCATACCACCAAGAAAAAAAATAAATTGCTAATTTAGATTTAAATTTAAAAGTTTGTAAAAGTCTTAATAGCATATTCAAAACTTATCTAATAAAATAAGTCTAATAAAATCTAATTTTGAATAATGGAAAAAGGAATGTCGATGAACATCTGGATGTGTAAATAGCTTAATAAGGAAGACAAATGCATATATACTCAAGCCACCTATAAACTAGAACACTGAAATTAATATCTGAAATGTTTAAAGAGAGTACTAATTATGATGTTTTGAATGTAGTAATGCATTTCCAGTGCCTTTTAATTTTACAGCACCTACAGAGCTGAGTCTGCATCATGTATATTTTATTAACTTACTTTCTTTATTTGTGTCAGATTACAGACAAATAATGATCAACGCTAGCAAATAAAATAAGTATGAAATTGGTCATAGAAATATACCATGTGTAAAAAGGAGGTAAAATAAATAGGATTAAAACTGAATGACATTTTATTAACTTAATTTGGATACTGTTAAGGTAGGGAAGACCACAGCTAAGCTCTGTGTCCAGAAAAAATCCCTACTGGTTCATGAGCCTTAGCCACTAAAAGTGCTATAGATCAGGGATCCCTACACCAGGCCGTGGGCTCTTGGCCAGCGGGCCACGGAAACAGCTGGCTGGAGTGTGCATGTGTGGGCACGCATTTCCCCCCCTCATGCCTAGTGGCCACGGCCCTTTTTGCGCAAGCGCAAACAGGAATGCTAGTGTGGGGTGGGTGCCCGTAGCCCATTTGTGCATGTGCCACTAGCCCAGGCAGTTTGGGTGGCCCATTTGCACATGCGCATGGCACCAGCACATGCTGCATGCACAAACGGGACTGCTAGTGCCACACCAGTGCACGCACACCAATTTTGAAGCTCCTCTTCTTCCCTCTGGTCCTTGAGCCTGGAAAGGTTGGAGACCTCTGCTATAGATGTCACTTAGAAATCTAAAGCTAAATCCCATTGACCTTGGAAGTTCATTAGAATTGTGCTGGAAGGGACCTTGGTGGTCTTCTACTCCAATCCCTAGCTTAAGAAGAAGACCTTGTACCATTTAAGACAAGTGACTGTCCAGACTCTTCTTAAAAATCTCCAGTGATGAAGCATCTATAACTTCTGACAGCAAGCTGTCCCACAGGTTAATTGTCCTTACTATTAGGAAGTTTCTCTATCGTTCCAGGTTGCTTCTCTCCTTGATTAGTTACCATCCATTGTTTCTTGTCCTGCCTACATGTTCTTTGGTAAATAAGTTGACCCCCTCTTTGTGACAACCTCTCAAATACTGGAATACTACTATCATGTCTCCCCTATTTCTTCTTTTCTTTAGACTAGCCAAACCCAAGTCCTGCAGCCGTTCTTCATATGTTTTAGTCTCCAGGCCTTTGATCATTTTAGTTGCTCTTCTCTGAACTTTTTCCAGAGTCTCAACATCTTTTTTGTTATGTGGTGACCAAAACTGGATGCGGTATTCCAGGTGCGGTCTTACTAAGTTAGGGTTATAAAGCGGTATTAATACTTCACGTGGTTTTGATTCTGTGCCTGTGTTTATACAACCAAGAATTGTATTAGCTTTTTTGGCTGCTGCCACACACTGCTGACTCATATTTAAGTGATTGTCCACTAGGATTCCAGGGTTCCTGTCACAGTTACTGTTTTTGAGCCAGATTTCACCTAATCTGTTCTTGTACCTTTGGTTTTTCCTGCCTAAATGTAAAACTTTGCTTTTCTCCATATTAAATTTTATGTTGTTGGACAGGGCCCATTGTTCAAGTCTATCAAGATCTTTTTGGATCCTGAGCTTGTCTTCTGGGGTGTTGGCTATTCCTGCCAGCTTAGTGTCATCTGCAAATTTGATGAGTTCCCCTTCTATTCCTTCATCTAAGTCAGTGGTTCTCAATCGCGAGACCATTTCGCGGGGGTCGCCGGGCACTGCCGGCCGCCATTTTGTTTTTTTTTATTTTTATTTTTTTTATTTTTTTTTAATTTTTTTAAAAAAAAAATTTGGCGCGCGCGTGCCGCGCACGCTCAGATCCGCCCATCGCGCCGGAAAAAAAATTTTAAAAAAATTTTAAAAAAAAAATTTTAAAAAAATTTAAAAAAACAAAATGGCGGCCGCGACGGGCGGATCTGCGCATGCGCGGATCGGCCCGTCGCATGCGCCACGCATGCGCGCATCCGCCCGTCGTGGCCGCCATTTTTTTTTTTTGATTTTTTAAATTTTTTTTTTTTAAAAAAATAAAAAAAACAAAATGGCGGCCCGCGACGGGCGGATGCGCGCATGCGTGGCGCGTGCAACGGGCCGATCCGCCCATGTGCAGATCCGCCCGTTGCGGCCACCATTTTTTTTTTATTATTTTTTTAAAAAATGTAAAACAATTTTTTTTGCGCGCGCGCGCACACGCGCGCACCCCCAAGTCAGGGTCGCGGCGTGCATGGGCGGGGCAAGTGGGGTCTCAACCTCAGAAAGGTTGAGAACCACTGATCTAAGTCATTAATGAAGATATTGAAGAGTTCTGGACCTAAGATGGAACCTTGCGGCACCCCACTGCTTACTTCTGTCAAGGCTGATTCACTCTTTCACCCACATTTTCTCATTCGCTCACAGCTTGACACAAAAGGGAAGCAGTGGTGGAATGGAATGCAAAGGTGGGGGGATGGCATCTAGGCCAGGGCTTTTCAACCTTTTCACCCATTATACCACTTTTAGGATATGGCAACATCCGAGGACCACCAGTTGCCTAGCAAGGTACCAAAAACTTGATGACCCCCCCCAAAAGGAAAAAAGTGATAAAGTACAAGTAGTCCTCGACTTACAACAATTCACTTAGTGACTGTTCGAAGTTACAATGGCACTGAAAAAAGTGCCCCCCAAGGCACAGCCGAGCAAGACACTTGCCTGCCCGCTCGGCGGCGCTCTCATTCCCCTCCCTCACTACCACTTTTCTAGGATGGTCGCATACCACCTGCCAGGTGCCAATGTACAACAGGTGGTACCCGTACCCCTGGTTGAAAAGCCCTGATCTAGGCAACCGAAGCATATCTGGAAGTTTGCAAGGACACCGAGTGTGGCTAGCTGTTTTCTTATAACAAAATGAACAGAAGTGATTGGTGGACTGTGGGTGACTCAGACAGAAAGAGGGAAATAACTATCCTTGAGTGGGAAATCCAGAGCTGGTTTCGCTTCTTCTGTGCCAATGTAGTTTTTCAGTAAAGTACTTGTTGAGTATGGTTTGTCAGCCAGTTACAAATCCATCTGGTGGTGATGCTATCTATCCCACATTTTTCTAGCTTACAAAGAAGTAGGTTCCACTATTTAATAGCTGTAACAGTGAGGAAATTCTTTCTAATTTCAAGTTTCAATTTCTCTCTACAAAGTTTTTGTTTACCAGTTCTTGTCCTAGCTTCAATACCAATAAGTAATAAATCCATACCCTCTTTCCTGTGATGGTCTTCAAATATTGAAAGCCTGCTCTTATGTCTCTTTTTAGTCTTCTCTTCTTTAGGCTAAGCATGGCCCATTTCTTTTAATTATTTTTCATAGGATTTAATTTCCAAGTACTCTGTTCTTCAGCTCAATTTATTAAACTGATTTGTAAAACTGGGTTTCATTAGCATGTTAATAAAACCCTGTTCCAGGGTTTTATGCTGTATAACCTCCCTTGTTATTGTGGAAAGAATTTTATAATATTATACTAATAATAATAATAATAATAATAATAATAATAATAATAATAATAATAATAATAATAGGATATTTTCTTATTCCAAATTAACTTGATTTCTCTCACTGTCTCAGCTAACCCTTAACCATTAACACAAATCCATGATCCACCCAGACTGGAAATTCTGGGAGATAGTTGTAACAATAGATTGCTAAATTGCACCTCTGCTAAGCTATCAACTGATAATAATAAAGTCAAGTACCTAAACCAGGGGTAGGCCACCTTGGCTCTTTTATGACTCGTGGACTTCAACTCCCAGAATTCCTGAGCCAGCATGGCTCAGCTTGGAAACCGCTCCCTTTCCCCTCAGCATGGCTGGCTCAGGAATTCTGGGAGTTGAAGTCCACGAGTCATAAAAGAGCCAAGGTGACTTACCCCTGGCCTAGGCCTAGGCCACTTCATGACTCGTGGACTTCAACTCCCAGAATTCCTGAGCATGGATGGCTCAGCATGGAAACCTCTCCCTTTCCCCTCAGCATGGCTGGCTCAGGAATTCTGGGAGTTGAAGTCCACGAGTCAAAAAAGAGCCAAGGTTGCCTACCCCTGACCTAAACCAAGAGTAATTAACCAGACAAAGAACTTGTTCAGTCACACTTCCCCATACCCACCCCACACTCACAAACAGGCTACCCAGACACCATCTACACAACAAAAGGCAAGCTAACACCAGGAAGGACAATTAAAATTGACCTTTTGACTGAGTCCTGCACTGGAACCAGCACATACACATCCCCACACCCAAGCCCATACCAAGGACCAGTCCCCCTTATAAAACAAAGTCTCTGTACCCCATTTTCTCTGTAGTTGCCCCAAGAGCAAGCCTCTTTGCTTTTGGCCGTAAATGGATTGCTGCTGGTGCGTGCGATAATCCCAGCTTAGAAAAGGGACACAGAACATTGTTTTAACATTACACATGTCTTTGCTTCCGATGCATATTCCTCGCATTGGTTGCAGACAGATTTCAAACAAACAGGGCTTCAGGATATGGGCTCTGCAATATGAGGGGAGGGGTGGATATGGATGGGGGCTGTTTAGAATAGATGAAGAGGGAAAGAAACTTGGAATGGAAACCAAGAATACTGCCCTTTCAGGGAGAATTGATGGCTTTGAGAGGTCCGTGCAAGAGGCAGATTCAGTCTTTCAAGAGTCACTGCATCAAGAGCAGAAAGGAGATTGTGCTGCAGCTCTGGCTCTCTGTAACGAAGCTATATGTAAGTATTTATTAATTGCTTCAGCTTACTCTTCTTTGTTTATCTATTAACGACCTAAATCAGTGATGGCGAACCTTTTAGAGACCGAGTGCCGAAAAAACGCTCCCCACCCGTCCCTGCTCCGCCCTGCCCACTGGGCCACCCACCATCTCCACAGCCCGCCACAGATCATTCAGGCAGCCCAGCAGTGCCATGGCGGCCATGCCCTGCAGCATCATCTGCGCGGGACGGGGCGCAAGGGCAGAGTCTTGTCCCCGCTGCCCGGCTACCATGCCCTTGGCTGCGCTGCTTTGCGTGGGCTGCACCCAGGGGCGACTCTCCTCCGAGGGGGCTGCTGGTGAGGAGGGGGCCGTGGGAGGAGGCGGGGCTGGGGAGACGGTGCGTGTGCCCACAGAGAGAGCTCCAAGTGCCGCCTCTGGCACCCGTGCCATAGGTTCGCTACCACTGACCTAAGTTAACAGAATTAACATGTTTAATACAAACTAAGTCAGAAAGGGGGAGATGTAAAAGATGTCTTTTTTCAATTTTTTTTTGCTGTTGTACTTTCTTGTAATATCAGAATATAATATTCTTTTTTTTATTACTTGGGGCTCCTTTTGTTGAAAGTTGAGAAAGGCAGATGAATTCTTGATGCCACCTATTCTGTCTGCTAATTATGCTTTCCTGCGTTTTCTCCTGCCCATAATTTTCTCAGTTCAGAAGCTGGTTGATCAAAAAGTTTTAATTTCCAAAGTGTAGCGTGAAGTTGCTCAATCATACAAAAAAAAAAAGCAAAATGTATACAGCAAAATGTCAAGGAGATGAAGAAAAGGAGAGTCATTGTTTAAAATATGTGCTGTGATTTTTTTTTTTAGGAATCTGTGCTGCTGCATTTTTTTTTTATTTTTGTATCTCATATTTTTGATTGGCTAATTCTCCTTCCCACATCCTCCATTCTCTTCTTGCTGGTTAGCAAAGTTGCAGACACATTGGCTTTGGATGATTCACAGTATTTGTTTCTAGAAATCCTCACTAATGGATTAAGGAAACAAGAACGCAAAAACTAGACTTCAGGAAAGCTTTGCCAGCAAACGTCTCACCTGGCTGCCTATTGAGTTCCAGCTAACTGGGATTCAAGACAAGTATTTGGATTTAAATGATTAGTTACATGAGGGTTACAGTGACCTAGGTCACCAAGGGCATTTCATTAAAAACCATTTAAAATCTTGCTTAATGCCACTATTTTATTTCTCATTAACTTGTTTTGGACCTGTAGCTAACCCGAATGTGCCTTATTGGGAATAGATGCATCCTTGTGAACTTTTTCATGGCAGTATTTGCATGTTCCTTTTTATTTTATTTTATTTTTTGTTGCATCATTACTTTTTTCTCTCCTTCCCCGAGTTTTTGTTTTTTTGTTTCTGCTATGTTTTCTTTTGCTTTTTAGCTAAACTAAGACTTGCCATGCATGATGCCAGCTCTAGCACTCAGAGCAGAGTTCTAATCGATAAGAAGCTGCAAATCTATGTCCGAAAAGAGCGGAGCCTCCAGGATCGCATGCAGCAACAGCAACCTGTACAACCGCCGTCCACCTGCCACCCATCACCGGGCGGCAACATGACCCAATCTACAAGGTAGACTAAAAAAAAATATTGCCATACTCCAGATCTGAATTGGGCCTGATCTGGAAAGGAGCTTCCCCTGTTGCATGAAACTTCATTATTTCACTCAGATCTTGAATGATAACGAGTATGATGGGCTCTCGGGGTAATTCTGGAATGAATGTCAGGTATAAAATATGGTTATGCTTGATGCAGGGTTAGTATCTACAGTGTGGATCCAGCTGGGAAGTGACAACGTAATTGGGAAATGGTTAACCACATAAATTCAAAAACAAAAGAGGGCCTACATATTTACTGCACAGAAATTGTGCGTGCCAAAGTTTTCTGTGAAATCTTTAAACCAGCGGTTCTCAACCTGTGGGTCGCGACCCCATTTGGGGTCGAACGATGATTTCACGGGGGTCGCCAAACACCGCAGTCCGCCATTTTTTTTTTTGGTCGGCCATTTTTGGGGGGGAGTCGGCCATTTTTTCCCCTTTGCCATGTGGGCCATCGCGCATGCGCGATGCGGACCCGCCATTTTTTTGGGGGGTCGGCCATTTTATTTTTTTTTTGGTCGGCCATTTTTTTCCCCTTTGCCATGCGGGCCGTCACACCGCACATGCGCGATGTGCCCCGTCGTGCCGCGCATGCGCGATGTGGGCCCGCCATTTTTTGGGGGGTCGGCCATTTTTTTTATTTTGTTTTTTTGGGGGCCGGGTTCGCGCCGCGCAAGCGCGGCACGGGCCGGGGTCGAGCCATGGAAAAGGTTGAGAACTGCTGCTTTAAACAATAGGTACTCCTTTGATTCTTTCTATTTTGTTTGTTTCTATGGCTTCAAGTGGGCCTGGGTTCAGGATAAGTATCTGTATCTGTCACCAGCAGTTTTCCTGAGCTATTTAGTGGCCAAGAGGTTTAAACGGAAGGGAAGGTGCCAGAAAGTTAAGTACATGTACAGTGCAGTCTGAAAGTATTCAAGACTCCCTTCGCTTGTGTCAATTTTGTTACCTTGCAGCCTGATTCTATAGTTGTTGAAAATCATTTTTTTTCTCATTCATCTGCACTCAGTACCCAAATGGCAAAGTGAAACAGAGTTGTAGAAATGTCTGTAAGTTTATTAAAAAATAAAAAAAACTGAAATATCACATAAGTATTTGGACCCTTCACTCAGTACTTTGTTGAAGCACCTTTGGCAACAATTACAGCTTCGAGTCTTTTTGGGTGTGACACGACAAGCTTTGCACACCTGAACTGGGGAATTGTCTGCCATTCTGCCCTGCAAATCCTCTCAAGCTCAGTCAGATTGGATTGCAACCGTTGGTGGACAGCCATTTTCAGCTCCCTCCAGAGATGTTCAATAGGGTTCAAGTCAGGGCTATAGCTAGGACATTCACAGAGTTGTCCCTAAGCCATTCCTGTGTTGGCTGTGTGCTTAGGATCGTTGCCGTGTTAGAAAGTGAATCTTCAGCCCAGTCTGAGCACTATGGAACAGGTTTTCATTGAGGATATCCTTGTACTTGCTCCATTCAGCTTTCCTTCAACCCTAACCAGTCTCCCAATCTCTGCTGCTGCTGAAAAACACCCCCATAGCATGATACTGCCGCCACCATGCTTCACTGTTGGAATGATATTGGGCAGGTGATGAGCGGTACCTGGTTTCCTCCAGACATAACGTTTAGAATTGAGGCCAAACAGTTCAATCTTGGTTTCATCAGACCAGAGAATCTTGTTCTTCACAGTCTGAGAGTCCTTCAGGTGCTTTTTTGCAAACTCCAAGTGGGCTTTCATGTGTTTTGCACTGGGGAGAGGCTTCCGTCTAGCCCAGCGGTTCTCAACCTTTTTCAGGCCGAGACCCCGACCTGCGCTGCCCATGCATGGCGCGATGGCCCAAACCGCGCATGCACGGCGCGACGGCCCGAACCGCGCATGCACGGCGCGTGTGACGGCCTGAACCGCGCATGCGCGGCGCGACGGCACGAACCATGCATGTGCGGTGCGCGCGCGACGGCCTAAACTGCGCGGCGCGACGGCCCGAACCGCGCATGCGCGGCGCGTGTGCGACGGCCGAGGGGAAATGGGGAAAAAAATGGCGGACTGCGGTGTTTGGTGACCCCCGTGAAACGGTCGTTTGACCCCAAATGGAGTCGCGACCCACAGGTTGAGAACCGCTGGTCTAGCCACTAGCAGCATAAAGCCCAGATCGATGGAGGACTGCAGTGATGGTTGTTCTTCTGGAACTCTGTCCCGTCTCCACACAGGACCTCTGGACCTCAGTCAGAGTGACCATCAGGTTCTTGGTTACCTCTCTTACTAATTTTCTCTCTCTCCCCAATTGCTCAGTTTGACTGGGCAACCAGGTCTTGGAAGAGTCCTGGTTGTGCCCAGCTTCTTCCATTTGAGAGTTATGGAGGCCACTGTGCTCTTAGGAACCTTCAGTGCAGCAGAAATTTTATTGTAGCCTTTAATTTACAAGTCGACTCCAATCAAGATGTAGAAACGTGTCAGGAACGATCAAGAGAAAGGGGAGGCACCTTAGCTAAATTTCAAATGTTGTTGCAAAGGATACGAATACTTATGCCAATGTGATATTTCAGTTTTCTCTTTTTAATAAATTTACAGACATTTCTAAGCTTCTATTTTCACTTTGTCATGGGGTACTGAGTGTAGATTAACAAGGAAAAAATGAATTTCAACAATTGTAGAATCAGGCTGCAGCATAGCAAAATTGACAATGTGAAGGGGGTCTGAATACTTTCTGAATGCACTGTGAGTTAAATCTCTCTCTCTCAACACACACACAGACCAAAAAAATCACACAGACATAGAGAGAGAACAGAAAGAACAGAGAAAGATTTATATATGCACATATATATAAAGAGGAAGAATGCGTCTTTTGATCTTGAACACTACTGTATAATTGCATGTTCTTTTTAGCAGCTGTATCACATTATTGATTCATATTCGACTTGTAGTCGAGGTCCTTTTCAAGTGTATCAAAGCCCATAAGAGTACCCTTCTTGTACCCTGCAGGCATACTGAGTGTAGATTAGCTATCCTCAGTAGTTAAGTTGTATGTATACTTAACAAGTTTTAATTTTTTTTTTACTCCAGTGTAGAACTTTATCCCTGTCAAAATTAATCTTGCTGATTTCTGCCGATTGTCTAGCTTGTCAACAGACCAGCGAAAGGCTGTGAACATAGTACACTTAGATTTCAATAAGGCATTTGACAAAGTAGACCAGAACCTACCATATTTCCCCCAAAATAAGACCCACCCAGAAAATAAGCCCTAGCATGCTGGTATTTTAGCATGCTCCTAATATAAGCCCTACTCCAAAAATAAGCCCGGAGGGTGGGTGGGCATGGCCAGCATAGGAGGCGGTGTCTGGCAGCAGCCACAGCCCATGCAGCACAGGTAAGTCCGAGCATGGAACGCAGAGGTGGGGGGGAGGCAGGTGATCCAGACATGCTGCGCAGCTGCCTTCCTTGTAGGAGGCTCGCGCAGGAGCAGGAGCAGCGGGAAGAGGCAGGTAAGACCACACCTGGAATATTACCACTAATTTTGGTCACCCTACTACAAAAAAGATGTTGAGATTTTGGAAAAAGTTCAGAAAAGAGCAACTAAGAAGATCAAAGGCCTGGAGACTAAAACATATGAAAAACAGCTGCAGGATTTGGGTTTGGCTGGTTTAAAGAAAAGAAGAAATAGGGGTGACATGACAGCAGCATTCCAGTTTTTGAGGGGCTGCCACAAAGAAGAGGGGGGGTCAAATTATTCTCGAAAGCACCAAAGAGCAGGATAAGATAACAATAGTTGGAAACTAATTAAAGAGAGAAGCAACCTGGAATTAAGGAGAAACTTCCTAACAGTGAGGACATCATGGGCACTCCATCACTGGAAGTTTTTAGGAAGAGACTGGACAGTTACTTATCTGAAATGGTATAAGTTCTGCTTCAGCAGGGGGTTTGTGTACTCTACAAATTTGATGTTTTCTAACCCCTCGTTCAAGTTATTTATAAATATTTATTTATTTATTTATTTATTTGACTTATATGCCGCCCTTCTCCCAAGACTCAGGGCGGCTCACAGCAAAAATACAAGTACAAAAATATAATATAAATCAATTAAAATACTAATTTACAGTGTAAAAACTATATAACTATTTCCACTCATACAACACACAGTCACAATCAGAGGCCCAGGGGCAGAGTGCAACTCACACACCCCAAACCTGTCTGCATAAATGTGTTTTCAAGAGTTTTCAGAAAGCTAGGAGGGAGGGAGCAGTACGAACCTCTGAGGGAAGTTGGTTCCAGAGGGCTGGGGCAGCAATAGAGAAGGCCCTAACCCTAGGTCCCGCCAGATGACATTGTCTAACAGACGGGACCCATAGGAGGCCAACCCTATGTGCCCTAACTGGTCGCTGGGATTCATGGGGCAGAAGACGGTCCCGCAGGTATCCTGGCCCATTGCCATAAATATGTTCAAGAGTGGAGGGTATAAGAATGGAAACCCATACACCTATTGACATTTCCCTCAATTTTGACATCGGGCCATTTGAACAAATTGGGGGAGGGGGCAATGAGTCAGCCACTTCTGTATCCATCTAATGCAGGGTTTCTCAACCTTGGCAACTTTAAGACTTGTGGACTTCAACTCCCAGAATTCCTCAGCTGGCTGAGGAATTCTGGGAGTTGAAGTCCACAAGTCTTAAAGTTGCCAAAGTTGAGAAACCCTGATCTAATGGGAGCATAATCCAGCCCATTGTTATCACCCCCTGTACAAGAATTTTATCAGAGTCTTTGCCAACTACTTGGTTGAAGTCTACCACATTCTCATGGGCAACTGAGCTGGCCACACTGTCAAATCAGGTTCATTTGACATGATTTATTCTTGATAAACCCCGTGCTGGTTTCTAATAAACAATGCTTGTTTTTTTTTTAAATAAATTCTCAAAAAGCAGCTTCTTAAGAATCTCTTCCAGTTGAAGTTGAGGTATATAAGATGCTATATAAGAGCCGTGATGGCGCAATGGTTAGAATGCAGTACTGCAGGCTACTTCTGCTGATTGCCAACTGCCAGCAGTTCGACAGTTCTATTCACACCGGCTCAAGGTTGACTCAGCCTTCCATCCTTCCGAGGTTGGTAAACTAAGGACCTAGATTGTTGGGGGCAACATGCTGACTCTTTAAACCACTTAGAGAGGGCTGTAAAGCACTGTGAGGCGGCATATAAGTGTAAGTGCCAGTGCTACTGCTATATCCGCACCTCAAGAAGGATATAATGGAACTGGAAAAGGTGCAAAAAAGGACAACAAGAATGATCAAGGAAATGGAGCGCCTCCCTTATGAAACCAGATTGCAACGCCTCGGTCTCTTCAGCCTTGAAAGACGGCGTTTAAGGGGTGACTTGATCGAAGTGTATAAAATCATGCATGGGATAGAAAAGGTGGATAGAGAAAAATTCTTTTCTCTATCACACAATACCAGGACAAGGGGGCACTCCCTAAAGCTCATAGCTAAGAAAGTGAGGATAAATAAAGGGAAATATTTCTTTGGCCTGATTCAGCATAGCTCTTCTTATGTTCTTATATTAACTTCAGTGCTGATAAACTGCCATCTGGTGTATTCCCAAAGTTTTTTTTAATTTTAATAAATATTGGAAGATTATTCTAAATAGACTACCATGTTTTGGCAGTGCAATTGAAGAGTTGTAACGGTCTGGAAAGTATATGTGGGATATAAATCTTTCCTGCACTTCCAAAATTACTTTTTGTTATTTGAACTTGAAAGATTTTAGAACCAGCAATACTTTCTTCATAAGCAAAAGAATTAGATATGTCCTAGTCTACTTTTTCCCTATCCTATTCCTTATGATTTTTTTTTACTGTATCTGAAACAGACCTGGATGCAAACTTTGTGCAATTTTTGTGTTTAGCTGGGTTTCTGTACCAAATTCTTTTTCATAATAGTATCTTCAATTGTTTATGACAATAGTAACATAATAGCCAGTAACAACAAGAATATGACCTTTAGCAGAAATTCTAGCAAACTACAAATCAGGATCAGATGTACATTATCAGCATCTCATTAGGATTTTTATCTGTTTACAATAATGTGAGGTCACAGCTGCCAACTCTTTAGCTGCTGTTGGACTTCATACACATTGAATTCCTCCCAAGAACCTAGCATGTTGTCATGTATCAGCACGTATATGTGCAGATCCAGGCACTATGGCCTTTTGCAATTGAGAGATGGAAATATTGTCAATGTACAGATTTTCTAAGTGGTGGCCAAGATTATGGCTACTTGCCCAGTCCTTCCCAAGGACCTGGGATAGGCAAATGTTGTTTGTTAAAGGTATGATGATGATGATAATGACGATGACGATGATATTGGATAGAAAATGACCAGTTTAAGGATCCTTTTATGTGGCTTCCAGCTTTCTCCTAGTATTGTTCTTTTTTGCTATCTAGCAAAACTACATATTTATGGTCAGGGACTACATGCATCATTTGGAAGACAGTGAAGCAAAAGGTATTGGGCCATGGCACACATAGGTAGACATGGCCAAGTTTTTTTCTTTGTTTAATGCTCTCCTTCTTTTCAAAATAATGTTCAACTAATTTTAACTTATTGTGAACCAGTTTGGTTATAGTGCCAAGAAAACTGTAGGAGCTGTCCAGGCAGCTGCCAAGAGTCAAAGCACAAGGGGGGGGGGGAATGCTATTATTTCCATGCCACTGATTAACAGCTAGAACGGGGGTTGAGAGGTTTGGAAACCCTGGAAAAAGAGTTGAAGGGCAAAAAAAATTGGCTTAATCTCTTTGATATCTTTTGCCCTACCATTTAAAAAATCCTAATTGCAAAAAACTATATTGATATTGCCTCAGTTTTCATAATTGTCCTTCTGGTTACTGGTCATGGCAAAAAAACAACAACCTCACACAGCATACATTTATTATTACAACTCCTTGTTTTTATTATCAAGAGTTGTGATATTTATCATGGGAAACTCTTATTAAAAAGGAAAGATACTTCAGCTTTTTACACACAGCAGTGCAGGCTGTTAGGCTAATTTAGATATACTCAGTTGAAATGCAATTATATATGAAAACAAGAATCATATAAACTGATTCTCAAATATTCTTTTATAAATTATATTGCACAAGTTTATTAACACTGTTTTAAAAAAGCATGACTGTTATCTAATATTTCTCAGTAGAAATTCATTGCATCATATTGACAGTGGTTGAAGTTTTTTGAACATTTACTGGTGAAAGGTTTTTTTTTAATGGGGAAAAGAGGGAAACTCAGTTCTAAAAGAAGAATTCTACTGTAATGGGATGGACTATATTCCTGTACAGTAAGGAATTGCATGATGTTAGTCCACGGTGAGGATATTCTCCATTTGACTCATCTTCAAATCTTCAAGAATATATTAACACACGTACGTTCTTGAGGTTGCAACTGTTGATCATTGGAGAAATTCTTCAATGAAAAATTATTTTTTCCAAAATAGATGATGATGATGATGATGATGATAATAATAATAATAATAATTATTATTATTATTATTATTATTATTATTATTATTATTATTATTATTATTATTATGCGGTCACAGACCAAAATACAAGTGCAACAAAAGAAAACACAGAAAAATATAATCACAAACAATTAAGGAACAATTGGCTAAGGGGAATTACAACGTTCTCCTCTAATAGTTCCAGCTCTTAAAAGAAATTTGGAAACCTGAGAAGTAATATAGGAGGAGCCATCCCCTAGACCAGCGGTTCTCAACCTTTTTCAGGCTGCGACCCCGATCTGCGCCGCACATGCGCGGTGTGACCCCGACCTGCACCACGCATGCGCGGCGTGGCAGCCCGCATCGCACATGCGCGGTGTGACCCCGACCTGCACCACGCATGCGCGGCGTGGCAGCCCGCATCGCGCATGCGCGGTGCTACCCCGTGCATGCGCGGTGCTGCCCCCTGCACCGGCCGAGGGGAAAAGGGGAAAAAATGGTGGACTGCGTTGTTTGGCGACCCCCGTGAAATGGTCGTTCGACCCCAAATGGGGTCGCGACCCACAGGTTGAGAACCGCTGCCCTAGACAATATAAAACCAAATTACTAACATTAGAACCAGAGGGATCAATTCCAAGGAGAGGCAATAGTTTAATTCTGGCTGTGTTATACATAGGGCAGTATGATAAGACAGGCTCCACAGTTTCAACGTCAGCCCTATCACAGGGGCAGAGTCGCTCACTAAACGGGAGCCTCTTGAATCGCCCGTCGAGTAGTGCTGAGGGCAAGACATTGAAATGGGCTAGGAAAAAGACTCTTCTATACTTGGGGATGGTTAGAGTATAGAAATAAGAGGCCATCCTCAATCCATAATTATTAGAATGGCTGAAGATCAAAGGGGAGCAGGTTTTGTTGGCTCTGGCTCTTAAGTATTGCAAATCTATGTCCACAAGCCGTTGGACTACCCTAATTGTTCTCAGTGCCATTCTGATACCAGAAAAATTTATTATCAGATTAGCAATTCTGTAGGCAACCATGCAATAATTTTACACTCACAGATACCTGATACCAGAAAACACTGATAAAATAGGTATCTTGTTCACTTAGTAGATTTTGCCTTAGCCTAATATTTCTAATTAGGGATCATCAGTCACTGATGATGATTTTATGTGTGTTTCAGTAAACAGACTATCCCACTCCAAGTACTGCTGAAACAGAAGAGTGTGCTGGAGCCCAGCAAAGAAGCAGCACCTGGGTCCAGATCCTACGTCCATCCACTCGCTTCCCATCCTGAAAAGGAATCATCCTATTCCAAGCCCATATTTCAACCCCTTCTTGAGAACAGCCTGAACTTTCAAGCTGCATCTGTTACTTTCAGCGATCAAGCTACTCCTTTTCCTTACCGACAACCTGGTAGTGACCAATGCATTCAGACTAAGAGTGAAATTGATGGCGATGTGAAACCTGCTTCTTCTAGCACTTTAAAAAATTACGAAGACCACGACAATAATATTAAGGTCAAGAACCTACGTAATGCAGCCTCTCCTCCTGCCCCCTACTGCAAAATGAACGTAACTATAACAAACTCTGAATCATTATCTACGCTCTTCCCCTCTTCGCCACCATCGGAAGCTCCACCTGGCAAAGAAGGCCTACCTAATCCACTTCTCAATTCAGGAAGCATTTCAGAATGGCCTAGTGCCGCTCCACCTGGGGACCTTCGTGGTGCAATACTGCTTTCTCTTCCCCCTCTGCCTCATTGTGCTCCAGAAGAATTACAGACGACCGGGCACCTTGAGGTAAACAGTCACGAGAGTTTACATCATCCACAAGAAGTTGTCGGTGGGGATTCTTCGAAATCCAAAGGTGTAAGTAGCAAAAGGGATTTTCTTTCCGTTGCAGAACAGGTTCAGTGGTTGGAAGGAAATTTCCAAAGACAAGGTACTTGTGAGGAAAAGAGGACGGCAGCGATCCGTTGTGATCAAAATGCTCCCAAATTACAGCCGGAATTCCACAGCAGTCATTTTTACCTCAAGGTGTCGGATGTCGGAAGACAGGAGAACGGAGTGGCACCTGCCGAAGCGTTGGACTCAAGTCCTTCTAAAACTCAGTTGAGTTCTGAAGATGGTTTGAGCGCTTCCAACGTCCTTTCTGAAGATTCTGATTCACATACAAAAATCCTCTGCCACAACGGGAAACCGTGTTCCTTGAATCCCAAGTTATACCCCAGAAAACGCAGCTGTGAGGAAAAAACAAGGCACACCAGTTACAGAAATCCTGCTGGCTCGATTGCCTCTGTGCCCGTGGCGAGTTGCATAGACCATGTTAGCAATTTTAACACAGCAATAACTCAGCATAAGACTGCCAGCTGGCTTTTGATGCCTGGAAACAAATCACCTGTGATCGGTCAACGAGCTTTGGGGGAATATCCAGTGCAGAATCAGGAAACAGCGCAGGAGGTTTCCGAGCTGGAATCTCTATACCAGGCCAGCATGCAAGTACCTCTATTGGGAAAAGTGGACGGTTCCAAACTGGCGCTGAACAAAACAGGTAAAATTATTGTATGTGCTATGTGTTGTATTTTCTTAGGGGTCTTCATGTTCCTAATACTTTGGAATATGTGTGGATTTAGATTTATGTTGAAAGGCAGTGGCCCTGCATGTTTTTCGTTTGCGTTAGGCTGACTGACAATACGTTAGGAAAACATGGACTGCATTTCTTAAATGTAAAGTATTTGAGCATAACCATTGTTGAAGCAAAGTTTGTTAAGAGTATGTGCCAACGTTTTTATGTTACATTTAACAAAACTATTTTGATGCTCAACTGTTACTCTTTAGTGACTGCACACACGTTTCTTATGAAAAGAGCATGAATTAAAAAGCTTTCAAAAACTGACACCTCGCCTGGAAACAAAAGTTTTGGGGGCAATAGTATGTTGTTCTTTGTGATGTCTGATCCTCAGGGGAAAAGCCTTGCAGCAATTCTCGTCTCTCTTTTGTGGTGACCTCTCTGAAATAAAGTATATCCTCTTAATTTTCTATTGCATTTTATGTGATTTAATCCATTTCCCTAAGATGAAAATAGGAGAAGCTCACAGTAACAAAGGAACTGACTTTAATTGTGGGGAATATTTAGATGAACGGTTTTGTTATGGCAACTGACATTTATTTCCTTGTCAGTTGTTATGAGCTTCCTCTATTTTCATTCTAGGGAAATTCATTAAACCACGTAAAATGGAATTTCACATAGAAAATTAAGAGGATAGATTTTATTCCAGATAAAATATCTGAAGATCATATAGACAGAACTTCAGTTTAATCTCCTTTCTTTTTTCCTTCTTCTTCTCCCGTGCATCAGCAAACTTGCCTACAAGAAAGACGTATAGGGGTCTGTCAAGAACAGCAGAACCTGAACACAACACCTGTGGAAATATTGGTTCTCCAGATACTAAGACACATGTAAGGATATGCTAGAGTGAGAACTGGGTTATGGGAATGCTACTTGTACAGATGAAAAAAATGTAAGGTAATAAAGTAGGAATATTTTTACCAATGTTAACATTAAACATAGATGATAAACATTTCAGATAGAGTGTACTATACCTCTTTCCATCTATAGTTGATGCAAGAGATTATCACTAGTAAGATCTTAGGTACAGTAGCTGAACATGTTGTGATCCTGTCTTGTTTTTATTTTAAAACAATGGTTATATGATGGATTTCTACAGCTTACTATTGCAACTGACTACAATATAAAATGCTTAACTATCTACCTTAAGGTATTTAACAGAATCCATTCTAACAGTGGCTTATTTAGATAAGTACTGTATATGGCAGAGATTCACAAAGAGAATAAATGTAAACTTCCACAAGGCCAAGAGTAAAAACAGAATTGAGTTTATAAGGCACTGCCTTAGTCTCTCTGCAGAGTATGTTCCACAAATAGAATATCTTCACTGTAAAAGCTCTCTCTCTTACAACTTTGCTTCATTTGCAGAAGCAGAGGAAAATCTTAAGTTCAGATCTGAAGAACCAGGTAGATAAATACAGGAGGAGATGCTTCTTCAGGTAGCTTCCCCCAAACTGTTTAGGATTTAGAGTTTAACATCAGCAGTGCATGTGCAGTCTGGTGACAGATGTGCTAGGATGATCTCATTGCATTAACCAGCTCATTTAGCAATCTGATGTGGATCCTGTTCAAAAGTATGATGAATAAAACAACGTTAGCCTAAATGATAATGTAACACCTGTATACCACCCACCTCTCAGCAACTCTACATAGCGCACAACAATCAAAGCAGGTTCAACCTAGTAGCTGTAAAAACATGAAATGAACTCAGTCCGTGATGTTGTGGGAGTACTTGAACGCTGTGATCCTGTGCATTCATTTACCATGGAGTTTTCTTTCTGAATATAGGTGCCATATACTGGCCAAGAGCCAGAAGAGGAAACCTACAGTGCAGAGAACTTCCGTCGCATTGCACGCAGTCTCAGTGGGACAGCCATCACAAGCAAAGAAGAGAAACTTGCTTCTTCTCAGAATTTTGTAAGTAAAATGGTTGAAAAGGAAATTTCTTGAACTGCTGCACTTTGTTGGTTTAGTGCAGGGGTAGGCAACGTTGGCTCTTTTATGACTCATGGACTTCAACTCCCAGAATTCCTGAGCCAACATGGCTCAGCTTGGAAACCTCTCCCTTTCCCCTCAGCATGGCTGGCTCAAGAATTCTGGGAATTGAAGTCCATGAGTCATAAAAGAGCCAAGGTTGCCTACCTCTGGCCTAGGCCTAGGCCGCTTTCTGACTCATGGACTTCAACTCCCAGAATTCCTGAGCCAACATGGCTCAGCTTGGAAACCTCTCCCTTTCCCCTCAGCATGGCCGGCTCAGGAATTCTGGGAGTTGAAGTCCACGAGTCACAAAAGAGCCAAGCTTGCCTACCCCTGGTTTAGTGTGATTGCTAAAGGTTTTACAGAAAGCATAGCTTGTTCCACGTTCATCCTGTAATCTTATCCTATTTTATGGAAAATACTTTCCTGCTGGTGTACCGTTTGCAGGTAGGATAATTGCCCTTTATTTAATTTTGCATTTCTTACTGCATGACTTACTTTCTAGTACATTCCCTTTGAGTTTTCCTCCTTCTCTTTCTGGGCACTCTCTACATTTTTCCAGCACCTGTGGAGAAAACTATTGTTTTAAATACTATTAAGCTGTTAATTAAGCTCTCCATAGGTGCTGAAAAAATGTAGACATTGCTAAAAGCACTACCTGTTGCTATGATAGCTCATTTCAAGGTCATGCCAGTATGCGCTTTAAAAAGTTTTTAATTAATTTACTTGAATGGAAAGGAAAAAACGCAAAGCAATAACAACATTATATGTGTGAGGGTTTTATGCATAAATGTATGTATAAACAACTCATTCGTAAGTTGCAAGTGATATTAGGTTTTAGATCCACTGAGTAATTAATATAATAAATTTATATTTCCATGTTAAAGGACATGTCTCCTAGCAATAAGAAGAATGTGGAAGGTCCATTTCCATTGCCCAGCTATCAATTTGCATATAAGAAGAATGTAATTGAAAAGAACATTCAAAATATTACATCCTATTCAAATTTCAAATTGTAGGACATCACAAAAACAAATGTTTTAATGAAACGATAATCTCTTTATACCTTTAACACAATTATTTATTAGATGTATTTAATTAGCCTTATATGACACCTAAGAGGTATACATAGCACTCCCTATTTTCCCCCATAATAACAACCTTGTGAGGTAGGTTGAATTGAGAACATTTGTCAGGCCAAAGTCACCCAGTGAACATCTGGACTACGTTGACTAGAACCTTGGTCTCCCTGCTGCTAATCAACGCCTAATCACTATCTCACATTGATCCAGAAAGATTTATGTGTTCCTTTTCAATACAAAGGTAATAAGGTCCAATTAGTCCAAAATATTGTTTCTTGAAAAAGCTGTAATTTAATATCTTTTCCCATTTTTATGCCAGTATATAGATGAAATAGGGGTCTCCAATTCCTTGTGCCATTCAGTCATTAATATGAGTGTGTCAAATTGCTTTATAATTAACAATTATTATAAACACAAATGATGAGCCTTTTGTGGCCCATAAGATTTAACTACTGCTTATAACTACTATCTGAACGTGAAAATGGCCATGTTTAAACTGAGATGTCAGTAGATATTGCCAGTATAACAATTTAACATAGGACATTGTGGGAGAAAGCCATCAGGGTGACTTTGGGCCAGCCACGCTCTCTCAGTTCCCAACATGAGGTTGGGGTAATAAGCCAGTCAATTCCTGTCACAACAATGGATCAACGCTCGGAAGAACCCAAAAAATGGACCCTACACTTGAGGGGAAAATGTTAGAAAAGAAACAAAATTGTACACCCTCCTCCCTCCATCATTAGTGTCCAATAAATAGCCTAAACATTTTGTTCATCCAAACATCCATCAAAATAGTTTCGGTTATTTTCTTATATTCCAGCCTCACATGGGAAGGATTGGCACAATCTAATTTAGCTTGGTTACATTTGCTGTGTAATTAGGGCAATTATTTATTCCTAATAAGTTTTTTTTCTTTGCTCAATTTCTGATCAAAGTGTCCTAAATAGCCAAAAGAAAAGAAAAATAAGTGATTAAAATCAGCATTTATTTTTTTTGCTGCAAATACTGTATTATTATTTTTTACTGAATGTGAGAACTGTTGGATAGTACTACTTGGTCTGTTGGGTGGATGCTGGGTGGTTTGGGGGTGGGGAATTGTGGTGGGTGGGAGTGTGTTTGGGGATTATGTGTGGGACCTGGTCTTTGGGTGTCATGTAAATTTTGTTGTATGTGTATACTGTGTATACACACACAATGACAATAAAGTTGTTGTTGTTATTATTATTATTATTATTATTATTATTATTATTAAAAACTCTTCACTGCTTCTCTGTTCAAATTATGAAATACTAGTTTTTATTTACACTCCTCAGTCGTTACTTGCCAGCTGATTCTTAGACATGCATTACTGAGTATTTGGTAGGAGAAAGAAGACATGGAACAATTTCTAAAGAATCTCCTATGAAAAATATTCTTAAGTAATGGACATGTCTTTCCTAGAAGTTAAAACATATTCAGCTGTGCTACTTCCTGTACCTGAGAAATGGGTATTTCTCAGCCTGTACATTGTCAATTAGAATCTTTGAGGAATCTGTCGCTCCATTTGTCATAACGCTAAGAAACTACAGCCATGATGAGAAAAATGATCACCGCCAGAATAAAAATTAAAAACAATGATATTTAAAAAACATGCATGGAGGTGCTTCAAATGTTCTGGTTGGGGCTGTTCTGTTCCAGGTATTAACTAAAATGTGGCTGTTCCAAGCAGGAATGGTTCAGGGAGACTTTGGAAAAGGCCAGGGCTGAGGCGTTTCCTCGGCCAGGGCTGAGGCGTTTCCTCGGCCAGGGCTGAGGCGTTTCCTCGGCCATGTCAGTCAGGGACTTGAGTGGCGGCAGCAACAGCTCAGGAAAGGGGGCAAGGCAGAAGGGGAAAAGAAGACATTAGAAGATTGGGAGAGGAGAAAATGGGGGACTTAGAGATGTGCTACAGCAGCTGAGGGAAGGGAGAAAGGAAGTCAGCAGCAAGTGCCTCGTGGGCATGCTGTATTAGAGCGTTGGGCAGCAGCAGCACTTAGACTTACAAACCGCTTCACAGTGCTTTACAGCCCTCTCTAAGCAGTTATTTTTTTAATTTATATGCCACCCTTCTCCCAAGACTCAGGGCAGCTCACAACAACAACACAATTAAAAACACAATTAAATTTAAAATTTAAAAAATTAATCCCATTCACACAACATACAAACACATTCAGCCCACAATCACCGATGGAGGGACACTCCCAGGGCCAGGGGCAGAGCACAGCTCATACGCCCCAAGCCTGTCGGCATAGATGCGTCTTCAGCTGTTTCCGGAAAGCTAGGAGGGAGGGAGCAGTACGAGCCTCCGAGGGAAGCTGGTTCCAGAGGGCTGGGGCAGCAACGGAGAAGGCCCTTGCCCTAGGCCCCGCCAGACGACATTGTCTAACAGACGGGACCCGTAGGAGGCCAACCCTATGCGCCCTAACCGGTCGCTGGGATTCATGAGGCAGAAGACAGTCCCGCAAGTATCCTGGTCCATTGCCATAAAGGGTCAGCATGTTTTCTCCCAACAATCTGGGTCCTCATTTTACCAACCTCGGAAAAGTTGACGCAGAATCGAACTCCTGGAGTTGACCAGTGAGTTAGCCCACAATACTGCATTCTAGCCACTGCACCACCATGGATGCTGAAAAGATGGTGTTTTACTGTTTTATGTATTTGTGCTAAAATAGTGTTCTGGGGAATGTGATGTTGCAAGTGCCTTTTTTTTTTCTTATATTCTGGTAACTTTTATTGATTGCCTGGTTCTGTATTGGCTGCCTGTTTGCCCTTGTTGATTCCAGTTTTAGTATTCATTTATTTGTCTTTTTCCTTGTTTTAAAAGGAAGTGTCCAGCAGGAAGAAACTGTCAGTGGAAACCAGATCCTATTCTTCCAGCACTACTTCCCTTTCCTTCCCTCCCAATTTGCCTCCTGTGCTCCCCTTCTGTCCTCAGCATTCTTCACCCCAACTGCAGCACTTCTCCCATGATGCTCCAGTGACTAGTATGGCGGGCAAAATGCATAGACAATCAGGTAAATGACTGGGCTTTTTTTTTTTAAAAAAAAATGTATTTGCTAATCATTTTTAAAAAGACAAGAAAAAAAGAGTGAACAAAGAACAAAAAGAGAAAATAAAAATATTGGTACAGAAATATAAAATTGGTAAGTAGATAAAGAATTAATACCTGGTGAGATCCTGGAAAAAGGATCTTCACATTTGTGAGCACCAAGAAATGAACAAGTCCATTACTGGAAGCAAGTATTGGGTTTGTTAAAACAGATCATGCCAGACAAGCCTTACTGCCTTCTGCGATACAGTCACTAAATTAGTGATCAGGGAAATGCTGCAGATATAGTTTACTTGGACTTCTGTAAGGCATTTGACAAAGTAGACCACAAACTACTTGGGAAGATAGAACAATGCGGGATAGACTGCATCACCACCAGATGGATTCGTAACTGGCTGACCAATCACACTCAGCATGTAGTCCTCAATGGAACTACATCTACATGGAGAGAAGCATGCAATGGGATACCTTAAGGTTCTGTCTTGGGCCCAGTACTCTTCAACATCTTCACAAACAATTTAGATGAGGTGATAAATGGGGAACTCCTCAAATTTGCAATGGCACCAAGATGGGGGGGCTTGCTAACACTTTAGATGATAGAGTTAAAATTCAGAAGGTCCTTGACAGACTTGAACATTGGGTCCTACCTAACAAAATGCAATTCATTGGTGAGAAAAATAAGATCTTTATACACAGGCAAGAAAAACTAAATGCACAGATATAGAATAGGTGGTACCTGGCTCAACAGTACCTGAGAGAGATCTAGGTGTCCTTTCCCCCAGGAAAGCAGTCCTAGTAGTAGACCACTATTTAACTATGATCCCACAGTATCCTGTAGCTGCCATAAAGCTAATGCAGATCTCCCAAGAAAGCAGAACTCTTGAAATAGGCATTTTCTCAAAAGGAACTTTTATTAGGAACTATGAGAGCAAGGAATCAAAGCAAGGTCTGAGGAAAAATCCCACGCAAGCAGTATATCAAAAGCAATATCTGTTACTCCTCCCCCCAGGGTCCCATGGTCCATTTGAATCTCATCCAATCCACACGTGCTTTATTATTTTGGTAACTGGCTCTTTTGGCCCGCCCTTCAAAATCTCTCATTTTCATTTCCCTCTGGCTCCAAGCTCAAACTGCCTTCCAGATAAGGGTGATATTATTCGGCTGCATTCCTTCCCCCGGGGGAAGGGCAAAGTGGCAAGACAATGCAGAGCATCCCCCCTCCCAGCAGAATGGGAGGCCCCAAGAAATGGTTACAGAAGCCTATATAGGATAGAAAGAAAAGTAATACATTTGTTTGGGGATAGTATCAAGATCATGTGAAGTGAAAGTACCTCTTTATACAGCATTGGTGAGACCACACTTGGAATACTGTGTCCAGTTCTGGTCACCATGCTACAAAAAAGCAGTTGAAACCCTAGAAATAATTCAGAGAAGAGCAAACAAAAATGGTAAGGATTCTGGAGGCTAAACCATATGATGAATAACTGAGGGAACTAGATATGTCTAATCCAGGGGTTCTCAACCTTGGCAACTTTAAGACTTGTGGACTTCAACTCCCAGAATTCCTCAGCCAGCAAAGCTGGCTGAGGAATTCTGGGAGTTGAAGTCCACAAGTCTTAAAGTTGCCAAGGTTGAGAACCCCTGGTCTAATCCAATGAAGAGAAGAAGTAGGGGTGATACAATAGTAATCTTCCAATATTTGAAGTGCTGTCACAGAGAAGAGGGGATCAATCTATTGTCCAAAGCACCTGAAGGCAGGACCAAGAAGTAAGGGGTGGAAGATCATTAAAGAGATGTCCAAACTAGAACTAAGAGAAACTTTAATCAGCAGAATGGCTTATCTCTGAAAGTTATATGAGCTGGAGGTTTCACTGGAGATTTTAAAGAAACTGAATAACCATTTATCTGAAATAGTAAAGAGCCTCCTTGAGCAGGGAATTGGACTAGAAGACCTCCAAGATCCCTTTCAATCCTGTTATTCTATGTTCTGATTAACCAGGATTGTATAGCTAGCGCTCAGTGTATTTCTGATGAGAATTGAACTATATAAAAGAAAGTACATTGAATTATTTTAATGATGAGAATAAGGATTTGAATCCTTGAGCTAAGGGCTAGGCTCTCCAATATTCATTTATTTAAAGATACAAAAAGGAAAAGAAGAAAACTAAAACTTTATGGAAAAATATTAGTTTCTAACCTTCCCTTTGTACAACAGTTGATTAATGTACAATATTTATAGACTTAACTATTTGTGATTCTGATTTTAACTGTTTCATCATTTTTTGTCTCCTGAAAACCATACTCTAAATTCTTACATTTTTCTTTATATGTAATATACAGTATACCGTAGTATGTGTGGAAGCCATTCTTGCTTAAATTTGATTAAGTTTCTTTTGTGAATATATGTGGTCAGCCTTCCAGCTGATAAATTCAACGTCCAGCTGAGCTGCCACTGGTGCCTCACAAGAAGGGTCAGCCCCAGTTTGGCTGCGGTCTCGATCTTCTTTTCTCCTCCCGATGTCATTATGCTATAGTCCTCTCGGAACCCTCCGAGTAGGCTGCACTCATAACTTATGAGAGTTGATTTAATATCAGCCTTCTGGCTGGTGAATTCAACATTAAAGGAACTCTATGGCCTTGAGGTGCCATAAGAGATCATTTTTTATTGAATACACATCCCAGCACTGAAGAAGTAAAATCAACTCTAGTTTTTTCTCACACGAAAATCTGGTTAGTTAACAATAGCTTTCTATAACCCCCACCCACTCATGTTGCCCAATCACATTTTCTCTGTTTCTTAAGGGAACGGTCCATATCTACGTCAGACACCTGCTTTGGATGATCTTGGGTCTCACGGTCCACGGACAGCTTCTTGAAACTCTTGTTTTTTTCCCATACTCCCCCCCCTCCTATTTGTATGGGAAGTTGAGCAGCAACATGCTTGGCATGATTAGGAAGGGAATCGAAAATAAGTCAGCAAGTGTTGTATTGCCTCTGTACAAATCGATGGTGAGACCACACTTGGAGTACTGTGTATAGTTCTGGTCACCGCACCTCAAGAAGGATATAATGGAACTGGAAAAGGTGCAAAAAAGGGCAACAAGAATGATCAAGGAAATGGAGCGCCTCCCTTATGAAACCAGATTGCAACGCCTTGGTCTCTTCAGCCTTGAAAGACGGCGTTTAAGGGGTGACTTGATCGAAGTGTATAAAATCATGCATGGGATAGAAAAGGTGGATAGAGAAAAATTCTTTTCTCTATTACACAATACCAGGACAAGGGGGCACTCCCTAAAGCTCATAGCTAAGAAGTGAGGACAAATAAAGGGAAATACTTCTTCACCCAGAGGGTCGTTGATTTATGGAATTCACTTCCTGAAGGGGTCGTGACAGCTGTCAGCCTTGACAGCTTCAAGGCAGGGTCAGACAGATTCATGGATGCCAAGTGTATCGGTGGTTATTAAAACGGATGTCCATGTGCCGCCTCTATGTTGGTTGAGGCAGGCAGGATTCCCTTGGGTACCATTTGTTGGGGGTCAAGGGAAAGGGAGGGTTTTGCCTTCTCTTTATGCTCAAGATCCCCATGTACAATTGGTGGGCCACTGTGTGACACAGAATGCTGGACTCGATGGGCTTTGGCCTGATTCAGCATGGCTCTTCTTATGTTCTTAACAGAGGTTAGCAAGCATCTTAGCAGTTTAACCTTGACATGCCAACCCCCTGGAAAAGAAGGTAGATATAAGGAACCAATAAGTACATTTATTCAAACAATTCAAACATCATCACCTTGGACGTTGAGGGTATTTGTCATGAAACATCTGTATTAATCAGCTTTCATATCTTGGGCTTTCACGCACTCAGCATCCGCCAAGGGATAGTCTCTTCACAGGACTAGGTACTGTACTCAGCAGAATTAGCCTGGAATACTGCATTCTAACCACTGCACCACCATGCCACTTAGGGCATCCTTTCTTGTCATATACAGGTAGTGCTCAACTTATGACCACAATTGAGACCAGAATTTCTGTTCCTAAGCAAGGTAGTTAAGTGAGTTGACCTCAATTTTAACAACCTTTTTTGCCATGATTTTGTCAAATGTCCAGCTAGTGAATCCAGAAAGAAACTCCTAGGATATTGTTCTTCCCAGAAGTAATACTTTTAATGAATACACTGCATTGGTATAAAAGAAGCAAAACCAGCTCTGAATTTCCCACTCAAATGTCCACCTAATTAAACTTGAATTCCCTCTTTGGCCATCCCCTTCAGTCCATTGCGATGTCCAATCACATACACTCCTTTTGTTATGGGAACTGCTTGAATTGTTCAAACACCTGCGCAGCGTGACCTTGAATGGGGGTGCAGGGCCTCATAATCTGCAGATTCTTGCCATTCCATTGCCATCCCATGCGATTCAACCACCTCCTTCCAAATTATTGTCAAGTTGAGAACAGAGAAGAAACTAGGTGAAAAGCGAATAACTCTTGACATGCCGATCTCCCGGAAAAATGATACATCTGTAATTAGCACAAACATATAAATTCATAAACATGTACAAAGCATTGTTTCACTTTGGTCACTTAGGGTACCTGGCGTGAAACCTCTTTATTAGTCTAGCCGCTCTAATGTCCTTCGTCGCCATCTATTTGGTGTCCACTACAGGATAGCCCTTCCACAGCACAAGGTATTGCAACTTTCCCCGGTGGGGTCTAGAATCCAAGATGCCTTTAATCTCATAGTGTTCCTCCTCTTTTATAAGGGTCGGAGGTAGAGGGGTCCCTCCAACTGGTCTTAGCTTAGAATCTTAAGCAGAGTTTAGTAGACTGCAATGAAACACTGGATAGATCCACTTAACACTTCTCAGCATCTGTAAGCTCCAGTGTCACTAGGTTTATAATTTGCACAATGGAGAAAGGACCTATATACTTAGGACCCGTCTTCTTACAGGGCTGCCTTGGGTTTAAATACTTTAATTACTTTATCTCCTACCCTGAACTTCCTTTGAGGAGCTCTCTTCCGATCAGCTTGCTTTTTCTGGGCCTCTCTTGCTTTCCCTAGTGCCTTGTATACCATAACCTTGTGCTTCTCAGAGAGTCCATCCATTCCACCAGTGTTGTAGAAGAGGAGGTCCTGGGGAGAAACTCGGGCATGGCTACGAACTCAACCACCATAGCCAACTTAAATGGGGTAAGTCCCGTGCTGCCATGCATTGAGTTATTATAGCTACCTCAGCAAACGGCAGTAGCTCAGCCCAGCTAGTCTGCTGATAATTTATCTTAGGTATTGCTCCACCTTTGAGTTAGCTTGTTCTGCCGCCCCATTAGTACTGGGATGAAAAGTGGAGCTAAGCCCCTAAGATGAGCCATCAGACTCACGAACTCCCAGAATTTTGCAGTAAACTGCATCCCCCGGTCTGAAATAATCCTCTTTGGGATCCCATACAGTCTAAATGTACTGCATGAACAATTTTGCTAGGAGCCAGGCTGAGAGGAACTTTGGGCATGGTATGAAATGTGCCTGCTTGGAGAATAGGTCAGCAATGGTCCATATTACAGTGTTCCCATCACTCTCTGGAAGCTCAACTATGAAGTCGATGGCAGGGTTGGGTTGGCTATTGGCTGCAGCAATCCAGGAGTTTTCCCTGGCAATCGCTTCATAGATGAGCATACAAGGCAACTCGCCAGATAGGATTCTATATCCTTCATCCTTGACCACCAAAATTGCCTTTTTATAAGGTGCAGGGTCTTTACAAATCCAAAGTGCCCCTCTGGCTTCGCATCATGACTCCTTTGTAAGACCATGGTTCTCTGGCTGACTGGGACATATACTTTACTCCCCTTCCATGCTAAGCCTTGTTTCAGCATCAAGTCTCTCTTATGCTTTTGGAACTACTCATCCCCTCCCAGGGCTTCTCCTAATTGCTGGATCAGTAAGTCTCCTCCTTCTGGTGCCACAGATTCTTAGATGGGATGACAGAGTTAACTGTCTCTTTCCTAGTGCTCTTATATTGAGGCAGGCGTGAGAGGGCATCGACAAGGAAGTCCCCCCCCCAGCAACTAACGTAAGGAGCCTATCAGACATCCTTAGAGGACTGGTTCCTTGGGGCCTTTAGTGCTCCCAGGTTCTTGCGGTCGGTCCAAACTTTGAACGGGATTTTGCTGCCCTCTAAAAATTGTCTCCAGATGAGGAGGGCCCAGCTGACAGCGTAAGCCTCCTTCTCCCAGATGGCCCACCATCTCTTGGTGTCAGTTTCTGAGACATATAGGTGCAAAATTGAAGCTCTCCCCTTCAATTTCTCTGCATTAAAACTGCCCCCACGACCATGTCGCTGGTGTCTGCCTGGATCACAAACGGTTTGTCTGGGTTCTGGTGTCTCAATATTGGCTTATCAGCAAAAAACTCTCTTTAGCTTTTTGAAAGCTGCTTGGCACTCAACAGTCCAGTTCAAGGATTGACTAGGGCTTCATCCCCTTTCCCATTTTCAGCTGGGTTCGTGATGGATAGGGCTATCTGTGCGAATATGGGAATGAATTGCCTATAGAAGTTTGTAAACCCCAGGTTGCCTTCTGGTCTGTGGGGCCACCCATTCTAATATCGTCCTCACCTTTCCCAGGTCCATTTCTACTCCTTCCCTGGAGATATGGTAACCTAAGTAGTCTAGACTGGTCTTGTGCAAGTCACATTTGGATCGCTTCAAGTACAGCTGGGCTTTTAGCAGCTTCTCTAGCACAGCTCTCACTAGCTTTATGTGCTTTTCCATGGTCTCAGTATAAATGAAGATATAATCCAAGTACACCAGTGCCCCTTTATACAGATGTTCACGTAGGATTTCATTTATTAGTTGCATGAACACGGCAGGTGCCCCTTGCAGCCCGAAATTGATAGCACTCCAAGGGGTAGTTGAATGCAGTCTTCCACTCATCCCCTCCCTTTCCCTAATCCACACTCGCTAGTACATTTCCCTCAAATCCAGCTTGGTGAAAATCTTCCCCTTGGACAAATAACCCGACATATCAGTCATTAAGGGAAGGAGGCACATGTTCTCCATGCAAATGGCATTTATCCCCTATAATCCCCACATATTGTCAGGGACCTGTCTTTCTTTCTTTGCCTTTGGTTTTGGTGGCTCTCGCTTTCGTTTGTACCCTGGTGGTTACTTGTGTTGCTAGTTGGTGGGAGGGGATGACTGGCCTGATTATATCTGGCTTAGAGCTGTTATATTAAGGCATTCTAGATTGTGCATCAGCTGGGAAACTTTTCCCCCTGGGTGTTATTTCAGAGTGAAATTGAAGCAATTAAAGTATTGCACCCATCAGACTTGTTTGGGCAATAGCTTTGATTTTAGGGCCTTTAGATGTTTGACCCCCTCCAGGAAGTTTCTCCATGTAAATAACGCCCATCGCACTGCATATGCCTAAACAACACTCAGTGTTGGTGAGTTTTTTTGGACATGTAGGTGCATGGTTGCAGGGGCCCCTCCTGGTTTCCTTGTAGGAAAACTGCCCCCACAGCCACATCACTGGCATCGGCTTGGATGACAGAAGGAGTGTTCGGGTCTGGGTGCTTTAGGATCACTTCTCGGGGAGGGCTTTCACCACTCATGTCCTGATCAGTGCTTGTTCCGAGCCAGGTCGATCTCTATTTCCTCTGCTAGGATGTACCAACCATGGAGAGTGGGAGAGGGGCATCCCTGGAGACACAGGTATTATAGATTTCGTCACTCAGCCATCTGTGAAGTAGCTGTCTTATGGCCAGTCAGTTAATCGGCACACCAGCTCATGAAATTCTTGGGTGTACTCGGTGATCCCCCTCTCTCCTCCCTTGCAGGATGTTTTTGATGCAGCTAGGGCAGTGGTGGCAAACCTATGGCATGGGTGCCAGAGGTGGCACTCGGAGCCCTCTCTGTGGGCACACATGCTGTTGCCCCAGTCTTGCGTCCCCCGCCATCCCCTCCTCTCCAGCAGCCCCCCTGAAGGAGAGTCACCCTTGAGCGTGGGCCACACGGAGCAGCGCAGCCAAGGACATGGCAGCCAGGCAGCATAGACAAGACTTGGCCCTCACACCCCATCATGCAGTTGATGCTGTGGGGCACAGGCAGAAGGTGTGGCTGCCATAGCGCTGCTGGGCTGCCTGGGCAATCTGCGGCGGGCCGTGGTGGCAGTGAATGGTCCTGTGGGTGAGGGGGCGGGGTATTGGAGGGCAGAGCGGGGGCAGGGCAGGAGGGTGGAGTGGGGGCACTCGGTCTCTAAAAGGCTTGCCAGCACTGAGCTAGGGAGTCTTTGAATCGCTTGCGGAGGGCAGCCATGAAGTGATTATTTCTCAGCTCCAGGGTGTTGTCATGCTGAAAGGTCACCACTGGGTAACTGGCCCCTCCAGGGCCATAACACATCTCACCTTGGCTCCTCCAATGGGTATTTCCCGGCCATACTCCAACATGTAGGTCCAGGCCAGGCCAGGAAGAATCCCAGTTGCTGGGGGGTCTCTGTTAAACTTCACATCTGGGGGGGTTGCCTTGTGAGCTCGCTTTCCCCCCCCCAGGGCTGGTCCCATAGGTACACCCTTCCAGGCAGCCACCCCCATTACTGGAGAGGTGGCGATTGCCACCATTGGGCTAGCTGAGATACTGGCCATCGCAATGGGATGGATGTTCCATCTCATCGCCAGCTGCACTGGGGTGGATAGATGTGCCCCATCCAAGACAGGGTTTTGCGCGCTTTGAGGTTCTCTAAAGCCCCCCCCCCCGCATGAAATTTATGGCTTGTTCTATTATCCAGTCTGCCCAGTCGCTCTCTCCACACACCTCATCACTTTCTTCATCCAGCCCTTCCAGCTCAGCTCGCTTTCTACATTGGTGGCTGCCTCTTCCTCCGTGGGGGAATGTCACCCCTTGGAGTTTGTCTTCCCACTTCTCTTTTCCCCTAGGGATCATCTGGTGTTTCAGCAGGTCGTTTTCCCCCAGCCATTCAGACAGATCCAGTCCTCCAAAAGGGGGTCTGGGAGATGCATCTCCACAGGTTTCATTTTCTTCCCGGTCACTCCCTTGAGTTGACATCATACGCACAGTCCCCACAGTAGAGGTGTAATCCTCTCCGGGTTGACTAAAAGTGCAGATTCTGCTTACTGTCAGAACTGCCCCCGTTTGCTCTCTCAAAGTAGGACTCGTGACTCAGAAACTGTTTTCAGCCAAGTCAGGCGGAATCTGGTCTTCCTGCACAAAATACAAAGCTATTCTTTCCAACTCCCAATCCCTCCCCCCGTGACCAGGTCCCCTAGCCAGCCAATGTGATGCTGGTAAGATGTTTTGAGAAGCTCTGAGGTGTGAAACTGGTAATATTCCATTCTCTTCTTCTTGGGCCATATCCGTTATCGGACGTTGGCGATCATGTTGGCAATCCTGTTTTTATCAACAGCTGCACAAAAAAGTGCTGCTGAGGTTTGTCCAAACCAGTCCCTTAGGTTTTGAAGCCATGATGTTCTTCTTCTGCCTGGATCTCGTTTGCCTTCAGTCTTTCCTTGGAGGATTAAATGGAGTATGCCTTATTTTTCTGGGTGTCGCATCACATGTCCGAAATATTCTTTCATTTTTTAATTGTTTTGATGATTTCCCTGGGCTTTCCCAGCTATAATGGGTAGGGGCCCCCCAATCCGCCACCCGGGGGATGCGTTTTGTGGGGGTTCCAGGCTCTCCCTAAGAGATTCCATTCTCAGGGCAAACAATCGAAGAACCTTGTATAAGCCAGTTTGGTGATTGGATCTTCTCCCATTGTCACTTTTCTCTCCCCATTCCCTTCCCATTCACCACCATTTGATACACAGGTGTGGATTGCCTCAAACACCTCCCCCCTCCCTTCCCCTTTGATGGCAGGAGCCCAGCACGGCGCCAGGCCGACAATGGAGATCCTGACATTAACATTGACAGTAGTTAACACTTGCCTAACACTTGCCACAGCCACCCAAGGGTCACAGTCCAAACTATGGCTGAGAAAGTAGCTCACTACTGATTGGCACAGACTGCAGAAGCTGCTAATTAAATTCAGGAATGAGGTATCTGACGGCCCTTATTGCATCTTATATTTCCTGCTAAGAAATGTTTCCTGCTGAGCTATTTCAGGCTTTCATTCGACATGCTTCTCAAAGCAAAGGATTTGGTCAGCTGTAGTTCTTCTGTTATGAGTAGCCTAGAATTATTTTTTTGCGACAGGATTGATGTTAAAATGCAAAGTCTCAAACTCCTCACCTGATACGATTTTTTTTTTGCTCTTCAACTATGGATAGGTAAAATAATATTTACGATTTGTTCATTTTTCAGGAAATCAGATGAATATCCAAAAGTATCTAACTGTGCCTGACAGGAATGCAGCTTTCCACGCAGAAGACAAACCACGTGTGCCGCTGAATTATGACAACCCCATTTACAAACAGGACCAGCCTTCTCAAGGGCAAACATCTTTTAATACATTTTTAGACAGTGGAACGCTAAATGCTTCCAACTACTGGCTACAGAGAAGTCACGCTGGGCAAGAGACAGCAGCAGCAGATCGTGACACAGCGCACGGGGACTCTCTCCCCCAGATGAGCGAGGACTCACAAGAGCCTCTGCCCCAGTGGCCACTCCCTCGGGGAAAGGATGAGGCTGGTGCTTTGGGCTGGAAGCGGTCCCCTAGCAGGGGTTACGCCACCATCTCACATGGGGCTTCAAGACACAAAGGCTTTCAGGGTGGCGGTCTGATTTCCCAGCAAGCCAAGGTCCAAGGCCCGAGGCGTGTCGACATGCCCCCGGACGAAGACTGGCGGCGACATACCTTTGCTCCACAGCCTGCCCCAAGAAGCGTCTTCGTCCACTCGGGAAATGCCCTGTAAAACCCTGGCCCGTGTAGCGGTTCCTTCCATGCACAGCCATGACTGGTGAGAGGGCACCCTTCCGTTGGGGGCTGTCCCTTTCGAAAGAGGCCCTTGTCTGAACTGAAGATACTGAGATGCAGTTAAATAAGATAGCGAGATTCTTTTCCCCCCCCCAGCCAGTCGTTGCCAGCTTTGTCTTTAAAATAGTTAATGCGATTGCTGAAAACTGACTGCACTTTATATTTCTTTGTACGTACTGCCGTTTATAAAGAACTTTTTCAGCAATTCCATTCCTAACCTTTTGCTATAAGAAACGGTTTTAAGGCTCACTTGCGGTAGAAGAGCGGGCGAGGTTTGCATTTTGGACTAAAATCCTCTGATGTTTTCTGTAGGCTGTCTTTGGTGAATTTTATGTATCATGTTATGTAGCACTAGAAAGCCTATGTGCCAACTTTCAATTCAGTGTTATGTTCTTCTGCTCCATTACATGCTGGGTGGGTGGGGGGAGATTTCAGATCTTTCTACAGAATTGGCAGTGTTCATAATTTAGTAAGATATAGGCACAGATAGGGGCTAGGGAGGGGAGCGATAAGAAGATACGGCACCAGCCCATTTCTCATCTTTTTTCAAAGTAGACTAACAGGGTTTGAAGTAGCACGTTTAATAAGCACAGAATCACTGTTAACTATTTTAGGCTCTGACATACTTGCCTTTGTAAGTTTTCTCAAAGAAATAAAATGAAATAGTTATGTTTATTGAATGATGATTACTTACCTATCTTCCGAAAGGTATTTCCCAATTTGGAATAGCTCTTTTACTGTTTGTTTGTTTTTTCTTTATGGTATTAAAATGTTTTATGGATGGACTTTTATAATAACTCACTTTGTGAATCTAGTTAAAATAAGGTGATTTGTATGTTTTATAAGATGTATGATTTACCACAGAACCGTTGTGAATGATGCAGACAAAATACACCACATTTAAAGGCCCTGTTAAGAAGTTAAGTGTCCTCATCCTGATTTTCATTCTGTTTTAAGGCTTTGTAAATCAGGAGATTTAGTTACAATTATTTCATCAAATGAGTGGTGACATTATGTCCATGTTCTTGGATTTAGATAGGAATCATGACATTATGTGTGACATTTTTTTTAATAAAAACTCATACATTTTTCCTTATATTAACATTGCAGAAATTCAGGATGGATATTTTGTAAATGCCAAATGAGAAAACTTTTGATAGACTATTTTAAGAAATTAGAGTAATATGAATTATATTACAATATAGTAAGCTCAGTAACAGGGAAAGATTGAAGGTAAACGAGGTCCAGGCAGAAGAAGAACATCATGGCTTCAAAATCTAAGGTTTGGACAAAACTCAGCAGCACTTTTTCATGCGGCTGCTGATAAAAACAGGATCGCCAACATGATCGCCAACGTCCGATAACAGATGTGGAAGAAGAGGAGGAGGAGAAGGGGAAGGAGGAGAAGAAGAGAAGAAGGGGAAGAAGAAGGGAAGAGGAAGAAGAAGAAAAGGAGAAGGGGAGAAGGGGAAGAAGCAGCAGCAGCAGCTCAGTAAATTTGTGAATTCTTGGCCCTTGCATTGCAAGTTACTCCAAGACTTAGATAGCCAACTTCTGTCACCTTAGCCAGTAGTTGCTACCTTTTCACACTACAAATTGCCCCCCCCCTTATGTATTTCTCATCTTTAGAAAATTAAGCAGTCCATAAAGCCATGAAGAGTTGGCAGTGGCTTACAGTCTTAGCCAGGTTGGTCTTCCAACAGATATGGGTGATGATGTTTCAGCTATTTATCTCCACATAAATGGAACAAGAATGAATATTGTGGACTTAATGCATCCTGACAGCTACTCCACTGCATGGGTTCAGACAAAATATAGCACAAGTAGTTCTGGCCAGAACACATTTGTTTTCTGATCCTTAAAATACAAGGTAGCAAACTATGACAACTTACCTCTTTAGCCTCCTGCAAGTATCCTTTCATATTCTCAGACCACCTATCCTTTCTTTCCTCAGAGCATTTCTTCTGTAAGGGCCCTTTTTAAGTTACGAAGAGCCTGGTTCCATCGCTCAATTAATCTGGAATTCCAAAGTAGTTAAAATAACTTTTGTTTTTCACCTCTAGCACTCTGGATGCTCTTTTTATCAACTAGCTTGCAATTTGGGGAAAGGGGGGGGGAATTGTCCTTGCTTACCCCAACTGAACATATAAATACGGTATAATTGTTAAGTGGTGTCAGGAAAGCCGACAGCTCAGAATGAGCTGCGATTACTAAAGGGTGCAAGGATGGCAGAATGTTCTATTAAGCCTATATGCTGAAAATACAAAGAATTAGTATACTGTGCCAGCTGCTCAGTGGAAAAAGTCAAAAAGCTAACCAGCAATAAACACAAAGCTACTCAACTCATATTTTTGTGTCGCCTACACCAACAAATGAATTAGATTTTTCATTAGGCAGTGTGAAGATCGGGATGAAGGGGCAAGATTTAGACTGGAGATAGGTAGAAATAAGATCAGGAAATACCTCTTATTTTGAATGAATTGAAATTCAAGCAAACTGTATTTTGGGATGCTTATTTTGGGGGGAAAAACTGGAGAACTGATTTAAGTGCTGAGTACCTGGAACAGTGCTCCTGTTCCTGTCAAGGGCGGGCAGGGGATTATCAAGGAAATTATAGACTAGTCCGATGGAGGCCAATAACCATTTAGAACAAAAGATTCAAAGAGACTGATAAGCATCTAGGACAGAGGTAGGCAACCTTGGCTCTTTTATGACTCGTGGCTGTGCTGGCTCAGGAATTCTGGGAGTTGAAGTCCACGAGTCATAAAAGAGCCAAGGTTGCCTACCCCTGATCTAGGAAATATAATTACTCAAAGCCTGCATGGAACTTGTCAGGCTAGCCTTATCACATTTGCTATCTTTATTAATCAATTTGGGAAATGCTATAAGATTTAGTTTCAGCTTGATAAAATACCCCGCGAGAAGCTCAGTGAAGGTAGCTAAAAAAGGGTGCTGCCAGAGGCCCCTTCAGCGCCAAACGAAGACCAGCTGGGCAGATGAGCACCACCATGATGGGCCTATACCAGGGGTAGGCCACCTTGGCTCTTTTATGACTGGTGGACTTCAACTCCCAGAATTCCTGAGCCAGCATGGCTCAGCTTGGAAACCTCTCAGTGTGGCTGGCTCAGGAATTCTGGGAGTTGAAGTCCACCAGTCATAAAAGAGCCAAGGTTGCCTACCCAGTGTGGCTGGCTCAGGAATTCTGGGAGTTGAAGTCCACCAGTCATAAAAGAGCCAAGGTTGCCTACCCCTGCCTTAGAACTAAGCACAGCACAGGAATTAACCCCTGCCTTAGAACTAAGCACAGCATAGGAATAGCTGTTAATTAGTGTAATGGGCCAATCAGACCAACGAAGAGTATTAATGAAGCACCAAGACATAAGAAAACAGTCAAATGGCTATAGATACAAGCATAGGAGATTACCCTATGCCCAAGATTACTCTCTGTACAGTAAAAGTGCCCCAACTCCCAAAGGGAGATAAAAAACAGAAATTCTTATTAAATAAGTATAAGAATAAAAAAGCAAGTTCTTATTTGTAGAGTCTGAGGTTAATCTAATTAGTGGTAGCCAAAACATTCTACGAACCTCAGTCCAGTATCAAATGAATTGAGCTCAATTTTAGCAACCATATAAACATGCAATTGCAACAAAGCTTCTTTGACACATTTCCTTCCAAATGTTCATAGTCCAGTTTTATTCATTTTTTGTCCACACGGCATAAGCAATTTATCTAACCTCCAGAATGCATTATTCAAAAACTTTCTCAAACGCTCACTTTCATTCACTTTATAAAACCTGAATCTTGTAATAATGTACTTAAATATCATATTGAAATAGAACCGTATTTTTCTTTAAAAACTCTTGGCAATACAACTAGGCAATTATCGGAAGTTGCAAGCTAAAATGCAGTTTTCTACCCTCAATCAAAGCTTGAGAAACTAAAAATCCACTTGGGAATAAGTCATCTTAAGTACATTAAGTATATTCACCACTACAATATTAAATTTAAAAAAAAACAGATGTACAGTACTTTCTTAAAGAGCTCAGTTTTCTTAAAATTGAAAGTATACCACAGTCATTAAAGCAGTGTTTCTCAACCTTGACAATTTTAAGGCATGTGGACTTCAACTCCCAGAATTCCACAGCCAGCAATGCTGGCTGTGGAATTCTGGGAGTTGAAGTCCACATGCCTTAAAATTGTCAAAGTTGAGAAACACTGCATTAAAGAGTCAAGACTTGATTAAAATCTTCAGCCAAATCAGCCAGATTAAAAACTGAGGGGAAAATTCTGTGTAAAACATTGGGTGACTTTGGGTTGGATAAAAGGGTCTCTTATTATTGCAACATCTAAATACTAATATTGATTGTCACCACAGCAGAGGCTTTTAAAGGACACTAAGTTAGCAAACATTACTTTCTAATCACTTCCAGGAATAAACTCATTAACTATTCCTAAGGTATTAGAAACTTTTGGAAAGACAAGTTGGAAAATGTCAGATCAATCTGCCTTCAATCAAAAAAATGAAAGAAAATTTTAATCACAAGCTTAGAATTTAAAGAATCTGAAATAAACAGCAAAAAGCTAAATAAGATTCAATCTCAGAAAATTGACTAAGGGTCCAGATAAAATTGGAACGTTGAAACTTTCACAATAGGATTTAGGAATTAATTATGAAAACAAACTGCTTCTCCTGGGAAATAGACTGTTTTGGTGTTTACAATACATAATAAAGATACACAGTTTCATAATTTCCAAATTTATGAACAATTTCAAAAACTGGAAATACATACATTATCCGAGTGTAGCTCTATACACGCATTATCCTGTCCTTTCTTAGAGTAAACAAACATTATACAAAGCGCACAGGAGTAAAAACAAGTAACAGACTTTGTGACAATAATAGAACAGATACATTTCAGGCAGCAAGTTTATTGTAAAGTACGTGATGTGCTAAATTAAGGCAATTATATGTGCAAAGTAAAAGATCCTGATCAACCAATGCATACTTATCTGTCTAGGATAACGTATATTTTTATAAGCTCTGATAGCTGGTAGCAATAGTTGGCTGTTTGCAGCTCTTGTTTTATTTTTTGAGACTTGCTTCCTACTGACCCACGATGGCCAGGAGCAAGCTTCTGTAATCCCCACTGGTGTCATTCGAAATCATGGTAGCCAAAGTCTTGTGGTACATCTGTGTGAACAGCTGCTTGATCTGTACAAGATCAATCTGTCCCAAAAGAAACAGAATAAAAATATCACATGGAAGAAATTTAAAGCCACACCTTCAGGTTGAAAGAGAGGATGCTCTTAAGTTTTTAACTTTTTTTTCTTTTTAAAAAGTACAGTATGTGTGTATGTGTGCGTGTATCTTTTTGCCTTTTTTTGCTGGAAGTTTTATTTCACCAATAAAAAAGGGTCTTAAAAAAAACCAAATTTCAATAAAAAAATTTAGATCACATCCTTTTGAACAAGAAACGTGACTTCAAAAATGATCATATTGCGTTTATGTTGTTGGAGCAGTATTGAAAGTAATGCTTTATTTAAGTATATAGTTCCATTTCAGATGCAATTACATGGGCTAAACTCAACCTTGAGATTTATCTCGGTCACGTAGGAGCTGTCGGAACCATGACAGGGGCATTATAGTCGTTAATACTTTTATTTTAAAAAATGTCCCTGTTTATATCACTTTATATCCTAAGTCATTGTGAGCAATGTGACTGGCACATTTCCATTACTTGTATTTTCAAGTAGTATTACCTGATGGAATTGAAAAGCTAAGTTGCTACAGGCAATGGCTACTTTCTGAAGCTCCAATGCTCATCACTTATCAATGTTTCAACTGACTTTACTGTCATGAGAAATTTATTTATTAGACTTATTTATTAGACTTATAAGCCGCTCTTCTCCAGGGGACCCAGAGCGGCTTACAACATAGATAATAACAATCGCATTAAAGTCTAATATAAATTAAATTAAAATGATCATAAAGTAAAAACAATACCCCAAATTTTTAATAAAAAAAACATTCATCCAACATTCAGCACCAATCATTCCCAGATCTGCCGACACAAATAAGTTTTTAATTCTTTTCGGAAGGCCAGAAGAGTGGGAGCGGTCCGAATCCCCGGAGGGAGCTGATTCCAGAGGGTAGGGGCCGCAACAGAGAAGGCCCTTCTCCTGGGGCCCGCCAGCCTACATTGACTGGTCGACGGGACCCGGAGAAGACCAACTCTGTGCTCTCTGACCGGTCGTGATGAGGTATGAGGCAAAAGACGGTCCTGCAAGTAACCTGGTCCTAGGCCATGTAGGGCTTTATAGGTAATAACCAACACTTTGAATTGCGAGCGGAGACTAATAGGTAGCCAGTGCAGCTCGCGGAGCGTTGGTGAAATGTGGGCATACCGAGGTAAGCCCACGATTGCTCGCGCGGCTGCATTCTGGACTAATTGAAGTCTCCGAACACTCTTCAAGGGTAGCCCCATGTAGAGAGCATTGCAGTAGTCGATCCTCGAGGTGATAAGGGCATGAGCGACTGTGAGCAAGGCCTCCCTGTCCAGATAAGGTCGCAACTGGTGCACCAGGCGAACCTGGGCAAATGCTCCCCTCGTCACAGCCGCCAAATGTTGGTCTAAGTGCAGCTGTGGATCGAGGAGAACACCCAAGTTACGAACCTTCTCCGAGGGGTTCAAAGTTCCCCCCCCCCCAGAGTAATGGACGGACAGTTGGTCTTGTCCTTGGGAGGGAGAACCCACAGCCACTCCGTCTTGTCGGGATTAAGCTTTAGTCTGTTCTCACCCATCCAGGCCCTCACAGCCTCCAAACACCGGCACATCACTTCTGCTGCTTCGCTGACTTGGCACGGGGTGGAAACGTACAACTGGGTATCATCAGCGTACTGATGGTAACTCACCCCGTGTCTATGGATGATCTCACCCAGCGGCCTCATGTAAATATTAAACAGCAGGGGCGAAAGAACCGACCCCTGCGGCACCCCACAAGGGAGGAGCCTAGAGGTCGATCTTTGATCCCCTACCAACACCGACTGCGACCGGCCAGAAAGGTAGGAGGAGAACCACTGGAGAACAGTGCCTCCCACCCCCAACCCCTCCAGTCGGCGCAGAAATTCATTTATAGAAAATATATAATTGCTCACGACAGTTAATAATAACATTAATAAGAAAATGCAGTCCTCGACTTGCAACAATGCATTTAGTGATTGTTCAAAGAGGCAGCGGCACACACAAAAAAAGTGACTTATGACCCTTTTTTACACTTATGATTCTTGCAGCATCCTCATGGTCATGTGATCACAGTTCAGAGGCTTGGCCACTGATTCAAAGTCAACGGGAAAGCCAAATTCACTTAACTATGTTACTAACTGGACAACTGTAGTGACTCGGTTAACAACTGTGGCAAGAAAGGTCATCATGTGGGGCAAAATTAACTGTCTTGCTTAGCAACAGAAATGTGGGGCTCAATTATGGTTGTAAGTCAAGTCTGGAGTCTGAATGTAAATCACAAGACCCTGGAAAGGCTGCAACATTCCAGCTGATCGGTGCTTCTTCAGGGCTCAACAGAAGCGCCAGGATCAGGGTTCCGCTGAGCCCTGACAGCCCTGCAGCTCCAGCCGTCTCTCGCTCAGGCTGCCACCAGTTCAGCTCATTCCCCTCCCCCACTATCACTTTTCTAGGATGGTCGCGTACCACCTGCCAGGTGCCAATGTACCACAGGTGGTACCCATACCACTGGTTGAAAAGCCCTATCTTAAGTGATTTGTCATGGTCTGATTTTTTTTTTAACATCTCAAAAGCCTGGCATTTTAACAGGAGTGTGTAGACTTTTTATATCCACTGTACAACAGCAAGACACACCATTAATGAATGCTATAGAGAACGTAAAAATTCTTACCTCACTGCGAGTTACAACAATTCTAACCAGCGTAGAATCGTCTGTGCCGGCTCCTTTCATGGCATGATAAAGTCTTTCTGCAAAAAAGGCTGGGCGATTTAGAGCACATTGTACTGCAAAAGAAAGCAATCCCAAGAATATGTCCAGGTTAGCACCGGGAACTAAAAAAAAACCCCACTGTTTTCCAGCAACGAGGCTGAACGTTTTGAACACAAACTTCAGACACAAAACTTAACTTTGGCATTATTACTACAGCCCCTTTTAGGTAGGGAAATGAGTAGAAGCCTTGAGATCACCGAACACTGATAGTGGTAAGGTGGGGAATGTATATATAATTCAGTTCATTGAGACTTGTGATTTCATTTTTAAAGTTGGTGTGCTATATAATTGGGCTTCTGTCAGAATGGAGAAGAGGGAAAAAAGCAAGTCAGACGTAGCGAAACTCCCAATTTTTAGAACTATATCCCTGACATTAAGAAGCCAATTAACATCATGAGGTCCTGGTGGAATGTGAAGAAATATTTCTCCTTTGAATTATTGTCTCACAGAAATCTGTCCTAGATTAATAAACTGTTGGATTGTGATCTTGATAAGGAGAGACAAATATGAAAAAATTCTACATATTCACCAAACAATAGCTTCTTTTTCTTTTATTTACTTTTTCTTGTAATAAGTTATGCCAAGTATTATTATTTTTTTTTAAGAAAAGCAACACTAGAACTACTGTCAAATGAGAACTACTGGAAGAAGTGGGAGTGTCTCCATTCCAGCTCCCAGCCACAGGACCTTTCTTTTAGTGGAACCCCTTATTGAAAAATATCTTCAAAGAGAATTCAGTGCTCATATAAGGCCCTGCCTCAGCTGAATCTCTCAAGAAAGAAGAACTCTTGACACCGGCAGCATTTCAAAAGGAACTTTTGAAGAGAAGGCAGGCAGAATCTGAAGTTCCCACGTGAAATCGTTAGGCTAAAACCCGTTGTTCAAAACTGCTCCCAACTGCCTAGTCCAGGGGTAGGCAACCTTGGCTCTTTTATGACTCGTGGACTTCAACTCCCAGAATTCCTGAGCCAACATGGCTCAGCTTGGAAACTTCTCCCTTTCCCCTCAGCATGGCTGGCTCAGGAATTCTGGGAGTTGAAGTCCACCAGTCATAAAAGAGCCAAGGTTGCCTACCTTTGGCCTAATCCATAGGAGCCAATCCAGAGTTGTGAAGATGTGAGAACTCCAGTCAAAAACTGTGATAAGAAGATGCTCCCAGGTGTCTCTTCCTCGGTGCCTGCCTCAGACATTTCCCTCCTCACTAACATTTCCCAGAAAGGTATATTAAAGTGCAGAAGAACAGAGTAAACAAAGTAAAGCTAAACACATCAGAGGAAAGTTCGAAAGGTTCCCCCCTCCCATCAGGACAGCAGCCTCCCAACAAGGATCTATAGCCAGCCTAAAAGTTTTGTTCCAAGACATTTGTTAAATAAGATAATTAAGCACACTTATTCTTACATTACCTAATTTCTTCTACTCTTAATTCCCTGAGAGAAGATATTATAAACCTTGCTTCCGATCAGTGGCATCTTTCAAAAACTATTGTAATTATTAATTCTTATAGGTCCTTGAAAATTAAATTAGCTATACAATTAGAAAAGAAAAAAAATTGGGGAAAATAACTTACAGATAGCCTTCAAGCCACGCTCTACATTTCCTGAAAATTCCCGGCCAATGGTGCTTAATAAATCGCGGTTAGCTATCTGCAAATAAACGTCAGGAAAACGGAAAAAACCTGTAAAGAATGCTGATGCAGTAAAATCAATTTTTTTCCCTTTTGCGGGCAAGAGTTTACTAGAGGTGCCCCGCCTAATCTTCTCGCCCTTTGGTATACCTGTGAATAAGCTTCCACAGTAGCTTTCAGCTGGGGGAAGCTTCTAGATGCAAGGATCATGTTGAAGCAAGACTCATCCGTTCCCAGCTTTCCTTCTCCCGCTTGGTAAAGTCGCTGTGCATCTTGTTGAGCTTTTTGATAATCTACAGTAGGATTCTCATCCCGATTGCCCTGCAAAGAAAAACGATGTATTGTGACCACTGCACACTAACTTTCACTTTGTCACTCATCACTTAACAATATAAACAATGAAAAACACTGTAATCCAAAAACAAAATAGCCACACTATGTTCTTTGTAAAATGACTCTTAATAAGAATTCGTTAAAAATGAAAATTAGTTATGAATCATTTCTAAACCCCATGTTTCGCTTCCTGCTCTTTGCCGTGCTTTGAAAAAGTCTAGTTAAAACTGTATAGAGAAAAATTACCACTTGGAATGTGGGCTGCCATCCATATATTTTTACAAGGGATTTAACGACTTCTACTTCTGTGTGGCAAGTAATATTTAATGTCCATTTAATTTCTTTAAGATGACCTGTTTCAATGCTTTTAGGTAAGCACAAGCAAGTATAATATAATAATCACATTCAAACTGAGTGACCTTCTACAGCACCACTGAAAAATCAGCACATCTTTCTATCTGCCATGGGAACTCCATAGATACAGAGAATTAGATTAGTTTGATTTTGAAATAATCCAAATGTAAACCAGCAAATAAGAACTTAGAAATCTCCTGCAACCTTCAGAAAAGTAGAGAATTTTGAGGTGGTTAGTGATTGTTTGGTTTTTTTTAAAAAAAAAAAAAAAGTTAATGGAAAGGAAGTTGGCTTCCTTAAGCATTTAATAATTTATAACATGTATACTTGATCAGAGGATTAAGATGACCTTTAATTAAACTATATAACTAAAAAAAACTCTCCCATTTCCCCCCCCTCAAATTACTTGAAATATTTGGGGGTGGAGGGGTGGCAGAATTTATTCAACAATTAACACTTCAGTGATGCAATTCAAAATATATTCAGCAATGCTTTTCTTATAGCATTTCTTTTATATACGTATCAGATTTTCTTTTTATTCTTATGTCTTGGACCATAAAGAAATAAACTGAATTGCTTATGAATGAAACTTGTTAGAATATGACTACCAAATTCACTGATTTATACCTAAGCAATTTCTGCTTTAAAACCAAACTAAAATGCTTTTTTTTTTTTTTACTTTCATCCTTTCTAACAAATGTTTAAACAAATTTAAATTTGGGCTAAACACAGAACTGAATGGTATAGACAGAAACAAACTCCTGGTAATGTGTGATGTGTGTGTTGACCAGAGTTCTGGCTGCATATGAATACTGTCATCCCTTTGTAAGGGGCAGTTATGATAGATGCCTATGGAAGCCATCCCACAGCACTGCTTTTTTTCAATAGGCCTTCTTCTCTACTGCAGGGCTTTTCAACCTTTTCACCCATTGTGCCACTTTTAGGATATGGCAACATCCGAGGACCACCAGTCGCCTAGCAAGGTGTCAAAAACTCGATGACCAAAAAAAAAAAAAAAGGAAAAAAGGGATAAGGTACAGGTAGTCCTCGACTTACAACAATTTGCTTAGTGACTGTTCAAAGTTACAATGGCACTGAAAAAAGTGCCCCACAAGCCACAGCCGAGCAAGACACCTGCCTGCCCGCCCGGCGGTGCTCTTCCTCCTGTCCGAGGTTTTCATTGTTGTGAGCATTTCTGTTGAGGATTGGCAGCGGGGGTGGGGTGGGGGGTGTTTGGTTTTTATTCCCCCCGTCTGCTGGGTGGTTGCAGCAGGTTTTGGTCACTTGATATGACCCTGGGACACTGTGACCGTCATAAATATGAATCAGCTGCCAAGCATCTGAAGGTAAATCACAAGACCCTGGAGAGGCTGCAACACTCCAGCTGATTGGTGCTTCTTCAGGGCTCAGCAGAAGCACCAGGATCAGCGCCGAGCTCCAGCTGGAGCCTGGCGCTGATCCTGGCGCTTCCGCTGAGCCCTGACAGCCCTGCAGCTCCAGCCATCTCTTGCTCAGGCTTGTGCGGTGCTGCCACCGGTTCAGCTCATTCCTCTCCCCCGCTACCACTTTTCTAGGATGCTCGCGTACCACCTGCCGGGTGCCAATGTACCACAGGTGGTACCCGTACCGCTGGTTGAAAAGCCCTGCTCTATTGCATTTCTGAAAGTCTTGCTCTAACATCTTCTTGAATCAACAACATACCTTCAACTGCTAATACTCTCTACATACGTCACGGTTCTGCCAACTACTATATCTCCATCTCTCCTCACTGCTTCCCAAAGATTTTGTAAGAGTCATCTTGCCTCTTCCAGCCTTTTCCTATGGGAAAATGCAACCTATGGAAAATTGTGAGAACCTCTGCTGCTTACCATCTAAAACAAGAAATGTACCTGGCTGGATATACTGATGACAGGAAGCTACAGATTAGCGGGTGACGGTGGACACCCAAACTTGCAGTATAAGGATAGGCTTCACAAATGGAAATATATTGCGACAGAATGTGGTTGTTAGCTCACCTGACACATAGATACAAGTAATCGTTCAAAGTGACCAGATGTATCAGCCCGAACATCATGCTCGATATCTCTTCCAAATTCACTCTTGTAACATTTGACTATTTCTTGAATCTCCCGATTTGTTCTTGTGCACAGAATTTCAATCAATACGTTTTCTTGGGTACCTGCCCCCTGAAAACAGAAAAACAAAGTTGCTGTATCAGCACCAAAAAGGAGTGCTAGAAAAAAATGATCATGCCTATCTTTTGTAGTACATCAACATCTAGGCTAAGCTGCTTCATATAATAGAATATACCGCAAGCATAAGTCACATTATGCAATTCCCAACTCCCAAATAAATCAGGATCAGTTTCTATCTTTGATCACCTTCTCCTCCTAATTTTCTGTGCGGTCCTGGCTGGTTCCACTTCCTGAGATTACTTAATGGACAACCTTCCTAGCTGTGGAATGACCACATACGTTTGAAAAGGGTGGAATACGTCAAGAGTCTGAATGGCTTCTCTAAATTAGTGGCTCTTCTTTTAAACAGTAAATTCCTCAATTTTAACATTTTGGATTATCTTCACTTTTCTTCAGCAATCTTACTGCTGTCCACCTCAGTCTGATTTCTTTTTTTTTTCTTTTTTTTCGTAATATTTTATGAATTTTCTAATTTTACATTTAAGTATTTAAAAAGCAACGTGGTGGCTGGGTTAATCGATAATTCAATAACTTGTAAACCTTTAGTACAAATCTCAAGCTACCACATCAAATAATTCCTCTCTTTTTCCCTTAATATCTACTGTCACATATTTAAACTAATACAGTTCTTATTATATCAATTAAATGAAGATAGCATTGTTACATTTATCAATAAATCTTTAGCTTATACATATCCTAGTTACTTTAACATTCAGTCTTTACAGACAATCAATGTCCTGTAATTAGTTTTTCCCAATTTTTAGTTTCCCATCAATATTTAAATTTAACATTTGATATTTATACTTTCCAAGTTTTAGGTAACCAAAATTTCCTTTATCACGATTCATAACAAAGTCTAATATTTAAAATACACATCTTATCTATTTGAATATATTCTGTTTCCCACCATCTTACATCATCTAGTTCAGCGGTTCTCAATCTTTTTCAGGCCGTGACCCCGACCTGCGCCGCGTATGCGCGGCGCGACCCCGACCTGCATCGCGCATGAGCGGCGGCCCGCATTCTGCATGCGCGACGACCCGCATCGTGCACGCGCGGTGCTACCCCGTGCATGCACGGTGCTGCCCCCTGCGCCGGCCAAGGGGAAAAGGGGGGGAAAATGGCGGACTGCGTTATTTGGTGACCCCCGTGAAATGGTCGTTCGACCCCAAATGGGGTCGCGACCCACAGGTTGAGAACCGCTGCTCTAGTTAATAATATGATATAACATCCTTATTTTCAACTAGTTTCCAAATGTCTTAAATTTAATGACCAAAATTCCCCCTATTTCAACATCAAACATTTCCTCCCTTTTCCCCTTAATATCTACTGCCTCATATTTAAGCTAACACAGTTCTTATTATGTCAACTAAGTAAAAACATATTTATTACATGTATCAAGAAATTTTTAGATTATACGTATCTTAATTACTTTTACTTTCAATCTTTACAGACAATCAATATCAACCACCTCTGTCTGGTTTCTTTTTGTGCCTTCTCGTTCATCTTTCCACTTACTGCCCCATCTCCCTGATGCTTTTCTTCACTGCCTTTATTAATGTCTCTTTCTTCTCTCTCATACAAATAGGTTGCCCTTAGGGCTCATACTGAGCCTTAAGGAAGCTGCCCTATGTGCCTTTTCCACTACTGAGGCCTCCATTTAAAACAGAGCAGGGCAGGGCTTTTCAACCAGTGGTACGGGTACCACCTGTGGTACATTGGCACCTGGCAGGTGGTACGCGACCATCCTAGAAAAGTGGTAGCGGGGGAGGGGAATGAGCTGAACCGGTGGCAGCACCGCACAAGCCTGAGCGAGAGACGGCTGGAGCTGCAGGGCTGTCAGGTCTCAGCGGAAGCGCCAGGATCAGCGCCAGGTTCCAGCTGGAGCTCGGCACTGATCCTGGCGCTTCTGTTGAGCCCTGAAGAAGTACCAATCAGCTGGAATGTTGCAGCATCGCCAGGGTCCTGTGATTGACATTCAGATGCTTGGCAACTGATTCATATTTATGATGGTCACAGTGAGCCAGGGTCATGTGAAGTGACCAAAACCTGCTGCAACCACCCAGCAGATGGGGGGGAATAAAAACCAAACATACCCCACCCCCACTGCCAATTCTCAACAGAAATGCTCACAACAATAAAAACCTCGGACAAGAGGAAGAGGCGCGGCTGGGCGGGCGGGCAGGCAGATGTCTTGCTCAGCTGTGGCTTGGGGGGCACTTTTTTCAGTGCCATTGTAAGTTCGAACAGTCACTAAGCGAACTGTTGTAAGTCGAGGACTTTCTGTACTTTATCACTTTTTTCCTTTTTGGGGGGGGTCATTGAGTTTTTGACACCTTGCTAGGCGACTGGTGGTACTCAGATATTGCCATATCCTAAAAGGGGCACAATGGGTGAAAAGGTTGAAAAGCCCTGGAGTAAGGGACAGAGAACTGTAGAAAACTGCTGGGAACCAGAGCTTCCGAGTTCCTGTCGGCATTTCTGGTGCCTGCTGGGAGTTGCACAAACATGGCCACATAAAAGGTAAATATGATTTGACAGGCATAACATCCAGATCTAGTAAAATCATTCCCAGGACTTAAATAGCAAACTATTTGTTCAGAACAAATACCATTTTGCTTTTCTAGCAATAAAAGAAGAGGAAGCGTAGCACTGGATTAAAATATTCATTCTTGCTCAGAAATTCAAATGAATTAATGTTCTAGAACAGACACATGACATCGCGCAATGTATCGGGCCGGTTCTGCCATTGCCAGCAATGGGGTGGGCGCGGCTTCCGCAGGCCGGCACTTTGACACCCCCGTTCTAGAGTATCTTGTGGATGATATTCTTCCTAAGAAGGAAAGGATAGCATAGAACAGCATATTTTTTTAAATAAACTCATACCTTCATTGCATGCCTTAAACTCCAGGCATCATAATAGGTACATGGCATAAACAACGCGAGGATCAGTTCTTCCATATTCCCACTAAGCTCTGACTTCAGGTCTTTAATTAAATCCTGTCCAGTTATCAAAATAAAGTATCAGAAGAAGTATATTCACAAAACCTTAAACATGTATTTGAACTCAAGGCAAAAATTAGCTATAGTAAGATACATTTCAAAGAAAAAAATTAAGGAAATAGATGACTTATTTTACATTTTATATTGTTTTATGTTATATTTATATTAGGAGAATCCAATTATTTAATAATTTTAAAACAATTACTTTCAGTTTTAAGCGTAAAACTTAAATGCAACGTTTTAATTAGTAAAACACGACTGAATAACAATAATTTAATGAACCCAGTAGCAACATTATTATGAAATGGGCTGCAATGCATAGGCATACTTATCACAAACAATAGAAGTAAATAACTACCGCAATTAAGAAGACATAAATAAATAAAGCGGTGTAAAGTATCAACCCATAACGCAGGCAATTCAGATATTCCCAACTAAACTGTCCATTTTCCACCTGGCTCACCCCAGTCTAGATTTGCATTTTATTTAAAAAGCAGTTCACAGTTTCTGAAAAAATGTCTTGTCCAAAAAGACAACACCTGCTAGATTTCCTTCCTCTGCAGAGGTAGTCCTTGGATTACGATGGCAATTTGGGCCGAAATTTCCATCACTAAGCAATGTGGTCCTAAAGTGCAATATGACGTGACCGCGTTGCACAGCATGACAATCCCAGCATTTCTGGTTACTGTTGTAATTCCAGAAATGTGTGGGTCATTAAGTGGGAAGAAATGGGAACTCCAGGCAAACAGGCTGGCGAATGAGACCTATGGTGAGAGCTACAGGCAGGCAGCGGTGCTCAGGCAGATGCCAAAGTGGGAGAGCAATAACAGCAGGAGCGTTGTGTCACCTCCTGCCAACTTCCCCATTGACTTTGCTTCCAAGGAACAAGCAGGGGATGTCAGAAATCATGATCACATGACTGCAGAGATGCTGCAACAGCTGGAACTCTGAGGACTAGTCATCAATATCCCTCATTCAGTACCATCATAACTTTGAATGGATGCTGGATGGGTGATCACATAACCTGAGGGCTATCTGCATGTGCTGAGCGCAAGTGTCAATGCTGCTAACATTGGATGTTCTTGCTTTGACAACATATGGAGATGCAGCCTTTTTCTTTATTATGCTTTACTCTTAGAATTAGATGATACTGGGGGGAGGGGAGGAATGTGATGGGAGTTAGTTAGACATACAATATTGTAATAAGAGCTGATAAGGCATGGCAGGATAAAAGAACTGGGCGGAAAGCCAGCATTTCAAACTAATTGGAGAATGTGATTTATGACTGTAAATTAGAGGAGGGAATTGTGCTTTGAACTATGTGCTGAGGGGAGGGGAAGTCAGATTTTGGCTTTGACCATGTAAGTGTTGATGCCATGTTATTTAAATAAAGATTCTTTAAGGTAAAAAATGCCTTGAAGTTCTTTGAGGAGGAACATCTGTCGGAACCATGACAGCAAACAGATGTTCACATCCAGTTAGCAAAAAACAATATTCAGTGGCAATTCATTCTTTACTTCCTTGAAACCAGGTGAAGAATGGAGAGTGGATTTACCCATGAAATATAAAATGTTTTTTTTTTAAATCTGTACATAAATATAACTTGATCTTTCCTTGAGGGCTAAGACCTCAAGAAAATCCCTTGAAAAATTGTAGGACGTTCAGAGGAGAGACTATCATTGAACTACTGAGGGTCAACATATTAAACATCATTCCCACAAGGTAAAGTTCAGTAAAAATATGGATCACAACACAAATGGAAGATCAAACCAGATTCCCTTTAGATCTCTCTTGGCTGCCACAAACAGACCAAATGTCCTGCCGTATGGCTGCTCTTCCTTTTGTCAATTACCTCAACTTACGACCACAAATTGAGACCAGAATTTCCATTGCTAAGCGAGGTGGTTAAGTAAGTCACACCCAATGTTACAACCTTTTTTTGCAACGGTCGTCAAATGAATTAATGCAATGATTAAGTGAATTAGGTGATTATTAAGCGAATCCAGCTTCCCTTACTTACTTTGCTTGTCGGAAGCTGGCTGGTGATCTCATGACTCTGGGATACTGTCGCTGTCATAAATATATGCCAGTTGCCAAATTTTAATCATGATGCTACAAGAGACTTACTGGTAAGTGCAAGGACCAGCTATTAAGTCACTTTTTCAGTGCTGGTGTAACTCTGTCATTAAAACAATAGCTGTACGTCAAGGACCAACCATCTTACCTTGCCATACATAGTCTTGAAAGTAGATTTAATTTGTTGCCTCTGATCACTTGAACGTTTGGAAACAACATCAATGATTGCTTGCTCATCCGTACCTTGGAAGCAAAAAAGACGTATTAAGTCAATTTTATATCAGAACCATTCATTCGTCTCACCCCTGAAGGTCACGCTTGGTGTTTCAAAAGCATAGTGCTATCACAAAATAACTGCTAAAACTAGTCAGAAATACCCATTTATCAGGAGATAATCAATCCATCAAATAATATTTATTCGGTCAGTGACCAGGAGACAACTAATGCTTTTGTTGTTGTTGTTAGTTGTGAAGTCGTGTCCGACCCATCGCGACCCCATGGACCACGTTCCTCCAGGCCTTCCTGTCCTCTGCCATCTTCTGGAGTCCATTTAAGCTCACCCCTCCTGCTTCAGTGACTCCATCCAGCCACCTCCTTCTCTGTTGTCCTCTTCTTCTATTGCCCTCCATCTTTCCCAGCATTAGGCTCTTCTCCAGGGAGTCCTTCCTTCTCATTAGGTGGCCAAAGTACTTCAGTTTCAGCTTCAGGATCTGGCCTTCTAAAGAGCAGTTGGGGTTGATCTCCTCTAGGACTGACCGGTTTGATCGCCTTGCAGTCCAGGGGACTCGCTGGAGTCTTCTCCAGCACCACAGTTCAAAGGTGCTTTCTTTCGCGCTCAGCCTTTCTTATAGTCCAACTTTCACAACCATACATTGCAACTGGGAAAACCATGGCCTTGACTTTACGTACTTTTGTTGGCAGGGTGATGTCTCTGCTTTTTAGTATGCTGTCTAGATTTACCATGGCTTTCCTCCCCAGGAGCAAGCGTCTTTTAATTTCTTGAACTAATGCTTACTCCCCTCACAATTGCAGCAAACATCAGCTTCTAGTTGACCTTTGCCTTTTCTCTGAGCAGACGGGTATATTTCTTGGCCAAGCTACTGGACTACAGCTCTCCTCCATATTTTTTTTTAAAAAATAACTAAGGAGCAACCTGTATGTGAATTCCAGCATCCTTCTTTGAAATAAAGATTTTTTTAAAAAAAATTATAAATAAAGATAGGTCTTATTTTTTTTTAAAAAAATAAATCCCATGGGACAGGAAACCAAGAAGGCAGATGCCTAAGAAACTGTCCAGGTGACCAAGATAGGCATTTCAGTCCAAGGTTTTGCAGTGGGTCTCAGTCCACTCTGACAAAATGTCTGTGTATCTGGATTTCCACAAGTGTATCACAAACACCACAGATGTCACAGGATTTCTTAAAATGTGTTTTCAGCAATCCAGACTAAGGGAAAAGGTTCACAAATTTGGAGATGTCAGGGAAAAGTCCGAAGGTCAATGTTCTTTTGCTGAAGTGCATTTTACTCTAGCAAACAGATCTACGGAGATTCTCCATCATCCAGGTCACGGTCATCCCAAAGATACTTTTTTTCAAAAGGCAACTGAACTTTCTTGTTTCTTTTTCCTTGAAAACATTTTGCTTCTCATCCAAGAAACTTTTTCTGACTGAATGGTAGGGAAGGAAAAGAATTTACATTCTTTGCAATCATCTGGTCGTTAGCACTTTAAAGGCCAGTCATTAGGTCAATGAGAGTCATTGAGGCCATTAGAGATTTACTTGTACACTGAGGATGACCTGATTCAGAGTGCAAATGGGTGTGAAACCTTCCTCACTCAACAGAGGGGAAGGGATAAGACACCACCTGTAGAACATAATCCTTTCAGCAGTCCAAAGAAGTTTCCACACCCATTTACACTCTGATTCAGGTGACCCTGAGGGTAGAGCTAAATCTTCAAGTGGCCTTAAGGACTTTCAGAGACCTAGTGACTGACCTTCAACCTGCTAACAATGAGATGACTGCAAAGAGCATAAATCCTTCCATTCCGCACCATTCAGTCAGAACTGAAGAAGCTTCTTGGATGAGAAGTGAAACATTTTCAAAGAAAAAAACCCAAGAAAGTCAGTCACTCGCCTTTTGAAAAGCATCTCTGGGTTTAGCAAACAGGGTTTAACCCAGTTGTTATTTTTATTCACCTGTAGAGGTCATATCTGTTCCCAGCATTTTTGTCCTTCGACACCGTTGCCCAATCTCTTTTTAAACCAGCTGAACCGTTGAGCCATGAAAGTAGAAAATAATATGGCTATCAATTCTGTTGCGCAATAATTGCATATCATTATTTCTAAAAGCAGTAATAAAATATTTAGAGAAAGCGGACGTAAAATCTGTGGCTTTTGTGCTTAAATCTAAATGTAAACACCCCCTACATATTCCAAAATATAAGAGCTCTTACCAAATCCTTTCATAGCCTTGCGCAAAATTTCTGCGTCCCTCCCTGCATCAAAGTTAGGAGCTGGTTGAATTGTTCCTTGCATGCTCTGAGTTAATGCTGCAGGCTGAGAATGGAAACCTGTGTTATTGCAAAACTTTATTCTTATTAAGAATTTGTTCGATTTTAATAATCAAATATTATTACAGTGTGGCAAAGTCAGCGGACCAGTGAAATGCTCTGGTTATAATTTACTTGGATTTCAATAAGGCATTTAATAAAACAGACCACAACCTATTACTTGATAAGACAGACAAATGTGGTTGGAGAGCATCACCACCAGGTGGATTCGTAATAATTGCACTCAAGTCTCAACTCTACAACGAACCTGGCTGCAGCCATTTTACTCGTTTTAGGTTTCCACAAGAAGGGGGGGGCATGCGGAGGATTTTTACTGTCTCGTGGGAACCACTTCCATGAGCAGGACGAGAGAAGTCTAATTGAGTTCTCCGGAATAGGGCAGCATAGAAATCGAATAAATAAATAAATAAATAAATAAATTGGTCCAAACAGGAGCAAGCTGTTCAAATTTCCTCCCTGCCCTAACCCTTGTCAATGCTGTTAACATCGAATGTTCTTGCTTTGACAACATACGGAGAGGCAGCCATTTTCTTAACTTGTGCATTACTCTTACAGTCAAGAATTAGATGATACTGGGGGAGGGAGGAGGAAGAATGTGAATGGGAATTAGTTAGACATAACAAGGGAGAGGCAGCCATTTTCTTAACTTGTGCATTACTCTTACAGTCAAGAATTAGATGATACTGGAGGAGGGAGGAGGAAGAATGTGTATGGGAATTAGTTAGACATAACAAGATCATAGTAGTGTGTGATTCAAGGTTGTTTGAAATAAGAAGCGGTGGGTTGGAGATCTGGAGGGAAAGTCTGCATTTCAAACTAATTGGAGAATGTGATTTATGACCGTCAATTAGAGGAGGGAATTGTGCTTTGATACTATGTGTTCAGGGGAGGGGAATCCAGATTTTGGCTTGGACTATGTACATGCTGATGTGTTGCTACTCGAATAAAGATTCTTTAAGGTAAACAATGCCTCGAAGTTCTTTGAAGAGTTTCATCTGTCGGAACCATGACACCCTAACCCTAACCCTGGAGGGAAGAACTTTCTGGCAAATGCTCTATCTAGAAAGCCCCAATATAAGAGCTGCTGAGAGGAGGTCATTAATTCCATCATTCCTCTGCCCCAGTCAGCCTCTCAGGTAAGCACGAGAGGCCAAATGCAAAAGAGATCCGATGAACCAGTTAGTCAATTAACGCAAAACCTCAGAGAGGAACTAAAAACAGATTCTCGGTTCAACTACAATAGATCTCTACTGATCTATCGAGATGGTCTAGCCTGGAAGGGCTCTAAACTGTACCTTCCAGAATTCAGGCCCTCCAACATAGTCATGATTCAAAGCAAGCTGGTCATTTTGGATTTTGAAAACTTTGCATTTGGTGCGGCGGCAGTTTTGGTGGCCAGGCACGAAAAAGGACATTGGGAGTTAGGTACAAAGCTGTGCTACCTGTGCCATTATGACACAGGCAAGCCTTGGGAGGAAATAGCCATGGACTTTATTGTAGAATTGCCAGAAGGCAGAGGAAGTACAGTGATCTGGACTGTCATTTATCTTTTCTCGAAGAAAGCTCATTTCATCGCTTGTTCTGGACTCCTGTCTACCCAGAAGCTAGCCAGGTTGTTTTTAAAACACATCTATCGACTCCATGGGGCACTGAAATGGATTACATCAGATAGAGGAGTTCAATTTACTGCAAAATTCTGGAGGGAGTTTATAAAACTCATTGGATCTCCCCAGGGGCTTTCACCTGCTTTTCATCTGAGCACGAATGGATCGGCTGAACATACGAACGCAATGACATAATGATGTTATGTTAATTACCAACAAACTAATTGGGCGGACCTCCTACCTTTCGCCGAGGTGGCGTACAACAACACTGTACACAGTAGCACTGGATTTATGCCATTTAAAATAGCTACTGGTCAGGATTTTGTTCCTGTGCCCGAATACCCCCAGGAGCCTTCCGCTTCTCAAACCTTAGATCAGTGGGTGACCTCTTTTCAAGCGGTTTGGGCCAATGTGAAAAAAGCTCTACAAAGACATACAAGGAACAGGCTGATAAAAAGTGATCTCCCTAGAAAGCATTTCATGTGGGGGAGAAGGTTTATCTTTCCACCAAATATCTAAGGTTAAAATTACCGAGTAAGAAATTGGGACCTAATTTCCTTGGTCCTTTTCCCATAGTCAAAATTATAAATCCTGTGACAGTCCAATTGCAACTCCCACGACTATTAGGGAAAGTTCACCCTGTTTTCCACAGCAATTTGTTAAAATCGGTCACGGAATTGTTCTTGCGGCCAGTTCCCAAAAAGACGCCTGGCCCCATTCTGGGTAGAGGGAGACTCATTATGAAATCAAACGTATTCTTGACTCTAGAGCAGGGCTTTTCAACCAGTGGTACGGGTACCACCTGTGGTACATTGGCACCTGGCAGGTGGTACGTGACCATCCTAGAAAAGTGGTAGCGAGGGAGGGGAATGAGCTGAACCGGTGGCAGCACCGCACAAGCCTGAGCGAGAGATGGTTGGAGCTGCAGGGCTGTCAGGGCTCAGCAGAAGCCACAGGATCAGCGCTTCAGGACTGTCAGGGCTCAATGGAAGTGCCAGGATCAGTGCCAGGGTCCAGCTGGAGCTCTGCGCTAATCCTGGTGCTTCTGCTGAGCCCTGAAGAAGCGCAGATCAGCTGGAATGTTGCAGCATCTCCAGGGTCTTGTAATTTACATTCAGATGCTTGGCAACTGATTCATATTTATGACGGTCACAGTGTCCCAGGGTCATGTGAAGTGACCAAAACCTGCTGTAACCACCCAGCAGACGGGGGGAATAAAAAACAAACAACCCCCCACCCCACCCTCGCTGCCAATCCTCAATGGAAATGCTCACAACAACGAAAACCTTGGACAGGAGGAAGAGCACCGCCGGGCGGGCAAGGAGGTGTCTTGCTCAGCTGTGGCTTGGGGGGCACTTTTTTCAGTGCCATTGTAACTTCAAACAGTCTCTAAGCGAACTGTTGTAAGTTGAGGACTACCTGTACTTTATCCCTTTTTTCCTTTGTCATCAAGTTTTTGACACCTTGCTAGGCGACTGGTGGTACTCGGATATTGCCATATCCTAAAAGTGGTACAATGGGTGAAAAGATTGAAAAGCCCTGCTCTAGATTGTATAAGGGTAAATTACAGTGGTTCAGTGGAAGGGCTACCCTTTATTGGAAGCTACCTGGGGAAGAAGTGCAGATGTGAAAGCAGTCAGGTTGGTTAATAAATTTTATGACAAATATCCACATAAACCAAGGGAAGATTCTTAACTTGCATCTTGTTTCATTTGCAGGACCTGCTTTCTTCCTAGGGGGTCCAACTGTCAACCTGGCTGCAGCCATTTTGCTCATTCTTGTCACAAGAACGGGAGGGGTGCGGAGGATTTTTACTAGTTTAAACATTTTATTGTCCCGTGGGAACCAAGGTCATTTCTATCTGTTAGATGGGAGGCATGAGCATTTAGTTAGAAAGCCCACCAATGTTTTTTTATTAGGGAACGTAGCTGATTGCATAGCATTAGGGTGAGAATTTCAACTTTGTAATATTGTTTCTCTTTGAAGGGGATTTCAGACTTGGTTTCACTTTTGACCGTGCCAATACTATGTAACCAATAAACATGTTCTTCGAGGAATCTTCAAGCCTGAGTTCTGATCTGTTTGGTCTTATCTATAGAAACCATGACAGTAGTCCTCACTGAAACTGCATTGGAAGTATGCAATGGGGTACCCCAAGGCTCTACCTTAGGCCCAGTACTCATCAACATCTTCATCAATGATTTAAACAAGGGGATAGAAAAGGAACTAATCAAATTTGCAGATGATAACAAGTTGGCAGGAACAGCCAATACTCCAGAATCAAGATATTGAAGGATCTTAACAGACTTGAACACTGACCCTATCTAATAAAATGACATTCAATGGTGAAAAGAGTAAGTTTTTACATTTAGGCAAGAAAAACCAAATGCACAGGTATAGAATAGATGGTACCTGGCTCAATAGTAGTAACTATGAGACTGCTCTTGGAATCCTAATGGACAATCAGTTAAATATAAGCCAGCAGTGTGCTGTAGCTGCTAAAAAACCCAACATAGCTCTAGACTGCATTAGCAGAGGGATAGAATCAAGATCACATGAAGTATTAGTACCACTTTATAATGGCTTGGTATTATACTTGGAATGTTGCATCCAGTTTTTGTTGCCATGATATAAAAGAGATATTGAGACTCTAGAAAGAGTGCATAGAAGAGTAACAAGAGTGATTAGGGGACTGGAGGTTAAAATATATGAAAAATGGTTGCAAGAATTGGATATGTCTAGTTTAACAAAAAGAAGGACTGGGATGACATGATAGCAATGTTCCAATATTTGAGGGGATGCCACAAAGAATAGGGGTCAACCTATTGTCCAAAGCACCAGAAGGCAAGACAAGAAGCAACGGATGGAATATAATCAAGGAGACAAGCAACCCAGAACTAAGCAGAAATTTCCTGACAAAACGATTAATTGGTGGTTTTCCACTCATCACCCTCCTTAATCTGGATCTGGTAATAAACCTCTCTTAAATCCAGTTTGGCAAGGGGGGGGGAAATATGGGTAGTTCTTGGCATTCCGCCTCCCCACGGCACCCATCTCCTGGGCGACAAGAATTGTATCCTTTACCTCCAACCTGCCAAACTTCTCCTTCAGCTGTTTGAGTGAGGGGCTGTGGACTGCGGACTGAAACCTCCACTCTCCGGAGTGATCCCATCCCATCAATCCCTTTCTTTTCTTGCTATCCATAGATGAAGAACCCTGGGATGGTAGCAATAGAAGCTCCTCTCCAACAGTTACAGGAGTGCTCCTGCACTGAGAGGCAGCCATGGCTTGAGAGAGGTCCACCAGGATCGTAGCTCCTTCCTGTGGTACCAGTTTCCCAGATTGGATTAACCTGGCTTTGGGCCTGCCAGTGATGCCTCCTCGGTGGCTGGAGCACCACTTTACGCTCCGACAGCCAGAATTCCATTGTGGCTAGCAGTGGTTTCACTCTTCTCCATTTCGAATCTTCGCCGAGTCTTTACCGCTCTCCCAAAAGTGAGTGGGTAGGCGGTCGGGGCCCAGCACCCCAAGAAAACAAAGTTTTATGAGACTTGGTTTAATGTCATGGTTCCAACAGAGACGAATAAAGCAGAACTCTGAGGCTTGCATATTCCTCAAAGAACTTGTTTATTAGTTACAAAGTATCGGCACGGTCAAGAGTGAAACCAAGACTGGGTACATAATTTTCCAATACAAAGTTAAATGTTCCACCCATAAAAGCTATGTAAGCAACTACATTCCCCAATATGATTATTTGGCGGGTTTATTATGCAACGCCCAGTCCCTAGTCTTGGCAGCAGCCAATGACCTTGGTTCCCACAGGACAAAAGATTATTTTGATTAGCGAAGCACCTGGGCAGCCCCCCTTGCTCTGTTCTATGTGGCAACCTAGAATGAGAAGGAAAATGGCTGCAGCCATGCTCATTTGTAGGGTTGACACAATCCACAAAACTAGATGTTTCACTGAAACAATTCACACTAATGAATTTTATAGCAGAAAATAACATACCTGCAGGGGTGTTGATGGTGTTTGTCCACCAGGATACCCAGCTTCAAAAGAAAAATATAACTGAGATACAATTCTTATATGTAGTTAATATCTTAGATGCATAACAGATTATGACTAAACATCAGGGCTTATAAAGGAGCTTGTGTGAGAAACCTGTACCTCTCTTTCAGAACCAACTATTCATTTGATATTACAGCCTGGAGCGCTCTAATTTTTTGCCCAAGATGATTTTCAACAGTAACTGATTACACTTGGTTACAAAAACTAGGAATAGAGTTAGTAGTAGAGCTAGTGCACCAATGAACTTGAACAAGAAACAACGGATGGAAACTAACCAAGGAGAGAAGCAACCTGGAACTAAGGAGAAACTTCCTGACAGTGAGAACAATTAACCAGTGGAACCACCTGCCTCCAAAAGTGGTGAATGCTCCAACACTGGAAGTTTTTAAGAAGAGACTGGACAGCCATTTGTCTGAAATGGTAGAGGGTTTCCTGACTGAGCAGGGGGTTGGACTTGATGACCTCTGAGGTCCCTTCTAACTGTTATTCTGATATTCAGTGCTTTTAGCATGACAGAGAAAGACAGTCCTACATACTGTCATGAAGCCAATTTATTATAGCTGAACAAATTTTATTTATATCAAATACATACTACCGCTAAAATCTGTGGTACTTGTAGACACACACATTGCACCACAGCCATATAATCTATAAAACACAAATCAGGAGTCCCAATACCTGTCAACAGTAAAAAAAAGTATGTACATTTTCCCTGATGCATTTGATTTTTTAATATAAAAAACCATTTAAATCAGATTTTAGATTAACTGCTATAGGGTTGTGTTGTTGTTTTTTTAGCTTAAATTATTGTTTCCTTTCTCCTGACAGCGAGAACAATGAACCAGTGGAACGACTTGCCTTCAGAGGTTTTAGATGCCCCATCCCTGGAGGCTTTTAAAAAGAGACTGGACAGCCTTTTGTCCAGAATGGTATAGGGTCTCCTGCTTGTGCAGGGAGCTGGACTAGAAGACCTCTAAGATCCCTTCCAACTCTATTATTCTGTTATTCTGGAATTCCATAGGCTCACATGCTGCATCTTCCTAATTTCTGTACCAATTTTCTTTATTCTCGCGTGAAATATTGCACGGATGCGTTTCCGCTGAGCATTCTTTGTGATCAGCTTCTAAGTCACTTTTAAAGGCTACATTAAGCAGCAACCACACAACCGATTCCAAAATTAAGCAGAAACACCAGTAGACGATGATGGAGCTAATCCTGTGTATAGATGCTGTTTCTTGAATCCATGTCTCTGCATGGGAACATTTGTTAGGCTGCAATGCATTTTACTTCTAAAGAAGCAAAAATATGATCACAGCTTCTTCTTATTTGAATTATACCTGGTATTTGGACTGGACCACCTCCACCGTAAGTTTGGGGTTGAGGCTGTGGACAGCCAAAACCAGAGCCAGAGGGAGGTACTCCGAAACCAGCACCTGGAAGAAAATGCTTATTACTTTGCAGATAAAACTAAGACGCCATGCTATTATAACGAAAATATTTAAAAATACAATTTATGCAAAACAATCCTTACCAGCAAAAGCTGTTTTCTAATTGCTGCTTCTCTTATCCACACTACGCCATACTACCCACATTTTTTATATATGTGAGACAGATTTTTTTTTCTTTTAAAAGTTTTATGTTAAGGTTTATCTTATTTGTAGAGCTTTTTCCTAATATATCTTCCAAATAGTCAGCTTGTGATATAAGACCGGGACTGGTCCAGGGCATCAGATATGCAGAAGCTTTAAAAGTGACCAGGACTTGATCAATACTTGATTAGGAAACAAATAACTGGTATGTATTTAGTGTTTTCCCTCTGTTTTATTCTCCTAACAATCCATTATTGTTATACACCAGGGGTGTCAAACTCAATTTCACTGAGGGCTGCATCAGCATTGCGGTTGCCCTCAGGGGGGCGAGTGGGTGTGACCAGGGTGGGTGTGGCCTACTGGGTGGGCGTGGTTGGTGTGGGTGTGGCCAGCTCTACAGTGTTCGCATCAAGGATGCCTATGGGGGCCTGGGCAGGAGTGGGATAGATCTGAGGGTCTCTGGCAGAAGGGGGTGGGACGAGGGCAAGTGCCAAGACATGGTCCACTGGAGGAGCCTCACTGTTCCTCTCAGGCCATGCGGGGGGGGGGGGTTATGGAGCTAAGACTGAATGTGTTTCAGCATAGATGGCCATCACAAAATTATACATTGGCTCCCGGCCACCCTGGGCCAGGGCCAAGGCAGCAGGGGCCGTTCCCTCACTGTTTCCAGGATGGCTTCGCGGGCCACATGAAACCACTTCGCAGGCTGCATCCGGCCCCCGGGCCTTGTGTTTGACATGTCTGTTATACACTGTGATACAGCAGGATAGCAGTCCTATTACCTGCTTGCTTAGATTTCTTGAAATACCCGACACAAACATTCAGCACTCGAAAACCCACACTGCAAACAGCACTTGGGAACATACCTCCAGGATAAGTTGGCATGCCACCAGGCTGAGGTAGTCCAGGGTATCCACTAGATGCGGGAGGATACCCACCAGGTGCAGTTGGGTAGCCTGCAAACCCTGGGAATTCCCCAGTTGGTGGAGCTACATTATATTCACTGCCTCCCACAGGTGGGAAGCCTCCAGGCACCGCAGGGTAAGAATACTGACTAGCAGGTGGATATTCCTGTCCTGTAGGCTGAATAGAAACAACCAACCAAGTATTAGCATACTGGGAAACAGACTCTATTACTCATTTAATTAAGCAGCATATCTACACATGTTATAGCCAGCATAATAATTACTGAAAATTCTGGGACTTAAGTCTACATGCCTGGGAAGCATCTATCCTGGGGTTGGTTCCCTTACAACAGACATATCAAACTCGCGACGTCGCATGACGTCGTGCGACATGTTGGAGCTTTTTCCCCATTGCCAGCAATGGGGTAGGCGCTGTTTCGTCGTGAGGCATCCAGCCCACAGGCCAGCAGTTTGACACCCCCGCCTTACAATGATAAAGATGCTTTTGGAAATCTTTCTCATGTGCAGTATAGCTCATTATGGCAATTTTATGAGACATTTTGAGGGTGTAATTATTCCTTCATCATCAAGTTAACGTTTTTGTGACAGGATAATCTGTCCCTTCTTCTGAATTCAGAATCTTATGTGGAGAAGGAACTTAGCTCAGCACACATCTCAGCTATATTTTTAGTTACACAAGCCAAGAATAAGTTCTGCTCAATTTTCCTCAGCCCTAATTTTTTATCTATAAAAAAAAATAGGGATGACAAAGACCAGACTTTACTCCCAGGTTACAAGGGGTTTTGCAATTGTAATATTGTGAGGGAAATGCTTAGAAATCCCATTTGAGGGAGCACTAGGGGCCATCCCGATACATTTTTGTATGTACATGTCCAGCCACAGAATCTATTTCATCGTGCCAATTAGTTCCTTACCCAGGCACAACCACATTTGGGGTTTCCTCGTCATGCTGATCTCCCAGTTAAAAAATCCTAAAAAACTATTCTTGTACATGTTCGGCCTCAGTCACGCTTAAGATCCTTTCCTGACAATATACCCTTGAAGAGTGTTCGGAGACTACAATTAGTGCAAAATGCAGCTGCGCGAGCAGTTGTGGGCCTTCCGCGCTGTGCCCATATTTCACCAACTCTCCGCATGCTGCATTGGTTGCCTATTGGTCTCCGAGCGCAATTCAAAGTGTTGGTTATTACCTATAAAGCCCTTCATGGCATGGGACCAGGATATTTACGGGACCGCCTTCTGCCACATACTTCCCTATGACCGGTGAGAGCACACAGGGTCGGCCTCCTCCGGGTCCCGTCAGCGAAACAATGTCGTCTGGCGGGCCCGAGGGGGAGGGCTTTCTCTGTTGTGGCGCCCGCCCTCTGGAACCAACTGCCTCCTGAAGTCCGCGTTTCTCCGACTCCCCCAGCCTTCTGAAAAAATCTTAAAACTCATCTTTGCCGGCAGGCCTGGGGATGACTGTGGTTGACTGTTGAATATGAGTGGGTGTTTTATTGTATTTTTAGATATTTTTTGTTTGGGATTTTTATTGTAATTTGTTGTTTATATACATGTTGTTAGCCGCTCCGAGTCTCCGGAGAGGAGCGGCATACAAGCCCGAACAAATAAATAAATAAATATTTCCCATTCATGTTTCAATTTCTTCTATAAAAGTCTTTTCTCTTTTATTCTACAATATATTACAAGCCTCCCCTCTTGCCTCTTGCCACTGAGATCAACTTGATAGAACTTAGCACAGGGGTCTTTAAACATGGCCCTTTTAGGGTTAGTATTGGTCTAGATGATCTACAAGGTCCCTTCCAACTGTTGTTGTTGTTAACTTTTCTTCTGTGTTTAATGGAAAAAGACTTGGGGGGGGGAAATGGAATTTTGATATTATATATGTTGATGGCAGCAAGATTACTTTGCGCACAAAAATAGAAGGACACTTTGATTCCTACAATGGATGAATGATTGCAAAAGTTGATGGAGTTACCAGAGATGGCCAAATTGACTGCTTTGATCACAGAAAAAAAATACAATAACTTTTGTTTTTATTTGGAAACTGCTTCTGGACTTTGTGCTTGAGGTGGTTAAAAAAATGAAACTCTGATTTTGGGTTTTCCTGATTAGATAGGTTTGTTGTTATAGAAATGGATAGTATATATTATTATGTAAAAGTAAAAAAATTGAGGTTTGATGCTATTTTTATTCTATTATTCTATTATGCTGCTGCTATTATTATTATTGTTATTATTATTATTATTACTATTATTCTACTGTACCAAAGGGAGTCAGAAGTCAGCCCCTTCTGTTTCCCTGTGCCCCACATTTTTTCCTTCCTCTTTCCCTCCCTTATTTCCCTACTGTTTTATTTTGTATTTTATATTATAAATTAATAAATTGTAAAAGAAAAAAAAGAAATGAACAGAAAATCATCGCCATTTATCGTTTTTTTCATAAACAGAATGTATGAGGCTTTATTTTACCAATCTCAAGATAGATTCAGGACCAAATTGTGCCGCCATTAGTTCATTACATAAATTGCTCCATTGTCTTCTTTTTTGAACCTTGGTTTCCCCAGCCCCCAGCATATAATAACCAAATCAATACTTGCAGGATAACCAGGAAAAGATGGGTAGCCTGATGGAGGATATCCTGGGTATGACATTCTGTAAGGTAAGAAAAAAAACACACTTGACACCTTCTGTAGAATTTCATCATTTCAAGCATTGGAGCACAAATGAACTCACAGAAGGGAGAGAAGAGGCATATAAAACTCCTTTTATTCACATCACTTTTTAACTGTATATCTATCTATGTGTGTGATATCCAGTAAAACTTGTTAATAATAATTTTTATTTGTTTTTAAATTTCTTCAAGTGAACGCTTTACTTTTTTAGGAATTCATGAAAAAAGGAAGGAAGAAAGGATAGCCTGAGATTAATTCATTCGATTAGTTATATTTTGGTTATATTATAAATGAATCATAGCAAGCATATGTCTGCCTGACAGCTGGTTGCTTACCAAATGTTCACCGAATACCCAAACAGATAAAAAACATAAAGCCCAGATTTCTAGGCAATGGGAAATAGTTGCAGATACCGAAATTGTAAACAAGGGCTATGCAAAACATTTCAAAGATGCGCTCTGTAATGTAGTTTTTTAAAAAAAACTCTCTTGAAATTATTAATACATATTTGGGTTTCTTGGAAGGCCCACATAACTACGCTAAGGCCATCCCCAGTTGTCTTTGTACACATGTGGAAACAACACCACTTAATTGGCAATCCCAATGAAAGTGCTGTTTGTATATTCACACATATGTACAGACCACTGAGGACAGCCTGCAAAGCAGTCACACAAATGGTTGTTGCAAAACATACGAGTATTTTAAAACTTCTGACAGGGATGCTATGTCCAAGCACAATCCTAAAGATCACTTTAAAAAATGCCAAAGTATACAGCTTTAAGATCAATTTTGTTGGGCTAAGCCTAAGAATGACATACAGTGAGGGGAAAAAAGCATTTGATCCCCTACTGATTTTCTATGTGTGCCCACTGAAAAAGAAATGATCAGCCTATAATTTTAATGGTAGGTTTATTTTAACAGTGAGAGACGGAATAACAACAGAAAAATGCATTTCAAAAAAGTTATAAATTGATTTGCATTTTAATAAGTGAAATGAGTATTTGAACCTTTCGCAAAACATGACTTAGTACTTGGTGGCAAAACCCTTGTTGGCAATCACAGAGGTCAGATGTTTCTTGTAGTTGGCTGCCAGGTTTGCACGCATCTCAGGAGGGATTTTGTCCCAGTCCTCTTTGCACATCCTCTCCAAGTCATTAAGGTTTCAAGGTTGAAGGACGAATCTTCAGCTCCCTCCACAGATTTTCTATGGGATTAAGGTCTGGAGACTGGCTAGGCCACTCCAGGACCTTAATGTGCTTCTACTTCTTGAGAGCCACTCCTTTGTTGCCTTGACCGTGAGTTTTGGGTCACTGCCATGCTGGAATACCCATCCACAACCCATTTTCAATGCCCTGACTGAGGAAAGAAGGTTCTCACCCAAGGTTTGATGGTACATAGCTGTGTCCATCGTCCCTTTGATGCAGTGAAGTTGTCCTGTCCCCTTAGCAGAAAAACACACCTAAAGCATAATGTTTCCACCTCCATGTTTGATGGTGGGGATGGTGTTCTTGGGGTCATAGGCAGCATTTCTCCTCCTCCTCCAAACATGGCAAGTTGAGTTGATGCCAAAGAGCTCAATTTTGGTCTCATCTGATCACAACCCTTTCACTCAGTTCTCCTCTGAATCATTCAGATGTTCATTGGCAAAATTCACTGTAAGAGAGTGCTCCTAATCTCAGCTCATTGCCTTTATAAAAGACACCTGGGAGACAGAAATCTTGCTGATTGATAGGGAATCAAATACTTATTTCATTCATTAAAATGCAAATCGATTTATCACTTTTTTGAAACGCATTTTTCTGGATTTTTTTGTTGTTATTCTGCCTCTCACTGTTAAAATAAACCTACCATTAAAATTATAGACCAATCATTTCTTTCTCAGTGAGCAAATGTACAAAATCAGCAGGGGATCAAATAATTTTCCCCTCACTGTAGAACAGATATGTCAAACACAAGGCCTGGGGGCCGGATGCGGCCCGCAAAGTGGTTTCATGTGGCCCACGAAGCCATCCTGGATACAGTGAAAGAACGGCCCCCGCTGCCTTGGCCCTGGCCCAGGCCAGCCAGAAGCCAATGTACAATTTTGTGGTGGCCATCTTGGCACTTGCCCCGGTGGACCATGCCTTGGCGCTTGCCCCAGTCCCACCCCCTTCTGCCAGAGACCCTCAGATCTGTCCCACTCCTGCCCAGGCCCCCATAGGCACCCTTGACACGAATGATGTAGAACTGGCCACGCTCACCCAGTAGGCTGCACCCACTCTGGCCACACCCACCTGGCTCTCCCAGGACAACTGCAATGCTGATGCGGCCCTCAGTGAAATTGAGTTTGACCCTCCAGCTGTAGAACAATTCATCCAGAGTTCAGTTCTTTATTTGCTTACCCACAATAGACAGAATCCTACCAGACTAAACCTAAAAGATCTGTCCTGAGACAGCCAAGTAGCAGCTATCCTAACTCTCTTCCTCTTCCTCTGTCTTGGACCCTGATGAAGATCTGCAATGTTAACCTTAATGCAGGGGTTCTCAACCTTGGCAACTTTAAGACTTGTGGACTTCAACTCCCAGAATTCCTCCCAGAATTCTGGGAGTTGAAGTCCACAAGTCTTAAAGTTGCCAAGGTTGAGAACCCCTGCATTAATGTCTTTTCAAACTCTGCCTGCAAGCTACCTCCCTGCCCCCCTTCCATTTCTCCATTTCTTATCCTCTGTTCTCCATGCCTTTGTCTGATCAGCACTGTCTCTTTTGGGAGAATCACCCAGAAAGGGGGGGGGGAACTCATGTCTTTCAGCCCTACACAAATGACTCAGCAACCTTTGGAAACAGAGCACACTTATCAGACGCTGCCTCCACTCATTTGAGCCATGGAATTGGGTTTGAATCCAGCCATCCACTAGAAAGCCACCATGCAACCAGAGTGGAACAGATTTTCCCCAAATCCTACCATCCCCCCAGATGCCTGTGAAAACTGCAGAGGAAGGTAGGACTCTTGGAGCCATTGGCCCTCACGCAAAGCCTCAGAAGACAACAGGAAGACTTCGGGGGAGGGCAGAAACTCATTGTAAGGTTTTCTTTCTTGCCTTATTTGTGTTGTAATTAAGCAGTTGAATGGATTTGTTGAGAGATGGCATTTAAGTATTGAACACCTTGGAGTTCTGTCTGGTGGGAGGGAAAATTTGTCCAGGATGCTTGTATTGCCTGTTTTGTAGAAGTAGCTGCATGCACACACACGCAGACTCACACCATTTCAAACCACACTGAGTCTATCCTCTTCACCTACCTTCAGTAAAGCTCTGTAGGCTGGTTCTTGCTCTGTGGCACTAAAGCTTTGCATGCACAACTTCCTGCAAATTTCAAGAGGGGGGGGGAATCAGGCCCCCCTCAGGCAATTTGCAATTCATATGCTCTCACTGAGGAAGTAGCAGGAAAGAGATCTCCAAAACCCAAACCCTGAATATGTTGCCCTGGTGGACTCAGAGTGGGAGTCCTAGGGCTTACTGTGTACAGTTTTCATAGCCTGGTTTGCACACTGGCTAACCTCAATTGGACATCACAAACCCGGATGCACTGAACTAAGAGCTAAGGCAGGAAGCAGCCCTTGAAAACGGGCATCCAGTAATTATGTATTGAGGCAAAACATGGCTGTGAAGAATTTTGGGAGGCATGTGCAGACCTGACCTGATCAAACATCTAATATAATTGGCACAGAATATTGGACACTATAAATTTATTTTCCATCTAACAGAACTTTTGCCCTGACTTTTAGACTTTATGGGTTGAAGGCTCCCCCTTTTTGGAGCCACTTTTTCTGCTGCCTCTATTAGTGTCTTCCCTTCCTGCATTAACAGATTAAAAGCTTGTTTCCCCACATCCTGGAGCCCCCATAGAAGGAATATATGGAGAAGATCTTTTAAAAGGCATAAACTTCTGCCTCCCCCAGCCAGAAAACTCAGCAGAAACCAGCTTTTAGAAATGCAGATGTAATAATCCATTCAGGAAGGTTGGAGCCAGGAAGCTAGAAGCTGATGAGATTAGGACCACAAAGACCCCTAAAATCTACATACCCCACCCAAACTCTAAAAGACGTGATATAATGTCTTTGGGGACATAATCGGATTAACCCACCAATACCAAAAGGGCACACTCAGATAAGTCAAAGTACATGACACAGGAAATACAAAGCCTCAAACAGGAATAGGAAACAACCTCAAAAGCCCAAGAAAGTATAAAAACCCACCACGTCCAACTACATGTGGTCAGTTCCTCAGAGCCAAACTTCTGTCTGGCTTTGCTCTTCGTTAAACTACAACCTTCTTTCTAAAGCAGTCTCCATTGTTTATTCCCAGCTTGGACTGGACCCTGATGAAGATTTTTCTTTCAACAGTCTCTTATCCTGCTCCTGGCTATGCTGCTTCTTATCTCAAGTCCTCTTTCTCTCCTTCTTGGGAAACTGCTACTTCACTCTAATTCAGCGGTTCTCAACCTGTGGGTCGCGACCCCATTTGGGGTTGAACGACCATTTCACGGGGGTCGCCAAACACCGCAGTCCGCCATTTTTTTTGGGGTCAGCCATTTTTTTTTGGTCGGCCATTTTTTTGGGGGGGTCGGCCATTTTTCCCCCTTTGCCATGCGGGCCGTCGCACAGCGCATGCGCGATGTGAGCCCACCATTTTTTTTGGGTCGGCCATTTTTTTTTGGTCGGCCATTTTTTTTTGGTTGGCCATTTTTTTTGCTCTTTGCGATGCGCCCCATCGCGCCGCGCAAGCGCGATGTGCCGTCGCACAAGCGCGATGCGCCCTCTCACGCAAGCACGATGCGCCCTGTCGCACAAGCGCGATGCGCCCCATCACACAAGCACGATGCGCCCCGTCGCGCAAGCGCGATGCGCCCTGTTGCGCAAGCGCGATGCGCCCTGTCGCACAAGCACGATGCGCCCCGTCACGCAAGCGCGATGCGCCCTGTTGCGCAAGCGCGATGCGCCCTGTCGCACAAGCGCAATGCGCCCCGTCGCACCACGCAAGCGCGATGCGGCACGGGCCGGGGTCGAGCCCCGGAAAAGGTTGAGAACCGCTGCTCTAATTCATCACACTAACTTGTTCTCCATTGGCATCATCTCTCACAAATTCAAAAAACTCTCCTCATTAAAAAAAAACTAAGAAAACAATAATTATAGTGTTCTACGGAAAGTATCTAATAAGAACAAGCAATTCTTACATTTGATGCCATGACCTTAAATCCAAAAGTGTTTGCTTATAGGTAAATAGTATTTATTTAATTTAACTTCTTTCCAAAGAATCTCTTTTGCTTATCAAACTTTTTATGGGTTTTCAGTGCAAGGTGAAAAAATATTTAATAATTGAAAAGATAAACACAGATATTTCTGTAAATAATTCTCAGGTCACAAATGTATAGCACTTCAAGACAGAATTTGCTCCTCAGACCTCTGCCCAAAATTCTTTAACTGGAGATGCCCCCAAAAAATAAATCTATATGGGCAGCCATACAGTGAACAGAGAGTATAGAATGAATGAACAAATGAATAAATAAATGCTAGAAGGTTTCTGGCTAGATATTTTGTTGTTGGGGCAAAACCACAAGTTTCTGTGAAATATTTAAATTCTAAAGTAGCCATCGCCAAATCTGGCCCTGTCCAAATGTTTACTTTGTTACACATGTATGCCAAAGTCTGCAAGTGATATCTAAAATTCAAGAAAACTAATTAAGCTTTCAGAAGATATTATTATTAGTAGCAGTAGTGGTAATTTATTTCCTTCCTTTATATACAGTTCATACATAATGTCTATTTTCCTGTAACAGCCTTGTGAAGATTAACTGGCCCAAAGTCATCCAGATGTTTTCATGCTTAAGGGAAAACCAGAACTTACATTTTCTTGCTTTTAATAAAGCACTTTAACCACAACTGGCTGTCAAATTTATCCAGTCATTATTCAAAAGATTTTAATATGGGTTCTAAACAGGCAGAGTCTGCAACAACTGTGATACTGAAGAGCTTCACTCTTTGGAGCATGTATGCAATATCATGACCCAAGGAGAATGGGGGTAGGTATCATGGTACAACTGCTGACATCTACCTGGCTCCCTTGCCCCTGCCCTATGGACATTGCATATCCCCAAATTAAAGAAAAGATTGTACTTATGATTGCTGTATTTGAAACATCACAAGTTATCTATTGTATTTGGAAGTTAGGTTTCTCACCAAACTAAGTAGGACTAACTTTGGTATCCAAGTCACCAAAGATAACCAGAAGATAAATTTAGATTTAGATTTTTATGGCAGGAAAATGAATGTGTGTTTTATTATTAGCATTATTACATCTATTTCATCTGTATTTTCATCAACAGTTCAAATATATCTCCTTAATACATGAAAATAACAAACCAAGGCTTTCATGAATATATAATTACAATTATAACTGTAAACAGTCCAGATTTGCTGACTTGGATAGCATATAATTTAAGAAAGTATGGTTAGTCACATAGCCAGGTTTAGATTAAATCTGTCATTTTTCTTCACCTATCCAATATTAGTATCAATAAATAAATGCATTAATGTATTATTATTATTATTATTAACTCAAAAGAGAATAGATTGGGTATTCCAAACTTTAAGTTGCATTGCAAAGCCACATAGATGAGAAATATTGTAAAAATGGTAGGAACTGCATAATCCAAGTGACGGTTTGCCATGGAACTTTAAAAGAGGATTAAAAGTCTCTCCTTCTGTGCTGATTATACTAAAGAACAATCAATTCTACTTCTAATCCATTTTACGTCAACAATGGAAAACTGACAATGGTGCAACCTCACTTTTCTCCCTCCATTTCAGCACTTTTATTAGGTGCAAACCATCCTCATTGGTAAGTCCACCCAGTATTCCACTGCAGCCTCCTCAAACCTGAAATTACATCTTAGATGAGCCCCACAGTACATCAATCGCCCGAACCCCCTCATGATCGGAGGTGAACACTTCAAAATTAAAGACATTCTGAATTTCCGTAAGCACCGAAGATACCGTATTTACTCGCATGGACTTTCCCCCTTCCGAAACTGAGTGGGTTGACCATGTTAAAGCCGCCAGACTCCTAAAATGCTTCCATAATCAGTGTCCCAGTAACCTTGCTATTTAATTGTTTTCCCCTTGGGTGGTGCTGAAAACTGAACTGAAGAAGCTTCTTGGTTGAACAAGAAGCCAAACATCTTCAAAGGGGGGGGGGGAGTCCTTTTGACAAAATACCTTTGGGAAAACCATAAGAACATAAGAAGAGCCATGCTGAATCAGGCCCAAGCCCATCGAGTCCAGCATTCTGTGTCACACAGTGGCCCACCAATTGTACATCTTGAGCAGAAAGAGAAGGCAAAACCCTCCCTTTCCCTTTGACCCCCAACAAATGGTACTCAAGGGAATCCTGCCTGCCTCAACCAACATAGAGGCGGCACATGGACATCCGTTTAATAACCACCGATACACTCGGCATCTATGAATCTGTCTGACCCTGCCTTGAAGCTATCAAGGCTGACAGTTGTCACGACCCCTTCTGGAAGTGAATTCCATAAACCAACCACCCTCTGGGTGAAGAAATTTTGAAATACTGAAACCATGATCTGGATGATGGAGACTTTCCACAGACATTTGCTGAAAACTGTATTTCCCAGAACAGCTGGAAATCAAATTCCTGAGAGTGAGGAAAATTATCACCCTTAGCTCAAAAACTTCCTGAAGGGAAGAAGGATGGATGTGCAAGGCTTTTCCATGCGCTCACAGATCGACTTTATTTATTTATAAAATTTATTTGCCACAACGTCTCTAGGGAAACAACCTACTCTAAAGAAGGCTGCTGACCTGTCTTAAGAGCAGCTGTGCATTTTAAGGAAGCCGAAACCAAAACCAGCATATTGTCAACGAAAGGATTAATGACTCAACGCATTCTGATTTCTACTAGCTTGCCAGCACCGTAGGTCAAATTTAAGGAGAAAGATTAAAACACCAAAGAGAAGAAGACCGTCTTGTTAAGTGCTTCAATTGAGCATGCTATCATTAATTCGCTCATTATGTAACCAGCCTCTAAGAGAAAAGCGGCAAAACTCCAGAATAGACCTGTCCTAATTAAGCGCTTGAATTGAGCAGGCTATCATTTAATTTGCTCATTATATAACCAGCCGCTAAGAGGAAAAGCGGCAAACTCAAAAAGAGTAGCAAAAAAAAAAAAAAAGGCCTTGAATTTCTTTTCACCTCTTGCAGACTGACTGACTAGCGCACAATTTCAGGCGCTTTTATTCCACATTTTCACTTCAGGAATTGACTATATTCACAATGAGACAAGTCTGCTTAAATCATCCGAAAGGGGCTTCAAATGGAAACAGGGAGCGGAGTGCATTAGCTTGTTTACAGAAGGAGGCACCCGAGCCCCACTAATTGGGGCATTCCCCCCCCATAAAATAGCATTATTATTATTATTATTATTAAACTATTATTAATATAACTATTACTACTATTACTATTAGTAATACTATTACTAATTATAATTATAATTAGTACTACTATTACTATTACTAGTAGTAGTAGTAGTAGTGTACTACTATTATAGAAGCAAAGATCCAGAAAACTAGGGGGCAGGGACACGCCCCGCGAGAGAAACCTGGAAAAGGAGGGAAAACGCCCGTCTCTGCCGCCTCAGACGGAGCCCTTCTTCCCGGCCCGGCCTCCCTCCCTCACGCCCTGCACTCGCCTGGAATGCGGCTCAGAACCTCGGCCTCCCCTCCGACCACCGACGCGCAGTTAGACGAGCAAAATGGAGACGGGCGAGGCGAGCCTGTTCCGCCCTTTCCTGGTCCGAGGGCAGGAACGTTTCCGCCCCGCCTGCCTCCCGCCTTCTCTGGGCAACGCGAAAGGCGAAAGCGGCTCCCGGCCGCTTCGCCTCCGGAAGTACGAACTGCGGCATTCGGCTGCGCATCCCGGCCCGCATCCCTCGCCCCCGGCACGGAGACCGGCGCGGAGAGGCCGGCTGCGCCCCGACGCCTGCCGCCTCTCCTCGGGGACTGCGCCTTGGAGCGCTCCCCTTCCTCGAAGGAGCAACGGCTCTGCCGCCGACCCTGGCTTGGAAAAAAAAAGCATGTGCTGGATCGGGAATCAAGCCTGTGATTTAGGCCCTAAATCGGGAAAGGGGCCCTTGTCTGATCAAACTAATTGCCCGCCCGCCATTTGGCTTGTTATAGTTAGATGAGAACTTAATAAGTTTTGCTTCAGCGTGAATAGATTCTATTAAACCAATTTAAACAGGATTTATCTAAATGTGTTTTTTTTGCAAGGGAGCCAGGGGGAAAATCCACTGAAATAAAAGCACACTTGGCACATAACTATAGATCTGCTCTTCTTGGCAATGCTGTGCCGTCAAGGATCTGAATCAGATGTACAGGTAGTCCTCAGTGTACAGCCAAAGTTAAAAACCTAAAATTTCTGTTACTAAGCGAGAGAGTTGTTTTGCCCCGTTTTACCATCTTTCTTGCAAATAATACGGTAATAATAACAACTAGGAACTGCTTCCATCCTGCAACAATATCTGTAATATCAAACATCCACATCTGCCTATCCCAGGTCCTTGGGAAGGACTCGATAGGTAGACAAAATGCCAAATCCAGTCTGAACATCTGGCTGACTGCAATGATCCATAATAATAAAGTTGGAAGGGACCTTGGAGGTCATCTAGTCCAACCCCCTGCTCAGGCAGGAAACCGTATACCATTTCAGACAAATGGCTGTCCAGTCTTTTCTTAAAAACTTCCAGTGTTGGAGCATTCACCACTTCTGGAGGCAGGTTGTTCCACTGGTTAATTGTTCTAACTGTCAGGAAGTTTCTCCTTAGTTCTAAGTTATTAAGTGAATCATTGCAGTTATTCAATGAATCTTAGTTGCTCCTCTCTGAATTTTTTCCAAACTCTCAACATCTTTTTTGTGATATGGTGACCAAAATTAGAATGAGAACAGATTCAGGTAAATAGTTTGGGTCCACAGGAATTGTATCAAAATAAGTGCAATTTGGCAAAAAAAAAAATGGTGAGAAAACTATAATAAAAAGATTAAGGATAAGTATTTGTGGTGACAGAAAACTAAATAGCCATGATTTTCTTAAAAAACAACAGCCTCAATTTGGCTGTTATCCTAGACACCTTTAAAGTAGCCGAATGACAATCTCTGCTTTAGTTTTTGATATGTACATATGTATACAATCTTAGTGGCATAATCAAATTTGAAGAAATCACGAACTTGTTTTTCTATTTTTCATTTCTTCCTTCACATTTGAAAATAGTAAAAAAAGAAAGGAATAGTCTTTTCTCTGGCTTAATCAGATTAAAACTTCTGCTACATTTGGATTGTATGGGATCCATGATTCAGATGAGAAGGCAATGCCAGTTCCCAACAACATCCATGTTTAAAATGATTAATGATACATGATATCCTCCATGCTGTATAAAAACTAAAATTCAGGCATCTAAAGGTGATGCAGTGCTATTCAAGCAGAAGCCTGTAGTGGCTACAAAAGCACTACAGCAGTGGTGGCAAACCTATGGCACGGGTGCCAGAGGCAGCACTCAGAGCCCTCTCTGTGGGCACGTGCGTTGTTGCCCCGGTCCTAGGCCTTCAGCTGGGTTTTATAAAACCTTTTTGCTTTAGGCCTCCGCCATGTGCAAAAAAAAAAAAAAAGTTCAGTCAATTTCAACTTCTTGCGGGGAAAACAAGTTCTTGCAAAGTTGGAATTGATTGAACTTTTTAGTCCCACCCAGTTTGCTGTTACCACTGCAGCTATGCCCACCCAATTGGCCACGCCCAGCCAATGGGCCACACCCACCTGGCACCCCACGATACATAAGTGAGTTTTGGGTTGCAGTTTGGGCACTTGGTCTCTAAAAGGTTCGCCATCACTGCACTACAGGCTTCTGCTTGAAGATGCAGTAAATAAATAAATATTGGTATTTTTAAGACATCAAGAACCACAGCTCTGATTTCCTCTACTACTTCCTTGGGTGTGTTATACAGTACTCCTTGATATCTTCCCTTTGTTTTCTACACATAATTTATCCTGAATAGAAACTGAGTATTAACAAAGATGTGATTTTTACAACAATAACAAAAAGAAGCTCAGGGCTAGTGCCAATTCAGATATTCTTGGTTGTGTTATTACCTAATCATTAGCCAGCTTCAGCAACAAATGACAACCTTGGTTGAGAAAATAATATATATCACATGTACAGGGATATCTTCATACAGGGATAGCTTTAAGATTGAGAGGCATAGAATTGTGTCTCCTCAGAATCGTCATCCGCTGATTCTGGCGCTTCCGCTGAGACCTGACAGCCCTGCAGCTCCAGCCGTCTCTCGCTCAGGCTTGTGCGGTGCTGCCACCGGTTCAGCTCATTCCCCTCCCCTGCTACCACTTTTCTAGGATGGTCGCGTACCACCTGCCAGGTGCCAATGTACCACAGGTGGTACCCGTACCACTGGTTGAACAGCCTTGATCTAGACCATCTTCCACTTTCTCACTAGATAGCCAAATTCCCAAGCGTCTCCTCCGGAAAGGAAAATCCTTGAAGTAAGGATATCTGCTTTTGCTCAAGAAAAAGGATTAAACTCCCTCTCATGAGTCTCTCCTTCCTTGACACCCATCACTCCATAACAGAACAGTCATTGTTTTCATTTCCTCCAGGTAAAGGAATTTCCCGAGACCCAGGATGCTATTTTCATCTAAGCCAGTGGTTCTCAACCTTTTCCGGGGCTCAACCCCGGCCCGCATCGCGCATGCGCGGCGCAACGGGGCGCATCGCAAAGGGGAAAGAAATGGCCGACCAAAAAAAATGGCGGGCCTGCATCGCGCATGCGCGGCGCGACAGCCCGCATGGCAAAGGGGAAAAAAATGGCCGACCAAAAAAAAAATGGCCGACCCAAAAAAAATGGGCCCGCATCATGCATGCATGACACGACGGCCCGCATCGCAAAGGGGGAAAAAATGGCCGACCAAAAAAAATGGCAGACTGCGGTGTTTGGCGACCCCGTGAAATGGTCGTTCGACCCCAAATGGGGTCGCGACCCACAGGTTGAGAACTGCTGATCTAAGCATACCTACAATTTCTGCTGGCAGGTTGTGGTAGTCATACAAGAATGCATTCATTAGCTTTCACAGCCTTGTTAATTTTCTGCACTCATAGCACAGTTGAAACATTATTTGAGAACAATTCTCCTTCTGCCTTGCACTTCAACAAAATCTTGTTGTTCGTGATTTTTTTTTTATCAACTTTAGTCCCACAAGTCTCTTTCCTAAAAGAAAGTAATCTGTAAGACAGGGAATGCGACAGATATTAACTTTTTTTTCCTGTAGTGCCTATTCCTACACCCATCTAAATCCTAAACATACCATGTACAAATGAAAGAAACTTGGTCATTTACTAACAAGAAAGCAAGGCCATTCGTATATTTTGAATGACATTTTGAAAAGCTTATTATTTTTAATTAAATTATTCTTTCTTTCGCGCTTGAAGCTGATAAATATTTTCAAAAACAAATTCAAATATATTTCCCTAGTAGAAATCAAGGATCCCTACACATTTATAGAATTATGTTAATAATGTACAAGCAAGACAGGAGCTTAGCAATTCCTTGATTATTTTTAATGATGATCACCTTTCTGACTATACTTAGAAGAGGAAAAAAACTGATGAGAAAGATTAATTTAGCAATCACTTCAGAAGATAGAATCCAATTACAAAGTCTAGACTGTGCAAAGAAGTTCCACTGTTTCTTTAGGTTGTCTTGTTAATAGATGGTTAAGATTTCATTATAGGTTTAAGATTTTTTCATTGAGTGCAATCTGCGACTGGGTAAGATTTGCCAAATAGGTTACCATCAGCAGGTCCTAAGGAGGAAAAAAATATATAAGATTCCTTACATTGTGCAACACTGTTCAATGGAAACATTAGAAACAAATCGGTAACTCTGTCCACTCACTCATACCAATAAACAAACATATTTTTAAAACTTCCAATTCTAGTGGCATAAATGATCTAGAGGGAATTGAAGGGGAACTCATCAAATATGCAGATGACACTAAGCTATCAGGAATAGCCTACACCCCCGAAGGCAAAACTCAAGATCCAAAACAATTTTCATAGACTTGAACACTGGGCTCTATCTAACAAAATGAAATTCAACATAAATAAAAGGTTTTATATTTAGGTAAGAAAAACGAACTGTATAGGTCAGTGGTGGCGAACCTATGGCATGGGTGCCAGAGGGAGCACTCAGAGCCCTCTCTGTGGGCAGCGTGCTGTCGCCCCAGTCCTAGGCCTTCAGCTGGGTTCTATAAAACCTTTTCGCTTTAGGCCTCCGCCGCCGTGTGCAAAAAGAAAAAAGGTTCAATCAATCAGTCAATTCAAACTTCTCACGGGAAAAAAGATCTTGCAAAGTTGGAATTGATTGATTGAACTTTTTAATCCCAACCAGTCTGCGGTTACCACCGCAGCCACGCCACCCAATGGGCCACACCCACCAATGGGCCAAACCCACCCGACACCCGACGATGCATAAGTGGGTTTTGGGTTGCAGTTTGGGCACTCGGTCTCTAAAAGGTTCGCCATCTCTGGTATAGGTACAATGTTTTAAATGGCAATGTCATAGCCTTTATTTAACATTTACACTTTCTAAGTTTAGTAAACAAAATGTGTAGAGCAGGCTTTTGAACCTTTGAACCTTTTGCCTGGACGCACTGAGTGAAGAGGAATTGTCTTGGGCTGTATATAAAATATATAGTTAATGTATATAAATAACAAACGTCCTTTATTTTTTTTATTGTTTTACAATCCTGTGGGGCCGCATAGCTAGCTGTCAAGGGCTGCATACAGCCAATGAGTCATGGGTTGGACACCTTGGGGTACAGTATCGGAACCTTAAAATCCTAACACAAGAGAAGAAATATAATGTCACAGATTATCACTGAAACTTTGTGGCAGTATAGAACTTGAAAATATTGCTCAGGCCAGAGATATGGAGAAGGATTTTTGTTGTCAGACGATCAAATTTCCTAAGATGCATGTGATAGTAACAACAGAATGTTTCAGCCGTCTTCACAGATGATGGAAATCTAACTCTTATCCAGAATCAGAGGCCAAATTTCTACTTTCCGGCTGACATTTATCTTTTTTCAACAAAGGGGTCTGCAATCCTAGATGTCATCTTAATTAACTTGGAGGAACTATTGGAAAAAGTGAAAGTGACTGGAACTCTAAGAACAAGTGATATATTAACCTTTCATGATATCAAGGGACAGGGAATAGAGAAAAATCAAGTATATGGAATTTTAGAAAAGCAGGAAGGGACCTTGGAGGTCTTCTAGTCTAGCCCCCTGCTCAAGCAGGAGAACCTATACCATCTCAGACAGGTGAATGTCTAGTCTCTTCTTAAAAAATCTCTAGTGATGGGAGTGCCCATGATTTCTGGGGGTAAGCTGTTCCACTGGTTGATTGTCCTCACTGTCAGGAAGTTTCTTCTTAATTCCAGGTTGCTTCTCTCTTTGGTCAGTTTCCAACCATTGTTTCTCGTCCTTCCCTCTGGTGCTTTGGTGAACAACCTGGCCCCCTCTGCCTTGTGGTAGCCCCTCAGATACTGGAACACTGCTATCATGTCTCCCCTATTTCTTCTTTTCTTTAGACTAGCCAAACCCAAGTCCCACAGTCGTTCTTCGTATGTTTTAGTCTCCAGGCCTTTGATCATCTTAGTTGCTCCTCTCTGAATTTTTTCCAAACTCTCAACAGCTTTTTTGTGATATGGTGACCAAAATTGGCTGCAGTATTCTAGATGTGGTCTTACTAGGGCAGTGTTTCTCAACCTTGACAATTTTAAGGCATGTGGACTTCAACTCCCAGAATTCCACAGCCAGCAACGAGTTGAAGTCCACATGCCTTAAAATTGTCAAGGTTGAGAAACACTGTACTAGGGTTTTATAAAGCGGTAATAATACTTCATGTGATCTTGATTCTATGCCTCTGTTTAGACAACCCAGGATTGTATTAGCTTTTTTGGTTGCTGTTGCACACTGCTGGCTCATAGTCAAGTGATCGTCCACTAGGACTCCAGGATAATTGTTTTCTGTTTCATTGGAGGGCATATAGATTTTCCTCAAAGAAGATATCAACAATTTATATTAACCCAAAGCAACTTCTAAATTGTATAATTTAAGAAATCAGACAAAAGTGTATAGTAATAATTAAAGATTATTCTACCAGAGATGCAATGCAGGCTTGCATATTAACACTTACCACTAATTTGAACAATTTACAAGCTCACCCATCCATACAACTTTTGTACCACTTACAAGTCTATTCTAAGGACTTACATTGATGTTGCTGTTGAGCATAGTCTCAAAGTCCTCTGGCGAAATTTTTGGAACTTGATTAACAAGATCCATCAGGAAGCGACCAACAGTGTTGTCAGCAGTCACTTTCCCAGACTAGACAAAAAGCACAGAGATACTGTTTTTTTTAAATATTTTGATATATTATACATCAACAGAAAAAATGAATACACACACAGTCTTATTTCCCATCAGTGCATATTTTGGCCACAGCACACTTACCAGCACATCTTCTGCATACTGTAGTACTGTGCTCAGGGTATCTTGAATCTGAACAGAAGCTGTCCCCACTTGCTGAAGATCACTTGACAAATTAATCACTCGATTTGGGCTAAAGCAAGTCTTCATGACAAGATCAACTGAGAACAGAGAGTAGACATGAATTGGTTCAACAAAGTGACGGTCACAAACACTACAGTAACAATTCAGATAAGTAAACCACTAACTTTCTACTTATTGTAAAATAATCCACCTTTCAATGGGAAGTCAACTACTATTTAATACTAGGTACTGCAGTCTAAAAAGGACACCGACAAATGAAGGTGATGAGAGGACTGGAAACTGAACCTACTGTATAAAAGAACTGGAAATGCTTAGTCTGGAACAAAGAAAACTTATCCTCACTGATTATCAATGCCAAATATTTTTATCATAGGCATAGAAAAGTACTTTATGGCAATGGACCAGGTTACTTCCGGGACCGTCTTCTGCCTCATGAATCCCAGCGACTGGTCAGGGCACATAGGGTTGGCCTCCTACGAGTCCCGTCTATTAGGCAATGTCATCTGACGGGTCCTAGGGCAAGGGCCTTCTCTGTTGCTGCCCCAGCCCTCTGGAACCAACTTCCCACAGAGGTCCGCACTGCTTCCTCCCTCCTAGCTTTCCAGAAATTATTGAAGACCTATTTATGCCGACAGGCTTGGGGCGTATGAACAGTGCTCTGCCCCCGGGCCTAGGAATGTGCCTCCATCGTTGATGGTGTGTTTGATTGTGATTGCATGTTGTATGCATGTGTTTTAGATTGAATTGAATGTGTTTTTGGATTGGATGGTTGATTATTATTATTAAATTCCTCACATGTAATTGTATTGTTGTTGTAAGCCGCCCTGGGTCCTAGGAGAAGGGCGGCATATAAATTTGAATAAATAAATAAATAAATAATAAATAAATACTGGTAATGGCATGCTTAGACACTTTGCCCTCTGTGGTGTTGATAGGAAGCTTTAACAGTGTCTCCAACCAAGAGTGTTTATGCAAATGCTGAAATTGAGACAGCTGTACATGTAGTTCTTAAATGCCCTATTAACCATTCTCACAGGGCAGAGCTAATCATCAATTATTTAGATGAGGGAATAGAAGGGGAACTCATCAAATTTGCAGATGACACTAAACTTGCAGGAAAAGCCAACATCCCAGAAGACAAGCTCAGGATCCAAAAAGATCTTGACAAACTTGAACAATGGGCCCTGTCCAACAAAATGGAATTTAATGTAGAGAAAAGCAAAGTTTTACATTTAGGCAGGAAAACCAAGGATATAAGTACAGATTAGGCGAGACATGGCTCAAAAACGTTAACTGTTAGAGGGACCTTGGAGTCCTAGTGGAGGATCACTTGACTATGAGCAAGCAATGTGCAGCAGCAGCCAAAAAAGCTAACACAATCCTGGGATGTATAAACAGAGTCATAGAATCAAGATAACGCAAAGTATTACCGGTAGTACCGCTTTATAAGCAAAATCAGCTTGTAGATTTTCTGAAGGAAGAGGAAACAAACAGTGAAGGCTGACTCCACTTTCCTGTCATTCATTGTGTCATCCAGCCAGATAGACCACACCAAGTAAGACAGATTTGATCATTACCTTAGCCATGGTTTGCACTCATGTGACCTGCTAAGCCCAGCATTTGACAAATTGGAAATAATTGAATATATATATATATATATATTTCAGTAGACTAAGTCGATATTTATATATATATATATATATATATATATAAAGGAAAAAGGATATTTCTGTCAGGAACAGTATTTCTTATTTCTTCTCCTCTGGGGTGAAGATGCAGCTTTAGCCCTCTAAGTTTTATTTCAAAGCACTGACCTTTAATTTTACTGCACAGAACCTATAACCAATCGCAGAAAGCAAGTCTTATCACTAGCCCAGTGATGGCAAACCTGTGATATGCTATGTGGTTTTTGGTGACATATCAAACCTCTGGAAGTTGTACAAAAAGGCCTTGCTCTCATGCAGCTTCCGAGGGATCAAATCAGGGAAGCATTCTCATGCAATTTTTCGGGGGCCCCAGAGATCCCAAAAGAGCAGGCCTCTGACATGACGTCCAGAGATTGATGTCAACAGGAAAGTCCAGAGAGGATGTTCGCAAAAGGTCTCTTTTGTCACCCCAGCAGAATCAAAGTAGGCATTTTCTGAATGTTTGACACTCTTGAGTTCAAAAGGTTTGCCATCACTGGTCTAGCCACTCACTAGGTTTCACTTCTTGGCTATGATAATCATCAGGACAAAAGCAAACAGGACTACATCCATCAATAATATAATGCCTACCTCCTATCCGCTCGGTATCATAGTAGGAAGACTTCACAGTGAGAGGGGTGAACATTACCCCCATCGTCTTACCAGGAACTCCCATTGTGGTGCTAAAAGAGAGACAATTTTTCTTAGCACGTATATTCCAAATAAGGCCTGATACAGAAAGAGTGGCTTTCAATTCTTATTCTGAAAAACACACACACAATAGTAACCACATATACGCCCTATATGTACATAACTGCCAGAATAAATTTAAGAATGTCATATAGGAGAAAAAGAATCAAAGAGGCGCTTCTCAAAACTTTGGAATCTCAACTTATTCTATTAATATTATTTTTGCAATTTGATATTCGTCTAAACCAGGGGCAGGCAACCTTGGCTCTTTTATGACTCGTGGACTTCAACTCCCAGAATTCCTGAGCCAGCCATGCTGAGGGGAAAGGGAGAGGTTTCCAAGCTGAGCCATGCTGGCTCAGGAATTCTGGGAGTTGAAGTCATCAAAAAGCCAAGGTTGCCTACCCCTGGTCTAAACTTTTCTGCTGTAATGTTAAATAGTAGTATGGAATAAGATCCATGCTTTTTCTTTTACGTACTATAACATTCCATTTTTTACCTTTGTTTCTTTCAAGCAAAATGCAGATGAATTGTTTATGCAAGTACCTGATATATGCCTTAATGCTCATACGTCCATTTTGTAAACTGGTGTCCACAGTTAGGTGAATTGGGTTGTGAGCTTCCCGACTGTAATATTCATGGATTAAAACAGAGTGTTCTGTGATGTCATGTCCAGTTGCATACCTGCAAAAATAAAATCAGCTTAAGACAGACAATATTTGCACACAGCAAATCCATTAATTCAATACGGATATTTTAAAAGTTGCTATGCTGAAAATACAGACCAATATTTGTCAGTGATGTATCCATGAAGTATATGAGTTATTATCTTGACATTTTAATATGTTATTCAATAAACTACTTTTATCCAATACTATTAGCAAGGTAAATATTACCAATACCTCTTCTCAGAATGGACAAACCTAATGTTAACAAGAATCTGATACAAAGTTACCTGGGATTTTCAGTAATCTTTTGCAAACTAACAAAGGATTTTTTTTATTACTGTTTTTAGTTGTGGATGGGGGTTGCACTGTCCCAGGCAAACCCAGTACATAATCTGCAGGTTCTCCTGGACTGACAGCTCTAGCTCAAAGAGCAGGTGGTATTCCTGCACAATAGCAAGTTGTGTACTTTTTAGCCTCTTTCCTAGATCAACATGCCCTTCTCACAGTCCTTCATGCTCTAGTCATCTCTTGTTGGGACTGCCGTAATGCACACTACATGGGTTGTCCCAAATAGTATTTGGAAGTTTCAGATGGCTCAAACTGCAGCAGCCTATGTTACCTCTTTTGTGGGAACTGTATTGGTTACCAATTTGCTTCTGGGTGCCATTCAAATTTCTGGTTATCACCTTTAAAGCCCTAGATCAGCGGTTCTCAACCTATGGGTCGCGACCCCATTTGGGGTCGAACGACTGTTTTGCGGGGGTCACCGGACACCGCGGTCCGCCATTTTGTTTGTTTTTTGTTTGTTTTTTTCATCGCGCGCGCGCCACGCATGCGTGGTTCGGGCCATCAAGCGCGCGCCGCGCATGCGCAGATCGGCCCGTCGCGGTCCACCATTTTGGGTTTTTTTGTTTTTTTTCGTCGCGCATGCGCAGTTTGGGCCATCGCGCACGCACCACGCATGCGCAGATCAGCCCGTCGCGGTCCGCCATTTTTTTCCCGTCGCGCACACGCCGCACATGCGCGGATCGGCCTGGCGCGCGTGCGCAGGTCGGGGTCGCGTCGTGCATGGGCGGCGCAAGTGGGGTCTCAAACCTGAAAAAGGTTGAGAACCACTGCCCTACTTGGCTTGGGGCCAGATCATCTGAATGGCAATCTCTTTCCCAGTTACATCTCTCTGGCCCACCACGGCGGGAAGTTAAAGTCCCATCTAGTGAGACCCAGGAAAAAAGGCCTTCTCTAGAAGCTCCCTCCCTTTGGAATACCATTCCCCCAAAGATAAGATTGGCCCCCACTTTGATACTTTTCTGGAAGGACCTCAAGACATGGTTCTGTCAGTGGCCTGGGACCCCAGAGTGACATAGAACTGATCAAGTAGTTCTGCCTGTTGTCGCCTATGGAGTTATGGAAGGATGTTAAGGGATTTTTACACTGTGGAGTTTTAATATTGTAAGCTACCATGTGTGAGTTGGGCTGCCATATAAATATATTAAATAAAGGTTATACTGCACATCAGAATGTTTATGTCTGAAGCAGAAAAAAGGAAAGCAGATGGCAGCTAAAATATTTAAAACAATACTTTCAAATTTGCAATGTTACAAACGTAATAGAAAAGAAAAATGCACAAGTTCACGCTATCTGCTGGAGACTATCTTACAGATTCTGAGGCTCTATCATCCCCAAAGATTTTGTGACACTATTTTAGATCAATCGGAATCTAGTGTGATTATACAGTTTTATCCCTGGATATTCCAAGGGTTAAGTTGGGTCTATTACTAACAACAGATAGCATGATCAAAGCTATATGTAACGAAGGTTCAGTGAATATGGAAAACTTATCATCAACTTTAAGGATCATGCAAGCGAACAATACATCCCTAAATGAGAAGGGAAAAAATAACAGAATAAGGTTTATTCTGTTAAAGAGAGTCAAAAGTATTTCCCAAAATTCTATAACAATGGAGGAGTATTGCTATCAAGACCAACAAAGTTGGCATAATTGTTTAAAGAACTGTTATTATTTTATGGCATTCTATTAATTAAAGATAGTCCTGTCTTTCGAGAAGCTGGGCAGACAAATTCTGGTAGAATGAAGACTTACCATCCCAGAATAATTTCACTTGGAGACACTTTCTTGTGCAATTCATACATATTTTTGGCAAATTCCATGTCCACTGCAACCTGAAAGTTAACAAAATTCGAGATTCTGCCATAATGACATTAATTCACTGATAGCTGGAGAACCTTTCCAAGCCTTTTATCTAAACCTGTTAACCTGAGGATAAACCCACCACTCTGAGTATAGAAAGCACATTGTCTTTGACTGATAACATATCTCTGATGCAAAAAAAAAATCACACTTTTAATTTTATCACACAGTACTGTCTGTTTGTCTCCCTGAATTCCTTTACAAAAGATACTTATGTGGCTGCATGAATATAGAATAAAAACATTCAATTTTTTTCACATTGAACAGCATTCAATGGTAAAAAAATTAAAAAGCACCTCCCAATGCCATTATAATATCAATAAACAAGTAGCTGCTATTCATTCCACTTAATTAAATGGGAAAATTGGTTAAGAGTAAACCTAATGCCTGCCATTCACTCCAGACCCCCCATATATTATTTTTTTAACATAAGTACAGTAACTACATCCCTGTAGCCCCGTGTTCAGTGGAAGAAGCAAACTCACAAAATGAATAGCACATAAGATATAACATATATGGAAATCATGATGTGTACAGGTAGTCTTCAGTTTATAGTACAGTCACAATTGGGACCAGAATTTCCATCATAAATGGTTGCAGTCATTAAGTAAACTCAGACCAATTTTACGACCATTTACATCATGGTCATTAAGCAAATCCATAGTCATTAAATTCAAACCCATTCTTCCAAGAATTTTGCCGGAAACTGGCAAAAACAGTCACAAATTGTGATCACATGACTACAGGGCACTGCAATTGATCAGAAATGTGAGCAGTTGCCAAGCGTCCAAATTCTAAGCACATGAATACGGGGATGGTCCAATGATCATAGTTGTGAGGGCTGGCCATAAGTCAGAGGGCTAGATATTTTTCCGCACCATCATAACTTCAAATGGTTGTAAGTTGGGGACTATCTGTACAAAATAAGCCTCTCCTAGCTTGGATATTCAGGGAAGAAAGACCTTCAACTTCATTTGTAATGAAAAGCATTTTTTTTCTTTACTGAAGCCAAGTGGTTACAGCATAGCAAAGCCAAATCTGAGAATTTCTCCCGTAACCCTGGTAATTTTCCCTTCTCCTACACATTTCCCACCACTTGGTCATCTTGGTGATGTTCAATGAGATTCCAATGAGGTGTTTTGGTAACAGTTCCACATTTTGGCACCTTTTTGAATGGGTGTTTCACATTCCATTCCCAGGATTGTGTCTTTGGATCTTTCAACCGTTATCTCTGGATGGCCCTCTGTTTCCTGTCATCCCCTCTCCCTGCCTGCTATATCTCAGATTGTACTATGATGCATGTTGCTCATACATGGTTGAAATATAAAAGATTGGCTACTAAGACAACATTGTGGCTATCACCACATGAAGCATTGCACAGGAAAGAAACGTTAATGGAATCAAAATAGATGCGATCTATTGATATGGAAAGACGATCCTAAGCTAAAAGTGAGGCAACAACTAATAAGTAATGGATTTAATTGTGACTAGTTTAATTATTATAAAATATTTGAAAGATTTAAACTTGATAAAAAGCTTTGTTTTTGCTGGAGACAAACCAGAATTGGAATTGAGTTTATGTTCGGGGGATGACCATTTGATTCCAAAGTCTATAAAATGTTACTTAGGATAAATTTGGAAGGAGACTATGTTAAGAACTGTTAAGGTAAAATGGGTGAAAAACTTTGGTCATAATATAACGCTAGATAATGTGCGAAATAATGATTTACCGGTACTTTGAATTACCGTTTGAAAGAAAACTTTTACAAAATGATGTACTGATGGTATTTGCTTCTGGACAGATTGTCAAGAATATATAAAGTAATTTCTAATAATTGTTGGAAATGTAATCAAATTCCAAGAATATGGAACTCTACTTCTATATGTGGTCATAGCTGCAAGAAGTGTTCATGCCAAGTAATGGAAAGAAAAAAGAATACCTGTAGTTGAAGAATTGATTGTGAAACTGAATTGGTAGAGATGGTGAAACTAACTGCATTGCTTAGAGATAATACTTCAGACAATTTTATAATGAATTGGAACCCTTCTGTGGAATTTCTACGAGTTAAATACAATAACGGACTGTTAAGATTAGCTTATTTTTGGGTGGATACCAGTTAGCAGTTTTGTTTAATACCTAACAGATATTGGGTTGACTTGATTAATAGATGTTAGATTTCTATATTTGAGATATTTTAAGAAACGATGGTACAAAATAGTACTTCGGTATACCAAATATAGTCAGCATGGATGAAAAGGTTCATAATTAGTTGTAGGCCCACTGTCCAAGGGGGGAATAGGCTAGAACTATTTGAGACATATTTTTCAACACTCAGCCAGGGTGGACAATGTAGGTTTAAGGTTGATTTTACATACTGTATGTTGTGTACACGTCTTTATTTTTTCTTTTTCTTCTTTTTGCCTAGTTTGTCATGTTTGTTTTTTATTGTCTCTGTTCATTTGAATTTGAATGTTGAAATAAAAAAATATTCTGTCGAAAGTGTTATCACCACCTAAGCATCTGCATTATAATTTAGGATATCCTCTTCTAGCAATAATACCAAGAAAACTGCTAATTGTGAGAGTTTACCAGTTCGAGAGGGGAGAAAGGCCTGATTTTAACTTTCTGAAATGTGATTCTGCAACTTCAAAGAATTACAGAATCCTTAAACCAATTCTCTTGATTTTGGTACTTTCCTAAAAGTATCTCCTTCCATGGGTTTAAGCTAATGGCAAAGCTAAAATCATGATCAAAATAACACATACTCACCTCATCTTCTGATTCATTATGAGGTACTGAGAAGCAGTTGGTAACCTCTACGGAATGTTTGTCAACTGTGCCTACAAATTTAAAGAAAAAAACATTTTCCTAAGAAAAGTTCTTCCCAAGCAAAGGCCTAGGAACATCCAAGGAAGAACTTGTAACTGAAGACATTAGATCAGCGGTTCTCAACCTGTGGGTCGCAACCCCATTTGGGGTCGAATGACCATTTCACGGGGGTCACCAAACAACGCAGTCCGCCATTTTTTTCCCCTTTTCCCCTCGGCCGGCGCAGGGGGCAGCACCGGGCATGCGCGGGGTAGCACCGCGCATGCGCAATGCTAGCCGTCATGCCGTGCATGCGCGATGCTAGCCGTCGCGCCGTGCATGCGCGATGCGGGCCGTCGCGCTGTGCATGCGCGATGCGGGCCGTCATCCGCACACTGTGCATGTGCAATGCGGGTGGTTGTGCCGCGCATGCGTGGTGTGGGTGGTTGTGCCGCGCATGCGTGGTGTGGGCGGTTGCGCCGCGCAGTGCAGGTCGGGGTCGCGCCACGCATGCGCGGCGCAGGTCAGGGTCACGGCCTGAAAAAGGTTGAGAACCGCTGCATTAGATTTATATCTGCTGATAAGTACAGTACAGCACAACTTGAACCAACTTCCCCCGGAGATCCGTGTCGCCCCCACCCTCTCCGCCTTTCGTAAATTACTTAAAACACACCTCTGCCGGCAGGCCTGGGGTAGTTAACATCTTGCCCCAAGCCAGTATATGTCTGTGTGTATGTTGAATGATTGGGGTTTTTTTTTAAATTAAGGGGTTTTATATACATGTATTTTTATATGTTGATTTCTACTATGTTGTGAGCCGCCCTGAGTTCTCCGGAATAGGGCGGCATAGAAGTCAAATAAATAAATAAATAAATAAACAAACAAACAAACAAACAAATAAATAAATAAACCCCTTCAAGTTCAACCTCTTTACAATACGCAGAAGATAATGGTTTTATAGTGATATTACAACAATCTTGATTTACAAGGTGTGTTAAGCCTACAGGATGAAGTCTGTTTGTTCTAAGCAAGATACAAAAAGAATGCATTTCAGAAACTATATTCTGTAACGGAACTATCTTCTATCAAAGCTCCTTTATTTAATGTACTTAAGAACTTTTAGATGCTGTAGCTAAGAAATGGACATATAAATAAACATGCAACAGAATAAGCATGGTGGCAAATCAAAGAAGTATCTTGGTTTCATTTTGCCACTTCAAATTTAATATCAGGAAACTAATGCATATCAGGGCTAGCTTTAACTCCCATCTACATTGACTGAAAAATGAATGGAACAATGAAATACAGGTCTAGCATCTTATGTAGAAAAAGAAGCAATATAAGGCATCAATTTAACCCAACGCTGACATAGACATATGTTTATATTTTATATTTCATGCTTTGTATTTGTATCTGTTTTTATCAAAATGTAATATGAATGTACCATAGGATAAATAATCCAATGCTGTAACAAAGCCACAAAATATAAAAGCTGCACTTCAAGTAATATTTTTCTTATTATAAAGGCAATCTCCCCACTTTCAGTTTGAGCCTGTAAACACTAAGTTGCCTTTGAACCAAACAATCACGTGAAAAATTCTAACATGCATTAATGCTACAAAAATAGTCTCACGGGATACCACGAGTTCAAGTCCTGCCTTAGACATGAAAGCCAGCTGCATAACTTTGGGCCAGTCACTCTCTCAGCCCAACCCACCTCAAAGGGTGGTTGTTGCTGTGGGGAAAACAGGAGGGGGAATGAGGATTTTATCTTACCGTTTATCTTACAATAATTGGCACAAACTAAACTGTACAGCTTTATTTCAGTGATGCAACGACAGGTGGTTCCCGAAACACCCTCTGAAAACTGCTGCCCAACCTGATGCAGAAAGTGCCAGAAGCAAACATACCTAATAGTCTTCCTCCTCTTATTGTCCCCACAACCCTGTGAGGCGGGTTGTGGTGTGGTTCTTACCCCTTTCACAGAATCCAGGGTTCCACTGAATGCAGTTTGAAGAGAATGACTGGCCCAAAGTCACCCACCCAGCTTTCCTGCCTAAAGCAGGACTAGAACTTGGTTTCCTGGCTTGCCTGATGCCTTAACCACTACGTTAAGATAGTACTAGAGTTGTACTTTTATCTCACTGTATTTTGTTTATTTTTAAATACATAATTTTTTATTTAATTTGAGGAAGTTTTAGAGGAGGAGCTATACCCCTATTGTAGAATGCATGTTTCACAAGCCCCAGTTTGCAAACCTAAACTCTTGTCACCTGTAGTTAAAAGCATTCCAGGTAACACGCGATAGAGGAGAACCCTGTTTATGCCAATAATTTCTAGACTAGAGAGTATAGTATAAGCAACTAGACTAAATTAAGCAATTAGACTAAAATTTAATAGGGTCGTTCATTTGTTAGATAATGTGCTGTATACATAAGGCCCTTACGATATTGTTTAAAAATACTGTGTAAAATGGCAGCCATTAATAACTCAGTTTCTAGTTGCATCATGGCATGGCTTTACTCTTCTTCAATATTCTCTCCCAAGACTTAACAACATTTACATTTAAAACTTGATTGTAATTCAACGTTGGAACTCAAACATTGAATAGAATTGGCTTGTGTGCTGCTGTCCCTTTTTCTACTTGGTTGAACCTTAGCACTAACCTACCGGTATTAATTAGATCAAGGGATCTCTCAAGGCTGTTAAATTCTATTATTGTAACATTTACATTTATTTTTTATTATTAATTTAACACACCAGGATCCAGACTCTCATTCAGTTTCCAAAGCGAGCTCCACACTGCACCTTTTTTTTCCCAATTATAATTTTTATTAGTTTTTTACACAAACATAAGTCATTCAATAGTTGGTAAACAGTGTGGTGTCTGGGTTACATTTATAAAGAGTCCTTAACAATTAATTTCTATAGTCTGTATTTCATATATTAATTTTGTTTACTTTCCTCTTTCCCTAAAATTTCTCCACACTGCACCTCTGCAATTGGCAAGTCCCCTCTGTAGTGCCTGGAATGGATAAAACCCGGGAACAGCCGGTGACCGAACAGGGTCTTCTCCATAGGCCAGGGTAGGCAACCTTGGCTCTTTTATGACTGGTGGACTTCAACTCCCAGAATTCCTGAGCCAGCATGGCATGGCTCAGCTTGGAAACCTCTCCCTTTCCCCTCAGCATGGCTGGCTCAGGAATTCTGGGAGTTGAAGTCCACGAGTCATAAAAGAGCCAAGGTTGCCTGCCCCTGGTTTAGACGAATATCAAATTGCAAAAATAATATTAATAGAATAAGTTGAGATTCCAAAGTTTTGAGAAGCGCCTGCTTTGATTCTTTTTCTCCTATATGACATTCTTAAATTTATTCTGGCAGTTATGTACATATACGTAGGGCGTATATGTGGTTACTATTGTGTGTTTTTCAGAATCAGTACTCTAATAAGAATTGAAAGCCACTCTTTCTGTATCAGGCCTTATTTGGAATATACGTGCTAAGAAAAATTCTCTCTCTTTTAGCACCACAATGGGAGTTCCCTCTCACTGTGAAGTCTTCCTACTATGATACCGAGCGGATAGGAGGTAGGCATTATATGATTGATGGATGTAGTCCTGTTTGCTTTTGTCCTGATGATTATCATAGCCAAGAAGTGAAACCTAGTGAGTGGCTAGACCAGTGATGGCAAACCTTTCTATAGTCTGTATTTCATATATTAATTTTGTTTACTTTCCTCTTTCACTAAAAACAACCTTTTCTCCACACTGCACCTCTGCAATTGGCAAGTCCCCTGTGTAGTGCCTGGAATGGATAAAAGCCGGGAACAGCCGGTGACCGAACAGGGTCTTCTCCATAGGCCAGGGTAGGCAACCTTGGCTCTTTGATGACTCGTGGACTTCAACTCCCAGAATTCCTGAGCCAGCCATGCTGAGGGGAAAGGGAGGTTTCCAAGCTGAGCCATGCTGGCTCAGGAATTCTGGGAGTTGAAGTCGAGTCATAAAAGAGCCAAGTTGGCCTACACCTGTACTAGGCGCACACCCCGAAAATCAGCTGGGGCTTACTTTTGGAGTAGGGTTTACTTTTGGGGAAACATGGTAATCTCAAGCTTAGGTTTTTGGTACCTGACCTTCAGCTTATCTATACCTTTGTCCTTGTCATGTATAAATGTGCTGAACAACAAAGAAAGAGTTATTTCAAGATCTTATTGCAGGCCATCAGAGAGGAATTATTCTGCAATAAATGATTGATGTGATTAAATCAACTCTAAATCCATGCAACAATAGTATGCCCCAGATATTAGTATGTTCTTGCCTGTTGACAACCACATCTAAAACTGGTAATTGTCTAACCCAGGGGTAGGCAACCTTGGCTCTTTTATGACTCGTGGACTTCAACTCCCAGAATTCCTGAGCCAGCCATGCTGAGGGGAAAGGGAGAGGTTTCCAAGCGGAGCCATGCTGGCTCAGGAATTCTGGGAGTTGAAGTCCACGAGTCATAAAAGAGCCAAGGTTGCCTACCCCTGCCATAGGCCGGCCTTCCCACCACCCTTTCTCTACTTCGTGCCAGGATAGTAGCAACTATACGCAGAGCTGCCGGGATTCGGCTCTCAAAACACACCGGAGCGCCAAGAGAGCAGCTAGCGCAGTGTTTCTCAAACCTGGACAATTTTAAGGCATGTGGACTTCAACTCCCAGAATTCCACAGCCAGCATTGCTGGCTGTGGAATTCTGGGAGTTGAAGTCCACATGCCTTAAAATTGTCCAGGTTGAGAAACACTGAGCTAGCGCATCTTCGGGTTGAGCTGCCTCCTCCTCAGCGGAGAGAGCGACGGTCCTTACCGAGCAACGTGCCGATCACGCGGGCCGCGCCCTCATTGCGCCTCTCAAAGCTGTCCACGATAGAGGCCAGCACCACCGGGTGCAGCCGGACTGCGCGGCCGCCGGGAAAAGGCGCCGCCAACGCGGGAGGCGGCGGCGGTGGCGCCGGTGGTGGTGCAGCCGCGGGCTGAGGAGTAAGGGCGGCCGGCGTAGGAGTTATCGACGGTACGGTGGGGGGAGAAGGGGCCGGCGGCGACGGAGACGGGACCGCGACGCTCTCTGAGGCGCCGGGAATCCCGACTGCGGCCGCCATTTTGTGGAGAAAGGAAAGGCGAGCACGCTCGGGCGGCGACTGAGCACAGACGACCCGCCCCCCCAAAAAAGCAACTGATAATAGGCTGCTCCTGCTGCTTTTCTAGGGCCACTTCCTCCAATCAGGGGCGAGTTCCCTGAGAGTTGTTGGGGTTTTTTTAATCGTTTCGTGAAGCGCGCGGGTGGATCTCGCGCGTTTTTTGTTTTTTTTCCCCCCGAGGGCTGTGAAGATGTTTTATTGAAAAAATATTTAGGACATTTTTATTTTAGTCCGTAACTCGCGTTTTGGTCAACGTGGCTGGCGGGAAGAACTGATCCACGAATGTTGTAATGCAGGGGTTCTCAACCTTGGCAACTTTAAGACTTATGGACTTCAACTCCCAGAATTCCTCAGCCAGCTTTGCTGGCTGAGGAATTCTGGGAGTTGAAGTCCACAAGTCTTAAAGTTGCCAAGGTTGAGAACCCCTGTATGTAACGGAGCTGAAGCAAAGAAAGAGATTTACGTTCAAATAAACTTAAGGTGTTGTGTTGATCTCGACCACTGCAACGTTGAAGATGTGTGGACTTCAACTCCCAGAACACCTCGGGACAGAATGTTCCCTGAGGAATTCTGGGAGTTGGAGTTTGCACATCTTTGGTTACTGAAGTTGAGAAACACTGAATTAAACTGCTACACCCAATCTTAAAAGACTATGACAATTTGATACTGTTTGTGTTTCCCCGAAAGTAAGACCCTGTCTTACTTTTGGGCTCCAAAATAAGCACTAGTTTTTACTTTCGGGGAGGGCTTACTTTTTGCTGGTACCAGTACCAGTAGGTTTTATTTTTTATTTTATTCAGATTTGTATGCTGCTCCTCTCTGAAGATTCGGAGCGGCTCACAACATATATATAAAACAATTTATAATGTTTTTACATTATCTAAGAGTTGCTTGGACTCTCAACAGGATAGAAATAAAATACACAAAAAAATAGTGAAGCCAGATTAATAAGGCTTAAATGAAGTTCAAATTGACTACAACTACAAATAATGCTAAAGAGTTCACAAATTTTCTTTTTAAGCTATTTTGGTGAGCAGTTCCTAAGTTCCATCTCTCCATTGAGCAATATTGATAACTCACTCTGATATAATTAGCTGAATCTGGCTCAAATTGCATAAGACAGTGATCAAGGAGTTCTTCATGACGGTCCTGAAGAAACATAGTCATTGCACAATTTTTATTGCTGAATATAGATGAAGGGACAATTTTACGGCCTTGTTTTGGGAAGTAGATCGGTATCATCCTGTCCCGTTCCTCCCAGGTGGCCTTGCGCAAGTGCGTGGGGGGTGGTCCAGGTCCTGTTCATGGGGTGGAGAAGCAATGTAGTGGCAGACCAGGTATAGTACCGGTGTGGCCATGGTGGGCGGCACCGGAAAGGATGCCGAGCCTGGCGCGGGGCGAGTCAGCCCAGATCCAGAGTGCTGACCTGCCAGGGCCCTTCGCCAGTGGCTGCTGGTTGAACTGCATCAACCACGCCTCCCCCTTTGGACTGCTGAGTGCCAGCCTGCACACCTACTCAGTGCTGTAGGCGCCGGGCTAAAGGTGGGCGCTGCAGCTCTCATGCCAGCTGGGCTCTTTTGGCCTCTACCACCTGCTCCCGCTGGATTGCCTTTCGCCTGGCTGGCTGGGCGGGGGGGAGGCAGCAACCTTACCCTGCGCGACTTTGGCAGGTGTCTGGCAGGGGGAGGGAAAACTCCACTCCCCCTCCGCCACTTGCCTTGCCTCCTCACCTCATAGGGGTGGTGGCAGCCAGCCGGGCAGAAGGCAATCTGGCGGGAGTAGCTGGTAGAGGCCAAAAGCACCCAGCCGGCATGAGAGATGCAGCACCTGCCCTTAGCCCAGCACCTGCAGCACCGAGTAGGCGGAGGTGTGGGTAGTGTGGTTCCACCGGCAGCCGCTGGCGAAGGACCCTGGCAGGCCAGCGGCAGGGTGGCACTCTGGATCTGGGCCGACTCACCCTGTTCCAGGCAGGAGCAGCCCAACAGGGCAGCCCAGAGCAGCATGGCCAGAAGGGCAAAGAGCCCTGGAGGCAGAAGCAGCACAGGCAGCCACTTGGCTATCACATGGCACTCGTCATGGCCAAGAAATGTCCCAGCAGCAGTAGGGCCAGCAGGCAGGGCGGGCGGAGGCTGGGGCTCGCCAAGGGTTTGGCTCGTTGCGGCTGCAGGCAGGCAGACAGTGGGACTGAGAAGATGGGGCCAGCGGTAGTCAGTTACACTGGCGGCCACTGGCGAAGGGCCCTGACAGGTCGGCAGCAGGGGGGCACTCTGGCTGTTGCACGGAAGATCTGGGCCGACTTGCCCCGCCCCACGCTAGGGCTTACTTTCAGAGTAGGGCTTATATTAGGCCCACCCACCCCCAAAAATCAGCTGGGGCTTACTTTTGGAGTAGGTTTACTTTGGGGGAACATGGCATATCTTAACAGCCATGCTTCAAGACTATCTTCCCTTACATTTTTTTTTATTTAGAAAATAAATACAGTGGCTGAGTTGTTTACAAAAACATAATACATCATTAATAGACATACCATTAAAAATTAACAGAAAAGACTATAAAATTAAAATGTTTACCATAGTCCAAAAAAGTGAAATGATAACTTCCTGTACCATGTCTTCCTTTGCAAAGCATCCAGCTTGCTATAGCTTGTTACCTGTTTGAAAGATTTGCACTTACCGTAGCTTTGGAAAGTTACCCCTTTCCTGGTTTCCTGGTGGGTGATAATAGAACCAGCAACAGCATTGTTTTTATAGTACTCCTTCCAAATGCCCTGTTTCAAATTTTAAACCTTATATATATGGTTTACGAAATCATTGCAGACTGGAATGTAGAAAGCTCTTTATTCTATTGTCAATTGAGATCTGGTTTGTCTCTTCATTAACTCCAAACAACCTATTGTCATTAACATACTCAATCTCATGCCCCTTCTTGTCAGAGCTCATTTAAATGGATATACATATATGTAACATGTTTAACTCCATGTAACCGATTTCCAACGCAAAGGGGAAGATACTTTTGTCCTACCCAATCAACTTTTCTTTTGCATTTTTTTTGAAGTGTTAATTATAAAACAGAATGAAAGCTGAGGATCTAGGTTCCCTCTTTGAATGAGAGGAATCCTTTTTAATCAAAATGTTTTGAATAAAGCATAATAAAATGATCTTCCTGTCTTCATCTGTTTCACTGGAAAAATATGCATACCAAGGCACAAGTCAGATTTGGCTTTCAGTATGCACAAAAAGCACTGGGCTTTTGCTGCAATACTGCAAAATTACTTTCTTCATTCTGAGCCCTTTGCTCCCCAAGATCAAGGCCTTGAATATTAACTGCCAATGTTCTGATTTTTTTTCATAGAAGCCCCATTTTCTTGTGTGTAGAAGTTTTTATATGAAGTCCCTTCGTTTCTACTCGATACAAGATTTATTTTAAAACCCTTCCAATTAAGCTCACCAGGTTTTGACTAAGCTTATTCTTATTAATTCCTGTATGCCAGCAGTTCATAATTTAATTAACTTAGACCCTTGTGAACTACACAAGAAATGTTACATGTTATAATTTTTCATTTCTGCTAAAGGAATAGATATAGAGGCACTAAGCTAAGGTATTTTTAGGAAAGGAGATATTGTAAGCTGGAGGAATAGAGAGGAACTATATACACTGATTTAAAGCATACTTTTAGAATAGTGCACACTACTGTAGGATATCATATAGCTTATGAATAACATATTCAATTTATATAAGATTTATTCTTTATAAAAACTGCCTAGAGTTAGTATTTTAAAATATAACTATGAACCAAAATGCAGCCATGTTTAACCAAAGCATGAACTTTGTTACACACATAGCTAGATGAAAAGCAGGCACTCTTATAGATAAACAAGGGAAAACATAAATCCTTTACAATTGCAATTATCCAGTTTGGGTAGCAGTTCTGCAGAAACAAAGGTGAGAATTTTAAAAATATATAATGTATAAACAAAAAACATCTGCACAGAAAGTATAGCAAGATATAGTAAATTTGGGCTTGACCAATATGTACAGATGTTTGTTCATTTATTGTTTTGTGCACTAAAGTAAAAGGATTGGAATATTTTCAAACTTGTTAGCTTTAATTCTTCTAATGCAGTTTCAATAAGTGCGTGTTTTAACCATTTTGCTTTTACATTTTTTTCTCCGCTCTTAAATCATTCACCAAATACAAGACCTCCTTGCAAAAATCTGCAAAAGCACACTTTGTTAATTATCAAGTGTCAAGAGTTAGTTTAAATGCGGGCCATAATTTTTGGACCTTTTTTTGGCATAAGCATAATATCTAAAGATAGAAGACTGGACAACAATATAAAATGATATCCCAATTACAAATCATAGTAATCCTTCGAGTTAATTCCCAGCAATAGCTTTTAGGTGAAAGCTTTTAAAACCCAAATTACTTTGGATTACGGTACATATTATAGTATCTTATTATAATAGTATTGCTAATAGTATAATATAAATAGTAATATCGGAGGTGTTGGAAGGATTCAAAGCTTTCTTTGAAAAGGAAGGCAGCGTCACGCTGAAGCGCCATGCCAGGTCCCTAAAGAAATGTATTCTTTCCCTATGCCTATTGTTGAATTTGTAAACCTTCTTTGTGACCTGCCATTCTGTTGGGAGGGGGGAGCTTTTGGGATTGCTTTGCACTGTCCAGTGATGATGCCCTTCCCCCAGAGGATGGATTATCTCACCTTTATCTAAGAGACAAACGAACGAGAGAGAGACCTTGAATGAAGGTGCCAAAGAACCCAGTTACCAAAACACTATGCCGCCTGTGGACTGGCTGGATTTCAAACGAACACTGGGATGCTGGGAGGAGGAGTATTGAATGTTGCTTTTATTCTATTGCTTTCACGAGTATTTCCCCAGACCTTGCCTTGATTCCCTGCTGTGACTAACCCCTAATAAAAGTTATTTTGGGGGAAATGCCTGTTTCAAGAGTTCTGCTTTCTTGGTGGCTTAGCTGAAGTAGGTCCTTACACTCCACCCCTTTTATACCTGCATATAGTATCATGGTGGGATACAAAATAGGTGGAGCTTATTATGTAATAGCTTTTGTCATTTGCCCTTTGGCAGATGACTTTTATAGATTAATACAATTGTTATGCTATAATGCCATCTCAACTCCTTTAGGAACATCTAGTTTACCATTATCCTCAGAGTGGCCAGGAGAGATCAGCCAGTGCAGTTTTTTAGGATAAAGGAATGATCTTGAGATTGCCCACTTACACTCCAGGAAGCTACTCCTTTTAAGTACATTTTAGGAATGGAGATTTTTGAAGTCAACTCATGAGTTGAGTCAAGGGAATTCAACCAAGCTACTATATGGACACAAAGTTCGGCTGAGCCTCATTCCTTAATCACTTTGGATATAATTAATTTGAAGCTAGATATTTTGTAGACAGCAGAATAAGAGAATTCCACTTGGTAAGTTGTAATTATTACTACATTACAAAGGAATATGAAAGGAAAATAGTTTTAAGGACTCAAAAATTTCTGGCAAAAAGCTTAACGAAGAACAGATGTAAGAAAGTAAAATTGTTAAAAGGGAACAGTTATTTTGAAAGATTTTTTTGTTAAATACTTTTGAATAAACTAGAGTTAATTTAGACAAATGAACAAGATCTTTGTGGAAATGTTTTTTATTATTAAAGGGAGCAGGCCATTGTCAGATTTTACAAGAAGTTAAAGGTAATATGAGTCAGACTGAGATATTACCTGTAACTACAGGGATATAGTTCATGATGTTCACAGTAACTATGGAGTACCATTAGAGATAAAAGTATTAAAGACACAGAAACACAAAAAAGAAAGAAAAGGGGGGAGTTTGCCTTTTCTTTTTGTCTCTTGTTCAAGATAATTTTCTTTTTTGGATTAAATATAATGACAACCAGAAGAGTAGCAAGAATGGAGAGGAAGATAGAGACTTCCGGTTCCGCCCTGTAGCGATGCAGCCAAGGGATCACGGGGCTCCGCACCCTCAGCTGATTTAGCCCTGCCAGCGGACCCTAAATGGGTCAAAAGTCGCCCTGGAGAGGTAAAATAGGTAGTGTGCTCCGATAATCGCAGGATGGTGGTCAATCCGCTCAATCCAGAGGAAGCTCTGCAACCTGACAGGAGAAAGGCTAGCTGCACATAGCCCAAGCTACCAGCAGCCAAAGTCCAAAAGCACGAACCAGAACAACGGTGAACAGTGTACTTGAAACTGGGTTAAAGTATCGACCTTCTCTCTTCTATTTTGTAATTGATTCCCTGGAAAAGATCCCCAAAGAAATCCCCCGAAAGTGAGGGAGGGGACTAAATCCTCACCCCTCCATAGACGGAAGCGGCGAATTAATTTCTAAGGGGGAAAGAAATATATTGAAATGAAATTAATAACATTATAGTCTGGATAAATCTGAAAATTTAAGGAAACATTAAGATTTTACACCTAAAGAGTTTTGATGAAATTATAAAAAGAAAATAATTTCTTTGTTTGAAAAAGTTGGAAAATTAATAACTACTGACATCTAGTGGAGAATTAGAGCATAGAACAACAGCAATTGTTGACTCAGAAATTGGAAAGATGCCCAGAAACAAAGAATAATCTGTTCCCTTGAACTTTAATAATCTTCAGCCAAATAGAAAATAGCTGGGAATAAAGAAAGAAAACATACTGGGCCATCTATAAGCTTAAAAAATATCCGCAAAAAGAAAACAACAGTTATGTTGTCTAAGCTCAAAAATTTTGCAAACTCAAGTTTGCAGAAAAAGAAAAACTTTGATTCTTGACTAATTTCCTAGGGGGGGAATTTACTAGAAGGCTTCAAGGTGGTTAAATCGTCTGGATTGCAACTCTGATTGTTAATAATTGACCCTGAATAGAACAATTGTTATAAAATATTGCTTTCATTGATGCCCCAGCAATTGGAAACACATTGGATTACAAAAACCATATATAAAGATAAGAACTATATAAGATTTGGTTGTTTGGAAATGTATACAATGCTACAACAGATTCAAATGACAATAGTTTCAAGCCATGATGAGATCAAAAATAACTTTGATGATATAAATAAGTACATCTTCAATCTAAACTTACAATTAAAAAACTCTCCAAAAATGACGATAAAGAATGAACAAACAAATCAGATAACAAAACATAAACTAGGAGAAAGTGACTTAAAAAGGGAAGCTACAAATGAAGAAAAATACAACTTAACACAAACAGAAAAAAATTTACAAAATTTTACAATGAAAATAGAAAAGATATTTTATCCACCAAGACTTCAAAACAAATTTGAGGATAAGAAAGAAGATTTAACAAAATGGATTATAGAGCTGCCAGGAAAATCATCAGTCTGGGAGACAAAAAGTGTACATCCTACTCAACTTGTCCTTCTCACTCCCAACAACACTTACAAAAATACAGGAACTTCCTGGCAAGCGGAATATACTAACTTGGAAAGTTATTTGGCAAAAGAAAGCTAGAGTCAGACTCTAAGAAATAATATGGTTCCACACAATATTTAGTAGCTTGGAAGCACCTGCCTCCATCCCAGAATGAATGGGTCCATAAATGCCATGTCAGAGCACCTAGATTACTTAGTAAATTCCATGCAATGTATCCTGATAAACCAGACTAATTCCTATCTTTATCTCCCTTTGTGTTTTTCTACAGATGGATCTCTCATTTAAGGAATAGGTCAGAACCGTTTCTTTGCTGGGGGGGACTTTTGCTGGTTGCATCTTTTCTTTTTCCATTCTGCAGGTTCTGCCATAGTCTTGGGGGGAGGGGGGAGCCTTTTGGGGAATTGCAATGTATTTCTTCCTTTCATTTAGCTGCTACAATGTATCCTCTCCGCTTCCTCTATCTCCTTGCTCTTTGAACTGTTTCCCCCTTGTTACCAGCCTGGGCTGAGAAAGGAATGTGCCTCCGGCCATCTGGCTTATTTCTTGCTGCGGAAAGGAAGGTGCAAAGACCCAACATTTTCACAGCCTTGTGAATGGCATCTTATCAACTCCATTCCCACAGTGGACTACACCTGTGGATTGGCCCATTTGAACTGACCGGACAACTCTCGGGGTGGGGTTTACTATTTACTCCTTTAAGCTATTGATTTGAGCAGGAAACCCTCAGATCCTGCCTTTTATGCCTGCTGTTAGCTTCTCCTAATAAAAGTTCCTTTTGGGATGAATCTGTTCCAAGAGTTCTGCTTTCTTGTGAAGAGGTTTTGAAGCAGGTCCTTACACTTAAGAGATCTGATTTGACTTACCAGATAGAGTACTACGTGATTAAACATTTGTTTGAATATAGTTAAAAGAATAGATAATTTTGGATATAAAAGGGCCCTATAGTTAAGAGGGATAAGAGATATAACTAGTATATTTTTTACAATATATGAAATGTTAAAATACTGGGATGATGTATGTGAATGGAAAGTTTGGACATTTAAAGGTAATTAATTTTGAGAAAATTATGACCAAGAAGCTTAAATAAGAATTTAAGGACATATAGTGATTTAACAAGATGACTTTTATAAATATAGTTGAAATATAGGCCATCCAGACAAGATGTTATATGTGGATGTTTTATGATATTTAAGTAGTATAGTATTTTTATAATATATGAAATATGAAAATATTGGGATGCTATATGTAAATGAAAAGTTTAGATATTTAGGTAATCAACTTTGCCAAAACTATGGCTGATAAGAATAGTTTGAATACTGAGGGGAAATTAAGTTTAAATAAGAATTTTGAAAACAGGACACACAGTGACCTAATAAGATGACTTTTACAAATAAAATTGAAACATAAGTTAATTGGAAAAGATGTTATATATGAATGTCGTTATTTGTACAAACACAAAAAATGTTTATATCCAGCCTTGTATGCATTGAAAATATTAATTATATTTATCTAATGTTGACAAACGAGAATACTATTGGAAGAAGGGAAGATCAAGGAAACATACTAATTAATATATTGATCATGGAATTATAGAAATTAATCATTATTGTTTTTTCAAATATATGAACCCAGACAACACGCTGTTTACTAAGCACTAAAGATTTTTATTGTAAAAAAATCAATAAAATATATTTTTAAAAAAAGAATGGAAGGGAAGAGAGGGCTGTTAGAACAATTTGCCAAAAAAAAAAAAAAAAGGAATTACACCAGATTTGTTTCAGTAGATATTTGTAGAACTGGGTAATAAATTAGCTGAATCACTTGATAGTATTTGTAAAGATGAAAGAGGGGTTGAAAGAAGTAGTTAAGAAGATGGAAAGCTCTGAAAAAGAAGTGCCTGGAGAGGTAAAATAAGTTAATGACAAAGTAGAATTTTTAAGAGAATATGACAGGTTTATAGACAGAGTGTTGATAACTAAATAATCTAGTTCTATTGAAATTAAGACAGAAGGAATTTGTTTGAGACTTATTGCAATCCCAAAGGATTCTCGTGAAGACATTAGAGAAAAGTTCAGTAAAGCCTAAAGCCTTGGAATTTTTTAGGATTGGAAAGAGGATATATGAAATTGATAAAGTATTTAGAATAAATTCCAGATTTGTGAGAACACGAAACGTTCCAAGGGGTATTTTGACGCACTCTGACAGGAAGAAGACAAAGAGTTCAAGTTTTACAGCTGCCTTTTAATACAAGATGGAAAATTGATAATACACAGATAATTGTTCTTAAAGAAATTCTTAAGAGTTTTTCATAAAAGAAGAGTTCAGGTTTTTCTTTTTGGCTGAGATATTAAAGCAGAAAAAGATCTCATTCCAATGGGACAAAGTATAAAGTGTAATCTTGACTGAACTTTGTTCAGAAGGAAAAGCAATTTCTAGGAAATTTCAAAAAGAAATTGGAGATCCAAATAGAGGTATCAATGGAGGCTATAGGTAGTACTTGACTTATATCAGTTCATTTAGTGACTGAAGTAACAACAGCACTGAAAAAAGTGACCAATGACCATTTTTCAGACGACCACTGCAGCATCCCTATAGTCATGGGATCAAAATTCAAATGCTTGACACCTATTTATGATGGCTGCAGTGTCTCGGGGATCACGTGATTGATCACCTTTTGTGACCTTCTGACAAAAGTTAATGGGGTGTCCAGATTCACTTAACTGTGTTACTAACTTAACAACTGTGGTGATTCACTGATAACTGTGGCAGAAAAGGTTATGAGGCAAAACACACTTAAGAAATGTCTCACTTACCAACAAAAATTTTAGGCTGTTGTGATTAAGTTGAGGGACTACCTGTACAGAAAACGTCCAACAGGTATGACAAGAAATTGAAAAGGATGATACTGAACTAAGTGCTACAGTATCCATTTTTTAATATGTTTCGCTTGATAATGGATTATAAATACTTAACGTGGAATATAAATGGAGCCAATGCTTCTGAAATGTGTCATGGAGCGTGGGAACAAGCAATGCTGTCCAGGGAATCAATCATAAAAAAGCAGGAGCCCCCCCCGGCTCTATTGTCAGAGAAAGAATCTTAGAAAGGGCTCGCCCTAATGCATCAAGCAGCTGAAAGTGGCAGCAGGAAGTGTCATACTTTCAGACTTGCAAGATTCATGGTATCCCTCCTAGGTAAAACAAATAGGAAATATAATTAGATGAGCTAAATCTACTAAATCTACTTTACTATAAGACTACCTTAACAGAATCGAGTCACCTGGGTGACATAGAAATTTGAGAAATTAAAAAAAAATGGCAAATTTGTTGCAGTGGATGAAAATTAATTTGCACAGGATTAAAACAGTGACACTGGAAAATTGTGCCCCAAATGAAGAAAAAGTATGTTGTTTTTTTTTAAATAAAGGAGAGAATTCTTTTCTATGAAAATTGATGAACGATGGGGGGACTGGAATGGCGTGATCTCTCCACACCTGGGTAGAATTTCTGAGAAAAACATTAAAATCACTCAAGACAAAATTACCAGAAGTTTTGTTTGATTTGATGGACAATTTAAGACTCACTAATATAGGGAGACAGAAAAATGGTTATTCCACAGTGTTTACTTGCTTTCCTGAAAGATACAGATTTTTTTTTCAAGAGTAGACATTTGGATTTCAAAGAATTTGGCCACTAAGGTTTCCAAAGTAGAGATATTACCAATATTTTTTGAGTCATAATCCTGTGGGTTTGATGTATAAAAGAAAATCTAATTCTTTTAGATGGAGACTGAATGCAACATTGTTACATAAAGAAGCAATAGTGGAGGATTATAAAAAGAGTTTTTGAAAATAATTTCGGTAAAGGCACTGATTTAGGAATGGTCTGGGATGCAAGTAAATCTTTTATTAAAAGTTTTTTATATAACATAATAGTGAAGTACAAGCTAGTCTGGATGAAATAAAAAGAATTAAAAAACTATCCAGAGAACATAAACATTTCTCAGTAAATTAAGCTTCTACAACAGCTATTATATTTATTAAGAGAAATGGAAATAAAAATGAACTATAGAAAATTAAAAAATGAATTTGCAAATAAATCAGGGAAGTGGCTAGCATATAAAGTACAAACAGGAAAAGAAAAATGGTATTGAAATTATAATAGGGAGATACTGTACTAATAGACAGTATGGCAATACAGAGCATTCCATCAATATTATTCCAATTTATATAAGGAAATGACATCTCATCAGAGAATATAAATAAATACCTAAAGAAACAAAATTTACAGAGGATTACAGAGGAACAAGGGTAGAGTATAAAGGGACCTGCAACAAAAGAGAAGTTTCTGAAGCAATAAAAAGAAATTAAGAGTAATTGGGAAAGGTATCTGAACCAGATGGATTATTAAGTTCTTGTTACAATGTTTGGAGGATAAACTTTACAACCTCAAAACAAGATGCATTCTATCTTCGGGAAAGAAAAGTGCCGGAGAGTTGAATACAGAGTAAGCTGCAGTTATTTCAACAGAGAAAACATCAAACTCCATATCATGTAATACAGTAAATCTTATCTTAGAAATACTGTAAAATACTGTGTAATTATAATATTTATCCTATTCAACCAGGTTTGGAACTAGGTAAAAGCTTGTAGGGTCATTGTAGAATGTAATTATAACATTTTATATAACAATCCGCTGCAATTCATTTACTGCAAATTGTATTTATTTCTCTTGCACAATTATTTTCCAATGTGAAAAGTCTTCAAGTTGAACTCATCTCAGGAAAATAGTTTAATACCACCCGCACACACACCCAATTAGGATTAACAAATGCCTCTCACAATAAGTTGTTTTCTTGAAACAATCCGCATTATTTAGCCTCAAACTTTGCCTTGAAGATGCATACTAAATGTTTACCTCAAACTTCCTTTAAAAACAAGGATTTCTAAATCCTTATTGCAGCTTAATTTTCAGGAACTTGGGAAAAATATTATCTTTACTTCGTTGGTTCTTGCTTTTCATTTACAATATCTGCATACTTATGGAAAACGTCTTCTCCATGGCCAGGCAAATCCTTTTTAGATGAATAAAGCACGTTAGGGAATAGCCCAATGCAACCTGAATCTGAAGAATATATATGAACTTTTTCAGAACTGTTTTTCCAAGGACTGATGAATTAATCATCTTTTAATTTAAAATATATCTATTTTTCACCATCAGAATGTTTGTCTGAAAAGTTTATTTGAAACTTTCTGAACACTTAAAGCAATATTGCTTTAGATATTCTGAAAGTGTCCAGAGAGAACTAAACAAAATCAAACTGTTATAAATTACAAGTGTTTGCTTTTGAAAGAGCTTAAGTGAACAGAAAACATGAAACACGTACTGCAAGGAAATCCCCAACATTTCATGCAAGAGCAGGCAAGATGTTAAAAAGCCACCTAAATTCACATATTTATACACTGAATCATCAGAAAAAAAAGTATTGTTTAGTAAATCTGTACATCCAAATACATTTGGGAGCTACATCTAAGTTACATCATTTAATGTTTCATACACTCGTTACCCCTTTTAAATCATCAAGTAAACATTCCAAACTGGGGGTGGGCTGGTAGAAAAAGAAAGAAAGAAAGAAAGAAAGAAAGAAAGAAAGAAAGAAAGAAAGAAAGAAAGAAAGAAAGAAAGAAAGAAAGAAAGAAAGAAAGAAAGAAAGAAAGAAAGAAAGAAAGAAAGAAAGAAAGAAAGAAAGAAAGAAAAAAAAAGAGAAAGAATCAGTGTAGACATTCAATTTTTTGTTTTTAAATCTAGACCTCCGTGTGTTGAACGCTTCATCTTTATATATTTGCTTCCTGACATATAAAAACCGCAGTGCAGAAAACTCCATTTTTATTATTAGTTCAGTTTCTTTGGATGGGTCTCGGGTATAGTTCAGCGTACTTTTTGTAATGAACAAGTGGAAACTTGGTCCTATTAAACTGAGAATGCATGCAAATATTTGACTTTTTTAAAAAAACAAAAAAACAAAAACAAATGCATGTATATTTTATAATAGCCAACATTGCAAATTATTCAGGTAGCACCCATATTTCTTTGCCCTGTCAAATAACACCACAGCTGAAGGGAAGAAATCTTTCCAGAACGATTTTTTTTTTGTACCAATAACTTACTAGAAACTTCTTAAGAGCCATCTGTTTCACTTTCTTTAGAACTGAATGGAACAAAGTTAAATACAGTTTGTCCTCTTCATTGAAGAGAGCTAGTCTATTCATCTTTATGAGCTAATTTTGGGAAGATAAACATGTACTGTGGAGAAGCCTACTGAATATAATCCACACATTTGCCGAGAACATTTGGAAAAAGTCAGTAAGAACCTAGGATCAATGAAAACGGATGTTGCTTTAAATGATCCACAAGAGAAGAGACCCACAGAGTGCCCAGTGCCACGCACACAATTTTTTCCTGCGCTTTTTTTTTGGTGTGCAAGTTATATACTCTTTTCCCACCCCACACCCTAAAAGGTTAACTGTTACAGTTTTCAGTTCTTTTAGTCAATTTTCACATTCGTGTAGATTTTTCGAACAAAGGCACTTGTTCCCATATAGCCAATTGCTCCTGCAAAAAAAAATATATACATATTAATTTAAATTTGATAAACTTTTGACATATTTCTTAGAGCAGTGGTGGCGAATCTATGGCACGCGTGCCAGAGGCAGCACTCAGAGCCCTCTCTGTGGGCATGTGCGCCATCACCCCAGCCCCGCCTCCCCCTGCGGCCCCCTCACCAGCAGCCCCCCTGGAGGAGATTCACCCCCAAGCGCGGCCCACATGGAGCAGCGCAGCCAAGGACATGGCAGCCGGGCAGCGGGGACAAGACTCCATCCCCGTGCCCCATCCCACGCAGATGATGCTGTGGGGTGCGGACGGAAGGCATGGCTGCCATGGCGCTGCTGGGCTGCCTGGGCGATCTGCGATGGGCCTTGGAGGTGGTGGGTGGCTGGGGTGGGAGGGCAGGGGCTGGGGCAGAGTGGGGGTGGGCAGGATGGGGCGGGGCCAGTTTTTGGGCATTCGGTCTCTAAAAGGTTCGCCATCACTGTCCTAGAGTAAATTTTAAAAGCGGGATTCACGATTTGAGTAAATATAAATAGGACAACTGAACAACAACAAAAAAGATGTTGTGAAATCTTTTAAATTTCAACATGATGATCTAACTAAAATTCAGCTCCCCTATCAATACTATTTGTTGTATTCTGTGTTCAACCTGGACTAAGAATTTCTGCTAATTTGACACATTATGCTCAATCTTATATTATGCATGATGCTACATACCAAATGTGTGCCTCTTCAAATGTATGGAAACACATTTAAATATGTAATCAACAGCTACTCTGAAGTCTCACATGGCAAATATATTCAAAGTCCCATTTCTCTTAAGCAGTAGCTTTTCATCAGCTTTTATTTCTTTATATATGAAAAATTCAATTTTTTACCAGGTTAAGTGACAGAACTGGTTACACACAGCACGTGCAGTTCCAAAAATGTGAACATAATCAGATACTTTAGGCTACCATTTCCAATTCTCTGTTCAGTGCAGCAGTCTAAATTAAAACATCACAACAGAAGACTCTCCAACTCCTGAACAGATCCAGTGCTCCTATAAAAGTTTATTTCCAAAGAAACCAGTGTAGCTCACAGAACAGCAATGTTACATGGGCCACACTGGGGGTCCTTAGGACTGTTGTAACTATGTTTTGAAAACAATTGTTCAAAGATATGCTTTTTTATCTCCATAATTGCAGGATTCAAGATACACTGTACTGCTTTTTGAACTATCCTAATGTTTGTTTCTGTACATTTTCAGAGAAAGCCCAGGGCTCAACAAGGGAAAAAAATCTGCCAGTGTTTTGCTGAGTAAAGTCATTTTATGTTGTTGTTAGTTGCAAAGTCGTGTCTGACCCATCGCAACCCCATGGAAAATGTTCCTCCAGGCCTTCCTGTCCTCGACCATCTTCTGGAGTCCATTTAAGCTCACGCCTGCTGCTTCAGTGACTCCATCCAGCCACCTCATTCTCTGTCATCCCCTTCTTCTCTTGCCCTCAATCTTTCCCAGCATTAGGCTCTTCTCCAGGGAGTCCTTCCTTCTCATTAGGTGGCCAAAGTACTTGAGTTTCAACTTCAGGATCCGGCCTTCTAAAGAGCAGTCAGGGTGGATCTCCTCTAGGACTGACCAGTTTGATCGCCTTGCAGTCCAGGGGACTCACAGGAGTCTTCTCCAGCACCATAGTTCAAAGTCATTTTATGTAGCCTATCCCAAACATCTATGGAAACCAGAGCAAAGGCAGAATCATCTGGAAAATTTTGTATTAGGCCAGAAAAAACTATTTCATGAGGCAATCGGTTCAGATACTTCCAGCTTGCAGAGATCATACATAGTTGGGTTTTTTTCATGGCTTCTTTCGTTTTTCTCTTACCTTGTCTACTTCATTTTTATCCCTTCTACCTTCTAACCTCTTCTGATTAATTTCTGCTCATTGAGCCGGGTGATAAAGATTATTTGGCTTTTCCCTTCCTCTTTTTCCACCTTCCCTTTACATTCCAACCCTTATTTCCTCTTGCCTGATCATGCTGCTTATCTTTCTACAAATAAATTACTACGTGAAGCCCCACACATACAGAGGCATTTCTAAGGAAAGTTGAAAGAAGATAAAAAGAAAGAACTGTGACTGGTAATAAGAGAATTGTATAAGAAATATTGTACTAATACTGAGATAAATAATATGTGATAGACTAGAAACTGTGGATAGACTATAGAAAAGAGAAACACCACTCAAGTAAATTGTAACAGGTGTGAGGAGTGAAAAATGTTTACCAAACCAGACGTTTATAAAGATTAATACTTAGCGATGTATACCAGGTGCTATGATGATCGATGCATACTATGATTTTATGTTCAATGCTGATTGTTTTAATGCAGCTTGAGCTTGGTTTTGCTGCTGGGATGCCTTAATTTATATGCAATTAATTCTAAATCTAACAATTCATTTCATTTCTGGCCTTGGCAATTTTTGAGAGCAGTCCTGTCACTCAAAGACCTGTGCTATCCTCACGTCATATGCTTCCACTTTAAACCTTACGCTTCAAAATGAATTCCTATAAAGAAATATGAGATTGGCTATTACTTACGTAACCTGATATCTTTTGAAATCAAATAATTTTACAGACGACAATTCTTTAATATATTCAGAAAACTAAGAATATATTTTCAAAAATATACTAAGTAGTTTAAAAGGATAAAGTCTGAGAGCTAAAAATTCTGAAAGCATTGTGATCTTACCACACATTATTCCTAGGGCTGTGCTAAATACTGCCATATAACCGAAGTAAAATGATGTCTGAAACAAACCATACATCCTGAGGAGAAAAAAACAGAAGATAAAACAAATTTTAACATTCCCCAAATTATGAATAAAGTTGTGTTATTTCAAGATAGATGTAAAATGTTAGATCACGTACTTTGTCTTGAAAAAGTAGTAATAAAAGGAATACATATAAACATAGATTGCAGTTGAAGCAGCAGAGAGAAAACTCGTCCATTGCCTGAAAAACAAATCAAGAATACGAATTACATAACAAATACATGACAAAACTTGTACACATATTAATTCAAATTTAGTTAACCATTCCGAGTTTCATAAAAAAGTAACTATTGTACAAATGTTATCACATAAAAACTGTTCATGTTTTTATTCAGTCTCTACAACCTAAAAGAGACCAAATGTTCGGTCTTGCTCTTTAATGGTTAAAACTGAATAAATATATTGTACTTACCACCTATAGTCCTCTGCATTCAGTAAAAAGTATGTACACACAATTGTCACACAAACAGTTACAATGCAAAGGATGACCAAAACTAACATCATGAAGCCATAGACGTAATAGATTTTGTAAGCCCAGAAGGAAGTGAAGATAAAATACCTAAGGAGAAAGTAAGAATAATTCAAATATACATCTCTGGTTAAGCTGATACTGACAAATTGCTTCTATAAAAATAACTTACATTTCAATGAAAATTGATCCGAAGGGGAGAATGCCACCAAGGCAAACAATAACAGCTGGTTCCATAAACCTGGGGAAAAAAGAAGAACTATTTTTCTCATTTAACCAAGGTCAATGGAAAAAAGTCATTTAACAGAAGATTCTTGCGGAATTCACTGAAGTCGACAGAAAATCACCACTGATTTTTAAAATACACTAGGGTAAAATCTAAAATATCTTGAATACTCCAATAAAATTCAGACTGTGAGTCACAGGTCTGTCAGCATCTAAGATTAATTACAAAACTGTTGCAATATTAGTTTGTTTTAATACATTGTCCAATATTAGTTATGTTTTGACAATTGATGAGACCATCTAGCCCCTGCAATCTATTCCTGAAAGAGATCAATCACTACTTGATGAAAAATGTCATGTCGTTATGAAAGATAATGCATCTTTTATCTCCTATGATATGCCATCATCTTATGCTTAGATAATTATCTGGAAGTACCCATAAAGACCAACTACCCTTTAAAGGAGATTAACATACTTTATCAGATACATGAATATAGACAAATTTAAATTTTACCATTTTTTCTCTGGGATTGGACGAGGAACAGCATTTACTCGGCAAGGAAAATTGGGCTGACCAGAAAGATTTCGTCCAAGTATTGTTCCAACAAGATTTAAAGGAAGAATAACAAAAAAGCAGATGCAACAAACAGCTACCTGTTAAATCAAATAAGAAGAGATATAAAATACATTCATTAAAATAAAATCAGCCATTATTTTAGCAGCAATTAATCACAAGAAAACACAGAGTTATTCAAAATAGATAGGTTAAATGTCCAAATTGATAGTGACAACCATCAAGCTTTGCTATGAGTTGAGCAGCAATGCCCCCCCTTTACATTCCCACCCACTCCACGAGAGCATCAGCTGCACTGACTATCTTTCTTTAGGGTATTCTCCTGTTGGAGATTACCCCTAGTAGCTATGTAGAGTTCAGTTTTCCATCTTTATCCAACAGATGGAATCTCTCTTTCTTGATAAATACAGTTTCTGCATATTCAAGTACTCACCATTGTCCCAAAAGGAATAGCTCTTGATGCATGATAATAAATGGCAATAAAATTAATGAAGAAGGCTGTGCCACACACCATGGCAGGAATAAGGAATGCTCCAATGAACATTTGCTTTATCCATCTTCTTCCTGCCAATCAAAACATTACATGCGTTTGTGATCAGGGTTACAATTATGAACCTTAAAGTTCTGCAGTAGGATATCGCTTAACTGGCATGTAACACTGTTTAGACTGGAAATGATGACGAGCTCTCAGTACACTTTCCTCTTGTGGACCTAAAATAGGACTACAACTCAAGGTGGTATTTTCACAAATCTTGCAAATAAATACAGTTTAAGGCCCTGAAACCTTTCTTTATGTATCATTAGAAAACACATATTCTGAATATTTTATTTATTTATTTGATTTGACTTCTATGCCGCCCTATTCCGGAGAACTCAGGGCGGCTCACAACATAAATAGAAATCACCAGTTAAAATACATATATAAAAACCCCTAAGTTAAGAGAAAACCAATCATTCAACAAACAGACATACACTGGCTTGGGGCAAGATGTTAACTGCCCCAGGCCTGCCGGCAGAGGTGTTTTAAGCAGTTTACGAAAGGCGGTGAGGGTGGGGGCGACACGGATCTCCGGGGGAAGTTGGTTCCAGAGGGCGGGGGCCGCAACAGAGAAGGCTCTTCCCCTAGGCCCCGCCAGGCAACACTGTCTGGCTGACGGGACCTGGAGAAGGCCGACTCTGTGGGCCCTAACCGGTTGCTGGGATTCATGAGGCAGCAGACGGTCCCGTAAGTAACCTGGTCCGATGCCATGTAGGGCTTTATAGGTCATAACCAACACTTTGAATTGGGTTCGGAGACCAATTGGCAGCCAATGCAGCTCGCGGAGTGATGCCGAAATGTGGGCATTTCTGGGCAAGCCCAACACTGCTCGCGCAGCTGCATTCTGCATTACCTGAAGTCTCCGAACGTTTTTCAAAGGTAGCCCCATGTAGAGAGCATTGCAGTAGTCGAGCCTTGAGGTGATAAGGGCATGAGTGACTGTGAGAAGAGACTCCCGGTCCAAATAGGGCCGCAACTGGTGCACCAGACGAATGTGCAAATGGGCAAATGTCCTCCTCGCCACAGCCGAAAAATGATGTTCCAAATTTAGCTGTGGATCGAGGAGGACGCCCAAGTTGCAGACCTTCTCCGAGGGGGTCAAAAGCTCCCCCCCCAGGCTGATGGACGGATAGATTGAGTTATCTTTGGGAGGCAGAACCCATAGCCACTCCGTCTTGTCAGGGTTGAGTTTGAGCCTGTTGGCACCCATCCAAACCCTAACAGCCTCCAGACATCGGCACATCACTTCCGCTGCTTCACTGAAATGACACGGGGTGGAGATGTAAAGCTGGGTATCATCAGCATACTGATGATATCTCACTCCGTGTTGTCGGATGATCTCACCCAGCGGTTTCATGTAGATATTAAACAGCAGAGGGGAGAGGACCGATCCCTGAGGGACCCCACAAGGGAGGAACCTAGGGATCGACCTCTGACCCCCCGCCAACACCGACTGCGACCAACCAGTGAGATAGGAGGTGAACCACTGCAAAACAGTGCCCCCAACTCCCAATCCCATTTTTATCATTGCTTCTTAAATTTGGACAATGCAGGAAATTAATTTGTTATAAATCATGAAACTTTTATTTTCTAAAATCTATTACTCTGCCTATGAAATTCTGGCAATGTCGTAATACGGTTATAAAACGGTTTTAATGAAGAAATTAATGTACATCATCTTCCTGCTCTCTTGCTGAAATATTTCTCCTCTTGGAAACAGGATCTGAAGATAACTCTCCTGGCTATCTTTGTACCTATTCAGCCAACAATCTCAGTAGCTGTAAAACTGAATGTATGTCCTTGTTCATTGAAATGTGAGGCTAACAATGAGTTCGGGTCTTCTCGGCTCACTTGTGTTCTTGCAGTCTGGTGGGTTAGCTTCCTCCCCATCTGTCCTACATAGTCACAGGGATAATCCATACAGAGGTATCTTACAGAAGTATCTCCCACCTCCAAGCAATCATTACAATGCATGATTTCTCCTTGTATGGTAGTCTTTGGGCACTGTGCAATGCCCACTTGCAGATCTCAGCAGCTGTGTTCTACTGCTTCCGAAATGTTTTTGATGTATGGCAGGGCGTGCCATATAGTTGGTCTTGCACCCTCTTTCTTCTTTTCTCTCCCCTGCATGTTGCACAGGCATCTTATAATAAATGCTTGTAGGTAGCCATTCTGCCTGAATTGTTCACATAGGCACCTGCTCTTCAGTTGTTTAGCTTGCTGGACATACAAGGGCTTCTCACCCTGCCACAGTGTTTTGATGCAACTCTTTTTATGTCATAGTGGATGGCTACTGTTGAAACTCAGGATGTGTTGAGGGTTGGTGGCTTTGCAATAAACTGTGGTATAAAGGCTTCCATGTTCTTGCCTGTTGACAACCACATCTAAAACTGGTAATTGTCTAACCCAGGGGTAGGTAACCTTGGCTCTTTTATGACTCGTGGATTTCAACTCCCAGAATTCCTGAGCCAGCCACACTGAGGGGAAAGGGAGAGGTTTCCAAGCTGAGCCATGGCTGGCTCAGGAATTCTGGGAGTTGAAGTCCACAAGTCATAAAAGAGCCAAGGTTGCCTACTCCTGACTTAACCCTAAAAATTCACCACCAAAGGGACTAGAACCAGGGGTAGGGAACCTTGGCTTTTTTATGACTCGTGGACTTCAACTCCCAGAATTCCTGAGCCAGCCACGCTGAGGGGAAAGGGAGAGGTTTCCAAGCTGAGCCATGCTGGCTCAGGAATTCTGGGAGTTGAAGTCCACGAGTCATAAAAGAGCCACGGTTGCCTACCCCTGGTCTAACCGTTTCTTCCTCTATTGTGAATTGTATTTTTGGGGAAATGGAGTTCAATAGTATGAAAGTCTTTCGGTACATTTCTTTTGATGATGATGATTTTGGTAGCGGCACCAAAATTTAGGTGTATAGTTTTGAAATGCATGGTGCCGCCTCTATGTTGGTTGAGGCAGGCAGGATTCCCTTGAGTACCATTTGTCGGGGGTCAAGGGAAAGGGAGGGTTTTGCCTTCTCTTTCTGCTCAAGATCCCCATGTACAATTGGTGGGCCACTGTGTGACACAGAATGCTGGACTCGATGGGCTTTGGCCTGATTCAGCATGGCTCTTCTTATGTTCTTATGTTCTTATTAGGGATCCCGTGGGTGTCCCTTTTATTTGCTCATACATTTACCTTTTGAACAGGAAGAAGATACGTTGACAATATTGGAGTAATTTCATGATTTGTGTCCTGGATAGGTTTATTCTGATCTGTGTTCTACTACTCTTTTTCTAGTTTTCTGTCTATTACTTCAGTTGCTAAGTGGGGAGGGATGAACATAAACAGAGACATGAGAACATGATCTCATCAAGGAGCCCCATTTAAGCCTTGTAGTTTTGTCAAAAATGGTGTGGATGATGTGACCGTGATGTTCGAGGGTGGGATCAGGAAATTTAAGCATTGTGCCAGTCACTATGCCAGCAGCTACTCATTAGTAGCCTCACATTTCAATGAGCAAGGACATAGATTCAATTTCACAGCTACTGAGAACTGTTGGCCGAGCAGGCGACCAACCTAGATTGGATCCTGCAACATTCTCCTGGGACGTGTATATTTGCCTTCATTCCTGTTATATCAATTATACCGAGTCAATTTCCTCTTTCAATTTTAAATAATTATACCAATAGTATTTATTGTGCACCACATACTATGTTGCCACAGAAGGGTGAGAAAATGGTATGAGATACACGAACTATCTTAACAGTCTGAGAATGGATGTGAATCTCTGAACTGAGTAGGAAAATCTCCACTGTTCGTTATTTAAAAGGAAAAGGAAAAGAAAAATAAAGAAAAAAACCACCAATAACATTATAAATAAGTACTAATATCTGGGGCATACTATTGTTGCATGGATTTAGAGTTGATTTAATCACATCAATCATTTATTGCAGAATAATTCCTCTCTGATGGCCTGCAATAAGATCTTGAAATAACTCTATCTTTGTTGTTCAGCACATTTATACATGACAAGGACAAAGGTATAGATAGGCTGAAGGTCAGGTACCAAAAACCTAAGCTTGAGATTACCGTTGTTTCCCCAAAAGTAAACCCTACTCCAAAAGTAAGCCCCAGCTGATTTTCAGGGTGTGCGCCTAGTACAGGTGTAGGCCAACTTGGCTCTTTTATGACTCGTGGACTTCAACTCCCAGAATTCCTGAGCCTCCGTGGCTCAGCTTGGAAACCTCTCCCTTTCCCCTCAGCGTGGCTGGCTCAGGAATTCTGGGAGTTGAAGTCCACGAGTCATCAAAGAGCCAAGGTTGCCTACCCCTGGCCTAGTATAAGCCCAACCCCGAAAGTAAGCTCTAACATGGGGCGGGACGAGTCGGCCCAGATCTTCCGTGTGACAGCTGGAGTGCCCCCCGCCACTGGCCTGCCAGGGCCCACTGGTAGAACTGGCTGCCACTGGCCCCATCCTCTCCGTCCCACTGTCTGCTTGCCTGTGGTCACGATGAACCAAACTCTCAGCGAGCCCCAGCCTCCCCCCGCCCTGCCTGCTGGCCCTACTGCTGCTGGAACATTTATCAGTCCTAGCTCTTTGCCCTCATGACTGTGCTGCTCTGGGCTGTCCTGCTGGGCTGCTCCTGCCTGGTGCAGGGCGAGTTGGCCCAGATCCGGAATGCTGCCCTGCTGCAGCCTGCCAGGGCCCTTCGCCAGCAGCCGCTGGTAGAACTGCACCAGCCCTGCCTCTGCCTTTGGACTGCTTGAGCGCCAGCCTGCACATCTACTCAGTGCTGCAGGCGCTGGGCTAAGGGATGAACCTGGCGTTCTTCGGGCCCTGATGGGCGCTGCAGCTCTCATGCCAGCTGGGCGCTTTTGGCCTCTACCGGCTGCTCCTGCTGGATCATCTTTGCCTGGGCGGCCAGCTGCTGCCACCACCACGAGGTGAGGAGGCGAGACAGGTGGCAGGGGGGTGGAGTTGCTTCCCTCCGCCTGCCAAACACCTGCCGAAGCCACGCAGGGTAAGGTTGCAGGGTAAGTCCAAAGAGGAGACTGACCTATTTCCATTATTATAAAGTTATTTTTAATAGCAGTTTTGAGTCTATCAATTACTATCAGTTTCTTACCAATACTTGCCAAAAGCCCATAAATTCATCTTCTTAGAACACAGTTACAATCACTTCCAATCATGTTTACTTTCTTTTATAAACATCCGTCTGTAATATTTTCAGCCCTGGATATTAGGTGTGAGAAAAGCAATGCACTTCTCAATGCACGCTTCATGACTTCTTCAAGTTCTTCCTGCATGCATATAAATGCTCAGCTGGTTGCTTCATCAGCAAAAGTGTTGTTCATGCATGACAGACCAAGAAAACTCTTGAAGCAGCTATGCCACATCTTATGCTAGACTGCACTATGAACAATAATCAAGAAATGCTTTACCTCCTTGCTTGGCGTAAAGGCTTCCTCCAAAGTAACCATTCACTGGTGATGTTGCAGCATAAACAAAAATAGCAGTACTTAACATTGATCCTCTCCTATAATAAAAAACATTTATTTTTTGCTATACAAATGACTGCCCAAAATATACAAAAGGAAAAATAAAAGTACAGTATAAAAATAATTTTGAATGCCTAGTATACCATTCAAAGGAGGATTGGCAAGGAAATGTACAACAGCAACAGAAAGAATGAAAAGAGTTTTCTGCCTCAGAATGCCAGCAGTTCATCCCTGAATAGGCATCACTACTATAGTGTGTTTCATGTAACTGCTTTAGCTGAGCTTTATTAAGATGAGAAACATTGAGATATACTGGCAAAAACAAAAAAGCTCTATTAAAAAAAATTGTTACTAAAAATGTATATTCTCATTTAGTTAAACTTTCTTTCTTGAGCTGAGAAGAGATGGCCATCATTGTCATGGTTAGTAGTATCCCAGAAATAATGAAACATATGAAAGTATTATGATGCTATGATGCCACTATGGTTTTCTTTCCATAGTTTTCAAAATATAGGGTATAGCACAGGCATGTCAAACTGCTAGCCCGTGGGCCGGATGCCTTACGCCGAAACCGCGCCCACCTCATTGCCGGCAAGGGGGGAAAAGTCCCGATACGTCACGCGAAGTCACGTGACATTGCGAGTTTGACATGCCTGGTATAGCACATCTGAGTAGAAACACTTGTTCCTCGCACACCCAACTCAACCAGGGAGATATATCAATAAAAACAGAATGGCAGAAGGAATTTATGTTCTCTCAGAATAGGAAATAGAGTACAGGATATTAAAACAATTTTATTAGAAAAAAAAGGTATTGTGATAATTGTTCTCCTCTATTTCAAAAACCATCCCTGCTTCTGACTCTGCTAGCATCTCTCTGAGATTGTACCATACTTGCAGCTTTTCTGGCTTCTAGTTGTCTCTCACAGGAATCTAGCGAAGAAAAAATAATTTTGCAGTGCTCTCAATAGTATCCATATCCGGAAAGGAGAATAAAATGTCTGTTTGGTCAGTAGGCAACTAGACTGGATATATGTGGAAACTTTATTCATATCCATATCTTGGGAATGTTGATCTTTTTATGGATATAAAGATAAACCCATAAGCAGCATCAAGGATTTTCTTTTAAATAGCATTTTCACTGCTGCTTCCTAATGGTAAAGTCAAATGCTTTTCCATATTCAAACAAAAACAAAGCAATTTAATGGTATCACATTCGAAGAATGCAAAAATGTGTTTGAATTTTCAAATATGCAACAACTTGTAACAATTATAACTTGTTAGTAGATACATTTCTTGAAATACAGCTAGTAACAGTCTAAATGTTGGTTCAACGGACTATGTTCTATTCAAGGAAGAGAGTTTAGGATCTAATTCATCATTTTAAATTTAAAATATGTATTACCATAAATTTGTACTTTGCCTATGTTAAAACTCTTGAGTCAAATAAATATATGAGCATTATCTATGCATCTTCTGGTTGTATGGCTATTTTTCTATCTTTGGAAAACTCTAGAGCTCCAAAAATAGCTGATATGCAAGTGGGCTCACTGTACCTTACCAATATATTTTTAAATATAACCAGAAAGTAATACTTACTCTGTATATAAATCTTCCAGCATGGCAACAATGATTACTATGAAAGAAACCGCAAAGATTTGGCAGCCAGAACCAATAAGGGATGAGAATATTAAAGGATGACTAGATGGCCTGAAAACATCTCCGTGAACTTGTTTCCAACCGTATTCATCTCCTAGATCTCTATCCTGCAGAAAACACAATACATTCATTCAAAACAAGAAAAAAAAATCTAATTGCCAAACCACAGTCTAATTCAGTCTATACAGTACCATCCACAACTTGCTCTACCGAAACCTCTTCTGAACTGTGCAGATTTTCTCCCCTTTCTCCCTACTCCCACTTTGCAGCAAGAGAATGCTAGAAAGCTCACATCATTGGTCAATAGTTTATGATAATCTCTGATCAACAACTTGCAATCACTGAGTAAAAACTTATTGCCACATCAGTGACATTTCTGAGGAGAGATACTGATGATGGGTAATCCTGATGAGCATTAATCCATGTTGTTACGACTGTAGAAAAAGCATGCAAGAGAATGCACAAAAAATGTATCAAGTGTTGCATACTTGTGGTATACATCAGTATGCTTTGACAATAACACTCATTTTGGCTCTTCCTACCTTTATGTCAAAGTCATTTAAGCTGGATACTAGCCCCATATTAAGCTATTTCCTATTGTTGAGTAGTGCACAATAAGTAAAAATCCAACCTAACATTTTTATATGTGGGCTTCACATTATTATCATTATTTCTTTAAATTAGGGATACATACACATTTTCAGGTTGAAATTGATTCCTGTCAGAAGCCACAACTGGACAAGACCAAGACCAAGACCAAAATTAAATTTGATTCAAAATGTAAGTAAACATATATTTTATGATTATTCCTCATAATAATTTCCTTTACTTTCTTAGTTGCAACTCTTAAATGAGATTTGGAGCTATACATAATGATTTGGGGATTAAGAATTATACACCCTTGCGCCAAAAGAAAACACAAGTCCAGATAATCTTCTGCAATATTTTTTATTATTTCATTGTATTAATGAAGAGGTTTGAAGTCAAACAATGTAATTAATTAGAGAAACCAGAAAAAATGTAAAGCACAAATATTATAAAACGGCATAACTTATTACATCTCTCACATCTGCAAATGAAGAAACATTTGCTAGTCATAGTCTTATTATCTCTAGACCCCAACTTTACCTTCTAACTTAGGTTTACATACAAATTTAGTTGTCTATGTTTCATTAGATATCTGAATGCATACATACGAAATTTAAATGCAGAAAAGTTCTAGATATGGAGGAGTTAGGGAACTCCTCTGCTCGCTAGAGAATTTGAGAGGGCATCTGTGTCAATGGTAAATTGCCTGTTCTACATGCCAAAAGTCCCAAATTCAATCCCTGTCTAGGAAAGATATTTTTGAAAAGGATAAACTCCATCCGATAATACAGTGGTTCTCAACCTATGGGTCACGACCCCATTTGGGGTCGAACGACCGTTTCAGGGGGTCGCCGGACACCGCGGTCTGCCATTTTGTTTTTTTTCCCGTCACGTGCGCCGCGCATGCGCGGATCGGCCTGTTGCGGTCCGCCATTTTTTTGTTGCGTGCGCGCCGCGCATGCGCAGTTCAGGCCGTCGCGCGCGCCATGCATGCGCGGATTGTCCTGTCGCGGTCCGCCATTTTGTTGTTTTTTCATCGCGTGCGCACCGCGCATGCACGGATCGGGCCATCGTGCGCGCATGCGCGGATCGGGCCATTGCACGCGCGCGGGGGTTGGGGTCGCGCCACGCATGCGCGGCGCGAGTGGGGTCTCAACCTGAAAAAGGTTGAGAACCACTGAGATAATACCTTATTAAGTGGAACACTGGCCTAACAAGTTATTAAATCAGCTGTCCAATAAGTGTAATCAATTTGGCCCCAGACATAGACCAGAAAACCAAGTCTTGTAGAAAAGATATTTTTTTTCCCAGAGTGAACCATTAGGCATGGTAAGAAAAACAATTTGGCCCACTTCTTGGCCAGCTTATAATATTGGCACATAATAGGATTCTCTTTATCAATATTCTAGTACCGTACACACATATCAGATTTCAATGATATTGGAACATGTGCCTTGGCCAAGCTTCTAACTCTTATATAGTAAAGGAAGGGTTAGATTAATGACTGAAGAAAAGGCATTCAAAATACATTTATCCACACAGATGCCACATAGATGGGACTCAAAATCTGCTTTATCTTAAAACTGACTTAAAAATTCTTCCTATTAAGTTTTGAGAATACTATTCTAATTAATGTACTGCATATAATCTGTATTTTAAGCATATGATACTTTAAAAATATCAACCATGAGTATATGGAAAACCAGGTCCCCTCTATTGAGATAAATTTTAAAACTAACAGCCTGTCAGGAAAGGTTTTTAAATCAGTATTAAAAAAAATACTTATAATATTTATGCTTAGGAGACCCTGCATTTACAGAACTGATCACATTAATTTATTATGTTTGATCCCATTTCTAAAACATTCAACCTTTCGGCATCCAGGCTTTCTCATAGACTGAACACATATAAATTTAAGAGTTAAAATAAAAGCAAAAGTTTTACCATATCATCCATTTCTTCTTCTTTACTATATCGTGCATAATCTTTCCTCAGGGTCCTCATTAAAATCATAGAAACCAAGCCCACCAGGAAAATAACCATCATAAAGGAATTGAAGATTGAAAACCAATGAATCTAAAATAAAAAGTAGACACTCATTAATATTATTATTTTTTATTTACAAGCCCATAGATCTATAATTATGAAGAAATGTTCTAAGGGATGACATTAACTTTTTATGACTAGAAAGAAAGTTGAACTACATATAAAATTCTGCAGCCCTTTTGTCTGGCAAAGGCAAAATATATAATATAATAAAATAAAACACTAATATTCCACTTTTTCCATTTTGAAGAAATGCAAAGCGATCCAGACAAAATCTATTCACATTTTATCTTAAGTGAAAAGATGAAAATGTTTTTTTTCTTCTCTAGTATCACAAAGTTACAATAACTAATCTAAGATTAGTAACTTGTTCAAATTTATTTGAAAATAATTTCAGAAAAAACAAAGTATGGGTCAGTGGTCCATTCTTCAGCCGACCATGATTTCTTCAGAAGCCAGGATAGAAATTTGCAGGCTACCTTTCTATTGTAATTTATTAGAAAGCCAATACCAGTAATTTTTCACAACATGAATATATTAAAGGCTCAATGAAGATGCCCTGAGAAGATACTGGCCCCTGATTAAAATATATAGAAATTATATCCTTTGCTCAAATAATTAATAATATTGTAAAAAGAAATTACAAAAGTAAGGAAGAACGGATATGTAAAGTCGGTGTAAAGTCAAGTCTACTGAAAAACCACTCATGTCAACCAAGTGCTCCACGACTAAAGTAGTAATCCAACCTCCCACAAGGGCTGTATGAGAACACTATTTAGATGAGGACAAACATATTGCAGCAACCCTGACCATCAGAAAAAGGATTAGGATGAGGGTGTCAGGTCCCCTCAAACCACATTTTGGGGGGCTCTGCAATTCTGTTGGGAGAGGGAAGGCTGCACTCTGTTGGGAGGGGGGAAATCTTGTGGGCTTTGGGATGTATTTCCTTTACTTTGTTCTCTTCACCTTTGATGTATTCTTTGGGTGTGAAGGGGGGACAGGAATGTGCCTGGGGCCATCTGCCTTATCTCTTACTCCACTGGGAAGAGACCGGGAAGAAACAGCAATGCCTGAGAACCACACCTTATCGCTCCAGTTCCCATAACAACTTCACACCTATGGATTGGCTGAAGTCAAATTTGCGGGAGAAAACTTTAGACCTTGCTTTGCTTTCTTGCTATCACTATCTCTCGATTAAAGTTCTTTCGAAACAATGCCTGTTTCAAGAGTTCTGCTTTCCTGGGAGGAGTGGTCGAGGCAGGACCTTACATTAAGCAAGATCTGCAAAAAGGTCAACCTGGAGAGGCAACCGCCCACCGTGGGGACCGTGAACATCATGTCCCTTCCATAGCAGCGAACAAGATGAGACAGAGTGCTGGGGAGAGTCCGCTGCAAACACCCACCCAGAAGAAAGCTCCTACAGATGGATGGAAGAAATGGTAAATGTAGAAAGCTCCACGAAGCCGAGATGGTCGCTCAGAGTAGGTAAGAGAGAAGAGTGGGAAGAAAAAGCTCAGCAAGTAACATTTACCCGAGGCAGCCGGAAGAAGGGCTGGAAGCGGGAGATGGACCTGCTCTCTGATGACAGGGACGAATCCTAAGGAGAGCAGGAGTCGACCGACCAGATCCTGAAACAAACTGTGCAATACATGGTAGAAGCCTTTCAGGACCTAAAGACAAAATCCAGGCGACGTAGGAGCAAAAGGAAGGATCAACTGGAAGAAACCGAATGCGGGATGAATCAGGAATGACTGAAGCCGCAGCGGGGGCAACTGGATCTATGGAAACAATGGCGGTCACCCTGGCATCACAGCAGCCTGCAGCTCCTGGGGAGGGAATGTTCCCCCAGCCTCTAGAGGGAGAGCCCCACTGGTTCCCCTAGGGGTGAAATTTGACAGGAGACCCCCAGCAACCGAGCTCCTTCCTGGCTCATGTGTTCACCTACATGCAAGTATATGGGAGAACTCTCCCCAGTGAAGGAACCACAGCCCAATGGATGGTTACCCTGCCCAACTGCAATGCACCAGAGCTCTAAAACTTTAACCGTTTCATGACTGCCCTGGGATGGAGATTTGAAGACTGCCTGACTGATCAAAAGGCAAGAGATCGAATCAAGATCGTGAGTCAGGGGCATTGACTGGTGGCTGAGTACACGGAGGAGTTCCAAGACCTGGCATGCCACTTTAACTGGCCTGAAGACATTTTAATCAGCTCTTTCCAGAACGGGCTGAATGACGATCTGTACAATGCATGCGTGGCTAGGGGTGCTTCGATTACCTGACTGGTGATTCCTGGCCGAAGAGGTGTAGATCAACCAGTACTGCTCCGGAAAAATGTGGAAACAGTCTCCATCGGAGGAGAAGGAGCAAAACCCTCAGCTGCGCCCCCTGCTCAACCACCTGCTTCAAATGCGGCAAAGAGGGGCATCGTGCCGTGGAATGCCACAGCAAAACTCCCACCAAAAAAGGCAATGGGCAATCTGGAGGAAAGCCGACTAAGCCCAGCCAACGGCAGAAAGACATGGCCCTGAGAAGCGTGAAGGTCATGGAGTTCTGTCCAACCTGAAAAACCAGAGGGTGGAACTCCGAACCAACCAGAAGATGAACACGGGACGTCAGAAAGTGACTACGATGACCCATTGGTAAGTGGACCGATTGCACCAATGACCATGTCCATAGAACTGTTAATTCCAGGCAGAGAAAGAAAAGTAACCCTTTAACCTTCATCCTGGGGTTGGCATGGCTGAAAAAATGGAACCAGCTGATAGACAGGTGAAACTGATAGACTGGTGAGAGGGGCGTTTGAAATTCCCCAGAGAAAAGAACCCCTTACTGCAGCGGTTCTCAACCTTTTCCAGGGCTCGATCCCGGCCCGCATCGCGCAAAAAAAGAAAAATGGCGGGCCCGCACCGCGCATGCGCGGCGCAACGGCCCGCATCACGATAGGGAAAAAAATGGCCAACCAAAAAAAAAATGGCAGGCCCGCGCCGCGCGTGCGCAGCAGGGCACATCGCGCATGTGCAGCGCGACGGCCCGCATCGCGATAGGGGAAAAAATGGCCGACCAAAATAAATGGCCGACCAAAAAAAATAATAAATGGCGGACTGCGGTGCTTGGCGACCCCCGTGAAATGGTCGTTCGACCCCAAATGGGGTCGCGACCCACAGGTTGAGAACCGCTGCCTTACTGAGCAAATGAATGTGCGCAGGAAGGAAACAGATCAGGGAGATAGCGGCCACTGAGCGGTGAGGCCATGCAAACCATGCCCAGTGAGTACCGGGATCCAGCTGAGGTTTTCAGTTCGGACAAACTGGCCTCCCATCAGCCCACAGACTATGCTATCGAGATCGTTCCCGGGGCAAAGTTACTAAAGCTAAAGCTGTATTCGAACTATGTAGGTTCATCGACAAAAACCTGGCCCGTGGGTTCATACAACCAGCCAGACCCCAGATGGCCACACCCATGCTATTCAAAGAGAAGAAAGACGGGTCTCTTTGTCTCTGCATTGACTATAGAGGTTTGAATGCTGCATGTGTGGAAAATGTGTGCCCCCTGCCTCTCATCAAAGATATGCTGACCCACCTATTTAAAGGAAAAATATTTTCTAAATTGGATTGCGAGAGGCATATCAATTTAGAGTGTTCCCTTTTGGTCTACAAGGGGCCCCAGCCATGTTCATGCAGCTGATCAATAAGGTGCTCCATGAGCACCTGTATAAGGGAGTTTTGGTGTACCTGGACAATATATTTACATCGAAACGAGGTGGAACACATGAAGTTGGTCAGAGCGGTCCTAAATAAACTCTGAGTGGCTAAGCTTTATGCGAAATTGACAAAGTTTGAATTCCATAACAGAAAATTGAGTACCTAGGCTACAAGATTTTACATGATGGGGTAGAGTTGGATCCGGAGAAAGTATGCGCTGTCTTAGATTGGGCGGCCCCCGCACCAGAAACAGCTACAAAGCTTCTTGGGCTTTGCAAATTTCTACTGACAATTCATTCCCTCTTTCACCCAGATCGCTTTACCTATCCCAAACTTGTTAAAAACAAAAGAGGTGAATAAGCCGAAACTCAGCCAGCCCCTGAAGTGGACTATGGAATGCCAAGCGGCATTTTGAAAAATTAAAAAGACTTTTCTCGACAGAGCTGATTCTGAAGCACCCAGATCCAGAAAAGGCATTCATAATCCAGGCTGATGCCAGCATTGTAGCAGTAGCAGCGGTGTTACTCCAAGAGAACAAACAAGGAAAACTGCATCCCACATTTCTCTGAGGCCACAGACACCTCTCCCTCGACCTCCATAGTCTCCCGTTCCAGCTCATTTCCCTCAGCAGATTCAGGCTCCGACACACATGACACATCCAGACCCAGAGAGACCATTTGTCATTCAGGCTGATGCTAGTGACATGGCTGTAAGTGCAGTACTGCTCCAAGAAAATAAAAAATCTGGAAGCATTGAAAACCGCAAGAAAACTGTCCCCTAAAACACTTCCAAAGCTTCAATTTCACCCTCCGCTATTTACCAGAGGGGAAGAACTTCCTCGCAGATGCTCTATCTAGGCTACCACAATACAACAGCATAAAGATGGAAGTAGTCATGCCTTTACTCCTTCATAGCAGCTAGCAGTCCCAGTAACCATGAGGGCACAATCAAAAAGCACTCCACCATTAAGACAACATTACCACTGTGGTTTTCAAGCTGGGAAAAAAGTAATGGTTCTCTTAGCCATAAAAACCTCTGCTCCATGAGGAAGGGACTGACATGGGTAGGGGAGAAATTGTATGTCCCAACCAACCAGAGATTAAAGATTATGCAAACCTGTCACGACTCAAAAGTGGCTGGGCACTTTGGAATTGTAAAGACCCTACACCTGTTAAAGAGACAATTTTGGTGGCCCTCTATCAAAAAGGACATACGAGGGCTATGTGGCCAGCTGCCCTACCTGTGCAGCAGCAAAATGAAGGCAGGGGCCTTGTGTAGCTGATTGCAAGCCCTTCAGCACTATGGACTTTATTGTAGAATTGCCAGAAAGTGCAGGAAACACTGTTATTTGGGTGGTTACTGGCCTATTTTCAAAGCAGGTCCATTTCATCCCATATCAGAAGATTCCAACAGCAAAGATTCTAGCAAAGTTATTCCTCCACCATGTCTACCGTCTACGTGGGGCCTCACATCGTATAATTTCAGACAGAAGGGTCCAATTCATTTCTAAGTTCTGGAGAGCATTTTTGGATCTCCTGGGGACGGACCAGGGCCTGAGTTCTATTCATCATCCTCAAACGAATGGTGGGACAGAAGGAACGAACTTGGTACTGGAACAGTACCTCCGATGTGTTATCAACTACCAGCAGGACAATTGGACTGACCTCCTGCCATTCGCTGAAGTGGCGTACAATAACGCTGTTCATTCTAGCACTGGGTTCATCCCCTTTCAAGTGGCCAGAGGACAAGAGTTCAACCTAATACCCTAATTACCCACCAATGAACCCACAATTCCTTCCCTTAAGGAATGGATGAATCAGCTACAAAATACTTGGCCAGTTGTCAGGAAAGTGCTAGATGAGGCTAGAGCAGCTTTTAAGGCCAAGCAGATAAGAAGAAAATGAAACCTAAGCCATTCCACTTCGGGGACAAAGGGTACCTGTCCACTAGGTCCCTACAGCCCTTACAACCCTCTAAAAAATTACGGCCAAAGTTTGTGGGACCCTTCCCAATCAAACGCATCATTAACCCAGTTACAGTAGAACTGGAGCTCCTCAAGACCTTAAGGCAAATCCACTCTGTATTCCATTGCAGCCTGCTAAAACCTGAAATAACCTCGCCTTTACAGCCAGCAGTTCACCCAACACCACTACCCATCATGGTGGAGGGGAAGCAACACTTTGAAATTAGGGAAATCCTAGACTCCCGTAAACACCATGGAGCCACCCAGTACCCGGTGGCCTGGAAAGACCTCCCAGAAAGAATGGGTTCACAAGAAACATGTTAGAGCCCTTAGATTACTCAAATGCTTTCATGCCTGTTACCTAGATAAACCCGATTAATCTATGTATTCTCGTTTCCTTCCCTTTTTCTTGTTTTCTATTTCCCCCGGTGGACCTCTCCTTCTTTTAAGGGGGGGTGGCATGTCAGGTCCCCTCAAACCACATTTTTCAGGGCTCTGCCATTCTGTTTGGACGGGGGAGGCTGCACTCTGTTGGGAGGGAGGAAGTCTTGTGGGCTCTGGGGCGTATTTCCTTTACTTTGTTCTCTTCACCTTTGACGTATCTCTCTGGGTATGAAGGTGGGGGAGGAACATGCCAGAGGCCATCTGCCTTATCTCTACTCCACTGGGAAGAGACCGGGAAGAAACTGCAACGCCTGAGAACAACTGACAATTGAACGCAAAATTTATGTCACTAAGTGAGAAATTTGTTAAGCGTTTTGTCCCACTTTACGACTTTTCTCACGTTTGTGATTTTGAATATAACTTTGAATATAATGAAATATAAAAGAAGCATACCCTGTGTTGAAAGAAAGATGGGTCAAGATATTTGTCAAATCTATCTTCAAACTTCACATCTGACTTTTTCCATTTCACCTGGAGAGAAATTACATTTAGAAAATCTGACACAGTATGTTACAAATCAACATGATCAACCCAGTTCCAATTCCAGGCAACACTAAGAGAAACAGGACAAACATCGATGAAGAACAACTGCTGGAAATCGGAATGGCATTAACTGCTAACATACTTTTTCTAGCAAGCCACTGGCACTTTCAGGTTTTAACGAACGACATCAGTATACAAGGAGAAAAAAATGTTTTTAAATGTTTTAAACCACTATCAACTACCCAGAGTCACTAGAAGCCAGTAGTAATTTTATTTATTTTTATTATTAAAATTAAGCAAGTATAATGTTCTACGAGAGATCTTTGTCTAACAACTACTCGTTCAATATAATGAAATGTGAGCATGAACTTGGAAGATAGGGGCAGGGAGAAAGGCTGCCTATCTAATTTTATGATTAGATAAAAAGGGGAGGAGCCCACAACCCAGTACAGGTAATCCTCAACGTACGACCACAATTGAGTCCAAAAGTTTTGTTAAGTGAGACATTTGTTAATGTCTATTATTTGCCCTATGTTATGACCTTTCTTGCCTCAGTTATTAAGTGAATCACTGCAGTTGATAAGTTAGTAAGCCAGCTGTTAAGTGAATCTGGCTTCCCCATTGAGTTTGCTCGTCAGAAGGCTGCAAAAGGTGATCACATGATCTTGGGACACAGCAACCATCATAAATAGGAACCAGTTGCCGAGCATCTAAACTTTGATCACGGGGGAGGCTGGAAAGGTTGTAATTGTGAAAAAGGGTCGTAAGTCACTTTTTTTTCAGTGCCACTGTACCTTTGAACAGTCAGTAAATGAAGTGTTGTAAGTCAAGGACTATCTGTAATGGGCAAAGAAAGAAACTTAGAAAGGATCTAACCTGACAGGTAGTAAAAAGGCACAGCAGGAGATCTGGGCTTTCAGATTTGCAAGATTATGTTAATGTAGCTTTAAGGTCAAGAACAGCGGTTCTCAACCTTTTCCGGGGCTCGACCCCGGCCCGCATCGTGCAAAAAAAAATGGCGGGCCCGCACGGTGCACGCGCGGCCGACGGGGTGCATCGTGCATGCACGGCGCGACGGCCCGCATCGCGATAGGGAAAAAAATGGCCGACCAAAAAAAATGACAGGGCGCATCGCGCATGCGCGACAGGGCGCATCGCGCATGCGCAACGGGGCGAATCGCACATGCGTGGTGCGACAGCCCGCATCGCAATAGGGAAAAAAATGGCCGACCAAAAAATGGCCGACCAAAAAAAAAATGGCCGACCAAAAAAAAAATGGCCGACCAAAAAAAAAAGTCAGACTGCTGTGCTTGGCGACCCCCGTGAAATGGTCGTTCGACCCCAAATGGGGTCACGACCCACAGGTTGAGAACCGCTAGTCAAGAAACATTAGTTCGTCATGTCACGTTTCCTGTCTGGTGTATTTGGAAAGCTGACATTCGGAGGCTGTTCAAACTTGTAACAATTAGACTAGATGACCTCCAAGGGTTGGACTAGATGACCTCCAAGGTCCCTTCCAACTTTATTATTATTATTATTATTATTATTATTATTATTATTATTATTATTATTATTATTATTACTACCAGTCCTCATTGTTCTAGCCCAGGGGTAGGCAACTTGGCTTTTTTATGACTCGTGGACTTCATCTCCCAGAATTCCTGAGCCAGCATGTTTGCCCATGTGTTTGGGCACGAACGGAAGCACTAGTGCGGGGTGTGTGCGTGGCCCCATTTACGCAAGCACAAACGAGCCACTAACGCAGGGGTGTGTGCATGGTCCATTTGCGCATGCGTGAACGGGGGTGTATGCGTGGCTCATTTGTACATGTGCGAGCGGGTGCTAGCCACCACAGGGGTGCGCGGCTGTTCACGCATACACAAGCACAGCTACTAGTACTGCGTCAGTGGGTGTGGCCCCATTTACGTGCATGCACATAAGCTGCTCTCCCCTCCGGGCAGGTTGGAAAACTTTGCTTTAGATGATCCTTCTTTTTGTGATTTGGATAACACTATGCTAAGGCTGGAGTGAGTAAGCATACAACAAACTATGATAGATATTGTGATTAAAGCCCACCATCGTAATATATGGACAATACTTGGACAAAACGTGGTTTTGCCAACTTGCTATTTCTACACCTTAACAGCTATGTAATTATGACCATTATTATTTACAAATTCAGATTACTTACAGAGTAAGACATCTGGATTTTAGTGTTGGGTACCAATTTAACTTTCCCTTCGCTTGTCAGATTCACATCCACAATTCTATTTCCATTATAACCTATTTCCAGCTTTTTATATGTCCAGAGATAAAAATCTTCACCATTTTCATCTGCTTCACCAACAATACCTGCAGAGGGAGAAAGTGAGGAAAAGAAATTAATTTTACTGCACTAATTAACCACTGATTAACTAAAAATGGGAAAATATTGTTTTGAATAGAGTTAAATGATTAGATGATTGGATTTGATTATGGGTAAAGAGAACAGAAAAAAATGGAAATAAATGTATACTAGTTCAAGAGGGATATGTATTTTAAGTAGTATATTATTTTCTTATTTTTTTCCATTTTTTCTTTTCTTTTTCTCTCTCACGTCTTTTCTTTTTCAATGTCTTTCTTTTGCTTATTTCTTTCTTACTTATTTTTTAAAGACATGAAAATAGATTTAAATACTTTAAGATAATTAATTCTGGGAAAATTTTAACCAGTAGAAATGTTTTGAACATAAAGCTCAAGACTGTATTGGTTGGAAACACGCGGAAGAGGTCTTCATCCTGCAGTGGACAGACAATGGCTAGAATCAGGATGATAGTTCATACATTGTCCTATATCATAAGATGTTTGGTTTATGACATTTATGTAAATTCTGTCAAATATGATTTATTAAACAATCATTAAACTATGGTTTGGAATAAACATAGTTGTTTTCAATAGAATGGTTGTACTTCTGCACATTGTAGGCATATGTGTCATGGTTCCAAAAGAAGCAGGTTTTCAAAGAACTTTGAGGCTTTATTTACCTTAAAGCAGCGGTTCTCAACCTGTGGGTCGCGACCCCATTTGGAGTCGAACGACCATTTCACGGGGGTCGCCAAACAACGCAGTCCGCCATTTTTCCCCCTTTTCCTTAGCTGTGCTACTCCCTCTTATTCTATTGGCTTTTGAAAGCCAATAGAATAGACTCTCTTGAATAAAGTCTAATTCTATTGGCTTTCAAAAGCCAATAGGAATTGTCCAGGATGTCTCCGCCCTGCTGAGCCCGCCAAAAGTCCCAGTCTGCAAACGGTGCTGCAAGTTGTCTGCAGCGAAGGCGAGCTCTCCGGAAGTTTCCACCCCTCCCTGCTGAGCAACTACTAAAACTGTAAGTAAAAGAGGGCCAGGGGTGGGAGGTGGGAGGCCGGCGGGCGCAGGGAGGGTTTTTGGCGTGCATGGGGCCCGGCGGGTGTCTTACCTCCCTTGGCCCAGCCCGTGGTTGCCCTGCACCATTGCCCCCGTGGCCGCCCAGGAGCACCTGGGCCTGCCTGCCGCTGCCCCAAATGGGTGGCGGCCTACGCCTCGGCCGGCGCATGGGGCAGCACCATGCATGCGCAGTGTAGGGGGCAGCACCACGCATGTGCGGTGCAGCACCACGCATGCGCGGCACAAGGGGTAGCACCACGCATGCGTGGCGCAGGTCGGGGTCGCGGCCTGAAAAAGGTTGAGAACCACTGCCTTAAAGAATCCTTTTATTTCTGCAAAGCTTCGGCAGGTACATAATGAAGCCAAAAACTGAATCCTCCCACCCCCAATCACCTGTAAGAAAGCATATCCCACTCCTTCATTTTACAGTCATCAATCACGTTCTCCAATTAGTTTGAAGTGTGAACTTCCCTCCCGTAACTCCTCTGGTCACAGCTGACCTTGGCAATGCTGTACTGAAATATTGTTGTGGTTAGCTATCTTACTTTCCCGCCCGCTGTTCTAACATAGTCTGACTTTAATTCTAGAAGTGATATGCAGGCTAAATAAAACATGTTTGCTGCTTCATATATGGCAAGCAAGAACATCTGATGTTAGCAGTCTTGACAATACGTTTCTTACCCCATATTGGCAAATCATCAATGTACATCTGATACCAATAGTGATTTTTGATAGCATAAACAAATGCATCTCTTGTTTGTTTATCTAAATCTATTTCACAGTAGGTGGTCTGCATGACATCATCTGCAAAAAGCAAAACAATGTGTTAACAGTGGTTTCACAGATTGTCACATCAATATCATCAAAATACATTTTACTAATGAGCCAGTGCAAAATATACCAATCTTGCTCTTATGCTGTTAGTGCCATACATTTATTTCCAATACACAAGAGTATGAGACTAACCTAATTTGAAAGGGAAAACAGAAGTGTAAATTCTATTTATGTAGAACCATGGTATAGTTAGGATTTTGAAATACAAATAATTTGCCAAATGCTATGATTCACCAGTGTGAGCCTATACGCAGTTAAATCCAACCAAAAACATCCTATCAATTCTTAAGAGGCTTAATTTCTGTTGGAGCCTATGCAACTTGTATTTGGGGTGGTCTTCCAGTAAGGGTCTGTGTTTATTGACTTAATTCCTCAAACTAAATTTTATAAGGACTTTTTAGCTGTACTGATTTTCATGGAAGACGCAGCTCCAGGATACATGTCAGCATCATTTTTCCAAATTAATTTTGCTAGCACATGTACTGAACCGGCTACAGCTAAAACAAAACAAAAAAGTACGCTTTAGACCAGACATGCCATCACAAATTTTGCCATTGCCGGCAATGGGGTGGGCGCGGCTTCCGGATGATGTGTCCGGCCCATGGGCCGGCAGTTTGACACCCCTACTTTAGACCATTGTTTCTAAATATAGGCAACTTTAAGGACTTCAACTTCCAGAATTCCCTAGCCAGCAAGGGGAAACTGGGGAATACTGGAATCTGAAATCTACTCATCTTAAAGTTGCTAAGGCTGAGAAACACTGCTTTAGACAGAGCTCTCCTAAAAGATCACATTCTTTTTCTACGAGGGCTTACTTACTTGGTCTGATATACTTAAACCACTACAAAGCTTTCCATCTACTGCAGCGGTTCTCAACCTTTTTCAGGCCGAGACCCCACCTGCGCCGCCCATGCACGGCGTGACCCCGACCTGTGCCGTGCATGCGTGGCGCGCACGTGACGGGGCCAAGCCGCGCATGTGTGGTGCGATGGCCCAAACCGCGCATGCGCGGTGCGCGCACGCCGGCCCGAACCACACATGCGCGGCGTGCATCGGCCCAAACCACGCATGCGCAGTGCGATGGCCCAAACCGCGCATGCGCAGCGCGCGACGGGCTGAACCGCGCATGCGCGACGGGCCGAACCGCGCATGCGTGGAGCAACGGGCCAAACCGCGCATGCACGGCGCAACGGGCCGAATCGCGCATGCGCGGCGCGCGACGGCCGAAGGGAAATGGGGAAAAAATGGCGGACTGCGGTGTTTGCCGACCCCCGTGAAACGGTCGTTCGACCCCAAATGGGGTCGCGACCCACAGGTTGAGAACCGCTGATCTACTGCACGTTAATGTTTTAAACTTGATAGTATTAGAGCAGGGGTGTCAAACTGCCAGCCCGCAGGCCGGATGCATCATAGCAAAACCGCACCCACCTCATTACCGGCAATGGCAAAAAAAGTCGTGATACGTCGCGCCACGTCACGTAACGTTGCGAGTTTGACACCCTCTTTATTAGAGGGAACAAAGAACACTATCGCCATTTCTAAGTGAATATGCTCAAGTGAAACTAAACAAGCTGAGTCTCTAGTGCACAGTCCTTTCTATAAGAATCCACACTCCGGCCTTATAATTTCACTTAAAATTAATAGATCTGGTAGAATTATAAATGATTATATCCACTTTCAACTGTCAACTAACACCCTGTGGATCAATACAAAAGGCACAGCTTTCTTTTCTACTGCCATTTAATTGCCTCATAATGTATTAGGACAACCAATGTCTATATTATTATTTATTATTGTATTAGATCCTTTTCCCTGCCTTTGCATGTTTTTAGTCTACCTTTTTATTATTTCTAATGCAAGGGTACTTTTAAAAGAAATTCTGAAAAGCTCAAAACTGTACGTTTGTCTGCTAACCAGTCCAATAATTCTCTAAAAACAACACAGCAGAATAAAATTTGATGTGGAGCAAGAAATCAGCAACAGAAAGTAAAAGTTTGAAAATGGTTCAATAAGGCTAAGAGCTGTGGGAGAGGCAGTTGTTGGATGGTGGTTCAAAATATTACTGACTCTTCTATTCTAATTCTTAACTGCTAATATTACTATAAGACTGAGGTCTGTTCACAAATCCCACCCAAATCAATTCATGAACAGCAAATACTCAATAATTCAAAGAGAAAAAACATCAAACACAGAAACCGATTCTGAGACAATGGCCTAGATCAGGGGTGTCAAATTGCCGGCCCGTGGGCTGGTGGCATCATACGGAGGCCACACCCACCCCAGCTCCGGCAATGCAAAAAAAAGATGCGATACGTCGCGACACGTCACGCGGCGAGTTTGACACCCATGGCCTAGATACCGAAGTAGGCTTATAAGCCTGGAGATTGAGCCATGCCGAAGTCTTATGTTTCAGTTTGTCAGAAAGCATAAAACCAGCCACTATGTTTTATTCCGTATTTTTAAAACATAATTCAATCCTTCTTGTGAATAAAGTTTTATTTTATTCAGAAAATTAAGGTTAAAATACAATATTCAAAAAAAGGGGAAAAGAAATTTTACAAAAACAAAACAAAAATAGGCAAAACATTAGAAAAGAAAGAAAATGTGCATTAAAAAAGACGAAAGACAAAAACACACATATGCATATATTATCCCCTCTAGTTAAATATTGATAAATATATTGGAACAATGTTAGTTTCCCCCCCCACTGCGAAGCAGGACCAAAATTTATAAACGTCTACCTCCATTTGTAACCGATTTGACCTGCCATCTAGCTACTATATATAAAGACAAAGTAGTTAACAGGTGAACCAACAGCAAAGTTAAAACTTCAAAGCCCTCTGTTAACAATCTATTATATTTAACTGGTAGTCAGTCTACAATAGCTTCTTATCTACCATAAATCACCACAATCATTACCTCTAAATCAGGGGCAGGCAACCTGGGCTCTTTTATGACTCGTGGACTTCAACTCCCAGAATTCCTTAGTCAGCCATGCTGAGGGGAAAGCTGAGCCACGCTGGCTCAGGAATTCTGGGAGTTGAAGTCCACAAGTCATAAAAGAGCCAAGGTTGCCCACCCCTGCTTCTAAACCAGCGGTTCTCAACCTTTTTCAGGCTGCGACCCTGACCTGCGCGCGCATGCGTGGCGCGACCCTGACCTGCACCGCGCAGCGCAACGGCCCGCATTGTGCATGCATGGTGCTACTCCGCGCATGCACGGTGCTGTCCCCTGCGCCGGCCGAGGGGAAAAGGGGAAAAAATGGCGGACTGAGTTGTTTGGCGACCCCCGTGAAATGGTCGTTCGACCCCAAATGGGGTCGCGACCCACAGGTTGAGAATCGCTGTTCTAAACCATCCAGGATAAAATTTGATTCTTAATAACATTTGATTCTTAATAACAAAACTTCTCAAGATTTTGGTTGAAAACTTTCCCAACAATTGTGTCTTATTCCCTAAAATCATAAACCTCTGTTGTCAATCAATTTTCCCTGTCCAGTCCAAATTGTTTTCCGGTTAGATATAGTAAGTCCATTTTCCAATTAGATATAGTAAGTCCATTATAACCATCAATCGTATCATCCGTTGATTGTTAACTCCAAATTTGTAGAATCCGTATCCCCTTCAGCCTTCTCCAACAAACCTGCTCGTTCCAAACCAAGTTCCTTTTCCTTTAAATCTGACAACAATAATTTAAATTCCAATCCATCCAGTTGTGAGTTTGGTTTGCATACAATTGGTTCTGCCTGGATATCTTCTTTAGATGGATTTGTCATTTTTTCAAACTTTTACCAAAGTTTTCCATTTGAGCTTGTTGGTTAAAAAAAACATTCCTTTTTCAAAGGCCTCCCAGGGCTTTATCTTTAAGTTGGTACATTGTTTGCATCTTAAGTATAGATCTTGGCATTCACAACCGGATTTTATATATTTATATGCATTTCCTTTCAAAACAAGGGTGTTAAATATGCTGTAATAAACTAGCCACAGAGAAGCTGAGATATTTTGCATAATGAAGAAGGATGGAAAACAAAGGAAAAAGAAAAAGAAAAATTTCAAGACGCATTAAAAAATTAAGACCAGGGCTTTTTAAAAGTTAAGAAAATGTGAAATGCCTGAGTGAAAATCTGATACAAATGAAAATCCAAACAGGTCACTTTCATTACCCAGAATATCTCTGTCAACTTCCGTATGGAGAAAGCTAAAGTAATTCAGAACAGCAGAGTGAAACAGTGAAAAAACATTAAAGAATTCACATTAAAAACAAGAGGGGGTTAAAATAAACCAGCTGGACTGGAAGGTTCATCTCTAGCAAGGTATCGTCTGATACAGTTCAGTTTGGTGCCACAAAATAATTTAAAAGATGGTAACAAGACTGAAGTACAGTAGTGGCCAAAATTGTGGAAACCTTTTGGGAAAAGTGCATAGTAGAAATGCCACCTTGGGTTAAGTTTCCACCAATTTTTCTTCCAATTTCTTTATAACTGTAGCCTTGTTCACTTAATAATACTATTTTACATCACTTTTTCAGCAACCAGTCAACTCTTTGCACCATGACTTTAATTTTATTATATTTTAAAAGCTGACTAAATGAAAGAACACAAAAAAACCCAACCAACTTCATAGCGATCACATAACACCCTGACCAATGTCCTCCTCTCAGCTTCAATACAGGACACCAATGACTGAATCCTACTGTGATCTGATTGGCTCATTGCCAAAACAAGATGACACCCAATTGGCTCTCTAAACACTCATGCTCATTGGTTACAATCAGATGAAGAAAAGTTACCTGATATCAACCTAAGCAAGTTGTGCTTCCTTTTTCTGGTTATTTGGCTATAACTTTTCATGGTGAGATATGTAGCAAATAAATTTAACAAATAAATAATAACAATAAACCATGCATTGCTATTCAGATTCTTGAAGTCAAAAGATCTAATTCCAAAAGAGGCTATCTTCAGACTGGAATATCAATATGCTTGCATAAAAAAAGAAGATGACTCTTATGTCTGCTAGCCTATGACTAAATAAAGATTGATTGATGAACCTTTATATTATTTAAGTCAAAAGGAGTAATAGGTTGAAATCAACAGAATGAATTTTAGCAGGGAAAAAATGTACAATTCCGTATGTAGAAAGAAAAAAGGAAAAGCATGAGAAAAGGCTGGTACGTGTGAAAAGGATCTGAATATTCTAACAAATCATGCTGAATATCAGCTAACAGTAATGCTGCTAAAAATGCTACTTGGTCATGTATCAACAGAAGAGTCAACATCCCAGGAACTGCATTTTCTACTCTGCCTTAGGCCTCAACCAAGTATCTGATGTTATCTGATACGGTACATATGTGAAACATGCAGTCTAAAAACATGACATCAACATACTGGAGGCAGTTTAGAGATGGGCTAACTAGATGGTGAGGGTAACTGGAAATTAAATCGTATAAAGAATGGTTAAACAAACTAAGATTCTTCTGTAAGAGAAATCCTGAGGACAAGTAAGAGAACAATTTTATGAGGCCATACAGAAGGTGGAGTGGACTTACTTTCTGTCACCTTAAAGAACAGGAGCAGAAGCAGTAGCCAGAAATTACAGGTAAAGTAGATTCAGGTTAGGTATCAGGAAGATATCTACCTATATGGAATATACTGTCTCAAGATGTGGCATGTTCATCGTCATTCAAGATCCTCAGATAGATGCTGAATATCCACGTATTAGAATGCTTTAACAGTTTCTGCACTAGGAATTGGACAATTTAACTTCTAAAAATCCCTTCCAACTGTAGGAATGTATATTTCTATAAATAGTAGACAGAAGAAAACCATTATCCCCTGCTAGCATAGTTTGACCAAATCTAAAACAATCCTCCCCATTTAAGTTAAAATCATTTAGGACAGAAACGGGGTATGTTTCAATTTCTGACAAGATGATCAATCTGTTTGTTAAAACTCTGTTCACAGCTATATGGAAAACAGACACAAATGTTGAAGAAGATTATAGAGTACTTGGATAAAATACACAGCTGTTTTTACAATAAGGTTTAAATAATCTTTCAGATGGCATAATTTCATTCTAATCACCAGACATCATTGAAGAAACATGAGAAATAATATCAGATATCTTTGTTAGTATCACTGATAATGTTAACTAGAAAAATAAGAAAGTAGCAACATTTTTTCTTGATATAAAAAAGCTTTCAGCAATTTGGAAGAGTTCTTCATATTCATAATCTTGGAAAAGATGAACTGCAATCCAAATTTTTTCTCATGGACTCTAAGAATTTATAAACCAAGTCAACTATAAATACATACAGGCCTCATACACATAATATTATGAAAAGGATAAGATAAAATGGTCCTCTTTCTTTTCTGTTTTTACTGACCTGAACCAGTAATAAGAAAGATAAAACAACAGAATAAAATTTCAGGAATTAAACTAGCAAATCGCTAAAAATTATTAGTGGAAAGATAATACGCTGCAAGATTTAACCTCAGAATAACCAGAAATACCTCATTAGTTTCAATATCCAAATAAGTAATACAGTTCTTTTTGAACTACAAAAACAAGTGGCTTACTTAATAGATTTTAAAGAATTTGAAATGCTGATACCATGAAAGTCAGAACTTCTGTTTCAATTTATATGTTATTGAAATATGATTCAGAAATTAAACAATTAAAGACTGTATGATTCAAAGGATGCAGAATTTAAACAGGACAATTGATATGCAACAATGGGAATATCAATTGAAGATATATTTTAGGTTTACTGTGATTATTACACCCAGAGGAAATTGTTGTTCTTTCAGTAGCATATTATCCAGCAATGGATGATACAGATTTAAAAACTGCAGGAAATGTAATAAAGAGCCGTGGTGGCACAGTGGTTAGAATGCAGTATTATTGCAAGCTAACTCTGCCGACTGCCAGCAGTTCAATCTTGACCAGCTTATTCAGCCTTCCAAGTTCGGTAAAATGAGAACCCAAGATTATTTGAGGCAATATGCTGACTCCATAAACAGCTGATAGAGGGCTGTAAAGCACGATGAAGCAGTATATAAGTTGAAGTGCTTTTGCTAATCAGCTTAAATCATTCTTCCATATCTACTAGAACCGTGGTGGCGAACCTATGGCACGCATGCCACAGGTGGCACGCAGAGCCCTCTCTGTGGACACGCGCACCGTCGCCCCAGTCCTAGGCCTTCAGCTGGGTTTTATAAAACCTTTTTGCTTTAGGCCTCCGCTACCGTGTGCAAAAAAAAAAAAAGTTCAATCAATCAATTTCAACTCCTCGCAGAAATAAAAAAGATCTCACAAAGTTGGAATTGATTGAACTTTTTAGTCTCACCCAGTCTGCCGTTACCACTGAAGCCACACCCACCCAATGGGCCACACCCACTTAATAGGTCACATCCACCCAATGGGCCACGCCCACCTAGCACCCAATGATACATAAATGGGTTTTGGGTTGCAGTTTGGGCACTCGGTCTCTAAAAGGTTCACCATCACTGTACTACAGCGGTTCTCAACCTGTGGGTCACGACAACCATTTCACGGGGGTCGGCAAACACTGCAGTCCGCCATTTTTTTTTGGTCGGCCATTTTTTTCCCCTTTGTGATGCGGGCCATCGTGCCGTGCATGCACGATGCGTGCCCGCCATTTTTTTTTTATTTTGGTCGGCCATTTTTTTTGGTCAGCCATTTTTTTCCCCTTTGCAATGCGGGCCGTCACACCGTGCATGCGTGATGCGCCCCGTCGCGCCGTGCATGCGCGATGCGCCTCGTTGCGCCGCGCATGCGCGATGCGGGCCGGGGTCGAGCCCCAGAAAAGGTTGAGAACCGCTGCTGTACTAGAAGCTCACAAAAAAAAAAATTCTTCCATTCAAGTATGTCCAATTCTTGGAGATTGGCCTGACAAGTCCCTGCAGTTTTCTTGGCAAGATTTTTCAGAAATGACTTGCCACTGTCTCCTTGCTAGGGCTGAGAGAAAGGGACTCACCCAAGGTCATCAAGCTGGCTTCATGCCTAAAGTGGAACCAGAACTCATAGTTTCCCAGTTTCTGGCCAGCGTCTTAACCGTTATACCAAACAGGCTCTCTCATTCATTTTATTACATGTTATATATTTCATGTTTTGAAATCTTTAATATATTTTCCTTTTTTGTCTTTCTAATTTTTTTCTGTTTTCACTCTTCAAATATCTTTTAAAACTAATACATTTAAATGACTTGGACAAAGGTTTTCCTGTTCAACAAATACAGTAGTTTTTAAAACACCAGCAATCATGACTTTATGGTTATTTTACCTTTAAATTTAATATCCAAACCGCTGAACTCTAGTTCAACTCCTTGAAGTGCTTCCCCAAGAGTTTCATGGTAGTGGTCGATGCTTTTTTTAGATCCGCCACAAAAAGGGAGGGAGAAGTATTTGTATGTTTCCTGGCGATTGTGATATGGTCCTACAGTATTCATCCATAAAACGACTTCTTCTTTATCTTGGTACTGAAAAGAAACCATATTTTAAAATAAAGAATTATCAACAGGCACACTGTCTAGAATGAAACAAATTTTCGGAGCGAAATATGAGGAAAATGCTTTAAAACAGCGGTTCTCAACCTATGGGTCACGACCCCATTTGGGGTCGAATGACCGTTTCGTGGGGGTCGTCGGACACCACGGTCCGCCATTTTGTTTTTGTTTTTTTTTTCATCGCGCGCGCCGCGCATGCGCGGTTCAGGCCTTCGCGCGCGCGCGCCGCACATGCGTGGTTCGGGCCGTCGCACACGCGCCATGCATGCGCGGATCAGCCCGTCGCAGTCTGCCATTTTTTTTCCGTCACGTGCGCGCCGCGCATGCGCGGATCAGGCCATCGCGCGCGCACGGGGGTTGGGGTCGCGCCACGCATGGGCGGCGCAAGTGGGGTCTCAACCTGAAAAAGGTTGAGAACCACTGCTTTAAAATATTGACAGGCAACCCCTGGCTTTGCATGCCATCCCTAGAAATTATACCATTAAAAAACAGGTATGTGATTACCATCTGCATTTTGGCCGGGAAAGCAAAAGTGCTACAGGTAGTCATAATTTAGCAACCACAACTCGGACCACCAACTTAGTTGCTGTCACAGTCACAAAGTGGAAAATCACCAGGAAATCCCAGTGCTATATACATTAAGACAGGAACGCTGAATAAATAGCTCAGAAGAAGATAATGCCAGTTTTTCTATTGTTTCAGAGAAAATTTTGTGGACATGATAAAGAACTGAGCTTACTTTACTTTTTTATTTATAAAGCACAATGTCTAGATTCACATAAAACACTATTAAGCTAAAACTAAGAAGATCACACAGGGGGTTAGCATGATAGGTCTACTGTATGCACTCAAATTGTTACCAGTTAATGGTGGACGCAGAAATAACCTGGTGTCCTGGAACAGCAATTCCCAAAATTCAAATATGGCAAGTTGGAAAAAAAAAAAACCAAATCTTTTCACTTTTTGACAAATTGTCAAAAAAGGAAAACGTAGAACTATTTCCAGTGCTACTATTTTAACAATAACATATAGCTTGCAGTCATACATAATATTCAATGTAAAGGGCAGGGCTACATGCAGCCTTTTTAAGATTTTTTTTTTTTGGTAAGTATTAAAGTCACTTCAACAACTTTTGCTGAAAACTGCTAATAATTTCTGAGATGGAAAATACTCAAAATCTATGTTGTAATTCAATCATTTCAAGACAGTTTTTGACTTCTAGGGACCGCCTGGACCGGTCCTGGCAGTTTTCTTGGCAAGATTTTTCACAAGTGGTTTGCCACTGCCATCTTCCTAGGGCTGAGAGAAAATACTAGCCCAGGGCTACCCATCTGGCTTTGCGACTAATATGGGACTAGAACACATAGTCTCCCGGGGTCTAACCAAATGATTTAATATTATTAAAAAGAAAATAATGGTCATTTTAGAATGGTCTGGAAAACTATTCATACAGCCAAGATATAATCCCCAAAGACACAGAATACTCACAGCTTAGAATTTGCTATGGGCTACCCAAACAGACCATTTTAGAACATTAATTTGCTGTCTTGTTGAGATATGAAACTATTAAGTATAGTACAGGATAGCAATTTCATTGTATGTTACTGAAAAAAAGCAATATGCTTTACGGAGCAGAAAACATGGAGACTGAATCCAGAATTCCAATCTTTCGATGTATTTTGGATTTCTAGAAATAGAAAAGACATAACTGGATTTTTAATACTATGCATCAAACATATACCTGTGCCTATTTTTTTTTAAATGGCTCAAACTTCATAGCATTCCAATAAAGTTAGTGTGAGACATCAATCATTACAAAAACTTTCAATTTTACATGTTTATTTTTATTTATTTATTTCGATTTCTATGCCGCCCTATTCCAAAAACTCAGGGCGGCTTACAACATAAATACTAACATATAGAAATCTGACATTAAATACATTTATAAAACCCCTAGATTAAAAACCAGTCATCCAAAAACAAACTTACAAAAAACATACACTGGCTGGGGCCAGGTGTTAACTGCCCCAGGCCTGTCGGCAAAGATGTGTCTTCAATAGTTTGCGGAAGGCGGAGAGGGTGGGGGCAATACAGATCTCTGGGGGGAGTTGATTCCAGAGGGCCGGGGCCGCAACAGAGAAGGCTCTTCCCCTAGGCCCCGCCAGGCGACACTGTCTGGCTGACGGGACCTGGAGAAGGCCGACTCTGTGGGCCCTAACCGGTCGCTGGGTTTCATGTTGGATCGATCGTCAGAGCCATTTTAAGGCCCAACAAAGGTCTGGTGCCTAGAATATACATGTACATACGTAGCACATAGTAGCAGAGATACTATGACTCAGGGACACTGCAACCATCATAAAGAGATGCTGATGGCCAAGCAGCTGTAATTTTGATCACGTGACCATGGAGATGCTATGCCGGTTGTGTGAGGACCAGCTGAAAGTCACTTTTCTCAATGCCATTGTAACTTTGAACAGTTGCAGAACAAATGGTAGTTGAGGACTACCTGTACACATTTTCATGCAGAAGAATTCACAATGAAATCTAGCAGCATATCTCTGCACAAGTTTTCATGTAATTTCCATGGGTAAGTTACTTCTATTCTCAAACTTTATTCTCAATATTTTTCTCATCTTTCCCATGTTTTGATCATTTGTGTAACAGCTTTGTCCTGTTCTTCCTGCTGGCACAATGCCCTTGCACTCAATCCCTTACTTTTTATATACTACTTATATGTATCTCTGTTACTTGCTTGACATTTCTCCATCTCAACAGCTGGATGCTTTGATTCTGACATTTTCAGTCTCTAAGCATTCTAAGACTGCCCTCTGTCCTATCATCCATATCATCAGCCATCCTGGTACAGTAGTCCTGAATTTCTTGCATTCTCCTTTGCTTCACATATGCAGATTTGCTGCCATGCATGTTGCCTTTCCCTGTACATTATTGGAGGGTAATGTTCTCTTTTCAGCCAACCCTCTAATTCCTCTAATTCACAGTTTTTCCACTTCTATTGCAATTTTTAATTCGTATCTTGATACTGCTAATTTCTCAACTGGATTTCTATTGCCTTTTTCAAGAAACTCCCTTTTTAACCTTTAGAAACTAAATACCATCTATTTTCTGCCACATTGTGTATACATGCTTGTCACATTTGCCTGGGTCACTCTTTATCACATCTCTCCTTCCTTCTCCAATTAGCTTAATCTCTTTTCAAGTAAGTGCAATTGTAAGTTCGAAGTCCAAGCATGTTCTACACATTATTTTCCCAATATCCTGGTTTACATTCCTTCCTTTTCTGCCATTGTATGCCTAACGACAGTTTCTCAAAGTAGCAGTGCCTTTTATTATTAACTTGGTATGTAGTGCAGAAATATTGCAACTACTAACTTTCAAGGGAATAGCCAGTAAGAGGTTATACTACAGTATGTACTCACTGTCTTAGTTTCAGCATTGATGACTTTTGAGTGACATTATAAGGGCAGGTGTATAACTAAGTCATAATGCAAATCTAGCCACTATGTAAAGCAGTGGTTCTCAACCTTTTTCAGGTTGAGACCCCACTTGCGCCGCCCATGCGTGGCGCGACCCCAACCCGCGCGCGCATGCGGCCGATCCGTGCATGCGCGCGCGACGGGCCGATCTGCGCATGCGCGGTGCGCGCGACGGGCCGATCCGCACATGCGCGCGCGATGGGCCGATCCGTGTATGCGTGGCGCGCGTGCGACAGCCTGAACTGCGCATGCGCGGCGGGCTGATCCGTGCACGCGTGGCGTGCGCGCGATGGGCCGAACCGCGCATGCATGGCGCGTGCGCGACGGGCAAAAAAAATGGCGGACTGTGGTGTCCGGCGACCCCCGCGAAACGGTCGTTCGGCCCCAAATGGGGTCGCGACCCATAGGTTGAGAACCGCTGATGTAAAGCATTATTGGCAGAAGTGGGCAACGCAGAGCTCTCATGCAATTCCTTGTATGCCCTTTTTTCCTGCTGCCTTCTGGAGCATACTTGGATTGCACCACTAACAATTTTTGGGAAATCCTTAAAATCACCGATGCACATTTTCATAGTTTGCCAGCAGAAAACCGAGGGGTGAGTTTTCAGATAAGGTTTAATATGTCTAAAGCAGCAACTTGATTTCAAAAATTTCTGAAAATTAAATAACGCTTTAAAATTTCACCCATTTGTATCTTACACTGCCAATATCCATTGCCCAACACAACTTCCCACCTTTTAAAAAAGTAGAACCTTACCACTGGTTTATGGCTTAGTGTTATGCTTGGACCCACCACTAATTTAAGGACAGAGAGTTTTCTAAAGTGACACTAAACCTGATCCTATTTATGCTCAGAATCAGTATTATTCATCACTGTTATCCCATTTGACAAGTTCCTACTGCTTTCAACAAAGTTTGCAGGTGCCACTTTTAAAAGCTATTTTTATAATTATGTTTGGTTTATACCAACTATATTATTTGGTTTTAAAGTGCTTGGAGTTCATATTCTACATTACTTGTATTTTCTTTTAAGTGGCTTCTACCTTAATTTATCTGAGAACAGCTTGAACGGAAGGCTTTTTAGAAAAATAGGAGACAAACAGAGAAGTCCCGATTTAAATATTACAATTTCTTGAGATTTTAAACAAGAGGTACGCTTTGCTATTCTTTTCAAGCTTCCATCTTTATTTCCCATTTTTTGGGGGGTGGCCCTTTGCTATTTTTTGATCTTATCAAGCAGCTATATTACAACTATAGCCCATATGATACAGTTACAGCAATCTGACTATACAGGTTGGCATCTGCACAAACAAAGCAAATCAGTCATGTTATTTCTTAACAAATTATCCTGATCAACTGAATAAGATGTGACGGTTGGTTTCCCAAAATGCACAAGCAAACTGCATCTTGGTTAAGCATAACCAGTCAAGTGTTCAAAGCTATATAAACACATCCAGGGGTTCCCAAAATGCACAAGCAAATTGCATCTTGGTTAAGCATAAACAGTCAAGTGTTCAAAGCTATACAAACACATCCAGGGCCCACTGTTTAATTATCAGCTTTAACGTGGTGGAGACAAAAGAAATAACCTTTTTTGGGGTAGCTAAAACATCTTGAGCCACGAGTGAACTATTTGAATTTATTATGAATTGTAGTGTCAGTGTGCTTTATAAGGTTTCTGCCTGCTTTGGGGAAGATTAGTTCCAATTTACTCTTTTTTTATAAAGATTTTATTAATTTTCTCTTATATACATATATTAATTTTTCAATCAACCTGTTGTCTTGAGTATAACAATGCTAATACTTCCCATTTACTTTTTTAAAAGGAGGGTGATTATAATGAACAGGTGCGGTTCTGTTTTCTAACTATCTGGTGTCACCATCAACAAATAAGAAACTATGAAAAACCACAGCGTTGTTTGAACAAAGGCTGCCCTTTTTGACAGCCTTATTGGAACTTCGTTCTCCGGAACGAAAACATGCCCTTTATGTATACACACACCTAAACATAGTATGTTTAGGTGTGTGTCATGTATGTGTTTCCCTTGGCGAGCGGGCGACTCAATTTCATTTCTGATGTGTGCCGTTGTGCCCATAGTAAAAAAACCCGAACATTAAAGGTTATCTTATTGGTTGCTGGAATTGGGTATGTCTAGTTTAATGAAGAGAAGGACAATGGTGCACATGAGAGCAGTCTTCCAGTATCTCCAGTATCTCCCTCAGAAGAGGGAGTCAAGCTATTCTCCAAAGCACCTGAAGGCAGGACAAGAAGCAACAGATGGAAACTAACCAAGGAGCGAAGCAACCTAGAACTAAGGAGAAACTTCCTGACAGTGAGAACAATTAACCAGTGGAACAACCTGCCTCCAGAAGCGGTGAATGCTCCAACACTGGAAGTTTTTAAGAAGAGACTGGACAGCCATTTGTCCGAAATTGTATAGGGTTTCCTGCCTGAGCAGGGGGTTGGACTTGATGACCTCCAAGGTCCCTTCCAACTTCATTCATTTATTTTTTATTATTATTATTATTATTATTATTATTATTATTATTATTATTATGAGACTGGACAACCATTTATCCGAAATGGTATAGGGTTTCCTGCCTGAGCAGGGGGTTGGACTTGATGACCTCCAAGGTCCCTTCCAACTTTATTTACTTTTATTTATTTATTATTATTATTAAAAGACTGGACAGCCATTTATCCGAAATGGTATAGGGTTTCCGGTCTGAGCAGGGGGTTGGACTTGATGACCTCCAAGGTCCCTTCCAACTTTATTATTATTATTATTATTATTATTATTATTATTATTATTATTATTATTATTATTATTATTATTATTATTATTATTAAGAGACTGGACAGCCATTTATCCGAAATGGTATAGGGTTTCCTGCCTGAGCAGGGGGTTAGACTAGATGACCTCTAAGGTCCCTTCCAACTTTATTTATATTATTATTATTATTATTACTACTATGATTATCATTATTATCTTTATCTTATCTAATGGAGACCTATGCTCGGCCAGGCCGCTGGCAATCCCTTCCCCACCACCACTCCAGCGGGAAGGGACCACTTTCTCACTGAAAGGTCGGCTCTCCAGTGACCTGCGGGACAACTTTTGGCTCTCGCGCACGCCGGTTCCCGCCCCCCCCCCGCGCGGACCGATCGAGGCGATCCGCGACCGGCTCTGGCCTCTTGCAACGCCGCGTGAAGACGCACCCGCGCCCGCGCTCGGGCAGGGGAGCCGTCCGTGGCCGAAGGACGAGGGAAGAAGGAGGAGGAGGAGGAGGAGGAGGACGGGGGGGGGGGAAAGCAGGCCCGTCTCTCCCCGTGGCCTCGGGCGGGCTACACCCCCCTCACCGTGTGGTCATGCTCGTCGGCCCGGCCCTGCGAAACCAACAAGGCCGCCACGCACCACAGGAACCCGGCCGGCGCCATCCCGTTGTCGTTGCCGCCGCCGCCGCCGCCGCCGTCACCGAGGAAAGGAGCCGCCGCTTCCGCCGTGCCCGCCACGTCATCCAAGAGCCACGCCGGAACAGACGCCGCTTACGGCGACCGGCAGCAGCCAGAAGTCGCAGAACTCGAAGGCGGAGGCTGTTCGTGGGGGGGGGAGCGAGGGGGGGGAACGGGACCGTCGTTCGGGCCGCGCGCCTCTTGGCTGTGTCTGTCGCCCGGACGGCTGCGTCTTCTGGAAGCCAAGGCTTTTTTTTTTTAATTTCCTAAAGGGCGCGTCGTGTAAAGCTCTTCCACCTCCCTTGTGGCGGATTCCGGGCGCTCGTTTCTTTCCCTCCTACGCCAGCCCTCGGTTCCTGGACGGCCTCCAGCGGCAGCTGCAGAAGCGAGAAGAGCACAGCCGAAAGAGATGTCCCATCCCAAGCCCGGCCGTTGGCAGTTGTGTCAATACAGGGGGTCTTCAAACGTGGCCCTTTTATGACTTGTGGACTTCAACTCCCAGAATCCCTCAGCCAGCATACGCTGGCTGAGGGATTCTGGGAGTTGAAGTCCACAAGTCATAAAACGGCCACGTTTGAAGACCCCCTGATCTATTTCTTCTTCTTTTTTCCAATCTTTTTTATTAATTTTTTTTTCAATATGTGTTAATTTTTCCAATCAACAAGTTGTCTGAAATTTGCTAAACTAATACATGTTCAGTTCCTAACCCTTGCTTCTTTTCTCTAACCAAGTGTAAAATAAATTCCAAATTTGATAATAGTCTGTATCTTCTTTGTCTTTCAGCCTCATAGTTAATCTGTCCATCTCTGCACATTCCAAAATCTTCCTGATTATTTCTTCCTCTGATGGCAAAGCTTCATTCTTCCAATATTGTGCAAAAATTATTCTTGCTGCTGTGGTAATATGTAGAGTTAAATATAATTTCTGCTTGTTAGTCTTCTCAGACATGATGCCTAGTAAAAAAAGTTCAGGTTTAAAATCCACTTGTTCATCCAATATTTTTTCTAACCACATATGTATATTTTTAAGAACATAAGAAGAGCCATGCTGAATCAGGCCAAAGCCCATCGAGTCCAGCATTCTGTGTCACACAGTGGCCCACCAATTGTACATGGGGATCTTGAGCAGAAAGAGAAGGCAAAACCCTCCCTTTCCCTTGACCCCCAACAAATGGTACTCAAGGGAATCCTGCCTGCCTCAACCAACATAGAGGCGGCACATGGACATCCGTTTTAATAACCACCGATACACTTGGCCTCCATGAATCTATCTAGCCCTGCCTTGAAGCTGTCAAGGCTGACAGCTGTCACGACCCCTTCAGGAAGTGAATTCCATAAATCAACGACCCTCTGGGTGAAGAAATATTTCCCTTTATTTGTCCTCACTTTCTTAGCTATGAGCTTTAGCGAGTGCCCCCTTGTCCTGGTATTGTGTGATACAGAAAAGAATTTTTCTCTATCCACCTTTTCTATCCCATGCATGATTTTATACACTTCGATCAAGTCACCCCTTAAACGCCGTCTTTCAAGGCTGAAGAGACCAAGGCATTGCAATCTGGTTTCATAAGGGAGGCGCTCCATTTCCTTGATCATTCTTGTTGCCCTTTTTTGCACCTTTTCCAGTTCCATTATATCCTTCTTGAGGTGCGGTGACCAGAACTGTACACAGTACTCCAAGTGTGGTCTCACCATCGATTTGTACAGAGGCAATACAACACTTGCTGACTTATTTTCGATTCCCTTCCTAATCATGCCAAGCATGGAATTTGCTTTTTTTACTGCTGCTGCGCATTGGGTTGACATCTTCATCGAGCTGTCCACCAAAACCCCAAGATCCCTTTCTTGGGTTGTCTTAGAAAGTTTGGTCCCCATCAGTTGGTAAGTATAATTGGGGTTCTTTGCCCCGATGTGCATAACTTTGCACTTGTTTAGGTTAAAATGCATTTGCCACTTTGTTGCCCACTCACACAATTTTGAGAGATCCTTCTGGAGCTCCCGACAATCAGTTTCACTTTTCACAACCCGGAACAATTTAGTGTCATCAGCAAACTTGGCTACCTCACTATTAACTTCTACATCCAGATCATTGATGAATAAATTAAAAAGTAAAGGTCCCAAAACTGAACCTTGGGGTACACCACTTCTCACTTCTTTCCATCCGGAGAATTGTCCATTTATTGCCACCCTTTGCTTCCTACAATTTAGCCAGTTACCAATCCAGGACAAGACCTGTCCTCTAATTCCGTGGCTGGAGAGCTTTTTTAGGAGCCTTTGGTGAGGGACTTTGTCAAAAGCCTTTTGAAAGTCAAGATATACAATATCAACTGGGGCCCCTTTATCTATGTATTTATTTACACCCTCAAAGAATTCTAACAAGTTAGTAAGACATGATTTGCCTTTGCAGAAACCATGTTGATTTTCATTCAGCAATGCCTGTTTTTCTATGTGTCCTGTAATTTTATCTTTAATAATGGTTTCCATCAGTTTGCCTGGAACTGAGGTTAGACTGACTGGTCTATAGTTTCCTGGATCACCTCTGGATCCTTTCTTGAAGATCGGGGTTATATTTGCTTCCCTCCAATCCTCCGGTACAGTGCCTGATCTTAGAGAAAGATTGTATATTTTAGCTAGAAGTTCAGCAATTTCACACTTGAGTTCCTTGAGAATTCTAGGGTGGATGCCATCTGGACCCGGCGATTTGTTGACGTTTAGTTTAGAAAGGCATGCAAGAACATCTTCCTTGTTTATCTCTATCAGGTTTAATTCTTCTATTTCCCTCCCTGGGAAAACTAATTCAGTGGCAGGCAGATGTTCACCTCCTCGGTGAAAACGGAGGCAAAGAAGTCATTTAGCCTCTCAGCAATCTCCTTGTCTTCTCTGATTATCCCCTTCTGACCATTGTTGTCAAGTGGCCCAACTGATTTTCTGGTTGGGTTCCTGCTTCTGATGTACTTAAAAAAGGTTTTGTTATTATTTTTAATATTCTTGGCTATATGCTCCTCAAAGTCTCTCTTGGCTTTCATGACTATCGCCTTGCATTTGGTCTGCCAGAGTTTGTGATCCCTCCTGTTCTCCTCGGTAGGAAGAGCCTTCCATTTCTTAAATGAGTTTTTCTTCTTTCCAATAACCTCCTTTACCTCATTCGTAAGCCATACTGGTATCCTCTTGGACTTTCCAATCCTCTTTCTTCTTTTACGAATGCATTTTATTTGAGCCTGCTGTAACGTATTTTTAAACAGTTTCCAAGCATTTTGGAGGGATTTGACTTTTTTTACTGTTCCTTTTAGTTTCTTCTTTACTATTTTCCTCATTTTGTCAAAATTTCCTCTGTGAAAGTTTAAGGTCTCGGTGTTAGTTTTCACTGACAATTTGCTATCCATGGTTAAGTTGAAGGTTATTGTGTTGTGATCGCTGGTTCCTATGGGCTCGGTTACAAGCACATCATGAACCAAATCCTGTGCATTAGTTAGAACCAAGTCCAGGATCCCCTTTCCCCTGGTAGGTTCCATGACCATCTGCTCAAGGGAGTAATCGGCTAACATGTCGAGGAACCTTGTCTCTCTTTCATGTGTAGAACAAGAATTTACCCAATCTATTTGGGGATAGTTGAAGTCCCCCCATTATGACTACCCTATTTCTTTTTGAGGCCTCCTTAAATTCTTTTTCCAAATAGCAATCTGCCTCTGGAGTTTGGTTGGGAGGGCGATAGCAGATCCCTAACGTCAGATTAGTTTCCTGTCCTGGGATTTTTATCCACAATGTTTCTGTGGGTGAGTTTGAATTTTCTTGAATTTCGAGTTCGTGAGAGTCTAACTCCTCATTTATGTACAAGGCCACGCCACCACCATTTCTCCCTCTCCTGTCCATCCTATACAATTTGTAACCTGCAATCCTTGTGTCCCATTGATTTTCATCTGTCCACCAGGTTTCTGTTATGCCGATAATATCAATATTATTTTCCTTCACCAAGCATTCCAATTCCCCTCTTTTTGCTCGAATGCTTCTAGCATTTGTGTACAGACCTTTATATGTAATTTTCTGGTGCACTTTCAACTTTGACTGTGGATTTTGACTGTAGAATTTGGTTGTAGAATTTGTAGATGGTCTACCATGTCCTTCTGCTTGACTATTACAATTTAGTTTTCCTGTTGACTCACCAATGTGTGCATAACTCCCTCCCTCCATATTAGGCAGTGCGCCTTCTCGAACCGGAAGCTGCCCAGCTCCTGTCGACTTGCCCCTATGAATCAGTTTAAAAGCTGCTCTGAAACCTTTTTAATATTAATCGCCAACAGTCTGGTTCCATTATGGTTCAAATGTAACCCGTCCCTTCTGTACAGGTGTGGCTTGTCCCAAAATGTTTCCCAGTTCCTAATGAATCTAAACCCTTCCTCCCGGCACCACTGCCTCATCCACGCATTGAAGCTCCTGAGCTCTGCCTGTCTAGCTGGCCCTGCGCGTGGAACAGGTAGCATTTCTGAGAATGCAACCTTGGGGGTCCTGGACTTTAATCTTCTACCTAGCAACCTAAATTTGGCTTCCAGGACCTTCCGCTTAGCTTTTCCAATGTCATTGGTACCGACATGTACCACAACAGTTGGCTCCACCCCAGCACTGTCTATCAGCCTGTCTAGATGCCTCATGATGTCCGCAACCTTTGCACCCGGCAGGCAGTTTACCATGCGGTCAACGCTTCCATCACAAACCCGTCTCTCTATATTTCTAACAATTGAATCACCCACTACAAGAATCCTCCCTCCCACCACCCGCGGAGAAGTATCCTCGGTGCAAGAGGATATGGGCACATCCTCCAGGGAAGGGGTCTCAACTAAGGGAGCCTGTCCCTCTTCCACAGACTGATGTCCTCCCTGCCCAAGATCTCCATTTTCCAAAGCAGCTGGAGAGCTGCTCAGCATGGAGTGGGACGCTCCTGCTGCATCCCTGAAGATCTTCTCCTGCCTCGCTATCTCTCTCTGCTTCTCCAGGTCTGCTACCTTGGCTTCAAGGGAAAGAACCTGTTCCCTGAGAGCCAGGAGCTCATTGCACCGATCACACACCCAAGACTTCTGTCCAGCAGACAGATAGTCATACATGTGACACTCAATACAAAACACTGGGAAGCTCCCCTCCATCTGCTGGCTATCTATCTCCATTTCTTGTTATTATATGTTTGCTGTTATTATTATACTAGTTATTATTTAAAAAAACACACAGCTTTTTTGGGTTGTTCAAATTTTTTGTTTTGGTCTCAGTTTACTTTTTGGATTTTTTTTCTTCTTACTTGTTTTAGGATTTTATTACGCGCCGTCAGGGGTGCGATGGCTGCTAAAAAAAAAGGTGAATTTGTAATTAAACAAGAAACCCCACAAACTTACCAGGGCTCAGCAGGTTCCTTGCCCCACAAGGAAGAGTGAGCTGCTTGCTCCCAGCTACCAGGGATTAGCCAGCAGGGGGGCTGCAGCAGAAAGCTCCACCCCCTCCAAACCTGTGCTGAGGGCAAACTTTAGAAGAAAGGGGAAGGAGAAACCCCTTTTATGGCTTCTAAAAAAAGAAAAAAAGGTGAATTTGTAATTAAACAAGAAACCCCACAAACTTACCAGGGCTCAGCAGGTAATTCTTCCCAAGGTTCCTGCCAAGTTCTCTAGTCCCCTTTTATTTCCTGTTTTAATTCCTTATTTGAAAGAGCTCTGCCCAAGCAAAAGCAAAAGCAACTGCCTCTCTGGCCCACAACCACATATGTATATTTTTCCCTGATCTATTTCTATTGTATTAAGGTGACCAACTTTTTTACAATGAAAAGGAGGACACAAATAAATTGAAGAAAAAGATATCGTAAATAAAAGAAACATTTTATTCATTGCAACCATAATACAGAATACACTATAATATGATAAATGCATACTAAAAAACATTTGTAACAATCACATTTTATATTGTAATTATGCTTACATGCTGCGCCCCGGCCTGCAGCCGCCCCGCCAGCACTGCGGACCTGCCGTGTAGAGCGGGACCCATGGCTCCCAAAGCACCAGCTGTGCTGGCTCCGGCGGAGGGGGCAGCCCGCTGTTGACACACCCCGCCTGCAGTCATCTCACCAGCAACACAGCCCACCCTGCACAGCCCTTTGTAGAGCAGGCCCCACGGCTCACACAGCACGGAGGGCAGCCGGCTGCTGCCGCTCCTCACACCCCTGCCCGCAGCAGCCCCGCTGCCTCTGCCTCTTGCGCCTGCAGCCATTATTGCCCTAGCAGGGCCAAAGATCAAGAGAAAGTTACCATGGTGCCACCGCTCCAGTCTCCTCCAGGTATCTTTGGGACTAACTAGGAGATGGTGTAGTTGGGTAGCAGGGAGGGGTGCAAAGTTCCTGCCAATTCACCTTTGCTGCAGACAACTTACATGTGCAAAGTTTGCCGGCCGGGTGTTTTGGCGCGCTCAGCAGCAATTCCTATTGGCTTTCGAAAGCCAATAGGGGGAGTAGCACAGCTCATGCAAAAGTTGAAAAAAAAACCATCAAAAAAGGGTGCCGGAATGCCGTTCTGAGCATTCTATGAGGGAAAAAAAGCCCTGTAGATTAGTCTTCAAATATGAAAAAGGAGGACATGTAGAAGGACACTTTTCGAAGGAGGACAGAACTTAAAAAAGGAGGACTGTCCTCCCTAAAGGAGGACGGTTGGTCACCTTAATTGTATTCAACTTTGAAGTGTCTCCTGATACATTAGTTACTCATTTGTATATAATAAGGTGATCAAAAGCACATTTTTCCATTCATTTCTCGCAACAATTTATCTTTTTTACTGGTAATTGCGTATTTTAAAATGTTTCTCTTTCCCTAGGTTTAGTAAAGGCAAACGAGGTCCAGGCAGAAGAAGAACATTGTGGCTTGAAAATCTAAGGGACTGGTTTGGACAAAACTCAGCAGCATTTTTTCGTGCGGCTGCTGATCAAAACAGGATCTCCAACATGATCGCCAATGTCCGATAACGGATATGGCACAAGAAGAAGAAGAAGAAGAGGTTTAGTAAAGATTGCAGCAAAATATAGCCATCATTCATTTACTTCACTTTTTACCATTTATATTCATTGCATTTTCCTCTATCAAACTGTTGGTCTTTCCTATATTTTCCTTATTGCATCATATATTCTATCTTACGTTCACTGCAGATGATAACAGGCTCTCACCAACATGACATCAACTGCATGCAAAACTGCAGCACATGTAAACACACCTGTAACAACTTGCAAGTATTCCTTATACATATCCCCATGTACATTGTAAAACAAAGGAAACATTGTTTTCATTGAAGATGTACCCTATACACATTATGCAATAGATAGGAAATACTGGCATTTCGTTTGTGTGTGAAATCCACAAGCAGTAGTTAGAAAGCAAATCGTGAACAAATTCAGAGAAAAATGACTTAAAAGAGTGCCAATATTGTTTAAGTATAAACGTATAACGAAGTAGCATGAATAAATATGGGGGCAGCACCAGACTGCTGAATCTGGATCATTCATGGACAAGCTCAAGTATCACCAACAGTCACAAAGCTCCTGTAACATAGAATCAGAAAGTTAGAAAGGGGCTTAGAGATCATTCTACTTGAACACACTGTTCTGTGAAAGATCAACGATCTGGACGAGGGGATAGATGGGGAACTCATCAAATTTGCAGACGACACCAAGCTGGCAGGAATAGCCAACACTCCAGAAGACAGGCTTAGGATACAGGAGGATCTGGACAGACTTGAACACTGGGCGCTATCTAACAAAAATTCTCTACTTACTGCTGGGAAAGATGAAGAGCAATAGAAGAAGGGGATGACAGAAAAGGAGGTGGCTGGATGGAGTCACTGAAGCAGGAGGCGTGAGCTTAAATGGACTCCAGAAGATGGTAGAGGACAGGAAGGCCTGGAGGAACATTCTCCATGGGGTCGCGATGGGTCGGACACGACTTCGCAACAACAACATCCCCTAAAATCTGTATGGCCTCAACACATTTTCCACAAAACAACCTTCCTAGAAACCCTCTCCTTTGTCTTCAAATAGGTTGAGGAACTGCAAAGGTCAGTCCTTGTTAAATGTCCCTGGAAATTGCTCTGTAACAGTATAATCAGGGCTTCAGTTAAGATAGCCAAGTCTGAAATATTTATTTATTTATTTATTTTATTTGGGTTTGTATGCCGCTCCTCTCCAGGGGACTCGGAGCGGCTAACAACATATATATAACAGTGAAGTACCATAAAAAACCCAAACAAATATATCTAAAAAAAATCAATAAAAAAAACCACACATGCAATTCAACCATCAACCACAATCATCCCCAGGCCTGCCGGCAAAGATGAGTTTTTAGATTTTTCCGGAAGGCCAGGAGAGTCGGAGAAACGCGGACTTCAGGGGGCAGTTGGTTCCAGAGGGCGGGCACCACAACAGAGAAGGCCCTCCCCCTAGGGCCCGCCAAACGACATTGTTTCGCTGACAGGACCCGGAGGAGGCCAACCCTGTGCGCTCTCTCATGTATTATAGTAAAGAGTATATCTTTGACCTCTCTATTGAATTCTATAACAAATGTACCAAATTGGAAATAACTCGATCACACCTTGCATGCTACATTAATGGACTTCCGAATATATTTCCTTCTTTTTAAAGAAAGAAAATCAACGTTCTGAAAAAGGGAGCTGTCTTTAGAATTTCAACCATGTGCATTTGTGTTCAGTCTGAGATCATATACAATATATGGCATATCGTACAGGGGTTCCTCATTTAGCAACCACTTGTTCAGTGGCCAAACTTACAACAATGCTAAACAAGGGGTATTTATGAACGGTCCTCAAGGTTTCCAGCTGTCACAGCATCCTCATGTTCATGTGATTGTGATTTGTAACTTTCTTCCTACAAACAAGGTCAACTGGGAAGCCAGTAGGACAGTGTTTCTCAACCTTGATAATTTTAAGGCATTGCTGGCTGTGGAATTCTGGGAGTTGAAGTCCACATGCCTTAAAATTGTCAAGGTTGAGAAACACTGCAATAGGAGGTCACAAATGAGAAGTACATGATGTTCTTAACAACCCATGACAGCAATTGGAAGTGCCAGAATTTCCATTGCTAAGCAACATTGTCCAGTGATGTCACTTCTATTATAACTATATCACTTAGAAATGAAATTCTGGTTCCAATTGCCATCCCAAGGACTACCTGAATATATCTTTTTTTTTAAAATAAAAAATTCCTTTATTAAAACAATCAGCATTGTACACAATACCTGAATATATCTTGAAACTCGATGCAAATAGGGCCTGGCAGCTGTTCCGCCTTGTTAGGTTGGAGATGCAATCCTCTCTACCTCATGCTGTGTTATTACACTTTCTCACATACCAACAGGGCCAGCTGCCTTTTTGGATAGAGTCTGTCTACAATAGGAACAAAAGTTTCTTCTAGTAATGATGTGATTGGTGCACAATTTTTATTGAAGTACGGAAATAAGAACCGAGTTTCTTTACATTCATGATCTGCTAAGTACTTCTTGGCACATTCTCACAGAAATAATACAGATTCAAGACTCATATAGGTGACAATGGAGACTGTTTGATTTAAGGTACGATCTGAAGAGAGAAATCCTCCTCAATTTCTCAGCAACCAGAGGCATCAGACAATTCTGAATAGGAAATTATCATAAAAACATTAGAAATTAGACAAATTTCAAATGAACTGCACTGCTCAAAACAAGGCACTCTGGTTTCGCTATCCGCAACAGAATAAATTTGTTTTCAGGGCAGCATCATAGCTACTTTATTTGTAGATAAACAGACAACAAATATCTGCTGGTAGCTACTCCATTCTGAAGTTTAGGAATACGTGAGAAATGATTGAGACACCTTTAGTCTGGTGCAATTAGAATCTAAGAATTCTAATAAGTTCAACATATCATTTCTTCATAATCTAACAGTTTGTTCTAAATGCTTAATTTGTTCGTTCACCCTTGACAATTTTTAGAGTAAATTCTACCAGAATTGATCATCTGAGATTGACAGGAGTGAACTGATATGCTGATTAGAGTTACAGCGTAACCATTCAAAAGTTATTCTGAAGAATAAAAGTTCAGTTTCCTCATGTTTTAGTTTTAATATCCCAAAGATTTAGTCTAACTTATCACGACCTCTTGGAGGAACAGGTGGTGGATGGAAGGGGTCAGCATTCAACAACCTGCAAATAAATATTTAAAAATAGAAAAAGAATTGTTTATTATATTACATAACATATTACAGTTACACATTTATTTTAAAAAGCAATTAAATACTTTGAAGTGTAGGGTTTTTTTTAAAGTTGATATACAATAACGTTTACAACAGAAAAGCATTATATTATTATTCTTTCATGTGGAATTATTCACTGACATCCCATTATAATATTAGCAATTTCTAAGTCTATTAAATCAATCAAGCAATATACAGGTAGTGCTCAACTTGCAATTCACTTAGTGACCATTTGAAGTTACAATGGCGCTGAAAAAAGTGACTTATGATGTTTTTCACACTTATGACTGTTGCACCTTCCCCATGGTTACAGTAGTGGCCAAAATTGTGTAAACCTTTTGGGAAAAGTGTATTTTTGAGGTTTGATGGCTAATAACACCACTTTTGGGGAAGTAATACCATAAAATTATATATCAATGGAAAGATAATTTAATCAAGAACGTAATGCAACAAAGTTTGTTCAATTATCTGTACTGTATTCTATGAAAGGTTATAGCCAAATAACCAGAAAAAGGAAGCACAACTTGCTTAGGTTGATACCAGGTAGCTTTCCTTCATCTGATGGTAGCCAATGAGCCATTAGGTGAATCATCCACCATCACTTAAAATGATGAAGATGATGCCCAGCTACATCTGTCAACTCCAGCCAAGTGAGATTGTCTAGGTGTTGTCATAGTGCTGGAGGCTGTGTAGGTTTGGATGGGGAGAAACTGTCTCTGATTCAATCCTACCAAGACCAAGTGGCGGTGGATAGCTAGATCTGGGGATGGAAATCTTTGACCTTGATGGGGTACCATTTCCCCCGTCAAGGTTGGTATACAATCTGGGGGTCTTCCTGGACTGACTGCTCTCGATTGAAGGGCAGATGTTGGTTGTGGACAGGAAAGCCTTTGCACAACTCCGTCTGGTAGCCTGTTGCACCTTATCCTAGTCCGCCCTCCTTTCAGATAGTCACTCATGCTCTAGTTCAGGGCTTTTCAACCAGTGGTACGGGTACCACCTGTGGTACATTGGCACCTTGGCAGGTGGTACACGACCATCCTAGAAAAGTGATAATGGGGAGGGGAATGAGTGAACCGGTGGCAGCACCGCACAAGCCTGAGTGAGAGATGGCTGGAGCTGCAGGACTATCAGGGCTCAGTGGAAGTGCCCAGGATCAGTGCCGCTTTCCAGTTGATTGGCGCTTTTTCGGGGCTGTCAGGGCTCAGTGGAAGCACCAGGATCCACACCAGGCTCCAGCTGGAGCTCGGCGCTGATCCTGGTGCTTCTGCTGAGCCCAGAAGAAGCGCCAATCAGCTGGACTGTTGCAGCATCTCCAGGGTCTTGTGATTTACATTCAAATGCTTGACAACTGATTCATATTTATGATGGTCACAGTGTCATGTGAAGTGACCAAAACCTGCTGCAATCACCCTGAAGACAGGGGGAATAAAAACCAAACACCCCTCCCACCCCACCCACTGCCAATCCTCAACAGAAATGCTCACAACAATGAGGAGAAAGAGTGCCGCTGGGTCGGCAGGCAGGTGTCTTGCTTGGCTGTGGCTTGGGGGCACTTTTTTCAGTGCCATTGTAACTTCAGACAGTCACTAAGCAAACTGTTGTAAGTCGAGGGCTACCTGTACTTTATCACTTTTTCCTTTTTTTTTTTTTTTTTGGTCATCATGTTTTTGACACCTTGCTAGGCGACTGATGGTACTCGTATATTGCCATATCCTAAAAGTGGTATAATGGGTGAAAAGGTTGAAAAGCCCTGCTCTAGTTACCTCATGGCTTGACTATTGCAATGTGCTATACGTGGAGCTGCCCTTCAAGGTCACCCAGAAGCTTCAATTGATCCAAAATGCAGCAGCACAAACAGTAAGGAGCATGCCTCAGTGTAGCCATGTAACACTTCTGCTTTGCAAGCTGCACTGCTTCCTGGCTTGCTTCCGAGTGCAATTCAAGGGGTTGGTTGCTATCTATAAAGACTTACATGACCTTGGTTACTTGAGGTACTACCTGCCTCTCATAGCATCTACCTGGTCAATTCAGTCCTGCAGACTTGGCACCCTCTAGGTTCCTTTGATTAAACAATGTCACCTATCACAACCCCGGAAGCATCCTTCTCTATAGCAGTATCTGCCTTCTGGAATCAGGTGTCGCACAAATGTTGTTTATAAGAGCCACGAAGATCTCTCTGTTTACCCAAGTCTGTAAGTTAGGTTTAAGGACACGTAGTTAAGTTCTGGTTTCCCTGAATCCCTGTGCTACCACGTTTCCCACCCATTTTACTTTCTTTATACCCCTTTATATTATTTTAGAATTAATCCACAGGAACAGGGATCTGTCAAACCCATTCTTTGTACAGTATAAATGTATTATAAAATAATATATAACCTGCTAGCAACTCGAGGAGGTATTTTCGGAGGCCTTCCAAATGAAATGGAAAGTTGGTTGTCTACCTGCAGGGTTCTTGAGCAGAAATTTCTCTTGGTGTCAGGTATCTCACTATCCTACATAAGAATGACAGGGATGTTCATTCAGTTTTAAATCTACTTTTCGAAAACAATGTAATGTTTTTTTTCTTATTCCACGGAAGATTTTATATACCCCAAATGCTTACCGACATTATTTTCTTTCCTTATGGTTAGCTAAAGTTTGTATTTTTAAAGACACTATCTCATTCACTTTTTATTTATAAATTAAAGCAAAAAACTTGCTAGACATATTATTGTTCTTTCCCCAGGCACTATAGGGGACTCAGGTATTGGAGAGATTAGCACTCAGTGAAATGTCTTAGAATAAAATAAATTTTTTTAAAAAATTTTTTTTCCTATTTTGGCTGCAAAATAATTAATTACAAACACTTTTTTTCTTCCGTTCAGTTGTGTCGGATTCTCAGACGGTCTAGACCACGGCTTTTCAACTAGTGGTATGTGTACTACCTGTGGTACTTTGGCACCTGGCTGGTGGTACACGACAAGTGGTAGTAGGGGAGGGGAGTGAGTTAAAGTGACGGCAGCATCGCACAAGCCTGAGGGAGAGATAGCTGCAGCTGCAGGGCTGTCAGGGCTCAGGAATAGCCCCAGGATTGGTGTGTGTGGCTACAAGCTGATCGGCACTTCTGCAGGGCTGTCGGGGCTCAGTAGAAGCCCCAGGATCAGCAGAAGTGCCTTAGCACTTGGCCACCAGCAGCTCTGCTGCCCTTTCGCCATCCCCTTGCCCCCTTCTCCTGACCTCTGCTGGTGGTCTCCCACCCTATCACTGAGGATGTTTTGGTTACAAAGTCGGGTCTCCTTGCATGGAGAGGGAGTGGGTCTCTCTCTGACCCACACATTTTGCCCTCTATGAGCAACCTGGCCAAGGAGATCGAGCACAGCAGCAGCAGCCTTGAGGAGGAGGTAAATGCAGCTGGGCGCCCTCTCGCAGAAGCGGGGCTGGGCTGGGCTGTTGGATCCCGGTGCCCTGGGAGCTCAGGGGCCGGGCTGGGCATTTGCCCTCCACTGCCCAGAGCTCCAGGTAGCTTGTGCCACCATCCAGGGGTCCTCTGTGTGGCCTGAGAGGGATGGCAAGGCTCCTCTCATGGACAAGGGTTTGGCACTCGCCCTGGTCTTGCCTTCCCCAATGGATTCCCCCAGCCCTGCCCTGGCCACCACAGGCACTGCCCAACAAGAGCAATGTCGAGCTGGCCATGCCTACCCCAGTCTCGCTCATCCCGGCCATGCCCACCTGGCCCCCCCCGAGGTCAATCACAACCCTGATACGGCCCTCAATGAAATTTGAGTTTGAAACCCCTGATATACAAGGAGGTGGTTTTGGCGGGAGAGGAAAAAAAAGACAACAGGGAAAGAGAAGGGGAAGGAGAGCCTAACACAGGGCTAGGCAACCTTGGCTCTTTTATCACTCGTGGACTTCAACTCCCAGAATTCCTGAGCCAGCATGGCTCAGCTTGGAAACCTCTCCCTTTCTCCTCAGCGTGGTTGGCTCAGGAATTCTGGGAGTTGAAGTCCACGAGTCATAAAAGAGCCAAGGTTGCCTACCTCTGGCCTAGGCCTAGGCCGCTTTATGACTGGTGGACTTTAACTCCCAGAATTCCTGAGCCAGCATGGCTCAGCATGGAAACCTCTCCCTTTCCCCTCAGCGTGGTTGGCTCAGGAATTCTGGGAGTTGAAGTCCACGAGTCATAAAAGAGCCAAGGTTGCCTAACCCTGGCCTAGCAGGCAGGGAGGAAAAAGAGAGAGGAGAGGGAGAGAGGAAGAAGGGCCGACCAGCCAAACTGACCACCAAGACAGTGGTGCATCTTAATAAATATGGATAAATTCATCATACATTTGTCAGTGCAAAGGAAAAGCGATTCAACAAAGGAACCGCCACAGAAGAAATGAAAACTGGTACTTTCCCCCCCTTTTTTTGTTGCAGTTTGCAACATTTTATTAGATTATAGAATAAAATACAAAAACACAAAGGCAAACAGGTAGGACACAGTGGGACAGAAGAAGGGGGGAAAAGAAAAGCAAAGGCATTGATTTCCGACTTCCTCTGTTGCAAGTAGAATGAAGCATTAACATCACCCTTCAACTTTTTACCTTTCCGTAGTAGTAGTATAAAGTAGCCCTTTCTATACCAACAAATCAATCTAATCAGTAAAATCCAAAATCCCCACTGCACTTTTTTTTTAGTTATCAAGTTTTTGACACCTTGTTAAGCACTGAGCGTACTCAAATATTGTCCTGTCCTAAAAGTGGTACAATCTGTGAAAAGTCCTGGTCTGGACTAATCCCTGCAGCTTTTTTCTGAACCAAGATCACCTGGTTGACTTTGTGTCTTAAGGCAAAATCTAGAACTCACAGTTTCCCAGTTTTTAGAAGAATGTACACCGGTACACCAAACTATCTGTATTTTTATTAGAATGTACAAAAATGAATAGGAATATACTGTGTCTATTGGAAACATTGAACATAAACATTTTAATAAAATGAATATTTTCAACGTTACACTAAGTAATGAGAAATCGTTTCTATGGTTTAAATCAGCGGTTCTCAACCTATGGGTCGCAACCCCATTTGGGGTCGAACGACCGTTTCGCGGGGGTCGCCGGACACCGCGGTCCGCCATTTTGTTTTGTTTTTTTCCGTCACGCACGCGTCGCGCATGCGCGGTTCGGGCCGTCGCGCGCGCACCGCACATGCACGGTTCGGGCCGTCGGCATGTGCCGCGCATGCGCGGATCGGCCCGTCGCAGTCCGCCATTTTTTTGTTGCGCGTGCACCGTGCACGCGCGGATCGGCCCGTCACGGTTTTTTGTTTTTTTGTTTGTTTTTTTCGTCGTGCACGCGCTGCGCATGCACAGATCGGCCCGACGCACACGTGTGCGCGCGCACGCCAGGGTCGCACCACACATGGGCGGGGCAAGTGGGGTCTCAACCTGAAAAAGGTTGAGAACCACTGGTTTAAATGTTCCTACTAGGAATTCTAATTCTGGGGGAGAGGGGTGAGTTGTTTTTAAAAATGCTTTCAATATGTAGAAATTATCCCCAGCCCCTTTATTTGTAAGCTTCTCAAGCTGCTTTGCATTACAAATATTAAGGTACATATTATGGTACTTCACTGTAAATTTGGTTAGAAAATCTCTATTACTACTATTAGCTTACTTAACAAAAGGTCTACAATCACTTCAGTAAATAACTCCAATTGTCAGAATTTTGTATAAATAGATCATATTAGCAAAAACAATCCTTTGTATTTCATCTGAACTTTCTCTGTTAAAATTGTTGGGTGTGTTGATTATAAGGATTCTACGGTTGTGTTAAAAAGAACTGATGAAGGCATTATGCCATGCATAAATTTGTCTTTATATCTTATGTGGAAATACCTTTAAAATAAATAAATAAATAGCCTTATTCTTTTCACAACTATTTTCAAGTTATCTCTGCATTGAATTTTAAGTCCATGGGACAAAATCTACTATTTATGCATTCTACAACATAAATATAGAATACTGTTTGTAGCCTTAGTAGGAAATTCATTCAGAAAAGTGTGTGTGTATGTGTGTGAGAGAGAAAGAAAGAAAGAAAGAAAGAAAGAAAGAAAGAAAGAAAGAAAGAAAGAAAGAAAGAAAGAAAGAAAGAAAGAAAGAAAGAAAGAAAGAAAGAAAGAAAATTCACATAAAGAAAGTTTACCTCATTGTCGCCCTCCATTCCACTGCTGACACTCAATAGACTTCGGGTGCTTGATCGGTTACTTGAACTGCCTGGTTAGATGAGAAAAATAAGCATTTTATAAACAAGCTCCACTAATTTAAATTTCCACCCATTTTTTCCAACTCTGATTAAAAAGTGAGAAATTATTTTGGTTTATGAAATATTTTAAATTAGTCAAATATTTTCCTAAAAAGCGTTAATCATTCTTGAACTATTAACACCATTCTTGCTCGCCTTCCAACAAGCAGCAAATTAAAAAAACAGTAATTTCAAATAAGTTATTTTTAAATTACATAATTTATATATTATTCTTTATACAATATATTATGTATTATACATTACTCCAACAACTCTCAAAATCTCCATAAAATATAGTAATCACAAATGTGATAAAATAATAGTACAATGGAAAAAAATCTATTTTTCTCTTAATATGATGTTGCTATGTTTCTGTCAGGATAAAAAAAAAATCAAAACTTTGCTTTTGCATTACTATGTGAATATTTAAAAAATGTACATTTTATTATGAGGAAAAAAGGAAATTACTCCAAAACAAAAGGCATATCTCTGATTTAAACATTTATATAATTCTGTGCAATGTCACCAAAAAAGTCAGTTTATATTACTCATAAGTATGTGCACATATTAATCATTTCCCATAGTTTATTTATCATGTTCAATGGGAAAGATAGTGGCAGGAATTCAGAGATTCTCATTATATATTTTTATGCTTATTTTCACAACTCTTAAAATTATAAATGATTTTTTTCCTCAAGAAAATGAGAGAATGATCCTAATTTGTAGAGAATTGCAATCAAGCCAAGTCTCTTTATTTCAATAAATGAACAGAAAAACACAGCTGTGAAAAATAGAATTGCAACTGTCACACACATTAGTCCAACCCATTTGCTATATTGACTACAATTTTAATTGTTAGTAAAAATTATGATATCATGAAACTGATAACATGTTTAAGATTCTAAACACAAGGATGAAGATGATGAAAATGTTTAATATTGTGTCTCTACGATTTATAATTGCAAAATATACAGTAAGATACTATAAAAAGAATGATTATGACTTAAAAGGCTAAAGAACTAAAAAGACTAATTGCAGTAACTGATTCTATGTAATTGATAGCAATAAAGTAATAAAAGTAATAATCAAATAAATGTACGTACAAACATAATGCATAGATATAAATAATGGACTAAATAGACAGCTAGAGTTGGTGGGTGATCAAGAGAGCCAGACAGGAAGAAAAGAGATTTGACAATATATTATTATTTATTTATTTATTTATTAAATTTTTATGCCGCTCCTCTCCAAGGACTCGGAGCGGCTAACAACATAAATAAAAACAACATCTCAGCATTTCAAAAATCTAAAACCAAATCTAAAAAGCATTTAAAAAGACCTCCAGACACATTCATCATTCACACACAATCACAGTCATACCCAGGCCTGCCGGCATAGATAGGTTTTTAGATTCTTCCGGAAGGCCGGGAGAGTGGGGGAAACGCGGACTTCAGGGGGCAGTTGGTTCCAGAGGGTGGGCGCCACAACAGAGAAGGCCCTCCCCCTAGGATCCACCAGACGGCATTGTTTTGCTGACGGGACCCGGAGGAGGCCGACCCTGTGCGCTCTCACCGGTCGAAGGGAAGTATGTGGCAGAAGACGGTCACATATATGTAATGTGAAGAATCAATTTATAGGTTAGGAATTCCTTAATTCCAGCAATTCAAACTATTGAGATCCGAAATACACTTCTTCATTCCTTGCTAGATAGCTTTCTGGCTATCTGCTTGCTTACTTGCAGTACTTGATGTGCTTTCTGTTTTCCAGTCCCCTCGCTTTATCTCTTTACTTATTGGGAAAAGATTTTTTCTCGGACTATATTCATAAATCCTATATTCTGGTTTCTTTGGCATACTCTGAGAATGTCCAGCTGGTACAGTGATTTCCAAATCTAAGAAGAAAGAATAATGATTAACCAATTAACCAGGCCAAAACTTTCAAGTTCAACTTTCAATGCCCTACATGGCATTGGACCAGGTTACTTACGGGATTGTCTGCTGCCCCATGAATCCCAGCGGCCGGTTAGGGCCCACAGAGTCGGCCTTCTCCAGGTCCCGTCAGTCAGACAGTGTCGCCTGGCGGGGCCTAGGGGAAGAGCCTTCTCTGTTGCAGCCCCGGCCCTCTGGAACCAACTCCCCCCGGAGATCCGTATCGCCCCCACCCTCTCAGCCTTTCGTAAACTGCTTAAGACACACCTCTGCCGGCAGGCCTGGGGCAGTTAACATCTTGCCCCTAGCCAGTGTATGTTTGTGTGTATGTTTGTTGAATGATTGGTTTTCTTTTAACTTAGGGGTTTTTATATATATGTATTTTAACTGCTGATTTCTATTTATGTTGTGAGCTGCCCTGAGTTCTCCGGAACAGGGCGGCATAGAAGTCAAATCAAATAATAAATAAATAAATAAATAAATAAATAAATAAATAAATAAATAAATAAATAATTGCATAATCCATTAATAACCATTAACGTAAATTTAAGTAAAGGCATTGCTTCACCTAGACTACTTTGGATGCAGCATTGTACATTATTTTAGGAAGACACCAAGACATAAATGTGGTTTTTTTTAAGACACAATATTTCCTAAAAAGAGGGTTGTTAAATCAAGTATTCACTGTGATATAGTAAAAAAACAAACTCACATAGCACAGTCTGATTTAACATGATTACAAATTTCATAAAATAGCTAGATATATCTATTAAAACAAATGGAGCTGATTATTCTATGAAAATATAAATATTTTATTCATTGTGTCCTCAATGCTTCCACTTTGCTCAGATTTAGTGAATCTTCCCACCTGTCCCCAATAAAGTACTTTACAAAAATGAATCTGCCAGGACCAACGTAAGAGTTTCCTAATGATAACTTCTCGGTTTTGCACCAACAGGATGGCTAATTGCTGTTGTTAATTAGCTAAGGATTTTACCTGCATGCTTCCCAGCTTTTTGCTTTTCAAGCTGCCTTCGAGTGATGCTGTCGCGTAACCGTTTTAGATTTTCCTGGAAATGCAAAATTAAAACTTTAGGAATCTGAACAAATGGATTATTATTCATAATGGCATGCAAATCTGGCAAGAATTAATTGAATCAACACAAAGTAGAGACTTTCAAACTGAAAAATGCAGGAGAGCCCGTTTGGTCTAGCACAGGGGTAGGCAACCTTGGTTCTTTTATGACTCGTGGACTTCAACTCCCAGAATTCCTGAGCCAGCCATGCTGTTACCATTGTTTTACTGAGGCCTCTTTTTTTTTCATTTTCAAAACTAGTAATCTACGTATTGATATTTATGCAGGGCATTGTTGATACAGTTTATTAAAACAAACTAGAATTTCTGCCAGCCATACTCCTGGTCAAACCATCCTGTGTATTATGTTTCTGGAGATTCTGAATAAAAAGGATGTGTGATGTGTGATTTTCAAATAATTGGGGGCTTGTCCTGATAGTTCTCACCATTGCACGATTCTTCTTCATTTAAGATTTTAAACCAGGAAATATTCTAGTTTTAATCCCATGTAACATATAAGGTTTCTGTTTCTACAAATGAAAGGTCGTGCTAATTTGAAAGAGAAATCAGTCCTTAACTAAAGAGGGAAATTACCCCTATCTGGGCATGTCTCCTTTTCCATAGAATTTACACTAGTAACTTGGTTAGAAGATTATCAGCCAATCAGTTACTTTGAAACAGAAACCCCAACTAGTACGTAGTGTCTCCTGCTACAGCCCCATTTTAAAATCAAGTAAGTCAAAACGGTTAGCCAGTCTTGCTAGAAAAATTGTGCAAGCTGGCAAATCTCAAAAAGACAAAGGGAACAAAATCCTCTTTTGCCTAGGGACAGAGACGATGATAGGAAGAACTCCTTCTGGTTCCATTCAAACATTGAAATCCCCACACAATATTGTAGAAGCTGAAGGATTGCACACAAACCACTTTTCCAAATAATTGTTATTTCCTTAGATGTCTACCCTGTCAGTATTTGTAAAGAGGTTGATAATAAAGATAAGGAATCCTTGCGGATTTCACTCCACTAGTTGTGGCTGACTATAGGAAGTGGTGCTCAGCTCCGTTTCAAGGCCATTGAACCAGTGCTATCCAAAGACATTTCCATAGTCACGTGGCCAGCATGACACCATGAAACCCTGTTCCTTTTTCACCGAAGTAGTACCTATTTCTCTACTTGCATTTGATGCTTTTAAACTGCTAGATTGGCAGAGGCTGGGGTGAGGATGGGAGCTCACCCATTGCATAGTGCAGTGGTGGCGAACCTATGGCACGAGTGCCAGAGGTGGCATTCAGAGTCCTCTCTGTGGGCACACATGCCATCGTCCCCAGCCCCACCTCCCCCTGTGGCCCCCTCCACACCAGCAGCCCCCCAGAGGAGAGTCGCCCCCAGGCATAGCCTGCCTGGAGCAGTGCCGCCAAGGACATGGCAGGCGGGCAGTGGGGACAAGACTCTGTCCTTGCGCCCCATCGCAAACAGTTGATGCTGCGGGGCACGGGTGGAGGGTGTGGCCTCCATGGCGCTGCTGGGCTGCCTGGGCGATCTGTGGCGGGCCGTGGAGATGGTGGGTGGCCCTGCGGGAGGGTGGGGACAGGGCAGGGGTGGAGCAGTTTTGGGGCACTCGGTCTCTAAAAGGTTCGCCATCACTGGCATAATGCTTGGGTCTTAACCGCTCAGCCATCGCAATGCCCTAATGAAAGATATAATAAAAATATTGAAATACTTTTACTAGGCAAGTGCGAGTTGCTGCCCAGTACATGCAATGTGGTGGAGAATATTCACTGTCTGGAAAGCTACTGAGATGAATTTTGCCAGGCTCTTTTAGGTGTCCCTCCTTTGTCACTTGACTAGCCAATACAGGAACTATCTATATTGGGTTCTTCTAAAGCCCAAGTCTCTTGTAAAAAGAATGGCAAGGTCAGATAAAAACTTGATTAAAAAGAGATTTCTTTCCTCACTGGATATTGTTACGGAGTGGGCAACTACACAAAGAGAATAAGTTTAATTCTCAAAAAGCTTCTTCTTACCCTGCTGTTCATAGATGAAGAAACTGAGGGGAAATATTCCACTAGGACAAAAGTATTCTACCGGTAGTTGTCCCAAGCTATCTTAAGAGATGTTTTACATAAATCAGAAGTTCTGTCTATTGTAGAAACTTTTTCACCGTTTTAGCCTATTAAAATTTGTTCGATTTAAAGACTCAACTATGCTATTTACAGAAAGACAGGAAGCAGAAATTGTGGCAATTAACCTTTCCTGCAATGACAAAAACGGACACATTTAAAGTAATGTGAGATATAAGGCAAGCTAGGTTTCGTAATGAGACTTTATAATGTTCATCTCTTTGAAATACATACCTGTTGGTAGCGAAATGATTCTGCTCTCTTCTTTTGATTTAACTGCCACTCTTTGAAACACAGGACAGCTTCATCTACAGTAAGCATCCCCAGCTTCACCTGCTCTTGTAGAGTAATCAGCTGCCTCTGACCTGGAGTCTTCATACCAGCAAATGGGTCATATATGCTCTGTTGAGACTGGTTTGAAACTGTATTTATTTGTTCTAAAATTAAAAAGGGGAAAAAAAACAATCTTCATTTTATTTTTTCATAGGGCATATTACATAGTTCAACTATGAAGTTTAAATCAAAGGAATGTTGTTTTCCAGGACATGAGTGTGCTGATTGAAGAGGGGGATCAAATAGGGATAGTTGTGCATGATTTTCATAGGAAAGAGGAAGAAGAGAACAGTGGAAGAACGAAGGAGGCAGTGTGCTGTCCCACTCACTCACACACTGGAAGACATACATGGGGTCTTCCCTCACCAACTTGTTGAAGAAACTAATTGGATAAGCAGTGGAATGTTTCAAACCAAAAAGGAAAGAAGAGTAGTTGCCATGACTCAACTTCCAGATCAGGAAAAGAAGTATGTGAACTGCGCCAATTTGCAGTTTGAGCAAAGATGGTTTTCCCTTGTCTCCCTTGAACTCTAAACCTGCTAGAGACCCCTGGCTCATGGCCAGCTCTTCATTCCTCCACTGTAGTCAGAGCCACTGTCTCTAGTTCATCATTTCTTCCCCAGAAATCCTGACTTCTCTATTGCCTTTTCTGTGTGCCCTTAATGTCAAGTTCAAAGCACAATTATTGCTTCTCAGCTTGCCAACAAACTTGGGAGGAGGGAAAGGGATTGAAAAGCAGACTTCAAAAGATCAAGAAAGCTGACTGTGAGAACCAAGGACGGTTTGCCAGGTGTCTGGCCAAACCCAGAGACACTTTCTCATAACAATATTTTTCCACCTAATTGGGCAACGTGACCTGATCAAGAAAGGGGAGGGGAAATTCTGTACTTTTACTATATGGGATTGGGTGGGGTTTTTTTCCAGAGTTGGCTTTACTTGTATGTGTGCTGAAATGAGGCACTCAATAAAGTTTTACATTACGAGTTTGGAAAGCCTCGAAAGTGTTTATTTGGTTGGGTTTGTTAGTCGGAACCTTGACATTAAAGCAGCTCTCTTTTAAGAAAAACTTTCTCAAGGAGTCCCAAGCTCCTGGAGCCTGTCCAGTCACCTCCGGAAGAGCTGCGAAGACTTGGGAGAAGATGGCCAGAGGGGGACCAGCAAAAGAGAACCCAGCCATGGCCCAATTGGACTTTGGGGCCAAAGCTCTGGTGACCCACCCAAAGGAGCAAGCGACAGCGCGAGATGGGGCTGCCCCATCGGGAAGCCACAGACAGATGGGAAAGGAGATATGGAGGGATGTGGTGCCGAAGGTGGCTGAAGCTGAGTTCTTGGTTATCTTCTCGGGGGAGGGCGTCTGCCCAGGCCCTGAAGTGGAAGGGAAAGAGATCAGCGGATTGGGAGAAACAGGTACAGTGGAGATATTTGACAGCCTGTCAAGCAGCTGAGAGAGAGATTTCTTGGGTTGGACCTGCAAGGAGGAGAGTCAGTGTGGAAGGTGGAACTGTCAGTCAACTTTCGGTGACTGCTTTGGGCCTGCTGCCTCAAACATGACAGAGAACGGGATGCATGGCGGCCATAGTCTGCTCTTAGTCCAAGCTGCTGCCAGGCTCCCACAGGCAGTGGCCCAGCAACAGGGGACCATTGGACAGCCACCTCCCCAGCTGGTGGCCACTGGTGCTCAGCTCTGGCCTCTTCCCCTAAGGAGGAGGGTGGCTACTGGGATACTGGGGTGAGCCAGGACCCCTGGGACCCCCACCGATCAGTTACATTTAATGGGAATCTGGAGAAATTGGCATTTTTCCTGGACAGGTATGGGCCAATATACGCCGATGATGGAGCCTGCGTGGATGCCAATGTGACCAACCTCGAGGGAGAAGCAGCAGAGTGGGTGATGGGACTCCATGACGAGGAAGCCCCCGAGTTAGGGGACTGTGATGCATTCCTGGGAGAGCTCAGAAACTACTTTGGAGACAACACACAGGTCGAGCTAGCAGAATGTGAGATCTGCGCTATCCGACAGGGAAGCAGACCGGTAACAGAATACATTAGAGAATTCCGGAGACTTGTGGGGAAGCTGAGACACTGGCTGGAGTGACTCTTGGTCCATTACTTCAGGGATGGGCCTCAACCAAGAACTATTTGCTTTGAAGGCTCCCAGATCGAATCTAGGATTGGTACCAACTGCTGACAAACGTGGAGCTGAGCCTAATGGAATACAGGAGGCACGGAGGAATCAAAAGCTGCCCAAAGAAGAGGCAAGGGAGACGTCTGTTGGGGCAGAAACCCGCACCGGCTGCTGATCCTACTGAACTTCCAAGGCACATACCTGGCCCCTGCTTCTGATGTGGCCAGGAGGGCCATCGGGTGGCAGCGTACCTGGCACCCGCCCCAAGGACGGCCCCAAGAACCCCGAATCTCCAAAACCTATAGTAAATTTAGCAGTATTTCTAGAAATGTTTATTATTATTAGATTTCTATGCCGCCCGATTCCAAGAACTCAGGGCGGCTCACAACATGAATACTAACATAAGGAAATCTAATATTAAAATACATTATAAAACCCATTAATTAAAAACAACCAATCATCCAGAAACAGACATACAAACATACATACACTGGCTGGGGCAAGAAGTTAACTGCCCCAGGCCTGCCGGCAAAGATGGGTCTTCAATAATTTGCGTAAGGCGGAAAGGGTGGGGGCAATACGGATCTCCGGGGGGAGTTGATTCCAGAGGGCCGGGGCCGCAACAGAGAAGGCTCTTCCCCTAGGCCCCGCCAGGCAACACTGTCTGGCAAACGGACCTGGAGACGGCCGACTCTGTGGGCCCTAACCGGTCGCTGGGTTTCATGTCTGGAGAAGTTGGACTTAAGAATGGGAGAGTGTTGTTTTTTTTCTGAGATTGTGTAAAAACAAGGGAAGAGAAATGTTATTAAGACAATTCACCACTTAGATAGAAAAGGAATCACATCAATATCTTGCATGGCTACTTATGTTCCTTTAAGTTAACAGCTCTTAGATCACATTGCCATTACTTGATTTAACTAACATGGCTCAGTTATGCTAATCTATAATGAATAGCATTAACCCTTAATAAAACTTACAATAACCTGTCAAAAAACTGCAAGACATCTGTAATCGTGACTCACCTTTGCCAATATTTGTTGGAGAAACATAAAGATTCCCAGACTTCTCTTGATCTTTTCCTGCAAAAACTGAACATGTGCAATTTATTTAAAACATTTTAAAAGTTCATAATATAAAGTTGTGTAAGTAGCACATATTAAAAATGTTACAAATAGTACTGAAATATAAATCAAGTTATCAAATATAACATCCAAAGAAATATAAATGCAAATAGGAACAAAACTCAGAGGAGTACCCAAACACATTTTAAAAAGGAGAGCTCTAGACTTTATGAGTTTTTAAACGATACAGGTGTACAGAAATTTTATCACCATAAAACAAGCTTGTAAAGATACAAGATGACATAACTGATTGAGGTCCATTTTGACCAATACAAACTGCAGGAGAACTATCTTTCAGAGGAAATCTTCCCTGTGAATCAAAGAAAATTTGTTTTTAAAAAAAATCCCTTCAAACTGAACTATTAGATTAGGGAATAAGACTGTACTTCACTGTTGATTCAGCTGAATGGGCTGAATGATTACAATAAAATTATTAGTGTAAACTTCAAGGGAAAGAATGTAGAGCATTGGATTTAAAATCTCAGTTCCATTATGCTACTCATGTAAAAACATAAAAACATTGCATGATCAAAACTTAAAAAATGAGATAAGCATTTATATATATTGGAAGCATTTATATATATCCAAACTTTCTTTGTGTACATTAGACTAAATTTGTTGTGGACATCTTTTTAGGTAGAAAAGGCATACCACAAATGTTTGTCACATGTCTATACTTGCCCCCTTTTCTGACAGAGTTAGTAACTTAATAGATTAGGGAAATGCCATGGATATAGTGTATTTCAATCTGAGCAACCTGACATGATATATTAATCATATGGTTGGATACAAGCTACACGGTAGCTGTATAAATGGATGCAACTGCTTAAAAAGCAAATATTCTTTTGCAATATATTAACAGTTGGATAGAGTACAGATGCCATGTAATAACTTTTCCCTCTGCGCTGTCGTAATCACCCCTCACTGGTTCAATTGTGTGGACACCACAATTGAAAATATACAAAGTGGAGTGAGTTAAAAGAACAACAGCCAAAATAGTGATGTAGCTGGAAACTAAGTCATATTAAGGATAGCTAAATGAACTGGTTTTAGCCCTCAGAAAAGATAATTAAGAACTACAACACGGAACAAAATTGACTATACTGTTCAGATAATACTGGAAAAAGGGGAAGAGAACTTAGACCAGATTGATATGTCGATAAATACCCGTATTCAAATTCTGAGATTTGATGATACAGATGCAGTATTATGGAAACTGGCCTGGCACAGAAAGAAAGCTAGAGTTAGATTCAAAAATGTGATTTAAAATTTTACTTAATGGGTTAAGAAGGCTTTAGAGATCTGGACTGATTTAACAATTAACTGAGTATGTGAAGTTACAAGATGATGTTTTGTGTAATAATATGCTTGTTTTAGATATGATACCCTAAGTGCTAATAATATGTTTATTCAAGATTAAATTGGAATATGGTAACTGTAAATTAGTAAAGCTTAAAAACAGGATTTGGATTTACATAGACGTAATGTTATTGATGATTGTTTTGACTGATTGAATTTCACGTAGAAATGGATTAACCTAAATATGTTATATTATTTGAGGGAAATAGAGAGGGAACTTTTAATGAATTAATTTGAGTTATATATGTATGACTTTGTCTTTGGATGATTGATTACCCCATCACCATGGTGTTTCTTGAGCACTCTGATGTAAAAATTAAAAAACCAATAAAACTTGTTTTTATATATATATATAATAAAAAAAGATAACTAAGGAGAGATATCACATCATTTTCCTAATATCTAAGACAGGGATGTCAAACTGCTGGCCCACGGCTGGTTGCATCATACGGAGGCCGCGCCCAACCCAGCTTCGGCAATGTGAAAAAAGTCATGTGACGCGGCGAGTTTGACACCTGTGATCTAAGAGGTTGTCATAAAAAGAGAATAGACATTGATGGTTGCCTAGAGCAGGGCTTTTCAACCTTTTCACAGATTGTACCGCTTTTAGGACATGACAATATTCGAGTGTCACCTGCGCTTAGCAAGGTGTCAAAAACTTGATGACTAAAAAAATACATATTTGGTTAGAAAAGATGTTAAGGAAACATGTAGATTTTAAACCGGAACTATTTTTATTAGGTATAATACCAGATAAATATGATAAAGAAAATGTATATTTAATGTTGCATGTATTAACAGCAGCAAGAACTGTATTTGCTCAGCACTGGAAAAATGAAGAACCGCCATCTGAAGAAGAGATAATCAAGAAAATACTGGACTGCGCAGAAATGGATAGACTTACGCTAAAGATTAAAGAAAAAGAAGATACAGAACATTTTCAAATATGGGACGTATTTTATCAATGGCTGAAAAAACGGGGTAGAGATTAGGATTATAATATGTACTGCCAAGTAAAACAAGTGGACACAGACAAAACGTTGTTTACCAAGAACCTATGAATTGTAAATATAGACAACTAATAAAATATTATAATAAAAAACAAGAGACAAAAAAAATTCTGAAATGAAATAAGTATTTGACATCTGTAAAAACGGACATTTTGCCCCTCCTACTCTACACTGGCTAGCACGGCGGTTCTTAACCTTTTCCGGGGCTTGACCCCGGCCCGCGCCGCGCAAGCGCGGTGTGACCCCGGCCCACATCGCACAAAAAAAATGGCGGGCCCGCACCGCGCATGTGTGGTGCCACGGGCGCATCGCGCATGCGCAGCGCAACGGCCCGCATCGCGATAGGGAAAAAAATGGCCGACCAAAAAAAAATGGCTGACCAAAAAAAAATATGGCGGGCCTGCACCGCGCATGCGCGGCACGACGGCCCGCATCGCAATAGGAAAAAAATGGCGGACCCAAAAAAAAATGGCGGGCCTGCACCGCGCATGCGCGGCGCAATGGGGCGCATCACGCATGCGCGGCGCAATGGGGCGCATCGCACATGCGTGGCATGATGGGGCGCATCACGCATGCACGGTGCAACAGCACGCATCGCGCATGCGCGGCGCAACGGCCTGCATCGCGATAGGAAAAAAAATGGCCGACCAAAAAAAACAATAAAAAAATGGCGGACTGCGGTGCTTGGCGACCCCCATGAAATGGTCGTTCGACCCCAAATGGGGTCGCGACCCACAGGTTGAGAACCACTGGTCTAGCAAAAAAGTTATCAGATTTTTGTTCACTACTCACCTTTACAAATGTATGGTTCTTTGTCTTCCTGTATGGAGGAGAGATCAGGTCTTGGAACAGGAACAGGTGGCCTGTTCACCATTTCCTGAGGAAAACTGTCTTGTTCCACAGTATGATAGACATCTTTGTCTTCACTTTGATGGTAGATACCTTCTTTAGGTTCTGGTATCTCCAAATTCACACCTAGAAAAGGAAATCATATTAAAAAATGAAAACAAACAAATCCCAGAATTTCAGATTCAAAAGAGCAGATAAGAATTGTAGAAACATCCAGTAAAAAGAAGGGAGGCGGTATCTGCTTTTATGTTAATAACCGTTAGTATAAAAATGTCGCTACACTAAATAAATTTTGTGATGTGAACTTAGAGACATTAACTGCATACCCTATTATGTCCCCCCCCCATGAGAATTTTCTCCGTTCATCCTAACTGGGTCTAAATGCCATCCTAAGCCTGCTTAACTGACTAAATCTTGTGAGCTGAACAAAGATATTCAGACTCTGTACTCATTGTGTTAGGAGATTTTAACAGTGCTGACCTAAGCCAAGAGCTGCCAAGATACATTCAGCATATCGTCTCACAAGAAGCAAGAATATTTTGGACCACTGCTACTCAACAATAAAAGATGCCTATCGCTCTGTACCAAGAGCAGCTATGGGATGCTGTGATCACTGTATAATTCACCTTGAACCTGTTTATAGGTAATAAATCTTAAAATAAATAGTTAAAACAGTGAAATCCTGGACTGAAGAGACAACGATTGTGAGGGTGCTGATAGATACCTGCCAAAGAATAACATGCAAACCAATTGCTTCTGGTTGTAATCTTGCCTTTTGGTTAAGTGTTTGCTATGTTGCTCACCTTCTAAGAATCTGCGCATCATATAGTCCTTGGTAGTCCGTGAAAGAGGATTATTAGCATCTGACTGAAGCATTTCTACGTCTGGAAAAAATGATCACACATGTACTTAGTTGACTTTACCAACATACATATTAAATATATGTGTAGCTTCCTATTTTTTATTAGATGAGGAACAATTATTTTTTTTAAAAGGTGTTGTATTAAAAACAGAGAAAGAACACCTTTAAAAGCTTAGTACCATTTTGAAAATCAATCTGTGTCCAGGTATTGGCCATAAATTTCATACTGTTGGATTAACAATATTTACTTATCATGCTTCCATAAAAGCTTGGTCATCAAAATGTCACACAAAGGTGGGGGTCCTCAACTTATGATGACAATTGGGACAGGAATTTCCATTGCTGAGGGATGCAGTTGTTAAGCACCACGTCGCTTAGCGATGGGAATCCCTGCAGTCCCAGATGTCATTGTTAATTGAATTACACACTTGTTAGGCAATTTCCTGTTGCTTCCCACAACCAAAATCAATGGGAAAGACAGCAGGAAGTCCCAGGCTGGCAGGTAAGTAGCTGCTGCAAGGTGAGGAAGGGAGGAATACAATGGTTGGGGAACAGTGTGAGGGAGGATGTGAGAAAGTACATAAGGGTGTGCAAGAGCTGTGGGAGGGCCGGGGAGGCTGTGCAGGGATATGTGGGAAGCACCACATGGGTTGGGGAGGATGCAAAGGGATGTGCAAGAAGTTCTATGTAGGTTGGGAAGGACACCCATGAGTGTGCATGGGCATGTGAGTGGCCAGTATGACATGATGCAGAAGGGCTGGGAAGAGTGCGCAGATGGGGGAGACTTACCCCAGGGACTTGTGACCTTCCCTGCCAGCTTCCCCATTGACTTTCTGGGAAAACAGGGAAGTTTGGGAATGATGATCATGTGACTGTGGGTGCTTGGCAACTGATCCTAAGTGTGAATGAGTTGCAAAGTGCCCAGATTGTGAACACATGACTGCAGGGATGCTGTAATGCAGCGGTTCTCAACCTGTGGGTCGCGACCCCATTTGGGGTCGAATGACCATTTCACGGGGGTCGCCAAGCACCGCAGTCCATTTTTTGGGGGGGGTTGGCCATTTTTTTTGGGTCGGCCATTTTTTCCTATCGCGATGCGGGCCGTCGCGCCGTGCATGCGCGATGCGCTCCGTCGTGCCGTGCATGCGCGATGCGCTCCGTCGCGCCGCGCATGCGCGGTGCGGGCCCGCCATTTTTTTTTTTGCACGATGCGGGCCGGGGTCGAGCCCCGAAAAAGGTTGAGAACCGCTGCTGTAATGGCTGTAACTTAAGGGACCGGTCGTAGGTCCCTTTGTTCACTTCCGTCATAGCCTCAAACTGTCGCTAAACAAAAGGTCCTACCTATATTTTAAATATAATTGCCCAGAAATATGCAAGTTCTTTGAAGATACAGATGAGATGCCTATCCTCCATATAGCAAAAGCTCCTACAGCATACCACGTGACACTGAATGATTAATGAGCAATATTGATCTCCTTGTCAAGACCGCAGAATAAATCTTGGTAAGAAGATCAAGAAACTATAAGGAACCGGATAAGAAATAAAAAGAGCCGGAGCATAGACGATGTTTCCAATCCATTTGATCAGGGCTTTTCAACCAGTGGTACAGGTTGGCACCAGGCAGGTGGTACGCGAACATCCTAGAAAAGGGGATGGGGAATGAGCTGAACCGGTGGCAGCACCGCACAAGCCTGAGCAAGAGATGGCTGGAACTGCAGGGCTGTCAGCGCTCAGCGCAATCGCCAGGATCAGCGCTTATTTGGGGGTGTCAGGGCTCAGAGGAAGTGCCAGGCTCCAGCTGGAGCTTGGCGCTGATCCTGGCACTTCTGCTAAGCCCAGAAGAAGCGCCAATCAGCATCTCCAGGGTCTTGTGATTTACATTCAGATGCATGGCAACTGATTCATATTTATGACGGTCACAGTGTCCCAGGGTCATGTGAAGTGACCAAAACCTGCTGCAACCACCCAGCAGACGGGGGGAATAAAAGCCAAACACCCCCCCACCCCACCTTCGCTGCCAACCCTCAACAGAAATGCTCACAACAATGAAAACCTTGGACAGGAGGAAGAGCGCCACCAGGTGGGCAGGCAGGTGTCTTGCTTGGCTGTGCCTTGGGGGGGCACTTTTTTCAGTGCCATTGTAACTTCAAACAGTCACTAAGCAAACTGTTGTAAGTCGAGGACTACCTGTACTTTATCACTTTTTTCTTTTTTTTTTTTTTTTTTGGTCATCAAGTTTTTGACACCTTGCTAGGCGACTGGTGGTACTTGGATGTTGCCATATCCTAAAAGTGGTACAATGGGTGAAAAGGTTGAAAAGCCCTGCATTTGATGATGTGCCAAGGAAGGAACGAAGGATTCTGGAGGTGAACTGTTGGCTCAAGCAATGGTGTGAAAAACTCTGGGCAGCTTACAGGATTACAACACACTTAACCTCCCCCACACACCTGGTACTCAAGGATAAACAATGGCCCAACACACCATCAATGGTAACAGCTCATTACCCACCATTAAGACAAAAAATTGAATTCCTGTACCATGGTTGTCTCTGCCTATAAGAAGGGCTTCTGGCAAGAGATAAGGGTCATCTCACAAAAACAGGGAAGAATATCTTTGGAAAATATTTGTAAAGGTTATCTAGAGAGCTTTAAACCAGCGGTTCTCAACCTGTGGGTCGCGACCCCATTTGGGGTCGAACAACCATTTCACGGGGGTCGCCAAGCACCGCAGTCCACCATTTATTTATTTATTTATTTATTTGTCGGCCATTTTTTTTGGTCGGCCATTTTTTTCCTATCGCGCTGCGGGCCGTCGCGCCTGGCATGCGTGATGCGCCCCGTCGTCCGCACATGCGCGGTGCAGGCCCGCCATTTTTTTGGGTTGGCCATTTTTTCCTATCGCGATGCGGGCCGTCCCGCCGCGCATGCGCGATGTGCCCCGTCCCGCCGCGCATGCGCGGTGCGGGCCCACCATTTTTTTTTTGGTCGGCCATTTTTTTTTGGGTCGGCCATTTTTTTTCCCTATCATGATGCGGGCCGTTGCACCGTGCATGCGTGATGCGCCCCGTCGTGCCACGCATGCGCGGTGCGGGCCCGCCATTTTTTTTTGCGCAATGCGGGCTGGGGTCGAGTCCCGGAAAAGGTTGAGAACCGCTGCTTTAAACTAACTGGAAGGGGAAGGAAACCTTAACTTGAGGCACACTTATAACATAAATCTGAAAAAGGTAAACCTTAGCTTAGGACAAGGAAGAAAGCGCTAAAGGACTCAGATGCCTCTATCCAATATGCTGTGTGTGAGCAATAAATAGGCAAAGCTTGGTCCTAGTACAGGGAAATAAATATGATATTCTAGATATGAGTTAGGTAGGATGGATCTCATAATTAGCATTCAATCCTGGGAGAAAATTATTTATTATTTATTCAAAAGAAATAAATAAAACAAAAGGGGAGGTGGAATTCATTATATGTAAAGAATGATTACACATATATGAAAATTCATCACCCCTAAGGACAAAAAACCTACTAAGAGTGTCTGGCTAAATAATAAGGGGAAAAGTTGTGAGCGTATATTGTATTAAGTAAAAAAATATACATGAAGTTTTCACAGATTAGATGCCCAAGATATCACACTACTAAGCCACCTAGAGTTGTTGCAACAGTGAGATGGGTGCCATATAAATTTAATAAATAATGGGGGATTTCAAGTACCCTGACATCAACTGGGAATCAAACTCTGCAGTAAATGGGAGACCCTACAGGTTCTTCACATGCCACAGTCATGGAGGAATTGGAAAAAAAATACAGAGAAGAGCAACACATGGATATGGATTGGTTCAATTCAAACCGGCCAGTTGGACATTTGGGGTGGGGTTTGAAAGGGTTCATTTAATGTAACATTTTGCGCGGGAAATCCTCAGATCCTGCCTTACTATCCTGCTATCAATACCTTCCAATAAAAGTTCCTGTTGAGACCATGCATGTTTCAAGAGTTCTGTTTTCTTGGGAGGTTTAACTGAGGCAGGTCCTTACACTATATGCACATCCCAAAAGAAAAATGTACAAAATGGGATGCTAACACAAAGGAAGGTGTACTTGTGGGGTACAGTGAATCTCAAAAGGGATACAGAATTCTACATCAAGACACAAACAAGGTAACCATCAGTAAAAGTGTAATCGTCAATGAAACTTCAGTGTGTTCAAAATTTCATGCACTAACACAAATGCTTCAATTCCATCTCAGTATCAAATGAAGACAAGCAACCACGTGACACAGAAACAGACATTAACGCAGGCTATCCAAATACTGTAAAAGGAGAACCCGGGCCACAAGAGGCTTCAATCAGGAAATCCACCAGAAGCAATAAAGGCATCTCAACCAAACATCTGTCCAATGTTGCTCGTGTAGCATTAAAACCAGAGCCAGATTCATGGGATGAGATGAAAAGACTTTCCAACCCACGAGAAACAAAAGTTGATCAGAGCTGCTGATGAAGAGATGACATCTCTTAGTGAATTGCAAACATGGACACTTTCTGAACTGCCTCATGGACTAACATAAGGAGTACTTGTTGAGTGGGGGTGATGGAGTACAGTGTTCAGGGCAAGTTTCAGGAGAGGAAGTTGCTATGAATCTTGTATTTTTGTACAACTATAGCAGTATTCAACAGAGATATATATTTTTCAACTAGTAGATGGCAGTGTTTATATGTTTGTACAGTAGTTGCATCTATACTCTGGTATACTCTATGCCAGTTATGGCGAACATTTGAGACCGAGTGCCCAAAACCGGCCCCGGCCCCGCTCCACCCCCAACACACCCACAGGGCCACCCACCACCTCCACAGCCCGCCGCATATTGCCCAGGCGGCCCAGCAGTGCCATGGCGTCCACGCCCTCTGCCCGCGCCCCGCAGCATCAACTGCATGCGACGGGGCGCGAGGGCTGAGTCTTGGTCCTGCTGCCTGGCTGCCATTCCTTGGCTGTACTGCTCCGCACGGGCCGCACTTGGGGGCGACTCTCCTCTGGGTGAGGAGGGAACTGTGGGGGGAGGCAGGGCTGTGGTGATGGCACACGTTCCCACAGAGAGGGCTCTGAGTGCCGCCTCTGGCACATGTGCCACAGGTTCGCCACCACTGCTCTATGCCTTTTCTCTGAATAGTTTCCTGCTTCCTTGTCACATTAAGCAGAGAAGCATATACGGACTGTGCACTGTATGTTATGTAGGGCTATATACAGAATTTCTAACACAGACACTTGGTGTCATGGCTGCATCTCACCTATCCAAGCTTCATGAACTGACTGCCTGACATTAAGCACCGATGGGGGGGAGAGGGAGAAGAAAAGATTGGAATGTAAGGAACAAAAGGGAGGATGGAAGCCCAGCTGAGTCTTGTGAGAAGCTACAGCCAGCCAAGATCAATTAACAATATGCAGAGCTGGGAACCGAGCACCTGTTTCCTAAGCACCTGATTGGACATTTGCAGATAACTGGGGGATGGCCAGGGGGGGACAGCAAAAGGAAACTTTCCTTTATGTTGTTTGCACAGGAAAAATCTTAGAGTCAGCTTACACTAGTTCTGTAACAATTTAAGCTTCGGTCAAGTATACTCTTGGAAAAACAAATCATCAGGGAATCTTTCTTTACTAGACGACTGAGTGGGATGGTTGACATTTGGCACTGGCACGTATTTATGATGTTTGCAATGTCCCAAGGTATCGTGATCACCTTTTGTGACCTTCTGATGAGCAAAATCAGCGGGGAAGCCAGATTCACTTAACAACTGTGTGGCTAACTTATTAACTGCAGGATTTGCTGAATACTTGTGGCAAGAAAGGGTGGAAAATACGGGCAAAACTCACTTAACAAACGTTAAACAGACATTTTGGGCTCAATCGGTTGTTAATTTGAGGACTCCCTGTGCTGTATGTCCTATATTCCTCCATATCCAAACCTGAAGTGCAATACTGTAAAGAATACAGTCTGCCAAATCACAAACTGTAAATATAGCATTCTCTACATCAGTGGTTCTCAACCTTTTTCAGGTTGAGACCCCACTTGCCCCGCCCATGCGCGGTCCGATCTGTGCATACGCGGCGCGCGCGCGACAAAAAAAAAACCAAAAACAAAATGGTGGACCGCGACGGGCCGATCCGCGCATGCGTGGCGCGCGCGCAACGGGCCGATCCGCGCATGCGCGGCGCGACGAAAAAAAAAGAAAACCAAAAACAAAATGGCGGATCGCGATGAGCCGATCCACGCATGCGCGGCATGCGCGATGGCCCAAATTGTGCATGCGCGGCGCGCGCGCGATGAAAAAAAAACCCAAAAAACAAAATGGAGGACCGCGACGGGCCGATCTACGCATGCGCAGCGCAAGCGCGACGGCCCAAACCGAGCATGCGCAGCACGCGCCCAACGAAAAAAACAAAAAAAACCAAAATGGCGGACCGCGGTGTCCGGCGACCCCTGCGAAACGGTCGTTCGACCCCAAATGGGGTCGCGACCCATAGGTTGAGAACCGCTGCTCTACATGAACTTGCAGGTAAGTATGCAAATCTAGACAGCATACTAAAAAGCAGAGACATCACCCTGCCAACAAAAGTGCATATGGTCAAGGCCATGGTTTTCCCAGTTGCAATGTATGGCTGTGAAAGTTGGACCATAAGGCTGAGCGCCAAAGAATGGAGGCCTTTGAACTATGGTTTTGGAGAAGACTCCCGCGAGTCCCCTGGACTGCAAAGCGATCAAACTGGTCATTCCTAGAGGAGATCAACCCCGACTGCTCTTTAGAAGGCCAGATCCTGAAGTTGAAACTCAAGTACCTTGGCCACCTAATGAGAAGGAAGGACTCCCTGGAGAAGAGCCTAATGCTGGGAAAGATGGAGGGCAATAGAAGAAGGGGACGACAGAGAAGGAGGTGGCTGGATGGAGTCCCTGAAGCAGGAGGCGTGAGCTTCAATGGACTCCAGAAGATGGCAGAGGACAGGAAGGCCTGGAGGAACGTTGTCCATGGGGTCGCGATGGGTCGGACACGACTTTGCAACTAACAACAATAACAAGAATGCTCCCTTTCTGTTTTTTTGCTACTTACGTTCTCATGCAATGTTAAGTATGTGCAAAATGATCATATTTAAAGTGACAAAAAATTGTCTCCATGTTAGTTAGTAGCCACTAACACTTATGTTATGAGATAAATAAGGAACGTTGTATATGTACATAAATCCTCTGTAGAGCTGGGCATCAAACCACCCATGGATTCATAGAGTTCTTCGTCACAACAGGGGTTCAGCGAACATTTCATCAGTAGGTCAGCAGAGACATGAGCCATGGACTCATAAATAGAGCCGTTATCCTCTCCCTGCATCAACTCCTCTTTTATGTGAGTTTTCAGCATATCTGCCGTCTCCTGCAAGAAAAAGAAAAGCAAATGGTCTTTCTAGGACAGTAATGACTGCTTGAGTAATATAATCAGTTCAAAACACGGTCCTAACTGAACCTAATTTAAAGGGAGCAAAATGAAACCCAGTACAAGCATACCATGAATAAAATAACACTCACAGAATTATTTATTAATCAAATTTATCAATCAAATTTATATGCCGCCCTTCTCCGAAGACTCAGGGCGGCTTACAACAAATACAATAAAAAAATTTAAAATTTAACTGCATTCACACAACATACAAACACAATCAACTCACAGTCGCTGATGGAGGGACCTCCCTAGGGCCGAGGGGCAGAGCGCAGCTCATATGCCCCAGGCCTGTCGGCATAGATGCGTCTTCAGAAGTTTCCGGAAAGCTAGGAGGGAGGGAGCAGTACGAACCTCTGAGGGAAGCTGGTTCCAGAAGGCTGGGGCAGCAACGGAGAAGGCCCTTGCCCTAGGCCCCGCCAGATGACATTGTCTAACAGACGGGACTCGTAGGAGGCCAACCCTATGCGCCCTAACCGGTCGCTGGGATTCATGAGGCAGAAGACGGTCCCGCAAGTATCCTGGTCCATTGCCATAAAGGGCTTTATAGGTCATAACCAACACTTTGAATTGTGTTCGGAGACCAATAGGTAGCCAGTGCAGCTCGCGGAGAGCTGGAATGATATGAGCATGTCTTGGGAGACCCAAGACAGCTCGCGCGGCCGCGTTCTGGACTACTTGCAGTCTCCGGACATTCTTCAAAGGTTGCCCCATGTAGAGAGCATTACAGTAGTCGAATCTCGAGGTGACAATTATGGGGTTGGAAGGGGCACAAAGATCATCTAACCATCTGCAAAGTGTGAGAATCAGTTCATAAATCACTCAGGGGTAAGCCACCTTGGCTCTTTTATGACTCGTGGACTTCAACTCCCAGAATTCCTGAACCAGCATGGCTCAGCTTGGAAACCTCTCCCTTTCCCCTCAGCATGGCTGGCTCAGGAATTCTGGGAGTTGTAGTCTACGAGTCATAAAAGATTCCAGGGTTGCCTACCCCTTGAGTTAAACCTTCCTTGAGAGGTGACTGTCCAGCCCCTTCTTAAATACCTCCAGAGATGGAGAACCCACAACTTTCATAAGTAAATTTATTCCACTGTTTTGCAGTTGAGTGTTTTGTTGTGGTTGTGGTTTTGGTCCCTTAGAGAAAATTATGACTCGTGGCAATTGCCTGGAAAAATCCCTATAGTTTTCCTGGCGAGATTTTGGAAGTGACTTGTCATTAACGTCTTGCGATGTCTGAAAGTGACTAGCCCAAGGGCATCCAGCTAGCCTTGGCCTAAAGTGGGATTAGAACTTAGAGTCTCCTGGTTTATGCCTGGTGCCTTAACCACTACACCAAAGTGGCTCTGTATAGATCTTATTATCAGGAAATCGTATTTAGATAAAATCTTGGCATGTGCAACTTATAATTCTGAGGTTTGCCGCTGGTTTTTGTGATCACTGAAAATTGTTCTGGACCATCTTCCCTGTAACTTCTCTTTATGTACGGTACCTGAACACAGCTATCATATTTCCATTCAGTCTCCTTTCTTCCAGATTGAACATCTGTAGTTCCTTCAGCCTATCACCATAGGGTATCTCTTTAAGTATTTGTATCTTCTTCCCTCTCCCCTCTGAAATTTCTCCAATCTAATATCTATTTGGAAATATAGTGCTCAGTTCTCTGATATTTATTATTCGTGTTCAGCATATTGCCAGTGATCATCTCAAAGTCATTCTCTAATGTATTTACAGGCCATGAATTCCCATATTACAGTATATAGCTGTCCTAGGTTTTTCCTTTCTAAATGTAATATTTTAATTAAGAAAATGTGTTATATTTTGAATATTATATCTTCAGAATATTTTGGTTACAAGAATCCAAGGAAAGTTTAACAAAACTGCGTCTTTCAGTTCTGCTCCTTTTCAAAAAGATACTAATTGATATCTGCAATGAGGTTCTTAAAAACCTCCAGTGATGGAGCACCCACAATTTCTGAAGGCAAGCTGTTCCACTGGTTAATTGTCCTCACTGTTAGGAACTTTCTTCTTAACTCCAGGTTGCTTCTCTCTTTGGTCAGTTTCCAACCATTGTTTCTTGTCCTGCCCTCTGGTGCTTTGGAGAATAATTTGACCCCATCTTCTTTGTGGCAGCCCCTCAGATACTTGAATATTGCTATCATGTCACCCCTATTTCTTTTCTTTAGACTAGCCAAACCCAAATCCTGCAGCAGTTCTTCATATGTTTCAGTCTCCAGGCCTTTGATCATCTTAGTTGCTCTTCTCTGAACTTTTTCCAAGGTCACAACATCTTTTTTTGTAGCATAATGACCAAAATTGGTTGCGGTATTCCAGATGTGGTCTCACTAGACTTTATAAAGCAGTACTAATACTTCGTGTGATCTTGATTCTATGCCTCTGTTTATACAAACCAGGATTGTATTAGCTTTTTTGGCTGCCGCTGCATACTGCTGGATCAAGTGATCATCCACTAGGACTCCAAATGTCATGGTTCCAACAGGCAGAGACAAATAAAGCAGAACTCCGAAGCTTGCAAATTCCTCAAAGAACATGTTTATTGATAGAGTATCGGCACTTCAAAAGGGAAACCAAGTCTGATGAGATGCATAACAATTCCCCAGTACAAAGTTAAGAAATCCCACCCCTAAGGCTATGCTAGCAACTACGTTTCCCATACAGCTTGTTGGCGGGTTTTTCATGAAACGCCTAGCCCGCAGTGCCGGGAGCAGCCGATGACCTTGGTTCCCATGACAGAAAGTCTGTTTTGTCTAGGGCAACCCCTCTCCCTCCGTGCTATGTGTCAACTAGAAATGAGAAGAAAAAAATGGCGGCAGCCATGCTCATTTTAAAGTTGACCCCAAGGTCCCTCTCATAGTTACTGTTTTACAGTCCTCTGTGTTACTTCAGAATCTATAACAGTGATGGCAAACCTATGGCACGCGTGCCAGAGGCAGCACTCAGAACCCTCTCTCTGGGCACGCGCACCATCGCCCTAGCCCCGCCTCCCCTCATGGACCCCTCACCAGCAGCCCCCCTGGAGGAGAGCTGCCCCCAGGTGGAGCCCACGCAGAACAGCACAGCCAAGGACATGGCAGCCGGGCATCGGGGACAAGACTCCGCCCTCGTGCCCCGTCACGTGCAGATGATGCTGCAGGGCGCGGGCAGAGGGCGTGGCCACCATGGTGCTTCTGGGCGATCTGTGGCAGGCAGTGGAGGCGGTGGGTGGCCCACGGAGCAGGGACGGTGTGGGGGTGTGGGGCTGGGCACTCGGTCTCTAAAAGGTTCGCCATCACTGATCTATAACATAACCCATAGGGATTTTTTCCTATGTGATAATTAAAGTATCAAAAGTCTCTAGATCGAATTCTAAAAGTCTCATTTAGATTAATGGGGAGGACTCCTTAAAATCTATCTTTCAAATTATTATTTCACTACAAGAATGGCCCTCATCTTCTGGTAAACTCAATGTCATTCACATGTCAATTATTGTGAAATAAGACCACAGACATATATAATTGAAACCTTCAAATCTATTGTTTCTATGTGAGTCTTGAATTGTTAAGTTTTAGTCCCCAGTACTTTTCTTCCCATTATAATAGACAAAAAAATTATTTTTACCACATATTCGTCAATGAATTGGCGGAGATCTTTGAAGCCATGCTTTTCAGCAATGTTGTTAGGATAGTGACCATACTTGTTGGCAACACTGTAAGCCTGCAGAGCTCCTGGGCATGTCAGCAACAGGGCTGTGAGATTTTTTAAACCATATTTTGCAGCAAAGTGAAACAGAGTTGGCAGCTCTTCATCTCTTTGACCTGAAAGAAAAAGGAGGAAAATGCAATTTCTGATAAGAGCTATGCCACTGGTGACAAATTAAATAATGGAAATGGCCTAAATCTAAATTTCAGTTTCTGTTTATCATGTGTCATGTATCATACAAGGGTGTTATACATTATTGTTGTTGTTAGTTGCAAAGTCATGTCCGACCCATCGCGACCCCATGGACAACGTTCCTCCAGGCCTTCCTGTCCTCTACCATCTTCTGGAGTCCATTGAAGCTCACGCCTCCTGCTTCAGGGACTCCATCCAGCCACCTCATTCTCAGTCGTCCCCTTCTTCTCTTGCCCTCAATCTTTCCCAGCATTAGGCTCTTCTCCAGGGAGTCCTTCCTTCTCATTAGGTGGCCAAAGTATTTGAGTTTCAACTTCTGGCCTTCTAAAGAACAGTCGGGGTTGATCTCCTCTAGGACTGACCGGTTTGATCGCCTTGCAGTCCAGAGGAGTCACAGGAGTCTTCTCCAGCACCATAGTTCAAAGGCCTCCATTCTTTGGCGCTCAGCCTTTCTTATGGTCCAACTTTCACAGCCATACATTGCAACTGGGAAAACCATGGCCTTGACTATACGTACTGTTATACATTATATCACTTCTTAAATATAAAATGAGTCATGGGCTGATGTACAAAGCTGGCAAGTGATATATTGGCATGAAAGTCAACTGGATGACTTAGGCCAGTCACTCTCTTTCAGCCCCATCACCCCACAAGGTGGTTATTGAGGGGAAAATTGGAGGAGGAAAAAGTATTAGGTATGTTCACCATCTTGAGTTATTTATTGAAATAATAAAGGTGGGATAACTATGGTGTCGGTGGCCTTTCGGGTGCGTTTCAAGGTGTTAGTGACCATCTTTAAAACGCTCCATGGCATCGGACCCGGATATCTACAGGACCGCCTTCTGCCAGCAAATACCTCCCGCCGTCTGGTACGCTCCCACAGAGAGGGTCTCCTCAGGGTGCCGTCGGCCAAACAATGTCGGCTGGCGACCCCCAGGGGGAGGGCCTTCTCTGTGGGAGCTCCAACGCTTTGGAACGAGCTCCCCCCCCGAACTCCGTACGATGACGGAATTGCGTTCCTTCCGTCGAGAATTAAAAACATACTTATTCAGACAAGTCGGCCTGGGATGATAGCTCCAGCTCCAACAATGGCCATAACTGTTTTTAGGGGATTGTGTTTTTAGTTGGGTTTTTAAATATTAGGCCAAATTGTTTAATTTATTTTTAATAATTTTAATTTTTGTGTGTTGTTGTTTTAATTGGGCTGTACACCGCCCCGAGTCCTTCGGGAGGGGGGCGGTATAAAAATTAAAAGTAATAATAAAAAAAAGTAATAATAATAATAAAAAAAATCTAAAAATAAAAAATGATAATCTTTCTTTCTGAACATTGCCACTGTGCTTTTTATTACAATAATTAAACTTGGCTATTAAAGTACGAATTGTTAAATAAATAAATATAAATCAATAAATAAGGGCATTGTTTCAATGTATATTCTTCTAAGCTATGCTTTTTCTTAAAAGAACTCTTCGACAAGAGAACAAGTGTTCTGTCCATATCTCTATCTACTCTCTTAATATATCTGTTTTCGGAACTGGCATACAACTGTGCTAGTTGCTCTAGTTGCTTGGATTGTGTAAGACAGTTACACATGCCCAATTCATTCATATAACATATGCCTTTTTTGCATAATGTAGTAGCCCTTGAATTTAGTATAGAATCATTCATAAAGGCTTTTTTCCCCCCAAATCACTATCATACTCACTAATAATATTTTCTTCTTCCAATTGGTTGATTCCTAAGAGATGCAAACCACTGGCAGGAAGGTTTTTTTTCAGTGATTCTGTGAGGATTTTGTCCAGAGTTTCTGTGCAGTAAGGTACAATTTTAAATGCCTAGATGTAAGAAGAGAACCACCACCAATTATGTACACCCAGTACTAGTTCAATGTATTAAGGATTTGTCTATGACTTAAAAAAAAACTGAAGACATTACTAGCATTTAATAATCTTAAAACAAAATGATGATCATCCATCACCATGCTCTACTCAGCTTAATTCACCTGGGTCAGGGGTAGGCAACCTTGGCTCTTTTATGACTCGTGGACTTCAACTCCCAGAATTCCTGAGCCAGCCATGCTGAGGGGAAAGGGAGAAGCAGCCCAGAGGTCTGGTTCTGATTCCAAAACCATGCCCACTGCCACAGGTGCTCACTTGTGTATGCACCAGCCCGTTAAAGTCACAGAGAAACCCATGCAATTGAAAGAGGGAAAATGCTGTAGAGATAAGCAAGAACTGTCACTCATGCACCACTGGTCACCTCATGGTTGGACTATTGCAATGTATTCTGTATAGGGCACATGGACCAGACCAGTTGGAAGCCATTGCAGGTGCAGAATGCAGTAGTGTCAGGTAGGCCTCAGTCTGCCCCTGGGACACCACTACTGCATGAACGGCACTGGTTAACAGTCAATTTCCAGGCACAATTCAAGATGCTGGTTGTTACCTATGTAGCCTTTTGTGATGTAGAGCCAGATTATCTGTGGGACTGCCCATCTTCCATAGTCTCCTTGAGGTCTCTATATTATCACAATTAAACAAGACCACACAATTCAAAAACACCTTTTTCTAATAAACACATGACTTATTTTAGCGAGAAACAGGTTTTCTGAATCCTCCGTTTATTTATTTCTCACAAGATGCTTTTGCTACTTACTCATACCTCAGGTTTACAGTTGGTTCTATCTTTCTAGTATCTTAAGTGGTGTATCAAGCTCTCTCCCGTTTCCCCCTTCCCCTCTCAGGCCAGGAGGTTATGTATTGTACCCCATTAGAAATTAATTTAATATTTCACCTGACACATGAATTCCATTGGATTTGCTACGTTAGACAACAAGTTGCTAATTTCTTCCATGTCAGTATAGTAATTGATGTTTGCTTCAGCTATTATTAAATCTCCAGAAAACAGTTTCAAAGATACAGTTCCAGGTGATAAGTCTAAAGGGCAAGACAAGATCAGCAATAATCAGCAATAATCATACACTGTGTTGAAAGAAGCAGTGGAAAAAAGGGTCAGCATATACACGTGTAAACTGGATACCTCTTTAATTCTAAATGAAGCAAAATGCCCAGAGTCAGTTAAACATGATGAGAGCTTGAGTGGGAAAACAGGGCTTTATGTTTAAAAAAAAAAACTTAAAAAACCCCCAACATCCTGGGAAAAAAAAACAGGGGCAAAGAACTTCCATTTTTGAATCCAGAGAGTCTTGGTTGTTTACAGAATTGAAAAGCTAAAGCCAGGAAAGTCCTCATGCAGAAAATGCTTCTGATTAGAATCAAGCAAGAGTCCATGTTTTTAGTTCTATTTTTTATAATTTTATGTTAATTTTTAAAGTGATAAAATCTATCGTTTTAACTACTATTTCAAAATCGCTTTAAGTTCCAAACAAATTAAAAAGCTTCGGGAAAATAACAGCACTTGGATCATTTTCACTGATCAATAGATGGGAAATCACCAGGTTAATCTGGGACCAAAGGCTAGAAGAGAAAATTAAGCAGCATTTCAGGAAGCCATGATAAAATGCTTCCTTACTGTTGCCAAGAAAACTACACAGATGGATCCATGAAGTTTTACCAGGAGTCAAGCTTGCCTGGAAGGACACTGCCTTTTTCATTTCATACAAATACACTCAATCCTTGTTATTTGTGGGGTTTGTTCTTGAAAACCCCCACAGAAATGGAAACCAGAGTTACTGAAGCATTGGTCCTATGGGGAAAAAATGGGATTTGATATATTTTATTTTAAAATATAGTTTTACAAACTCTTCAGCAGCTTCCATTATTTGCTGAATCAGCCTCACCTGACAGTTTCACATTTTTAAAACCATACCTGTTTTTAAAATGCTCCAGCCAACCAATGCTCCCACAGATGACTTCCTGATTTTCAGTCAAATGTTTGTAAATTTATATGGGGTTGTTTTTTTTATTTTGCTGTTCATAAGACATCCCTTATGCAGCGAACCATTTCCTTTATCCACAAACTAGGCTACTTTTCTATTTTTTCCATCACTTTATAAATCACAGCAATCTCTGTAGCACTGTCTGGAGCAGCTTCGCAAATAGACTTATGAACATTGTTTTCGTTTTGGAATATGGCAGAGGGTTGACTCATTTACCTTGAATTTTCTGTCTGTGGATGCTATAGAGTTTCCAGAACAAAGCAAAGCAAACACTCTCAATTTTATCCGTTAGGCTAATTATGGAGTGTTTGCACTTGCTGAAATGCTGTCATTAGCACTTTGCTTTGATGCAAATACATTGTTGAAATGTATTCAACCTTACCCCCCAAACAGCCTAAGAGTGAAAACACAAGAACTATTATCAAAATAACATGCAGAATACAAGAACAAGAACATGGTTTCCTTTTGAATAGCTGGTGTCACTTGTGTCATTGCTACATAATAAGATTCCATTGTATATGCCAGCAGGCCTGGGGCAGTTAACATCTTGCCCCTAGCCAGTGTATGTTTGTGTGTATGTTTGTTGAATGATTGGTTTTCTTTTAACTTAGGGGTTTTTATATATGTATTTTAACTGGTGATTTCTATTTATGTTGTGAGCCGCCCTGAGTTCTCCGGAATAGGGCGGCATAGAAGTCAAATCAAATAAATAAATAAATAAAATATAGCTGCGTTGAGACCATGTTTGAAAAAAATGGGTTACACTTATACTTCCACCTGTAAATGAATCTATAGTAGGGGTCTTCAAACTTGGCCCTTTTATGACTTGTGGACTACAGCTCCCAGAATTCCTCAGCCAGCATATGCTGGCTGAGGAATTCTGGGAGTTGAAGTCCACAAGTCATAAAAGGGCCAAGTTTGAAGAGCCCTGTGTCAATAGATAGGAAATACTGGCATTTAGTTTGTGTGTGAGATCCATAAGCAGTAGTTAGAAAGCAAATTGTGAACAAACTCAGAGAAACATGACTTAAAAGAGTGCCAATATTGTTTAAATATAATCGTATAATTAAGTAGCATGAATAAATATGGGGGCAGCACCAGACTGCTGAATCTGGATCATTCATGGACAAGCTCAAGTATCACCAACAGTCACAAAGCTCCTGTAACATATGTTGAGAGCAAAGCGTTGCTGGCTAAGGAATTCTGGGAGTTGAAGTCCACGAGTCCTAAAAGGGCCAAGTTTGAAAACCCCTGATGTACAGGAATAGAAAGTATGAGGAGTGAGTGTGTACAGGTAGTAGTCAGTTAATAATGGTAATTGGGACCAGAATTTCTGTCACTAAGCAATGTAGTTGTAAAGCACAGTATCATGTGATCACATTGCTTAGCAAGAGCAATCTCAGCAGTTCTGGTGGTTGTCATTAACCAAATCCCGCCTGGTTATTAGGCATGGACCCACCCCAATCCAAGCAATTCCTGGCTTGCTGCCTTGGGGAGCCCTGAATCTCGGTAAGGTAAGGAATTGCTTCCTCTTCAGGTCCTTTCACTCACCTATCTCCCCCCCCTCCATTTCTGGTCTTGGCCATCCTGCATTCTACCACCTCTACCAAATCTGCTACCTTTTGTTGTCATGTTCTTTATACTGCTGATGTGGCATGCCTGAAATGGCCCTTTGCGAGGCAGGTGCCTCACAAATGTTGGGCCAGGCATATAGAGGACATCTAGCAGAGTGCACGATGGCCAAATGGACAGATATGGGGGGAGAAAAGTAGGGGTGTCAGGACCAGGAGAGGCAGAGCATTCAAAATGGCAGAGATGGGGGGAGGGAGATAAGCAAACGGGGAAGCTGAAGCACCCTTGCAGTCATAAATACGGGTGGGTTAGCACTAGCAATAGCACTTAGACTTATATATCACTTCAGAGTGCTTTACAGCCCTCTCTGAACAGTTTAAAGAGTCAGCATATTGCCCCCAATGATCTGGGTCCTCATTTTATCGACCTCGGAAGGATGGAAGGCTGAGTCAATCTTGAGCAGGTCAGGATTGAACTCCCGGCAGTGGGCAGAGTCAGTCTGCAATACTGCATTCTGACCACTACGCCACTATACCTGACTCGGTTGCCAAGTATCACATGACCACGGGGGTGCTGCAATAGCTATAACTGTGAGTATCACTACAATTTTTCAGCACTGTAATTTCAATGGTTGCTGAACAAATGTTTGTTAACCGAAGACTACTTGTACAGAGCAATACGCATAAAACATTTCTAATTTTATATACACACCTGATGTGGTTTTATTTTAAGGTATCTATTAAGGGGGAAAAAAACCCTCTGTGGAATTTATAAAAATGGTTAAATTGACATCTTGCAAACAGAAATGTTTATTAACTTTGCTTTACTGTGCAGCTCTCACTTCACATTAAGTTTGTCAAAAGAACAGCAAAATGTGGGGAAGAATGAACAAATTTTGTTCCATTCAGTAGCAGTAGCAGAATCCATGTAGGGTCACATTTAACCCTAAATAAACTGAATTGTAAAATGTAAGAAACTCATAAAATTGTAAAAGTATTAAGCAATTTAAGTGTTCCAAACAATCTGGCGACTTTAACAACTCACCCTATAACTAAAAGGGACCACAGAGGTTTAAAATAAGCTTTCAAAGCACTGTTGATGTTTAGAACAATTTTTTGTTTCATTCCATTCTGCACTTGTTGTGCAGAGTCTGTGAGTGTATCAGGATAAAATTCTGAACCAGAAATCCAGTGACCGGAGTGGCGGTGATTCAGATATCCAACTAGTTAAAGCCAGCACCATGTCCTTCAGATGCTTGGCTTGGCTCCATACCAAGTGCTGATCCATACAGCATTTAATATTAAAATTCCATGTAAGTATCTTGTTAATGTATTATAGGACTGCGATAATAATTTCTTCCTTTAGAGCAAATATTTTTATTAAAAAGATAAATTGCACAGGCATACTCTTTAGGCACACTTCGTTTGACTACAGGTAGTCCTTGACATATAACCCCAACTGGGACCGTAACTTCCAATACTAACCAATGTGGTCATTAACTGAGCCACATCTGACTTTACGACTTTTGCCACAGTTGTTAAGAGAATCACGCAGTCATTAAGTGAATCCAGCTTCACCCATTGACTTGGCTTGTCAGAAGTCTAGTGAAAATAGCAACTACATGACCCTGGGACATTGCAGCTGACATAAATATAAATGGGTTTCCAAGCCCCTGCATTTTAATCACATGATCATGGGGAAATTGTGATGGCCATAAGTGTCATCATAAGTCATTTTTCAGTGCGGTCATAACTTTCAAGGGTTATTAAACCTTTGGTTATAAGTCGAGGACTACCTGTAAAAAAATAAATTAGCTACTATATGTATAGATATTATTATGTCCTCTGACAATATGTAATACTTCATATAAAGAGAAGTTTCCTAATGCTTTTAAAAATATCATGTTGTTAAAATTAACAGCATGAACAGAAAGTACAGGAAACAGGAAGTGCAGCTGAGCTTCTGCTTCCTGTGTCAGCTTTCTCCCCACAGCTGGACTTCTTGTATAACCCATGAGAAATGCAGGTCCACTTTATGACATTATGCAAAAGTGCAAAAGCAGAAAGCACAGTCTAAGCAACTCTTTGAGTGCTGTGCATTCTACTAGTCATCAATGTACTGTTGGTGTACATAAATCTATTTTCTAATTGTAGCTTTTTGCATCCTCAGTGACAGAAAAAAATATTTTTGATAGTATATTATTAGCCTAGTACAAGTATACCACTAATAGGAAGAGAAACTACTAAAATGTTTTGACACACACAAATTCAAGATAGAAAAGTCCAGCTTTGGTACTTACCAGGTGTGTGAACGGAGACTGTATATTCATTCTCAATGCTTGCTGATAGTTTCAGTGGCTGGCAGCTTTTAGAAGAAAATTCCACTTCCATTTTTGTTTGTCTATCCAATTTACATTTTAGGATTATAAAAATGGTTGTCTGAACCTACATTTAAAAAAAAACAACACAGTAAGATCCAGGGCCTTTGTAAAATTCAGTTTTCACAGTACATTGATATATTTTGGGCTTGAGGATCGATAGGCACAAGTTCTCCTTATTTGTGGCTGGATAAGGAAGAATGCTTGAAACTCAAATACTTTGGCCACCTAATGAGAAGGAAGGACTCACCGGAGAAGAGCCTAATGCTGGGAAAGATTGAGGGCAATAGAAGAATGGGACGACAGAGAATGAGGTGGCTGGATGGAGTCACTGAAGCAGTAGGCATGAGCTTAAATGGACTCCAGAAGATGGTAGTGGACAAGAAGGCCTGGAGGAACTTTGTCCATGGGGTCGCGATGGGTCGGACATGACTTCGCAACTAACAAGGAAGAATGCACCTTCTTTTTCAATCTTATATAGATGACTGCTGAGTCTGATAGCATTGGTTCAGAGGGAATGAAACAAAATTTATTCTCATCACAACTTGATTGTGGTGACGGTGATTGTGGTGAGAGGAGACACTGCTGTCCTTCATTTAGCAAATTCATAAGTGGCATGCAACATTTAAAAGCATCAAAATTTGTATTTAAGCATTTAAGCCAATAGCAAACATAAGCTCTGCCACTCAGCAAATGCCAACCACAATTTTTTTCCAAAATACGCATTTTTTGAAGGATGAAAACTATGTTACAAAACTATGACTAAAAAACTATACTCATTTTGCCCGCTGCTATTGACTTTTACGTTATTTTTCTGTCCATGTTGTTTTCAGTCAACTATAATTTTCTATCTCAGTTTTTCACAAAACATTTGAATGCACACCTCCACATTCAAGGAACACTACATTTTATTTCAGTTATTCCAAAGACTTATTTATCCTTAAGAGTCAAGTTCAGCCTGCAAAAATATATGAAGCAGTTAGATTCTTAAAACTTTCTAAGGATTTTTCATCAGGCTTTGGTGCACATAGCTTGTGTCTCTCCCTCCCCCCCCCACCCAACAGTTCTCTGAACCCAATCTACTCCTTCTGCAAAGAAGCTCAGACGACTAACACAACTACGGGACCGACAAAATTGTAGTACAGTATTATGAAGAACCAGCTAGTTATAGGGCAGAATTGGTTTTAAAAGAAGACATGTCTCCCTCCAGTATTTTCAACGGAAATCTTTAAAAAGGCTGAAACTAGAAGACATGCAAGGTCCCTTCCAAATTTGTTATTCTGCTATTCATGCAGAAATGATCAGATGTGTTGTCAGTTCCCATCTCACTCTGGAGGAGGTGGCAAATCCATGGCTTCAGTTCCTCCTGGACACTAAGCTCCTTCTGGAATACCAGAGAGCAGCTTTGGCTGGTGTCCCGGTTGCCACACTTTTGAGAGCAGAAGACCTTAGCAAAAACTATCCATATCCTTGTTATCCCTAGTCTGCTTTACTGAAATAGTCTCTTTGCTTAGACCAGCGGTTCTCAACCTTTTTCAGGCTGAGACCCCACTTGCGCCGCACATGCGCGCCGCGACGAGCCGATCCGTGCATGCGCGGCACGCGCGTGACAGGCCGATCTGCGCATGCACAGCGCGACGGGCTGATACGAGCATGCGCGGCACGTGACAGGCCAATACGCGCATGCGTGGCGCAACGGGCCGATCCGCGCATGCGCGGCGTGATGGGCCAATCCACGCATGCGCAGCGTGCGCATGACGGGCTGATCCACGCATGCGCGGCGCGCGCGCAACGGGCCAATCCACGCATGCACGGCGTGCACGACGGGCCGATCCGCGCACGCGCGGCGTGCGTGCGACGGGCCGAATCGCGCATGCGTGCCGCGATGGGCCGAACGGGGGGAAAAAATGGCGGACTGCGGTGTCCGGCAACCCCCGCGAAACAGTCGTTCGACCCCAAATGGGGTCGTCACCCACAGGTTGAGAACCGCTGGCTTAGACCTACCCTTAAGATTACCCGAAACTATAATTGTTTCAAAACTCAGCCGCACAGAGTTACCCTGTGTTAACAAGGGTGGCCGGTACATTTAAGACAGACATATCAAACACAAGGCCCGGGGGCTGGATGCGTCCTGCGACGTGGTTTCATGTGGCCCACGAAACCATCCTGGAAACAGTGAGGGAATGGCCCCCACTGCCTTGGCCCTGGCCCAGGCCAGCCGGGAGCCAATGTACAATTCTGTGGTGGCCATCTATGCTGAAATGCATTCAGTCTTAACTCCACAAGGCCATCTGGAAACAGCAAGGGACCGGCCCCTTCCACATCAGCCCCGCCCCCTGGGTGCATGCTGGGGAGGTGTCACCCTTTGTGAGGAATGAAGAAATGCACTATCGCCTGGAAGTGGCCAGCAAATGGCCCACGCCTACTTCACATATCCGGCTTGATGGGCTCCGGGGGAGGGGTTTCAGCAGGCTCTTTCAGTGGACTATGCCTTGGCACTTGCCCTGGTTCCACCCCCTTCTGCCAGAGACCCTCAGATCTGTCCCACTCCTGCCCAGGCCCCCACAGGCCCCCTTGATGCGAATGATGTAGAGCTGGCCACACCCACCCAGTAGGTCACGGCCACTCTGGCCATGCCCACCCAGTAGGCCATGCCCACCCTGGTCACACCTACCCGCCCGCCCCGAGGACAACCGCAATGCTGATGCGGCCTTCAGTGAAATTGAGTTTGACAAGGACTTCTGGTTCTGGATCGCGGCGCTCGCAGCTGTGTAACGAGACTGCTCTCTTTGCCAGCTGATTCTCCGTTGCTGGTAGACCCTTAATCGGGTCAAAAAGCCACCTTGGAGGGGCGGCTACCGGTGAGGAGGTCCTCGTTGTCCTTGGGAGAGCGGCAGCTTCTTCCAAGGACCAAGATTGCTCCTTTGGGCCGACGGTGGAAAGAACGGCCAGTAAAATGGCCGTTCACCTTGCCGCTGTAACCAGAAGTCAGAAGAACATCTACGCACAGGAACCACCGTGGCTGAGCCGGGTGAGACTTTTTTCCTTTCCTTTTTCTTTTTTGTGCCTGTAAAAAGCACTTTTGAAATCATTTCCCTGCTCTGAGAAGGCGCCATTGGTGAATGTGGGAAAAAGAAGCTTATGGACTGAATTAATTTAAAGTGACTTTTTCTTCTCTATTTTTATTTTTTTTCTTCACTTTGAGGTCTTGAAAACTTTTTAATATTGAATCTGCTATTGGACTTGAATTCTCTTTTTTTCTGTGTTTCCTGATCCTGTTTATGAGATTCCTTGTCTATGGGAGAAGACTTTACATTGTACTGAGGACACCTTGTGGAAAAAGTTAAAATTGCAACTTTCTCTTTTTTCTGATGATCAGACTGACCTTGATTTTCAGATTACCATAAAAGGAAAACTACAAAGAAAATTAACAGCTGTACCGGTGGGGGTGGACATTGATACGTTTTCTGAACATAGCCTCTACTAAATGATAGACTGTTTCTAATTATTTTTGAAATGGAGCAACCCTTGGTTCAACTTGACTATAAACATATACTGGAAAAACGTTACGAAGCTACTGATGAAATATGTTCGCAAATAAAAGAATTTACTATGGAAATAAAAAACAGAAATTCTGCTTTGAATCTACAAATTGACTCCCAGACCTTATCTGAGCACTCTATAAACCAAAAAACAACAGAAGCGGGAGTAACTAAAGGTAAAGAAGATTCTATCCTATTTCATATGCATGCTGATGAGATCTCTGAGGAACTAAAAAGGATTGCAATTAAACCACTTGCAACCTTAAAACCAACAGAAATGGACAGACAAACTCAACGAATGGAGAACTATGGTAGCTTGGATAAACACCTATCATCTACAAAGTTGGACATAATTGACCCAGCTATTCAACAGTTTCAAATGTGGAGATTTGACTTTTCAAAACAACAAGGAATTACTTACAAAGGAGCTAGGTCTCTAAAACAGAAAAGAGGACGTCTCTGTTTGATTCAAAGGATACTACAAGACATAAAGAGTGACTTGTTCATTGATAGAGAGGCCTTGTTATGGAAACCGATTTGGCATAAAAGGAAAGCTAGTATAAGATTTAAGAATGTGACTTAAGGTTTTATGTAATGGGTTTAAAAGGCTTATGACATATGGATTGATTTATGGCTTAAGACAGTTAAATAAGAGGTTAGATTGAATAAAAACTAATTAAAGGTTTGAATTTAATAATAAGTTGTTTTGTCTATGTATTAGTATGTTTTGGATACAGTAACCCTAGGAGGACGTTAAAGAAATTTGATACAGATATTGAGCGATTGATTGTTAGATTATAAAGAATAATAGAAATAGAAAGGTATTTTTTCCTCTTTTCTTTTTTGTTGTTGTTTTGTTTGTTTTTTCTTCTTTGTTTTTTTTCCCTTTCTGACTTGAACTAATATTTTCTTTTCTTATTAGAACTGATAGTCATTTTGTAATGGAAGAGGAATAAGAAAAAAGAAGAAATGATACTAATAAATGTTTATTGAATACGTTAAGGAAAAAGGTTATGGGGAGACTCCTGAAGTGTTAATTAGGTATTTAGAATAGAAATATGGAACATAGTAAGTGACATAGTTAAACTTAACACAGGATCTGGATTTGTGGATTGATTTAGATGAAAGATTATCGAGGATTGTTATGATTGATTTAGTTGTACTGAAATATTTCAATTTGAATATAATATGTCATTAGAGGGGAAAGAGAGGAGGTTTTTAATGACTTAATCTGAACTTTATGAGTATGACTTTGTTTTGTGGACAACTGATTGCCCTGCCACCACATTGTTTCTTAAGCACTTGTTTGTAAAATGAAAAAAAAAAACAATAAAACTTGTGTTTTTTTTTAAAAAGAAACTGAGTTTGACACTCCTGATTTAAGAAATAAAATAAAATGCAGTAGCTTACTTGCTGGCAGGTAAGAACCACTTCTGAAGTACAGAACCAATGCCGGTGGTGCTCTGATTACCAAATTTCTGAATGAAACCTATCAATCCTATATGATTTGTGTCTGGGTTAACTAAGGCACCATTTCCTCCAAATTGAATTTTCTCATCTCATTTGTTCATTATCAATATCAGTATGTCTTCCGCCACATACTTCCCTACGACCGGTGAGAGCGCACAGGGTCGGCCTCCTCTGGGTCCCGTCAGCGAAACAATGCCGTCTGGCGGGCCCTAGGGGGAGGGCCTTCTCTGTTGTGGCGCCCGCCCTCTGGAACCAACTGCCCCTTGAGGTCCGCGCTTCCCCCACTCTCCCGGCCTTCCGAAAGAACCTGAAAACTTATCTTTGCCGGCAGGCCTGGGGATGATTGTGGGTTGTGGTTCGAAAGTTGTACGTGTGTTGGGTGTCTATTTTTAATATTTTGATTGGATTTAGATTTTTTTCTTTGATGTTTTGTATATGTTATAAGCCGCTCCGAGTCTCCGGAGAGGAGCGGCATACAAATCGAATAAATAAATAAATAAATAAATAAATAAATTATGGCAGGGATGTTGTAGATTTTCTCTTTTCATGACATTGTGGAGGAAAGAGGGGAAAACAAGCCAGAAACCTGGAACCCAACCATCCTTTTGGTAGATTTAGGCCAAATGGGCAGCCACAAAGATATAAGATCATTATACTTATGTCTGAGCAGAACTAGAACCTCATTAAAACCACAACAATAGACTTCATTTCCCTCCCCCATAGGATGAACTACAGAAAACAAAACTCAAATTCAACTCAAGCTCAAGTAAGACCCCAGATAATAACGATGTGAAATAGGAAAAGGAAATGCATAGTAAAAAGAATACGGCAGGGGTAGAAAACCTGTAGTCCGCTAAATGTTGTGAGCTGTGATTTAATTAAGCATCCTTAATCAGTGTCTATGCTGGCTAGGGCTGCTAAGGTTTTGGTTCAAGAGTATTTGGTTGCAGGTTCACCATCCCTTGCCCAATGTTACAGAATACAATTACATATATCACACATTTTCTTATGTACATAGTCCAACTCAAAAAATTGCCTAGCATTGTTAAGGATAAGTCTGCTTGTGAATAGCTGTGTTATAATTAAGCTATATCCACTGCAGACGGGTATGATTTCTCTTCCAGTTCTATCAGATCACCTTTGAAGGAGTAAAATATACTGTACCCTACAGCGTATACGATCAGGCTGCACAGCAACAAGATTTTCTAATCTGGTCACTAAAGGTTCATGCGCCTGACAGCCTGGAAAACTGTTTGACACTTGTAGACGCCCAGCATCCTCCGTCTTTGCATCAGCCACTGAATCACAACCAGAATCTAAGAAGAGCATAATAAACGTTAATATGACTTCTGAAAATTATTTGGCTATTGGGAATTTCCATAGAAAGAACATAAATTAAAAAATAAATGCATTCTATGTAAGAAAAAAAGAAATATTACTTTAAATAATGATCATATGGAGAGCCAGTTTGGTATAGAGATTAAGGCCGGGATAGGCAACCTTGGCTCTTTTATGACTCGTGGACTTCAACTCCCAGAATTCCTGAGCCAGCCATGCTGAGGGGAAAGGGAGAGGTTTCCAAGCAGAGCCATGCTGGCTCAGGAATTCTGGGAGTTGAAGTCCACGAGTCATAAAAGAGCCAAGGTGGCCTACCCCTGGGTTAAGGTATCAGAGTAGAAATCGGGAGATCATGATTGTAGTCTCACCTTAGACACAAAGTCATCTGCATGATACTCCTGGACACTGGGGGGGAGGGGTTGTCACACATAGACACTCTCTCTGCTCTAGGAAGGAGATAATGGGAAGCTACTTCTAAAGTCTTGCTAAGGGACCTGTCCAGGCAGTCACCAAGAGTCAATGACTTGAAAGCACACACAAACATATAACACACAAAATGATCATATTGATAACAATAATATTATGCACAATCTCTTGATCTGGGTCTCTTTTCAGAACTGCTCTGAGTTGGCAAATCCTCCCCCCCCCCACTCTGCTGCTGCAGGTGCATATTCTATCTCATTCTATCTGGATTTCAAGAAAAACGGATGTCAATAAGATAAAGGGAAGAGTAGGAAGGATTCTGTGGATGCTTTCTCCATTTCTATGGAGAAATTCTGAAAAATGGCATAACCATAACTCATGACTAGGGACCAGGGGGGGGTCTTAAGATCCTGTTGGTCCTAAGGAAGTGGACAGGGTCCTCAATGCTATCAATGCAGCCACCTGTCGATTAGACTGGGGCTTTTCAACCTATTCACCCATTGTGCCACTTTTAGGATATGGCAACATCCAAGTACCACAAGTCGCCTAGTGAGGTGTCAAAAACTCGATGACCAAAAAAAAAAAAAAAAGGAAAAAAAGTGATGACGTACAGGTAGTCCTCAACTTACAACAGTTCACTTAGTGACTGTTTGAAGTTACAATGGCACTGAAAAAAGTGCCCCCCAAGGCACAGCCGAGCAAGACACCTGCCTGCGTGCCCGGCGGCGCTCTTCCTCCTGTCTGAGGTTTTCATTGTTGTGAGCATTTCTGTTGAAGATTGGCAGCAGGGGTGGGGTGGGGGGGTGTTTGGTTTTTATTACCCCGGTCTGCTGGGTGGTTGCAGCAGGTTTTGGTCACTTCACATGACCCTGGGACACTGAATGTAAATCACAAGACCCTGGAGGGGCTGCAACATTCCAGCTGATCGGCGCTTCTTCTGGGCTCAACAGAAGTGGCAGAATCAGTGGTGAGCTCCAGCTGGAGCCCGGCGCTGATCCTGGCGCTTCCGCTGAGCCCTGACAGCCCCGAAGAAGCACTGATCCTGGCGCTTCCGCTGAGCCCTGACTGCCCTGCAGCTCCAGCCGTCTCTCGCTCAGGCTTTTGCAGTGCTGCCACCGGTTCAGCTCATTCACCTCCTCTGCTACCACTTTTCTAGGATGGTCACGTACCACCTGCCAGGTGCCAATGTACCACAGGTGGTACCCGTACCACTGGTTGAAAAGCCCTGGACTAGACCCTTGTCCCTTCTGGGGTACTGAATGCAGATTAATGAGAAAAAAATGAATTTTTTTCAACAACTGTATAATCAGGCTGCAGCATAACAAACTTGAGAAAAGTGAAGGGGGTCTGAATGCTTTCTGAATGCACTGTTAAGTAGTTGAGCTTTTTTCAAAGGATAATCCTGAGTCTCATTGATCCTATGCAAATAAAAATTACAGAAAATTACAGAAGTGAAAGCAATTTCTGCAATTCAAAAGTTACGTAATTTTGTAACATGTAATACCGATAGGCCTGATGAAGCATCTAATTCAGTGGGGTCGAACGACCATTTCACGGGGGTTGCCAAGCACCGCAGTCCGCCATTTTTTGGGGGGTCGGCCATTTTTTTTGGGGTCGGCCATTTTTTTCCTTATTCCGATGCAGGCCATCGCGCCGCGCATGTGCGATGCGCCCCGTCACACTGCGCATGCGTGATGTGCCCCGTCACGTCGCGCATGCTCGATGCGCCCCGTCACGCCGCGCATGCACGATGCGGGCCGGGGTCGAGCCCCGGAAAAGATTGAGAACCGCTGATCTAATTTAACAAAGTTGCACGCTATTAAATTATCCCGAGACATTGGCCCCAACTGCTACTCACATCGTTTTCCTCCTTTGCAGCCAAATATATTTATAACATCTTTTTTCTTGCATTCAATCAGGTCCATTTAATTCTTGGAGAATGCCTGGACACCTCAGATTTCTTGGCAACTATTTTCAGAAGTGGTTTGCAATTGCCTCCGTCTTAGAGCTGAGAGACAGCGACTGGTCCAAGGTCACCCCAGCTTTGTGCCTAAGGTGGGACTAGAACTCAGGTTTTCTGATTTCTAGCTTGCTATCTTTACCACTACACCAAACTGTCAGATTTATAACATATGAAACAATGAAAAAAGCATCAGTTCTTTGAATTTATAGTTGTATGCAAAGTTAAATATTTTGAATACAAAAAAAGTGCGAGCCTTTTTTTCAAGGAAGGTTTAGAAAACAATGCATGATGAAAGTCTGGAAAAAGTCTCCAGGTAAACAGTTAACTAACTAACTTTATTTAATTATTGATTTGATTTAATTTGATTTAAATACCACCTAACGCAGGGGTAGGCAACCTTGGCTCTTTTATGACTCATGGACTTCAATTCCCAGAATTCCTGAGCCAGCCATGCTGAGGGGAAAGGGAGGGGTTTCCAAGATGAGCCATGCTGGCTCAGGAATTCTGGGAGTTGAAGTCCACGAGTCATAAAAGAGCCAAGGTTGCCTACCCCTGTGCTAGGCTCTCCTTCCCCTTCTCTTTCCCTGTTGTCTTTTTTTTCCTGGCTCAGGAATTCTGGGAGTTGAAGCCCACAAGTCATAAAGGAGGCCATAGTTCCCCCATGCTGGCTCAGGAATTCTGGGAGTTGAAGTCCATGAGTCATAAAAGAGCCAAGGTTGCCTACCCCTGACCTAACTCTAATAGATTCTGAGCAGTTCACAGAACAAAAATAAATGATACTATACAATCCAGAGTAAAGCCACACCCAGAATGGGGAGTGGAGACATTTTAAAAAAAAAAGATAGCACCTTACCTGCTTCTGAAATAATTTTCATGACTGCATCAACATAGGTCTCTGCTTCATCATCATAGGTAACCTCTTTCCATTGAAACCAGTCTTTGAAAAACTCGTTGTAATTCTCACAGGCTGGAGCACCGCAGAAGAACTTCACCACTTTTGATGGAGGCTGTAGAACATTTTGCAGACTCTGAAGTACAGCAGGAATGCAGAAGCTCTGGACCAATTCAGATGACAGTAGAATAATTATACACTTGCTGTTCTTGAAGAGAACCTGTTTCTCCACGGAAATAGCAGTTCTACGCGCCACTTTATAGCTCTGAATTTTTTGGCATGAGTGCAAGAGACTCTGGAGATAATGACACCATTCATCAGCGTCTTTTCCATATACGATCATCACTTCGCAAGCATCAGAGTGTTGTTCTGCTGAAAAATAAAATAAGTTTGATCTTACAAACGGGACCTTAAGATAATCCCCGAGTTATGAGCGTTCACGTAGTGCCCGTTTGAAGTTACGCAATAAGGGCCTCCTAGTGTTTACGAGCAAGTCCTGAAATTACGAATGTTGCGGCATCACGGCAGTTGTTCGCCCTTACAAACGACCGCAAAGGCTCTGCAACATTCACCCTATTCCCCCCCCCGCTTCCCACACCTGCTCCCCCCTCCCATCCTGCTGCACTGTACTTACTTTCCTTGCAAAGATCTGTCTCCTCTCTGCTGAGGTTTTCTATTCTATCCCAGCCTATGTGAATCCTTGTTAATTCACAAGGACAAACCCCTCTTTTAACAAGTAGGCTGGAAATGCAGGGAAAACAAACCTCTTTTATTAATTAGGTACAGACCTGCAAAATGTCCCCAAAGCAAAGGCAAATAGAACACGATTCAAATGGAGAATTGTTCACAGGCAGGGCAAACAGAATCTGATTCCATGAAACGTGAGTCCTTTGCAAACGGTTGCCTTTAGCAACCAGCACCGCCCACACCTTCCCTTTTTATTATGCAGCCCGTAGGCGTGGCTTCTCCATGCCTTCTCCTCCTCCCTTGGAGTCGTCCCATTGCCTCCCTCTGTCCTGCTCTTGTTGCCTGTCTGCGTTTGCAAGTGTCTATGATGTCTTCCAGCTGTGAGTCCTCAGTCTGACTCAGCTTCCCCGCAAAGCTGGGTCTCAGCCTGAGCACCAGTGGAGAGGCCAGGCTCTTTATCAGATTGTAAGTCCTGGAGCTCATCAGAGCCTTCCTCCAATTCTGATGGCTCTCCAGGCCCCTCCTCTTCCTCCTCCTCTGATTCCCTGGACTCAGCTGCCGGGTCCACTGGCTGGCACGGACTCACAACACTTTCTTTGCCTTAGAGGGAGAGTTGATGGAAGCTTCTGGGTGCCATAATATCACGTGAATTCAAGCACCCATCCACTTTTGCCTGAATGGATGCCTGAACTCTCATGAGATCACGGACCCCAGAAACTTTCATTTATGGTGCGAAAAGTATTTGTGGTTCCTGTCTCCTGCTCCTCCCCTCCCAATTCCTTTCTGCCTTCACCGGAACACTTTTCACCTGGATTGAGACCTGACGGAGACTGGAAGCTTCATCTGCATGTAAATGGGGCACTTGGAAATGCAGTGAATTGCTCCATTTCCAAGCATCCCATTTGCACACAAACAAAGCTTCCAATCTCCATCAGGTCTCTGTCCAGGTGAAAAGTGTTTGAATACCTATGGGACACTTGGAAAGGAGTGAAGCGCTTGGTTTCCAAGTGCCCCATAACCCTCAAACACTTTTTGCCCGGACAGAGACTGAAAGCTTTATCTGTGTGCAAATGGGGCACTTGGAAACAGAGAAATTCAGGTGCAAGGTGGGGGGTGGGGTGTGGGTGGCAGACAGAGCCTCTGACAGTTTTTTTAAAAAAACCTATGGAGCAGCGGCTTCCCTTTTTGTCCACCCTCCCCTCTGTTGCCTCTGTGCCTGGACTCTGACCTGATATTGAATAGGCAGTTCGGCTGCAGCCCCACACTCCCACCCCACACCTGATCCTGCCAGCCTGATACCAAATGAGCAGTTAGCCTGCCGCACCCTCCCATAGGTGCTCAAACACTTTTCTCCCAGACGGACACCTGACAGAGACTTAAAGACTGGAAGCTTTTTCTGCAAAAGAGGATGAGTGCCTGAACTTGTGCGACATTACAGCACCCAGGAGTTTCCATCGACTCTCCTCTCCCTCAAAGGCAAAGAAACAGCGGCAGAGAGGAGACAGGTCTTCGCAAGGTGAGTGAGTTCAGTGCGGCAGAAGAGGAGGGGGAAGCATGAGTTATCTTAGTGCAGCGTTTCTCAACCTTTTGCAGGCTGCGACCCCGACCTGCGCTGCGCATGCGTGGCGTGACGGCCCGCACCACGCATGCGTGGCACGCACATGACGGCCCGCATCACGCATGCATGACAGCCTGCATCGCGCATGCGCGGCACGTGCGTGACGGCCTGCATCATGCATGCGCGGCACGACGGCCCGCATCGTGCATGCGCAGCGCGACGGCCCGCGGTGCGCATGCGCGGTGCATGCGACAACCCGCATCGCGCATGCGTGGCGGCCCACATTGCACATGCGTGACACGGCGGCCCGCATTGCGCATGCACGCGCGCGACAGCCCGCATCATGCATGCGCGTGCCCCCTGCGCCGGCTGAGGGGAAAGGGGAAAAAATGGCGGACTGCGGTGTTTGGCGATCCCCGTGAAATGGTTGTTCGACCCCAAATGGGGTCGCGACCAATAGGTTGAGAACCGCTGTCTTAGTGGGTTGGGGAGACCTTGTGGGCCTGTTCCATCACTAGGCCGCCCCCATGGCCTTCTCCACCCTGAGATACTTCATGTGCACTTAATGAACCACGCATTTGATTAGCGAATGTGTGGGCAAAAGCAGGAAATGATCTCGTTCAAGGTATGAGATTTAATCCTATGAATCCCTGAGTTATGAATGGAATGGGCAGGCTCCATTACATTTATAACTCAAGGACTATCTGTACTAATTTAATCAAATAGCGCTGCCATCCTGCTTTGCCCTATCACTGCTTCGCTGATGCTAGACTACCATGAACCCTGGGGGGAGGGGCCAACAGATAGGAGGGGAAGACCAAAAAACGAAACTACTCTGAGTGCCTGCCAGAGATATTGGCCGGCCCACCCCAAGGCCACAAGCATGGCAATGGAATGTGGACTATTGCCAAGCCCACCAAGCCTTAGAACTGTTGCCAAAATAATTTGTTTGAGTCCAACTGGACACCGCAAAGATAATGCAGGGGAAGGACCTGGGAAAGGGGAAAAGCAAGCAGGCAGTTTTCACATGCAAATATCAGATCTGGCTTTTCCCTAACTTATAACTGTTTGGCTCTTTACTAGAAACGCAGTCAAAGACTCTTTCTTCCTAATGACTTTGGGACAAGTCCAAAATTAAGCAGGTCGGCAGTAACAATCCACCTTGAGAATCACCTCTACTGCAGAGATTGTGCAAGATATGTCAGACCACGAAAGAGAGAAGGAGGAGATGGAGACCTGGGGGGGGGCAGCTGCTTGGAAACTGAGGGACAATGGGGAGTACCCCAGGCTAGAAGAAGCAGAGATTCCCCTAGAAGCAAGCTCCCGATGGAAAGCCTGGTGGTCAACCGGAGTCAGGAGATTGGAGGATTGGGATAAACCTCCCTCAGAGTAACTTTTAGCCACAGGAGTCAATCCCAAGACTGGAGCTTCACAGAGGCATGTGAGCCCATACCAGATGAACCAGACCTCCACATGACAAAGCTTGAGCACGCAATTGAATTTCTGAGGGACACTTTTGACAAGCTGAGAATTCAAGACCTCCTGGAGTGGCCAGATCCACCACCGGTACAGCAGCCCAACCAGCCATTGCCTGACAGGTTCCACCAATGACCAGAGTCACTCTCCCGAGAAGAGGGGACCACCATCCATTGGTGCTAGGAGTGAAATTCAATGGAGATGCGAAACAGTTGGCCTTCTTCCTAACCCAAGTGTGGTATTACATGGAAGAGTATGGGGCAGACCTACTGAATGACTTGGCCGAAGTGCAGTGAGTCACTATGGCCTTCCAGTGGGAAGCTGCACAGTGGCTGGTGGCCCTCCATGATGATGACATTGTGAAGCTGCGCCAGTTCAACAGATTTATGGCTGCCTTGAGGAAGTGGTTCAAAAACCCACTGTGTGACTGGAACAAATGAACTAGGTCAAAACTCTCAAGCAAGGAAGACAACATGTCGCAGCCTACATTCAAGAGTTCCAAACCTTGGCCAGCAAACTGGCAGACTAGCCCCAGGACATGCTGATCAAGTGCTTCCAAAAGGGATTGGCCAACAAATTATTCTACACCTGTCTGTCCAGGGGATGTCAAGAACCCTCCAAGGCTGGTATGTCCTGGCAGATGAGGTGGAAATCAACCTGGCCAGGTACCACACCTGCACCAACCAAGAACAGTGATGATCACTCAGGCCAGAAAAATGAGAACCCATTGCTGAGCTCCAGCACCCACGAGAACCAAAAAGGGGTGGAAAGGGGCCCACCAAGCCTAGAGAAACAGCACTCAGAGGAGCAACCAGTGATGGCAAGGGAACTCCGATCATAGATTGCAAGGCTGGAGCAGAAAGCATCAGAAGAGGAGGTGACAACCCACTGGTAAGCTGTACCATAATACCAGCAGAATGGGATATTCAGGCATAGACCCTTGGCTGAGCCTCCTTCACCCTCTGCCACGCGACTAAGCCCACTTACAGCCAGCTTTCCTCCTCCATTGGCCCTCCCCTGACCATTCTCCACAGTCAATGGATTCCTGGACCTCCACCCCTCGCACTTCAGCCCAGCCCATTTGCCCAGACACCCTTTCTCCTGGACCTTTGGCTGCATGGGACAAATAGCCACCAGCCAATCAGGTGGCAGGCAGAACGGCAGTGATGCATGGCTTCTGGCATTGTGGGGGCAAATGGGGGGCACAGCAGGCAAATTTATTTATTTATTTGGGTTTGTATGCCGCTCCTCTCCGGGGACAGTGACAGTGATGCATGGCTTCTGGCATTGCATGAGGTGTGGCAAGCAAACAGCAGTGGGTTGCAGCTTCTGGTGTTTGCAGGGGGCACGGCAGGAGAACTGACCTTTCGGTGTCAGTGTCAGAACCCAGTTATTGGGAGGGTGGTGATTTCCTTATTCTATCTTCCTGCGGGTTCTGCCATACGCCTGAGGGGAGGGGGCACTACAATGTATCCTGTCCACTTAATGTATCCTCTCCGCTTTCCTCTATCTGCCCGTTCTTTGATCTATTTCCCTTGCTGCCAGCCTGGGGTGGGAATGGAATGAGCTCCGGCTATCTGCCTTATCTTTAGCTGCGGAGGAACAGGCAGGAAGACCTAAGAGCCTAACAGCCTTGGGAATGGTATCTTATCAACCCCGTTCCCACAGCAGGTTCACACAGGGAGATTGGCTCATTTGAACTGACCAGATGGACTATTGGGGTGGGGTTTGCAGTTGCTCTTTTAACCTATTGATTCGTGCAGGAAACCCTCAGATCCTGCCTTCTATGCCTGCTGTCAACTTCTCCTAATAAAAGTTCCTTTTAGAACGAAGCTGTTCCAGGAGTTCTGCTTTCTTGGGAAAAGGGATTGAGGCAGGTCCTTACATTAGGCAGGATCTGCAATTTTTGGTCAGCCCGGAAGGAAGACCCTTACGATGGGGATTGTGCAAATGATGTCAAATCACAGTGTGGAGAAGGAGGAAGGCAACCTAGGCGTGGAAGCTTCCCCCCAGGTTGGCCTAAGTGGCAGCAGCTCATACTCCAGTTCCTCCAACAAAGCCATGGTCACCGAGCATCGGAATAAGCTGAGGTGGTCAATGGGCGTTGGAAAAAAGGAAGACTGGGACTGGAAAGCCAGAAAAGTAACCCTCAAACAGGGCAGTCACCAGGCGGGTTGGAAAATAAGACCTGGTGCCTCTTTTGGAGGCAAAAAACCCCTAAGACTGGGTCTTATTTTTGGCGAAACACAGTATTAAGATGGATTTGATGCTTCTGTTAATCCACTCCCAAGATAGCATTTGCCTTTTCAGCAGCTGCACATAGTACTGTATCAAGTTTAACTTGTAGTTGACAAAAACCTTTTCATATGTACTACTGCTAAGCCAGACTCTCCCCTACTTTTGTGCCTTTTATTTTTCCTATTTAGGTGTAGAACTTTACACTTCTTCCTGTTACATTCCATCTTATTCATTTTAGCCCTCTACTGATCTCAGTTGAAATCTTTTTTTAATCTTCTAAAGTATGAATCACCTCTACAGTATCGCTCACCCTAGCCAGAAACTATATTCATTATATGCATCCTTGAATTCTACAGCTAGTTTCACAAGAGTAATATTCCAATCAATGGGCATTCAATAGCACTCAGGAAACTATCAGTAGAACAGATGGTCTTCAGTTAACAAACCTAATTAGGACTGGAATTGCCAGTGCTGATCCTTAACCATTTTACCGAACTATACACATTTTAATTTGCAAATGTAAGTACAAACTCATCTAAATGCAATATAACTTTTCTTGGAGACGTTTGTGAATTTATCTATCAGAGAAATCCAAAAATATTAATTTAGAAATATATTTAGACATATGTTAATCTCCTTTCTTCTTCTTGTGCCATATCTGTTATCGGACGTTGGCGACCATGTTGGCGACCCTGTTTTTATCAGCAGCCGCACAAAAAAGTGCTGCTGAGTTTTGACCAAACCAGTCCCTTAGATTTTGAAGCCATGATGTTCTTCTTCTGCCTGGACCTCGTTTGCCTTCAGTCTTTCCCTGGAGGATTAAATGGAGTATGCCGTATTTCTCTGGGTGTCGCATCACATGTCCGAAATATTCTAACTTTCGTTTTTTAATTGTTTTGATGATTTCCCTTGGCTTTCCCAGGCGGCTTATCACCTCATTTCTGATCTTGTCAACCCAGCTTATATGTAACAGCCGCCTGTAAATCCACATTTCAAAGGCTTCTAGTCTCTTCAGGTGGCCTTCTGTCAGGGGCCAACTCTCTACTCCATAGAGCAGGATAGAAAAAATATAGTATCTGACAAGCCTGATTTTCAGTCTTAGGCTTATGTCGTGACTGCAGAAGACCTTTTTCATTTTGAAGAATGCTGTTCGAGCTTTCTCTATCCTTGTCTTTACTTCGATGGTCATGTCCCAGCTTTCACGTAAATTAGAACCGAGGTGCATGATCTGTTAATCTCCTTTGGGAAAAAATATTTTTTCCAAACTTTTCTGAACCTTGATACTTTTCTCTCAGAGATTTTCTACGGTTCCTAACTTTGGGTTATCTACTGTTCTGATAATATTTTCTAATCCCTCATTAACATAAATATATTGAACTGTTCAGTAGTTGTCCTCAACCTTTCTAGCTCTACGAACTGGCAGCATTGGCGGTGTCAGCATCAGAAGGAAAGAGATGGATCACGGACCTAGATCCCGTATATGTGCAAATGAAGCTTCTTATACTTGTCCACCACTTGTGCGGCCGAGTTCCCAACAGGCCACAGACTGCTACCAGTGCATGTTATGGGGCTTGGGGACCCCTGCTGTATAGCAGGGCTTTTCAACCAGTGGTACGGGTACCACCTGTGGTACATTGGCACCTGGCAGGTGGTACGCGAACATCCTAGAAAAGGGGTAGCAGGGGAGGGGAATGAGCTGAACCGGTGGCAGCACTGCACAAGCCTGAGCAAGAGATGGCTGGAGCTGCAGGGCTGTCAGGTCTCAGCGCAATCGCCAGGATCAGCGCTTATTCGGGGGTGTCAGGGCTCAGAGGAAGCACCAGGATCAGCGCCAGGCTCCAGCTGAAGCTCGGCGCTGATCCTGGCACTTCTGCTCAGAAGAAGCGCCAATCAGCATTTCCAGGGTCTTGTGATTTACATTCAGATGCTTGGCAACTGATTCATATTTATGACGGTCACAGTGTCCCAGGGTCATGTGAAGTGACCAAAACCTGCTGCAACCACCCAGCAGACGGGGGGGAATAAAAACCAAACGCCCCTCCACCCCACCCCTGCTGCCAATCCTCAACAGAAATGCTCACAACAATGAAAAGCTCGGACAGGAGGAAGAGCGCCGCCAGACGGGCAGGCAGGTGTCTTGCTCGGCTGTGCCTTGGGGGGCACTTTTTTCAGTGCCATTGTAACTTTGAACAGTCACTAAGCAAACTGTTGTAAGTCGAGGACTACCTGTACTTTATCACTTTTTTCCTTTTTTTTTTTTTTTTTGATCATCAAGTTTTTGACACCTTGCTAGGCGACTGGTGGTCCTCGGATGTTGCCATATCCTAAAAGTGGTACAATGGGTGAAAAGGTTGAAAAGCCCTGCTGTATAGGACCTAAAAGCAGATTCCTACAGAATGCCATTTGCTATCTCCTTCCAACTTGGAGCCATTATTCTTTGGATATGACTGTTCAACCAATTCTATATCTATGGAATGGAAATACCATTCTATACCAGAATTTCATGGGAAATTTGTCAAAAGTTTTGCTGAAGTCAAAAAGTGCACTCTGCTGCATTACCACAGTCAACTAAGCTATTCTATCAAAAGAAGAGATCAAATTGGTTTAGATTTTTTTTTTCCCCTGTTCAATCATGTCCAAATCTTGGAAACTGCCTGAACAAGTCCCTACAGTTTTCTTGGCAGGGTTTTTCAGAAGTACTTTGCCATTGCCTCTTTCCTAGGGCTGAGAGAAAGTGACTGGCCCAAGGTCACTCAACTGACTTCATGCCTAAGTCTGAACTCATGGTTTCCCTGTTTCTAGCCTGATACATTAACCTCTACACAAAACCGGTCTCTGGTTTAAAAAAATTAACAAATCGATGTTGGCTCCTGCCAAACAATGTATTGTTTTCCAAATTCTTACAGACTGGCTATTTAATCATTTCTTTCAGAATTTAGACAGAGTTCATGTTTCCATAGGACTGCACTTCCTCGTCTTTTAGCCCTGGGGAAAATGAAACTGTTATGTCAGAACAGCTCAAAAAACCCCTCAAATGGTCTTGCATGAGTTCCTTCTTTGTGCCTTATCCATGCAGAAACTTAAATTCAAAAACGGAAGAGAAACTTACTTGTACTTTCTTTATACAATCCTTAGCAGATTTAGGGGCTGAAGCTGCTGAATTCACAGTAATTTTAGTCCGATTTACATATGACAATGTATCTTGGTTACTTTATTTAGTTTCTACTATGTTTAATAACCTAAATGCTCTAGGTAGGTGAGAAAGTTATTTACAAATACATTTGTAAAATAAAGCACAGTGAAAATAATAGAATGCAATTAACAAATATAAAACTTTAAATTGCATTTTTCCATCTTTTAATTTAGCATAAATTAAATACCATGCTTTTAAAAAAAAAAAAAAAAAGCCTGGCTACTGCAATGCAATATATCTAAGCAACTTTCTAAATAGGTTGTAATCATATCTAATTTTGGAATTTATATGGAAACAGCAAAAGGGTAGTTGGGCGATTTGAAGGGCTGACAATTTGAAGACTTTTTCTAAATAATCTCAGCAATTGTCAAGCATACACATAGACAAGAGAAGACATTGAACACTTGATTTGTGGTTGAACCAGTTTTAAAAGTCAATATGGATGTGGAATAACTCAGGTACCCAACTTTTAACAGTCTGGCGATACAAGAATTCAGGTAAAATACATCTGTAATTCAGAAAAAAGAGACAGAGACAGTATTTGAACTATATGCTTACTCTTGATTACCTCTAAATGGTTCACTCAGCCCTTTTTTGATCTTTCCAGAGGAATCATAAATTAACTATAGGCTTCAGTTAACAGGTTGGGCTAAAATATGGTCACAGTGTGAATCCATGCACTTAACTCCTTAGGGCAAGCTAACAGCATCAATGGAACTAGCTTTATATTATTATATTATCTGCAAAGCTGATTTGGCAACAAGTTCCTTTATATATCTATGAAGGAAGATAAAGACAAAAAAAGCTTATATAAAAAGTATAAGAAAAAGAAAAAAAAATCAAACAGAAAAGTGCAAGAAAGGGGGGAAAAAGTAAAAGAAAAGTAGAAAAGATACAAAGATACAAAGAAGAGACTTCCGATCCTTTTTAAAGCAGTTGCAAATTCAATTATAAATTTATTTCTATAATTACAACACAATTCATTCCTTTTTATAATCTATCCGATCGAATAATCAAAATCAGAAAGCCTATATTCATTTTTTTTCCTGTTTTAGGAAAAAAGTCCATAAGGGGTTTCTGTGCCTGAAGGCAGGACAAGAAGCAACGGGTGGAAACTAATCGAGGAGAGAAGCAACCTAGAACCAAGGAGAAACTTCCTGACAGTGAGAACAATTAACCAGTGGAACAACCTGCCTCCAGAAGCGGTGAATGCTCCAACACTGGAAGCTTTTAAGAAGAGACTGGACAGCCCTCTGTCCGAAAGTGTTTCCTGCCTGAGCAGGGGGTTGGACTAGATGACCTCCAAGGTCCCTTCCAACATCATCATCATCATCAGTGCTTTTTTTGTAAAAAAAAAAAAAAAGGTGCCAGAACTCACACATGTCATACAACCCGCCTTGCCTACCCTACAAGGTTCCATCCAAAAAAGGTGCCAGAAGTTCGTTCTGGGTATTCTATGATAAAAAAAAGCCCTGATTATTATTATTATTATTGATCATTGGACAGTCAGCCAGAGGTTCAGACTGGATTTGGCATTTTTGTCTACCTATCGAGTCCTTACCAAGGACCTGGGATAGGCAGATGTGGATGTTTGATTATTATTGTTGTTGTTATTGTTGTTGTTGTTATTATTATTTATTTTATTTTATTTATTTTATTCGGGCTTGTATGCCGCTCCTCTCCTGAGACTTGGAGCGGCTAACAACATATATATAAAATATCAATTTTAATACAAGTCCAAACAAAATCTCTAAAAACAAACTAACACCCACTTATTACTACTACTACTACTACTATTATTATTATTATTACTATTATTATTATTGATCATTGGACAGTCAGCCAGAGGTTCAGACTGGATTTGGCATTTTTGTCTACCTATCCAGTCCTTACCAAGGACCTGGGATAGGCAGATGTGGATGGTATTAGATGTTGTTGTTGTTATTATTATTAGTCACCAATAAGTTCCACTGGAAAAAGTGCGAGGCATATTTCTACAGGGTAATTTTTCCATTAAAAACAAAACAAAACAAAATGAACCTGCAGCGGCACGGCGTCTGAAAAAGCGGCGCCGGGCACAGGCACTCAGTCCCTGCTTTCCCGCATCGGCCAGCGGAAGGGGCTAGCCCGACTACCAGAAGAACCTCGGTTTAGGGCCGGTCTCCTGTCAACGAAACCTCATAGTAAAGCAGTGTTTCTCAACCTTGACCATTTTAAGGCATGTGGACTTCAACTCCCAGAATTCCACAGCCAGCAGTGCTGGCTGTGGAATTCTGGGAGTTGAAGTCCACATGCCTTAAAATGGTCAAGGTTGAGAAACACTGTAGTAAAGTTTAAAGCAGGGGTTCTCAACCTTGGCAACTTTTAAGACTTGTGGACTTCAACTCCCAGAATTCCTCAGCTGAGGAATTCTGGGAGTTGAAGTCCACAAGTCTTAAAGTTGCCAAGGTTGAGAACCCCTGGACTTTAAAGTCAGGCCCGTCGAAGGAACGCGGCAAGCTTATCCGCCACGCACCTCTTCCCTGGCGGCCCTCGGGGGGGGGCGGCGTTTGGCCGGACACCCTTCGCCCACCCTTCGCGTCAGCAGGGCAAGGCAAGCCAGGAGTCCCTCGCCGCCACCGAAACGGAGCAGGGGAGGCAGCGGACCAGCCAGACGGCTGTGTGTGTGTGTGGAGGGGGAAGGTGGCGCTCTTTCTCCGGCCTCCGAGCTCGGCTCACTTACCCGGGGCGGCCGCCATGCCGAGCTTCGCCTCAAGACCAGTCGGTCCTGGCTCCCGAGGGCCGGCAAGTCAGCCGGAGGTCTTGCCCCGACCTCCTTCCGGCGCTTGTGGGGAGCCAGGCGCCTACTTCGCCGACGCGAAGCTTCTGGCGCCTCAACCGGCCGGCTGAGGAGAGCGACCACTTCCTCCCTTTCCCTTCCCCTTTCTCTACCCGCCGGTGCAAAAGCGACGGACGGAGTTCCCACGATTAGGCCAGCGGAGACCCCCCCCACCCGCCCCCGGCCGTCGGCCAGCCGCTCCTGCCGGGCGCAGGTGGCTCGCTCGGCGCAGCCCGGGGACGGAGCCATTGGGCCAGCACGGCAGAATTCGGGCAGAAGCCGGCGAACTTTGGTGCCGATGAGAGAAGGCGGGAGAGATTCTTCGCTGCCGATTTGGCGAGCTTCTGTAACAAATACAAAATTAAGTGGCAAAAGGGCCCGTCTCGGTGTGGCAGTGGAGTGCGCTGTAAGCGCAGTGAGGAAAGATAAATGATTAGTTATTTATTTTAATTTATTTATTTATTTATTTATTTATTTATTTGACTTATATGCCGCCCTTCTCCCAAGACTCAGGGCGGCTCACAGCAAAAATACATGTACAAACATATAGTATAAATCAGTGTTTCTCAACCTTGACAATTTTAAGGCATGTGGACTTCAACTCCCAGAATTCCACAGCCAGCAATGCTGGCTGTGGAATTCTGGGAGTTGAAGTCCACATGCCTTAAAATTGTCAAGGTTGAGAAACACTGGTATAAATCAATTAAAATAACCAACGCTGATATTCTGGTGTCAGATTCAATCTGAAATCTAAGGCATTATACAATAGATGTTTCTAATTTAACACACGCTCCTTAATTTTAATATCAAATTGTATATACGTATAGATAACTTAAAAGAGCATATCAGTAAAAAGGCAGTACATTTTAGTCTCTGGCATGAAAAACATAAAACTTCACATTTAACTTTCCAAATCACATAACATCATTAACTTGCGGAATGTAAATCTTACCGTTTTGTACTGTTTCTATGGTGACATTCTTGAAATATGGGGAAATCTTTAAAATGTGCATGATGTTGTCCTTTAGGAAATAGAGATTTCAAGTGTCAAAATAATATTCACCAAGAAAAACTAATTCTAGTTAAACCCTAGTTCTTCGTTTTTACTTAACAGTGCTTATGGGCTGTTCTAGTTAACCTATACGTATGTTGTATATAGCATGTTTAGGTGTGTGTCGTGTATGTGTTTCATTTTGAGAGCGGGCAGCTAAATTTCTTTTTTTTTTTAAAATAATTTTTTTATTTTTCATTTTTCCAAACTCTCCCCGATACATATACCGTGATATTTATGAGATGTTAACATACATTCTTGTTACATTCGTATATAAGATACTTTTAATAAAATGAAATAAATACATACCGTGGTACTTATGAGATGTTAACATACATTCTTTTTACATTCGTATATAAGATACTTTTAATAAAATGAAATAAATACATACCGTGATATTTATGAGATGTTAACATACATTCTTGTTACATTCGTATATAAGATACTTTTAATAAAATGAAATAAATACATACCGTGGTACTTATGAGATGTTAACATACATTCTTTTTACATTCGTATATAAGATACTTTTAATAAAATGAAATAAATACATACCGTGATATTTATGAGATGTTAACATACATTCTTTTTACATTCGTATATAAGATACTTTTAATAAAATGAAATAAATACATACCGCGATATTTATGAGATGTTAACATACATTCTTTTTACATTCGTATATAAGATACTTTTAATAAAATGAAATAAATACATACCGCGATATTTATGAGATGTTAACATACATTCTTTTTACATTCATATATAAGATACTTTTAATAAAATGAAATAAATACATACCGCGATATTTATGAGATGTTAACATACATTCTTTTTACATTCATATATAAGATACTTTTAATAAAATGAAATAAATACATACCGCGATATTTATGAGATGTTAACATACATTCTTTTTACATTCATATATAAGATACTTTTAATAAAATGAAATAAATACATACACGTGACTTTTGGTGTTGCTCGCCCATTTCCCCTTTCACTGTATCCACACTCCTTCTTCTCTACCTTCTTTCTCCCTTTCTTCTCTTCCCTACTTCTCTCTTCTTCTTCTCCTCTTCTCTTTCCTTCACCACTCTCCTCCCCTTTCTCCCCACTTCTCCTCTTCTCCTCCAACCTTCCTACTTCCTTCTCCCCTCCTTTACTCTTTTCTCTCTCCTCTCCTTTCTTCCCTCTCATCCCTCTTCAGATACAATTCAGGGGTAATGTCCGAGCAACTCTTCTCTCCAAATTTCCTATCTGTGTTATATACAATAAGATTAATTTTCTCTTACATTAATACTTCTATTTATCTAACCTTCTCGGTATATACTTCTATAAATATTTATACAACCTCCTATTCAATACTGTGTCGCCTGGGTCTCCCTCCTTATCTGCTCCTTCTTCCATTGTACAGGTGTGTGTTGTGTATGTGGTTTTTTTTTAAATTCTTTTATTAAAACAATCAGCATTGAACATAAAATCTTGGTATGCATCAGTCATCATAGCACCTGGTATACAACACTAAATATTAATCTTTGTAAACGTCTGGTTTGGTAAACATTTTTCACTCCTCACATCAAGCCTCAACTATACGCCTGTTACACTTCATTTGATTGGTATTTCTCTTTTCTATAATTTATCCACAGTTTCTAGTCTATCACATATTATTCATCTCAGTATTAGTACAATCTTTTATGATCCCTAACCAAAAATCCTGAGGTAAAAGTTTAATGACCTGAGGTAAATCTTATACATGGACTATCTACTATATCTAGTCTATCACATATTATTCATTCGCGCTTCTGAATTAACTTCATCTCAGTAATAGTGCAATCTTTTATGGTCCCTAACCAAAGATCCTGAGGTAGAAGTTTCATAACCTGAGATAGAAATTCAATCCGCTTTATCAATATTAAAGCAAACAACATTAGGCATAAGCTCGTGTTAAGAGGCATTCGTCATAGAACATAAACATACATTAGGTGTTAGTTTTTGTAAACGTTTGATTTGGTAAACATTCTTCCCTCCTCACGTCGAGCCTCAACTAAACGCCAGATACATTGGTGTTTCTCTTGTATATAGTCTATCCACTGTTTCCAGTCTGTCAAATATTGTTCATTGGAGCGATCCTTCAAGTATGCTGATATTTTCGCCATTTCCGCCAAATTTGTTACTTTCAAAGTCCATTCTTCCATAGGCGGTATTTCTGGATTCTTCCAGTATTGTCCCACCAACAGTCTTGCTGCTGTGATCAAGTTCAGAAATAAATTCGTCTCTGAGGTAGTGCAATCTTTTGTGATCCCTAACAAAAAAACCTGAGGTAGAAATTCAATATGCTTTTTGAAAATGGTTTGGAGTGTCCACCATATCTTCCTCCAGAAGGCTTTGATTTTTCTGCATGTCCACCATACATGAAAGTAGGTAGCCTCCCCATCACCACACCTCCAGCATTTGGGTTGGGAGTCTGGATAGACTTTGAGAGCGGGCAGCTAAATTTCATTTTTGATGTGTGCCGTTGTGCCCACAGTAAAAAAAAATGACAATAAAGGTTATCTTATCTATCTCATCTTATCTGAACCAACTCTCTGAGCAGGGTGCTACTTCCCAAATCCATCATAAGGGTTAAAGTAATTAGTTTCAATCATCAAAGATTAGAGCTAAAATCATAATACGAAAGGATTATAAATATAATCAAACATTGTTACAACACACCGTTAATTACTCGCCCTGGCACTGTGGCTTGATGAATTAGTCTCCACTAATTTTCTTAAGATCAAGAGGAAGGGGGAAAGAAACGCAGTGTCAGCTGTAATACTGAGAAGGCAGGCAGTGTCAGCTGTAATACTGAGCAATCATATTTCACTTGATTCTATAGGTGGCAATCTCTGGTTGAGAGGATATGTGAAGAGCTCTATTAGATTTATTAGCAGATAGATCTTATACAGCGGGGTCCCCAACCCCAGTCCGTGGACGGGCACCAGTCTGTGGCATGCCAGGAACCGCTCTGCGCAAACAAGCAAAGCCCCATCCATGGGATGTTGGCAGCACACGAAACCATGCTCCCTCCGGTCTGCGGAAAAACTTTCTCCATGGAACCAGTCCCTGGTGCCCAAAAGGTTGGGGGCCATTATTATAGAGAGAAGATGGTCCACAAATATCCCAGGCTCTGAACCCTGCCTTTAAATATCATAACCTGCATCCTGAACCGCACCACAAAATCAACTGGCAATCAGTGCAGCTCTCAAGCCAGAGACGTTTTAAATGTGGCTCAGAGATTCTCATAACAACTAGAGCCACTGCATTTTGGACTATCAGTAGCTTCCAAATGCTCTTCAAGAGCAGTCCCTGATGGATTAGATAGGTATAGGATAGATTAATATTTTACGCTAAATAGAGGAGATTAGTGGAAGAAGAAATAAATAACATTTTGATAAAATTAAGAAAGTAGAACATACTTGGAAGGGATATTTGAATTGAAAATGTTTTTATTTAAAGTTAATTTGATTATGGTATTGTAAATTAATGAAGCTTAAAAACAGGTTCAAGTTGAGTAAATTTAAGCTAGAATTGGATATTTTAAATATACTATGCTATTTGAGGGGAAAAGCGAGGGAATATTTGATGTATTGATTGTACTATGTATGTGTGTTTTGTTTTAGGATGTTTGATTACCCCAGCACCACGGTGTGTCCTGAATACTTTGCTTTAAGAAATTAAAAAAACCAATAAAATTTGCTTTATAAAGAGCAGTCCCCCATAGCACTGCCGCACTCCAAAGGAGAGGTATCTCATTCCGGGAAAGGTTATCTTGGCCATTGTTGCTATTTGCCCTTCAGGTGGGGCTGTGGGTCCAAGAGATTGCCTGAATTACAAACCAGTTCTGCTCAATGAATTGCAACTCTGTTTGGAACCAAAGATTGTAACTCTCTAAAACTGGCAGGTTCCAGAGCCACTCCATCTGAGATTGACTCGCTGCCTGCTTGCCTGTTTTTTATGGTGACAAATCCTCCAAGACAGCACTGCACAGCATTGCTCTTTCGGTTAGGACAGGGGTAGCCAAGGTTGCCTACCCCTGGGTTAGGGGTTGAGATATAATTTTCATATTGTCACCATACTGCTAAAGCCTGAACTAACACTTATTCATGGGCCTCATGTGGCTGATGAACAGAAGTGGGGACAGCAATGAATCCTGTCATAATCAGTATAAAGTATATACTCATATTCTCTATTCTTTGCATACAATATCTTAATGCTTTATTCCATTCTCTCTGTCCTTATTCTCTCTGAAACCTACTATGCCCTATATATATCCTTGTATTTCTAGCTGACCAGAAAAAAGTAGAAAGGGAAGTACAAATAAGAGAGCAGAGAATATAGACTAAATCATCAACATTTGTCATGTAGAGATGAAAAAAAGGAAACTACAAGTAAAGAAAATATCTTGTCTCTCATTATTGAATGGCCCATAATAATAAGCAAGATGTTATTTCCTTGAAAAAGGAAGTGATGCTTCAAAATAAAAATTAAAAAAGTATAAAATTAAAACATAGTATGAAAACATTTTGTGAGCATCAGCACAGATATCATGACTTTTGTGTAGCCTCAAAGATGGAAACATGGTTTTGGAAAAGCTGAGATTCTCCCAAAAGAGCTATTTGGAATCTCCCAAGTTCCTGTTGTCTAACTTGGTCAATGGACTACTCTATCTATCTATCTATCTATCTATCTATCTATCTATCTATCTATCTATCTATCTATCTATCTATCTATCTATCTATCTATCTATCTATCTATCTACCTATTATCTATCTATCTATCTACCTATTATCTATCTATCTATCTATCTATCTACCTATTATCTATCTATCTATCTACCTATTATCTATCTATCTATCTATCTACCTATTATCTATCTATCTATCTATCTAATCTATCTATCTATCTATCTAATCTATCATCTATCTATCTATCTATCTATCTACCTATTATCTATCTATCTATCTATCTATCTATCTATCTATCTATCTACCTATTATCTATCTATCTATATCTAATCTATCTATCTATCTATCTAATCTATCATCTATCTATCTATCTATCATCTATCTATCTATCTATCTAATCTATCTATCTACCTATTATCTATCTATCTATCTATCTACGTATCTATCTATCTACCTATTATCTATCTATCTAATCTATCTATCATCTATCTATCTATCTATCTATCTATCTATCTAATCTATCTATCTATCTATCTATCTATCTATCTATCTATCTATCTATCTATCTATCTATCTATCTATCTATCTATCTATGTCTGTCTGTCTGCCTGCCTGCCTGCCTGCCTGCCTGCCTGCCTGTCTACCTGTCTACCTACCTACCTACCTATCTACCTACCTACCTACCTATCTAGCTTCCGTCTGAGCCTGAATCTGAGGAGGACATGGAGCTGGAGCAGGACCCTGTTGAGGCCCTGGAGAAGGTGTCTGTAGCTTCGGAGGACTGTGGGGAAGAGCAGGCTGAGGCAGGCCAGGGCCCCTCAGGTTTGGAACAGGGGAGGCAGAATTCAGGCGAGGAGCAAGCCCCTGCCCATCCTAGAGCAAGGAGAGCAGAGGGGAGAGAACAATGTAGGCAGGCTCAATTGCTCGGAAGGCGAGCGTCCCGCCCCACTCTACAAGGCACACCTGGGGATTAAGATTTAAGGAGATGCTGTGGGGTGAGGCATTTGCGGAGGAACAAACATGGTATCTTAGGACAGTTGTGAATTGTGCTCTTGTCTTTGTTTAACCTGGACACCTGGACTGGCTGGTTTCCTGCTTTACCAGCGCAGACTGCAATTCTGAGTCTCTCCTTGCAGACTGCAGGCAAGCTGAGATTTAAAAAGGACTTTTTTTAAAGTTTCTGTTTTGTTTTCTTGTTATCTTTCTGGCCTTGAGGAAATTGTATACTTCCCTGGCTATATTGAAATCGCCTTCAGCCAAAGGCAGCTGAAAGGGACGGCGTTTTGGGGGAACATTGGCAGTTATTAAAGGACTGTTTCTCTTGCCAGCTGACTGCTTTGTCTCCGTGCGGGGGCCCTGGGTCATCACACCTTCACATCAGTGATCAGTGTTGGTGTGTGTGTGTGTGAGAGAGAGAGAGAGAGAGATTTTTTGAATATGTTCTAAAAAGGCTTCAGATTGGTACTTTCTTGGTGGCATCTTTGTTTCTTATGTTCTGATAAGTGTATAAGCTGATGAACCTAAGCTCAATCTTTCTTCCACTACCAATACTGACTGAAACCATCCCTTTAATGCAGTGGTTCTCAACCTGTGGGTCACGACCCCATTTGGGGTCGAACGACCATTTCACGGGGATCACCAAACAACGCAGTCTGCCATTTTTCCCCTTTTCCTTAGCTGTGCTACTCCCTCTTATTCTATTGGCTTTTGAAAGCCAATAGGAATTGTCCAGGCTGTCTCTGCCCTGCTGAGCCCGTCAAAAGTCCCAGTCTGCAAACGGTGCTGCAAGTTGTCTGCAGAGAAGGCGAGCTGTCTAGAAGTTTCCACCCCTCTCTGCTGAGCAACTACTAAAAATGTAAGTAAAAGAGGGCCAGGGGTGGGAGGTGGGAGGCCGGCGGGCGCAGGGAGGGTTGCTGGCGTGCCGTGGGGACCGGCGGGTGCCTTACCTCCCTTGGGCTGGGCCAGCTGGTGTCCCAGCCAGTGGTCGCCCAGCGCCGTTGCTGCCCCTTGCCAGCTATGCCTCGGCCGGTGCAGGGGGCAGCACCACGCATGTGCCGCGCTCCCGGGCAGGGAAATACAGGTAGTCCTTGACTTACGACCGGTTGGGGGTCGCGGCATTAAAAAGGTTGAGAACCACTGCTTTAACGAGAGCCATTATAAATGAGTACTTCCCCCTCCTAATTCTCAGAGGTGACTCGGAAGGATGTCACAATTGATAATATCAAAAATTACTGAGAGATAAAGCAGAAGGGTCACATTATTCCAGTCCCACCAGTTTAAAAGTGGGACCAGCATTGTTTCCATGCTGTACTGAAATTATTCCTTATTTTCTGATTCCTCAATATGACTCATTGTAGCTGCAACCCTCACCTCAACACCCCACATCCTCAACAGCCTTTCCCAAGAATATGAATCAAATTGTTTCCAGATTAAGCTTTTGTTATGCATTTGCTGTGCCTCTGCACAGAATTTGAAGGATACTTAATATATCTTAAGCTAGATACCCTAATCTTCCATATGTAAGCCTACCACTTCTTCCATCTCATTTCTTTATATACAAAGAGGCTAAGACAGAATCCTCAGAGTACATTATCATTTAGTACAATTTAAACATTTGTCTGGAATTACATCAAATTAGGGCTTAATGTGATAACACGTGAAGCCTGAGTATTGTCATTCAGATGTGTAATTATGTTATATATTATATAAATTATAATTATATAGTATATAATTATAAAAAGGGAAATCAATATTCTACTACTCAAAGATAAGGCAGTATTAAAATAAACTATTAAATATAGAGAAAATAAACTGAGAAACCAGTAGGAACGAGCAAATGGCAAATAGGGGGGGAGAAATTGGACATCTTATTATTTCCCAGGAGTTATATGAATTTTCTGTAGAAAGAACCAGCAGCCCCCTTGGAGCTTCACAAACTGCCACTTAAATTGTGCTGTTCTTTCATCTTTTCATCTTCTTTTGTTCTTTGATTAAAAAACAGATGATAGCATACACTACGTTAGAGAAACAACAAATGAAGGTACCTCTAAACCTGTATGTACACTTGTTGGGCCCTGTGCTGATGCTGTTGGAAGAAAAATCGGCATTTGGACCTTGCAGGGTCTGGTTCCCCTGATAGCATCATCATGCTCCTTGTTCCTTATGAAAATCTGCTTGAGGTTGGTGGTTGTCTGTATGCAGGTATGAGCCATCTACTACTCGGTATCCAAGTTCCCAGCACCGGAGAAAATGCAGTGTCATTGCCCAATATGGGCTCTAGCTTATTAATAAGCCGGTGGCTTTCCGGGTGCGCTTCAAGGTATTGGTTACCACCTTTAAAGCGCTCCATGGCATAGGACCCAGTTATTTACAAGACCGCCTTCTGCCAGTAAATACCTCCCATCGACCAGTTCGCTCCCACAGAGAGGGCCTCCTCAGGGTGCCATCGGCTAAGCAGTGTCGGCTGGTGGCGCCCAGGGGGAGAGCCTTTTCTGTGGGGGCACCGACGATGTGGAACGAGCTCCCCCCAGAACTCCGGACATGTCATGATCTCCGCACCTTCAGAAGAGAATTGAAGACTCATCTCTTCAATCAAGCCGGCCTGGCCTAGACCTCTTCGAATTTTTTATGTAAATCTCTATGTATATTTTTTTAAACAAGGTTGTTCGGGTTTTAGAATTGGGATTTTAATAGGTTTTAGTAACAGCCATGTATTAATTTAATTTATTTTTAATTATTTATTATTATTATCTGTTTTAATTGGGCTGTAAACCGCCCCAAGTCGTACGGGAGAGGGGCGGTATAGAAATTTAAGAAATAAATAAATAAATAATGGACTTGAGCGATATGAGCAGTGACCTCTAGGTGACAACCAATGTGATAAGTTGTCACCTACTGAAAACTTGGCGATTATAACCTAACAAAGAAAATATGTTGGAAAAGGTGTTATCAAACACTGTTCTTTTAACCCCTACAATATTTACAGTAACACTGAAACTCAGAAAGTTTGAAATAATCATTCTTTCCTCTCCAGATGTAGGCAATGTGTATTTTCTGGCTTTTTGGTGTCAATGGAATATATGTTTCCCTGTAAATTACTAGTTCTGACATTTCTTTTTTTTCCACTTACATTGATTTGGCCCTTAACGCTTGCCAGTAAGTAATTTTAGATTCTAGGTTTACAGAATACATTCTACATACCCAGGTGCATTACTTCAATTGTAAAGCATGGAATGTATGTCAGTAGGTATAATGATACTTTGGAAGAAAAATATTTTAGAATAGGAAAGTGTGAGATGTTTTAAAACTAAACATCTAAACTAAAACATACGGGACCGTCTGCTGCCCCATGAAACCCAGCGACCGGTTAGGGCCCACAGAGTCGGCCTTCTCCAGGTCCCTCAGCCAGACAGTGTCGCCTGGTGGGGCCTAGGGGAAGGGCCTTCTCTGTTGCGGCCCCGGCCCTCTGGAATCAACTCCCCCCGGAGATCCGTATCGCCCCCACCCTCTCCGTCTTTCGTAAACTGCTCAAAACACATCTTTGCCGACAGGCCTGGGGCAGTTAACATCTTGCCCCTAGCCAGTGTATATTTGTGTGCATGTTTGTTGGATGATTGTTTTTTTTTAACTCAGGGGTTCTTTTTATATATGTATTTTATGCTAGATTTCTATTTATGCTGTGAGCCGCCCTGAGTTCCTGGAATAGGGCGGCATAGAAATAAAATTAATAATAATAATAATAATAATAATAATAATAATAATAATAATAATAATAATAATAGTAAAATGGAACAAAAATATTTTAGAATAGGAAAGTGTAAGGTGTTTTAAAACTGAAATAAATAAAAACGATGAACATATGTAATCATGTACATCTAAGATAGGAAACTGCAGGTCACAAAATGTTTTTAAAAAATAAAAAAGGAGAACTTCTAGAACACAGGGATTTGGATTTCTTTATCCTGAAGTGTGAAACTACTGCTCCATTGCTAGTAATGTTTGTTATGAACCACAGGCTAATACTGGGCTTTTCAACCAGTGGTACATTGGCATCTGGCAGGTGTTACGCGACCATCCTAGAAAAGTGGTAGCCGGGGAGGGAAATGAGCTGAACTGGTGGCAGCACCACACAAGCCTGAGCGAGAGATGGTTGGAGCTGCAGGGCCGTCAGGGCTCAGCGGAAGCGCCAGGATCAGCGCTTCTTCGGGATTGTCAGGGCTCAATGGAAGCGCCAGGATCAGCGCCGGGCTCCAGCTGGAGCTCGGCACTGATCCTGGTGCTTCTGCTGAGCCCTGAAGAAGCACCAATCAGCTGGAAAGCAACACTGATCCTGGTGCTTCTGGTAAGCCCAGAAGAAGCGCCAATCAGCTGGAATGTTGCAGCATCTCCAAGATCTTGTGATTTACATTCAGATGCTTGACAACTGATTCATATTTATGACAGTCACAGTGTCCCAGGGTCATGTGAAGTGACCAAAACCTGCTGCAACCACCCAGCAGATGGGAGGGGGAATAAAAACCAATCACCGCCCCCACCCCACCCCCGCTGCCAATCCTCAACAGAAATGCTCACAACAATGAAAACCTCGGACAGGAGGAAGAGCGCCGCCGGGCAGGCAGGCAGGCAGGTGTCTTGCTCGGCTGTGGCTTGGGGGGCACTTTTTCCAGTGCCATTGTAACTTCAAAATCACTAAGTGAACTATTGTAAGTCAAGGACTACCTGTACTTTATCACTTTTTTCCTTTTTTTTTTTTTGGTCATCAAGTTTTTGACACCTTGCTAGGCGACTGGTGGTACTCGGATAATGCCATATCCTAAAAGTACATCATATGGTTGAAGAAGAAGAAAATGGCTTTGGAAGAATATCTGAAGGACAGTGATGAAGATGCACTGAAATTAGTATATCGGGAAGGCTTACTGACTACTGGAGAAACCAAACTGGCCTACAAGAAAGACCAAATGAAGAACAGAATAGAGGCATGGGAAGACAAAGCACTACATGGCCAGTACATTAAAAAAATAGCTGGGAAAGCAGATAATAAAAAGACCTGGCAATGGCTAAGAGCAGGAAAATTGAAGAAAGAGACTAAGGGACTAATTCTGGCTGCACAAGACCAAGCCTTAAGGACAAATGCATATAAAGTCAAAATTGAGAAGACAGCAACAGACAGTAAGTGCTGCCTATGCAAAGAAGCTGAAGAAACAGTGGACCACCTGGTAAGCTGCTGCAAGAAGATCACCCAGACTGACTACAAGCAGTGGCATGACAAAGTAGCAACAATGGTGCATTGGAAGATCTGCAAGAAATATCATTTGTCTGTAAGCAAGAACTGGTGGGATCATAAAATAGAGAAAGTCATAGAAAATGATAAAATTAAACTGTTCTGGGACTTCAGAATTCAAACAGACAAGCACCTGCAACATAACACCCCCGACTTAACAATTGTCGATAAGAAAGACAAAAAAGTCTGGATAGTGGACGTGGCAGTGCCTGGAGACAGCAGAATAGACGAGAAAGAACTGGAGAAGATAACAAAATACAAAGACCAACAAATAGAAATAGAAAGACTGTGGCAAAAGCAAGCAAGGGTAGTACCAATAGTAATAGGCACCTTGGGTGCAATCCCAAAACAACTGAAGCACCACTTGAACACTATTGGCATTGACAAATTTGCCATTAGTCAATTGCAAAAGGCGGCCTTACTAGGAACTGCTTCCATCTTGCGACGAAGATATCTGTAATACCATCAAACTTCCACATCTGCCTATCCCAGGTCCTTGGGAAGGACTCGATAGGTAGACAAAATGCCAAATCCAGTCTGAACATCTGGCTGACTGTGCGATGATCCATAATAATAATAATAACTGGAAGGGACCTTGGAGGTCATCGAGTCCAACCCCCTGCTCAGGCAGGAAACGCTATACCATTTCGGACAAATGGCTGTCCAGTCTCTTTTTAAAAACTTCCAGCGTTGGAGCATTCACTGCTTCTGGAGGCAGGTTGTTCCACTGGTTAATTGTTCTCACTGTCAGGAAGTTTCTCCTTAGTTCTAGGTTGCTTCTCTCCTTGATAAGTTTCCATGCGTTGCTTCTTGTCCTGCCTTCAGGTGCTTTGGACAACAGCTTGACTCCCTCTTCTTTGTGGCAGCCCCTGAGATATTGGAACACTGCTATCATGTCCCCCCTCGAGACAATTTTATTACTACCTATAGCAGTGGTTCTCAACCTTGGGGTCACGACCCCATTTGGGGTCGCGCGACCATTTCGCGGGGTCGCCGGGCACCGCCAGCCGCCATTTTTTTTTTAGTTTTTTTTTAATTTTTTTTAATTTTTTTTATTTTTTTTGGCGCGCGCGCGCCGCACACACTCAGATCCGCCCGTCGTGCCGGAAAATTTTTTTTAAAAAAAATAAAAAAAATTAAAAAAAATATAAAAAAAAATAAAATAAAAAAAACAAAATGGCGGCCCGTGACGGGCGGATGCGCGCATGCGTGGTGCGTGCGACGGGCCGATCTGCACATGTGCAGATCCACCCACCGTGGCCGCCATTTTGTGTTTTTTTTGGATTTTTTTAATTTTTAAAAAAAAATTAAAAAAAACAAAATGGCGGCCCGCGATGGGCGGATGCGCGCATGCATGGCGCGTGCGATGGGCCGATCCGCGCATGCGCGGATCTGCCCATCGCGGCCGCCATTTTGTTTTTGTTTTTTTTTTATTTTTTAAAAAAAAATTTAAATTTTTTTTTGCGCGCATGCGCGCGCGCGCCCGGGTCAGGGTCGCGGTGCGCATGGGTGGGGCAAGTGGGGTCTCAACCTGAGAAAGGTTGAGAACCACTGACCTATAGAAATGGACAGAGACTCCCTGATCATCTTGTTATTCTAAAAGTAGACCAACCTCTTTCTGCATAGCAGCATTAAAGGCTGTTACCTAGTGCAGGAACTAGTACAAAAATAGGCCAGAACACTATAAGTAATGCTAACTGTAGTCTGCAAAGTTTTCCTGCTTTTGCAATGAAGCAGAAGAGGTGCTGTCCCAAAGGTGCTTTTTCAAAAAGCAGCTGGACTTTCTTCAAGTCCTTTCTTTCAAGAAAGCTCCAGGTTTTGGAAAAGCACCTTTGGGACAATCATGACCTGGACGATTTGAGAATTTCCATAGACAAGAGGGGTTGTTGAGTTAGGAGAGAGTTGGGATGGCGCAGCTCCCCCTTGAGAATCAATTATTCCACCCGAGGATCACAGCTTCTTCGCTAGCAATTCTCCCACCTCACCTGGAAAACAGGCATTACAAGAGCTTCTTTCTCTACCCATCCAGCGGCGTGAAAGGGGAGGAGCGGAGAGACCCAGTCCTCCTGTCTCTCCTGCTCTTGCAACGAGAGGTGGCAAGGAAAACTACAGCCTGTACATGCTTTCCCACGCTCTTACCCGCATCGTCAGCACTGTAGCTGCAAAACTGCGGAAAGGGAAATTTGAAACACGCGTCTTCGCATTTTTAAAATGCCCCACGATTTCAGTTGCTGTGGCGTTTGGAGGATTCTAAACACGTATCGAAATTCTTTTCAGAAGATCGCTTTGCTATTGTGGTGGCTTGTGCATAGGTTTAATCTGTTTTTATGGATATAATAATAATAATAATAATAATAATAATAATAATAATAAAGTTGGAAGGGATCTTGGAGGTCATCTAGTCCAACCCTCTGCTCAGGCATGAAACCCTCTACCATTTCAGACAAATGGCTGTCCAATCTCTTCTTAAAAACTTCCAGTGTTGGAGCATTCATCACTTTTGGAGGCAGGTTGTTCCACTGGTTAATTGTTCTCACTGTCAGGAAGTTTCTCTTTAGTTCTAGGTTGCTTCTCTCCTTGATTAGTTTCCATCCGTTGCTTCTTGTCCTGCCTTCAGGCGCCTTGGAGAATAGCTTGACTCCCTCTTCTTTGGGGCAGCCCCTTACCATGTTCCTCCTCGTCCTTCTCTTCATTAAACTAGACATACCCAATTCTAGCAGCCATTCCTTATATGTTTTAACCTCCAGTCCCCTAATCATCTTTGTTGCTCTTCTCTGTACTCTTTCTAGAGTCTTTTTTACATCGTGGTGATCAAAACTGGATGCAGTATTCCAAGTGTAGCCTTGCCAAGGCGTTGTAAAGTGGTATTAACAATTCATGTGATCTTGATTCTATCCCTCTGTTAATGCAGCCTAGCACTGAGTTGGCTTTTTTGGCAGCTGCAGCATACGGCTGGCTCATATTTAAGCGATTGTCCACTACGACTCCGAGATAAATGTAATGATAAATTAAATGATAAATTTAAATACATTTAAATACATTTCAGAAGACTAGTGGACATACAATTAAAGTTCCCGCCGACTTATCCACTGGAGTGCACAGCTTGCTGTGGGGTGAAGCACCTCTGAGCATTTCTGTCTGGAAGAAAACCTGGCAATTAAAAAGAGCCGCTTTTTTGCCTCCTTTCGCCGCATCGCCTGCCTGCCACTCGTGGGCTGGCAGGGGAAGCGTGGTGAGAGAAGCAAGGTAGAAGGGATCGTTTGCTGCCAGTCCTCTGAGCCCACAGAGACTGAATAACAGGAGATCCCACTTCCTCCTCTCCCTGTCATGCCCAATAGCAGAGGGAGGCAACCTTGGCTTTTATGACTCGTGGACTTCAACTCCCAGAATTCCTGAGCCAGCATGGCTCAGCTTGGAAACCTCTCCCTGTCCCCTCAGCATGGCTGGCTCAGGAATTCTGAGAGTTGACGTTCACGAGTCATAAAAGAGCCAAGGTTGTCTACCCCTGACCTAGGCCTAGGCCACTTTCTGACTTGTGAACTTCAACTCCCAGAATTCCTGAGCCAGTATGGCTCAGCTTGGAAACCTCTCCCTGTCCCCTCAGCATGGCTGGCTCAGGAATTCTGGGAGTTGAAGTCCACGAGTCATAAAAGAGCCAAGTTTCCTATCATCTAGGCCGGGGGTAAGCTACCTTGGATCTTTTATAACTCGTGGACTTCAACTCCCAGAATTCCTGAGCCAGCATGGCTGAGCTTGGAAACCTCTCCCTTTCCCCTCAGCATGGCTGGCTCAGGAATTCTGGGAGTTGAAGTTCACAAGTCATAAAAGAGCCAAGGTTGCCTACCCCTGACCTAGGCCTAGGCCACTTTTTGACTTGTGAACTTCAAGTTTATGACGCGTGGACTTCAACTCCCAGAATTCCTGAGCCAGCATGGCTCAGCTTGGAAACCTCTCCCTGTCCCCTCAGCATGGCTGGCTCAGGAATTCTGGGAGTTGAAGGCCACGAGTCATAAAAGAGCCAAGTTTCCTATCATCTAGGCCGGGGGTAGGCAACCTTGGCTCTATTATGACTCGTGGACTTCAACTCCCAGAATTCCTGAGCCAGCATGGCTGAGCTTGGAAACCTCTCGCTTTTCCCTCAGCATGGCTGGCTCAGGAATTCTGGGAGTTGAAGTCCACGAGTCATAAAAGAGCCAGGGTTGCCTACCTCTGGCCTAGGCCTAGGCCGCTTTATGACTGGTGGACTTCAACTCCCAGAATTCCTGAGCCATCATGGCTCAGCTTGGAAACCTCTCCCTTTCCCCTCAGCATGGCTGGCTCAGGAATTCTGGGAGTTGAAGTCCACGCGTCATAAAAGCATCAGGGTTGCCTACCCTTGGCCAATAGGAACGGGGCGGGAGCTCCTCTAACCTCATCTCAGCCCGCTTTTTCAGACTGACCCCAACGACAACCGCTCGCCCCTCCCTTCCCAGCATTATATGCACGTGTCCAAAGCAGCATTCGTTTTCTTCAGAAAGTGCTGCAGATTTTTCCCCGTTCCTAACAGGTAGCTTCTCACTGTACTCGCGGACTGAACTTAGAAGTGCAAGAGTTGCACTGCTATTCTAACGTTCCTATCTCTAAGTTCTCCTCCTCCCACAGAGCATCCGGCGCGACGACTCCGCTTCTTCCGGCGGGGAAGATGGCGTCGGAGCGCGCGGTGCCGAGTGACTTGTTCCCGCTGGTGCTCGGCTTCTTGCGGGAGAACCATTTCGATAAGGCGGCGCGGGCTTTTGGGAAAGCGGCTGGAGTGGTGAGGCCAACGGGGCCTGGAAGGGCATCTTCCGACGGGACTGCAGGGCAGGGAATCCCCGCCGCAGCGTCGGAAGTGCCCTGGGGAGGTCGGCGCGGCTATCCGAGTTGGCTGGCAAGACCGGCCACGTGGATGTCGGCAGGGCAGGTGTTCCCATGGGGGAGAGCGGAAAAGATTGTCCAGGCCGATTGCAGCCTTTAGGGAAGCTCAGATGAAACCTTATGAAAATAGTATTGCCGCACGTGGCATTTAAAAGAAACGCTGCTATTGGAGGGAAATTCCTCTGGGTTTAGAACCCTGGCAACTTTAAGACTTGTGGACTTCAACTCCCAGAATTCTGCTGGCTGAGGAATTCTGGGAGTTGAAGTCCACAAGTTTTTTTCCCCTCAAAATTTATTTATGATACAGTTAAAAACAAACAAACATTGGATTTGACGTGACATTCCAGTATATACATTCTTATCCGATTGTTCCACTTTTTACAATAACTTCTTCATCTCTATATATACATCTAAGACTTATATACAGTACTTAATCTAAAATAAAATATATATTTCTATCTTAACCTTCATCCTTAATCCCAACCATCCTCTTCGAATTCCTCCAGCGGTAAAATTTATCCCAGGTTTCGGAATAAATTGAGCCACATTTATCTTTTAATATCATTTGTGAGTGTGTCCATTTCCGCACATGCTAATATTTTATGTATTAACTCTTCCTCTGTGGGAATTTCCTTGCTCTTCCATCTTTGTGCAAAAGCGAGCCTAGCTGCAATCAGGAGAAGTCCACAAGTCTTAAAGTTGCCAAGGTTGAGAACCCCTGGTTTAGAGCGTTACACACCTTCGTCAACCTTGTGTTATTGCTATCTCTTAGTGCTGCCCTTAGGTCAGGGGTAGGCAACCCTGGCTCTTTTATGACTCGTGGACTTTCAACTCCCAGAATTTCTGAGTCAGCTGATCCTGATGCTTTTAATTTAGTAAACCAAACAAATTATAACTGTGGTCTGTTTAGAAGCATTTTATCAGTGCTTGAAAAACTGGTGGCCTTCATTATTTCATTGTTAAATGCACTACAGGTAGTCCTCAACTTACGATTGTAATTGAGCCCAGAATTTCTGTTGCTAAGTGAGAAATTTGTGAAATGGGTTTTATGACTTTTGCCCCATTTGTTAAGTGAATGATTGCAGTTGTTAAATTAGTACCATGGTTGTTAAGTGGATCTGGCTTCCCCACTGACTTTGCTTGTCAGAAGGTGGCAAAAGGGGATCACATGACCCCGGGACACTGCAACCGTCATAAATGTGAGTCAGTTGTCAAACATCCGAATGTAAATCACATGACCGTGGGGCTACCACAACGGTCATAAGTGTAAAATGGTCACTTTTTCAACTGCCACTGTAACTTCAAACGGTCTCTAAGTGAACTGTTGTAAGTCGAGAACCACCTGTATTTGTGCGGAGAATGCTTTATGTAACAGCTCTGTACTCATGACGTAGGATGTTTGCAAGATGACAGGATTGTTACATGTATCTCTAACCTCAACTTTTCAATCACTGTCAAAAATATGATTTACCTTAATTTTTTTTTCAACCTTCATTTTCTTCATGATTCTCTTGTAGACTGAGCAAGATCCAAATGCTGCTTCTCTCCTTGATATCTTCAATTATTGGCTAAAGTAAGTAGCTTCTCTTCAGGGAAAAGGTTATATATTCAAATATATATATTTGAAACAATTTAGTTGGCTAGCTTAATTTTTAGTCCGTAGTTTGCCACGAGCTTTAAGTCTTTCTGCTGTGGATGTAGGTGAAACTAGTAATAATTGGCTGGAAGTTGGCAATAGTTTCTCACCAATCCTAGAAGACAGGGAACATATGAAATTTGTTCTAAAACTTGTTTCTAATAACAGACTCTCTGAAACCAGAGAACAAATTCAAGAGTGATTTACTCTGTTCATGTTACAATTGGCAGTGAAAGTTGCCTCAACTTTCGCATCCCTTTGCAGCATCCCCATATTATATATGGCTACAAAAGGATGCCACAGTTGGGGCAAGATCATTGCGCAGGAAGCAGTTGCATGGAATAAAAGCTAGCAGGACATGGAACATATTGTGGCTTGGGGTTTAACAGGATTGTAATTGAACCAAAATTTGGAATTATATGCCTCTTCGGGTTTTGACTACAACAAAGTTTTCCAGGACGAATAATCCCATTATCTTCTTTTCCTGCAACTGCTATGCTCCTAGCTTAGCCTCTGGCCTGCTTCTTTCCCCAGTTGTCTCAGCCTATTTTTTTCTTATTTTTTTCACTGATACACTGTGCTCCCAACCTACACCTTCCCCATTCCCAATGCTGTTTTTTTCCTGCTGCTAACATGCTTGAATTCAAGTGCAACAGGCATAACCTGACCGGTTCATCTACCTTGCTCTTGATTATCCCAGTTCCTTTTCTATCTTGGTATTGCTGCCTCTGCAACACGTATTTGGACAAAAAACAAAAAAAAACCAAATGTGGGTTCTGGGTCCAAACAAAACAATTGTCCAGGCAAGGGCAAGCTATGCTCTATTCACAAAATGTTTTAGACATCTTTGTAGCTGAGTAAAATGCATTTGTTATGCTTAAACCCATGGCCATTTTTTTCCAGTGACTAAGGCTATAACAGCACTGAACAAATGGTGATTAGGAGAAGTCTCAGAGTTCCAGCCATCCCAGCAGTGGTATGATCTGTGGGTTTGGCAGCCAGTTTGAACTTATGATTCACTAGCCCTGCACCCTACAATCACATTTGTAATCTTCCCTAGAAAGTGAAGAGGGAGCCAGCCAGTAAAATTGCAAGTTGTTGAGTAAGTCCCCTCTCACCCATATGCTGTCTTCTCAGCCCCTCTGTGCCTCATCATGGCACACCCACAGCACTCCTCCGACTCTCATTACACCCTCATGCAACTTCCATCCACTACACCTTTCATACATACCCTTGTATGTTCCCCCAATCTGCATCTCTCGTGTACCCCCTTGCACCTCCCTGATCCTTGCATGTCCTCCCTGATCTGGACTGTGCTCTTGCTTACCCTTGTGCATTCTCCATCTCTCCCCTCTTCTGAACCCTGTGCACCCTCCCCCTGTGGCATCTTGTGCACTCCCTTGCATCCTCCCAGACCTTCGCCACACCTCTTGCACACCCTTTTGTTTTCTCCCCCACCTGGCAGCAATCACTTACCTATCCACTTGCTTGCAACTTGCTGCTAGCTTCCCCACTGTCTTTGGTTGTGAGAAGCCAGAAGGAAGTTGCCTCCCCAAATAGCCATGGGATCCAGTTAACTAATAATAACTTGGTTTATGCTTTACAGCTGCAATGTTTAGCGATGAAAATATTAGTCCCAATTGTTATAAATTGTGACGTATCTGTATAGAACCTCATGAGTTTATCTGCTAGTAGCTGTATGTTATAGAGCAGTGGTGGCGAACCTATGGCATAGGTGCTAGAGGTGGCACTCAGAGCCCTCTCTGTTGGCACGTGCGCCACCGCCAACAGCAGGTCCATCAGGCCGCCCGGAGCAGGAGCCCCACCCAGCACAAAGGAGGTGAAGCGGTCGACTGGCAAGCTTGAGTAGAGGTGTTAGAGCAGAGGTCACCAACCATTGTCGATTGGTGGACTGGAAGAAAAGGGAGGGGGAAGCCTTTTACATGAGTGCATGTGCGCGCGGGGCTAGTGCCTGCGTGATACTCACTAGCCCTGCCCCATTTTTGCATGGTGCAGCGCCTTGTATCTGTATCCCGCGGTGTGGCGGCGGCCATTTTAGCGCCCCCGTGTTTTGTTTTGTTTTTTTGTAAACAAGTATATACTTTATTTTATTGAGGTACTGTTATTCTTTTTTCTTTTTTTAATTTTAAAAAATTCTTTTATTAAAACAATCAACATTGAACATAAAATCATATTATGCAGCAATCATCATAGCACCTGATATACAACACTAAGTATTAGTCTTTGTAAATGTCTGGTTTGGTACACATTTATCACTCCTCACGTCAAGCCTCAACCATATGCCCGTTACACTTTATTTGATTGGTGTTTCTCTTAGTTATAGTTTATTCACTGTTTCTAGTCTATCGCATACCATTCATCTCAGTATTAGTACAATCTTTTATGATCCCTAACCAAAGATCCTGAGGTAAAAATTCAATAACCTGAGGTAGATATTCAATCCACTTTTTCAATATTAAAGTGATCAACATTAAACATAAGATCCTATTGCTAAGTAATCATCCTAGAACATAACATACAACATTAGGTATTAGTCTTTGTAAACATCTGTTTTGGTAAACATTCTTCACTCCTCTCTTCCATCCTCAAGTATACTCCCAATACCTTTTGTTTGATTGGTGTTTCTCTTGTATATGGTCTACCTACTGTATCTAGTCTATCCCATATTGTTTGTTTGCGCTTCTGAATTGACTTCGTCCCAGTATTAGTGTAATGTTTTATAGTCCCTAACCAGCGATCCTGAGGTAGAAGTTTCATAACCTGAGGTAGAGATTCAGTCCGCTTAATGGACTGTGAAAGTAACAAATTTGGCGGAAATGGCAAAAATATCAGCATACTTGAAAGATCGCTCCAATGAACAATATTTGACAGACTGGAAACAGTGGATAGATTATATCCAAGAGAGACACCAATCAAACAGAATGCAGCTGGCGTTTAGCTGAGGCTCGACGGGAGGAGGAAAGAATGTCTAACAAATCAAATGTTTACAAAAACTAACACCCAATGTTGAATGTTTATGTTCTATGACTAACGCCCCTGTGTTTTGCATGCCAGAGGCAGCACTCAGAAGCACCTTCCTGCCCCCCCCCCCCGAGGGCACCACAATGCTGATGCGGCCCTGGGACTTTGTGATAAATAAGTGGGTTTTGGGTTGCGGTTTGGGCACTCGGTCTCTAAAAGGTTCGCCATCACTGTTATAGAGGCACATATATTTGTAAAGAAATGAGACCTGCTTCATTTGTACTATATAAAGGTTGTGGGGATGTTTACTAGTAGTTGCATTTTATACTAAATTATTCTGTACTCCTTTAATATTAATAAACTTTGTTCTTCCAAAAAAATATTCGTTTTATAGATTAATAAGATACTAGCAGGCATTATGAATGTTTCAGATGGGCCCTTTGAGGTTGTTTTTAATTACAAATTGAGATAGAAATGCTATAAATATAATGACAGCTTCTTGACTATAAATATTTAGATGAATGTTTTCATTTTCCCCCACCTTCTGTATTGGAGCATAAGATGGTCTCTTTTTTAGTCATTGGATATGCCCAGCTATGTTTACCATCGCACACTGGCTACATCATATATCTCCCGAACATTTCAATATGGAATACGGAATAGCGATTCTTATACTTTCTCACTCACTCACCCATCCATTCAGATCACCTATTGCCAAAAAACAGCGAGCATTGACAAATGAGTCTCCTGCAAAGAAGACAAAGAAAGAATCATTATCTAGATACGAAAGTTCCAGTGAAAACGAAATTCCTCCAGTCAAAAAACAAGGTGAGGCTTGCTGGTTTATGTTTAGTGTAATCTTTCATGCTTGATTAAAAAGTATTTGCCCTCTTTGTATTCTTGAAGGCAATAGTACATTTTAATTTATTGCCTCAGTGATATGGCTGTGTATAACAATGTATTTTTCAGAGTGGTTTGTTATATTACCGATAAAATGTCACATAAATTGATTCCCCTTTTGACTCAGAGAATGGTGTTTCAGCAGTAACCTAGCAGGTACTTGTTTGCCATTATGGAATTTTTATCAAGTCTTCCAATTGCCAGAATGCATCCAAAAGTATTTATTTCAGTATACATAAATTCAGCTACAATTTCAGTTGAGAAACTGTAAATAGCTTAGCTCAAAATCAGATCTAGAAACGCAAGAGAATTTCTTGAGGAATGATACTTTGAGAAGCCATCATTAGCAGATCTTTTCAGATAAACTCCAGTTCAGAATCCTAGGAAATAAAAAACCCTCAACTCCATTTGGTTGAAGCGATAGTTATTTTACTATCTCAAAGTGTGACCTCCCAAATCCAATAGCCTATTTCTAACAACACCCAGTCTCATCCAAACTAAACAACAGGCAGCAAAATATAGCTTCAAATCTTTTCTTTTCTTCATATCTTTAATATCTTGTATTTAACTCATGTCTTTTTTCCTTACCATACAAATTTAGACATATTCTTCTGCCACTGTTTAGATGGAACATACTGTATATTGTCATGTATTCTTGATTTATTGTAGATTAGTGGGTGCTGGGATTTATACTAAGTTTTTATTTCATCTTTATTCTAAACTTTCCAGAATCTTTAGAGCTGAGCAGTTCTTTAGATTTACTTTTTATGATTTATGGTCCCAATCTTAGCTGTTCATTGTCATAGAACAGACATGTCAAACACAAGGCCCGGGGGCCGGATGTGGCCCGCAAAGTGGTTTCATGTGTCCCGCAAAGCCATCCTGGAAACAGTGAGGGAACCGCTCCCACTGCCTTGGCCCTGGTCCAGGCCGCCCGGGAGCCAATGTACAATTTTGTGGTGGCCATCTATGCTGAAACGCATTCAGTCTTAGCTCCACAAGGCCATCTGGAAACAGCGAGGAACCAGCCCCTGCTGTGTCGGCCCTGCCCCCTGGGTGCATGCTGGGGAGGTGTCACCCTTTGTGAGGAATGAAGAAATGCACCAACGCCTGGAAATGGCCAGCAAATGGCCCTCACCTACTTCACCTATCCATCTCGATGGGCTCCGGGGGAGGGGTTTCAGCAGGCAGTGAGGCTCCTCCAGTGGACCATGCCTTGGCACTTGCCCTGGTCCCACCCCCTTCTGCCAGAGACCCTCAGATCTATCCCACTCCTGCCCAGGCCCCCAGAGGCCCCCTTGATGCGAACGATGTAGAGCTGGCCACACCCACCCAGTATGCCACACCCACTCCATCCACGCCCACCCAGTAGGCTGCACCCACCCTGGCCACACCCACCCGGCCCCCTGAGGGCAACCGCAATGCTGATGCGGCCCTCAATGAAATTGAGTTTGACACCCCTGTCATAGAATATAGACGCTGATCTTTAGTTTTTGAGTAATAGTTATCTATTACTGTAACTATTATTTTACATTCTAGTTGCAAAACCAGTGACTAAGCTCCCAGTATCACTAAAGGCAACTCCAGGCAACTCTGAAAGCAGCAGTACTGACACCAGCGATTCCACAGACTCTGAGCAAGAAAGGAAGAATCAAGCAAAGGTTTGTTTTTAAGTTTCTCAATCCCTCTTCCACAGGGAAAACTTGTGGAGTTTGTTTATTTATCATCAGTGACCACATTTAAAAACTCATCTAGAGGGAGTAAAATAAATTCAAAACATAGAATCAAATAAGATGTATTGTGTTTCCCCAAAAGTAAGACCTACCCCGAAAATAAGCCCTAGTTTAATTTGGGGGGGCTAATATAAGCCCTGCCCCCAAATAAGCCCTACCCCGTGTTTCCCCTAAAGCAAGACAGGGTCACACTTTCTTTTTATCCCCAAAAGCCCCACTATGTCTTACTTTCGGGGTACGGCTTATATTGATTGGAAAACAATTGTCAGTTTTATTTTAAGTATTTTAAGTATATTAAGTATTTTAAGTATTTTAAGTATTTAAGTATTTTAAGCAGGAGGCGGAAGTGGGCAGGAGTAATATGTCTTACTTTCGTGGTACGGCTTATATTAGCCGACCCCCTGAAAACCCCGATACGTCTTACAATCGGGGGTGTCTTACTATCGGGGAAACACGGTAGTTTGGGGGCGAGGCACACGCCTAAAATTCAAGCTAGGGAAGAGTGGGGGGTGTGAAGCTGCCGCACACCCGCTTGCCTTACCGGTATGACTGCCACAGCCAGGCCTCCCATGCCCTGACACTTGTCAAGCCACGTGGCTCGTCACGCCAGTGCCGCCGCTCACGGCAGGACGTTGCACAGCGCTTCGGGCCATTGCTCTCAGCAGAAGGCCGCATGGTGCTTCAGGCTGTTTCTGCTGCTTACGGCAAAAAACCGCACGGCACTTCAGGCCGTCTCTGCTGCTTGCAGCAGGATGCCGCATGGTGCTTTGGGCTGTTGCTGCTGCTCGTGGCAAGAAGCCGCATGGCGTTTTGGGCCGTTGCCACTTGTGGCAAGAAGATGTTGCGTGGCTCTTTGAGCCGTTTCCACTGCTCATGGCATTTCACTAGACGGCGCTTCATGCCCTTACCATTGCTTGCGGCAGGACGCCACATGGCTTCCTGCCACCAGCGATGGCAGTGGCCCGAAGAACCACGCAGCTTCTTGCCGCGAGCGGCAGCAACAGCACAAAGTACCATGCAGCATCCTGCCATGAGGAGCAGAAATGGCCCAAAGCACCATGCGGCCTCTTGCCATGAGTAGTGGCAACAGCACAATGCACCACATCAGAGGTCCCCAACCTTTTGGGCACCAAGGACTCCACGGACCAGAGGGGGCATGGTTTCGCCTGCTATCTGCATCCAGCAGATGGGACTTGTTTGCGCGGCCTGATTGCTGGTATGCCGTGACCCAATGCCGGTCCATGGACCCGGGGTTGGGGATCCCTGTGCCACATGGCTTCTGGCCACAAGTGGCCACTGAAGAAGTCAAGCAGCGGCACGACAGGTGTCGGGGTGTGGGAGGCCTGGCTGGTCCTAAGGTCAGAAAATAATACCTAGTGCCTCTTTTGGAAGCAAAAAAAAAATATAAGACCAGGTCTTATTTTCGGGAAAACAGTATGCACAGAATGCACAAATCATAAATCATAAAAATAATAACTAGCAGCTGCTTGGTCCAATTTCTCTGCTTAAAAAAAGCTGCAATAAAGTAGCTCACCAATTCTGGTACAGCAGACAGTGCATCTAGACGTGACTTATTGCTTCAGTAGTTATAGCTGAGCATGTGCAATGATGATTTAGATAAGGAATGTTATTAAGTCTCCCTTCACCAGCTTCATGGCACTGGACCAGGATACTTACGGGACTGTCTCCTGCCACATACTTCCCTTCGACCCGTGAGAGCGCACAGGGTCGGCCTCCTCCGGGTCCCGTCAGCGAAACAATGTCGTCTGGCGGGTCCTAGGAGGAGGGCCTTCTCTGTTGTGGCGCCCACCCTCTGGAACCAACTTCCCCCTGAAGTCCACGCTTCTCCCACCCTCCTGGCCTTCCGAAAGAATCTTAAAACCTATCTTTGCCGGCAGGCCTGGGGGTGATTGTGGTTTGTTGTGTGAATGATGAATGTATGTTGGGGTTTTTATTTTTAATGCCTTTTTTGATTTGGACTTAGATTGTTGAATATTGTTTTATATATGTTGTAAGCTGCTCCGAGTCTTCGGAGAGGAGCGGCATATAAGTCCAAATAAAATAAAATAAATAAATAAAATAAACTTTGTATTGTAGAAAAAAATTCATTTTATTGGATATAGGAGAGGGGTATCAAACTTGATTTCATGGAGGGCCGCATCAGCATTGTGGTTATCCTCAGGGGGCTGGGTGGGCATGGTGGGGGTGGTGACGGATGACTGGGTGGGCGTGGCCAGCTCAACCTCACTTGCATTAGGTGTCTTAGGACCCAGGCGGGGCTGGGGGGGAATCGAGGGTTCTTCAGTGAAGGGGGTGGGACCAGGGTATGCGCTGGTGCCTGGTCCATTGGAGGAGCCTCCTAACTCTCTTGGGCCCCTTGCCCCCCCGGAAAGCAACGAAGGGGGCCCTGGGTAGCGGGTTCCCAGTCTGGGAACTTCAATTCCCAGAATTCCTGAGCCAGCCATGCCGAGGGAAAAGGGAGAGGTTTCCAAGCTGAGCCATGCTGGCTGAGGAATTCTGGGAGTTGAAGTCCAGGAGTCATGAGGGGGCCATAGTTCCCCCATGCTGGATCAGGAATTCTGGGAGTTGAAGTCCACGAGTCGTAAAAGAGCCAAGGTTGCCTACCCCTGAGTTAGGGCCTCTCTTCCTCAGTGACACAGCTCTCCTAAAATAATAGATGCTGAGCAAGAAGGACAATAGTTTTAAACAAGTTGCACCCATCTGTTGTTGAAGCCTACTTCCATCCTAAGTACATTATATTGATTGACACTGATACTGACCTATCTTGATAGAAGGGAATAGTTCTCCAATCAACCGTCCAAAAAACAAAGCCCCAGAAGACATCTAAGAGTTCGGATTCAAGCAGCTCAGAAGATGAAACTCCAAAGCAACAACTACCAAAATCAGAAAGAGCCCCAAAAGTCAAAAAACTGGCCTCTACATCAGGTAACAGCTAACTTCAAGTTATAAGTTTGTGAATAATTCAAGTGATATATGAAAGAAGTAAAGGAGACATGAGTGTATTTTGATAGAGATTTTTTTTATAGGTTTTATAAAAGAAAATTTAGTCATATTCTGGTATTGAAAGGTGTGGAAGAAATCTTAAGTGTGACAGAAAAATAAGATGATATAAGAACATAAGAACATAAGAACATAAGAACATAAGAAGAGCCATGCTGAATCAGGCCAAAGCCCATCGAGTCTAGCATTCTGTGTCACACAGTGGCCCACCAATTGTACATGGGGATCTTGAGCAGAAAGAGAAGGCAAAACCCTCCCTTTCCCTTGACCCCCAAACAAATGGTACTCAAGGGAATCCTGCCTGCCTCAACCAACATAGAGGCGGCACATGGACATCCGTTTTAATAACCACCGATACACTTGGCATCCATGAATCTATCTAACCCTGCCTTGAAGCTGTCAAGGCTGACAGCTGTCACGACCTCTTCTGGAAGTGAATTCCATAAACCAAGGACCCTCTGGGTGAAGAAATATTTCCCTTTATTTGTCCTCACTTTCTTAGCTATGAGCTTTAGGGAGTGCCCCCTTGTCCTGGTATTGTGTGATAGAGAAAAGAATTTTTCTCTATCCACCTTTTCTATCCCATGCATGATATAAATATAAGCAATATAAATTGCTTATGACCCAGGCTTGCTGCAAATCTAGAGAAACAGCAATGCCCTCAGGCTGAAAATGGAATAATTAAAGGATAAATTTGGAAGGAATCATTTAGTTTTGCTTGGTTTGTAAGGTCAGTTCCTGCTCAAATGTATGAATCCATATAAGCTTGGATGCTGCTTTTGGAAATATTTTTTGTAAAGATACACAGGTAGCCCTCGAGTTATGAATGGAATGGAGCCTGCCCATTCCATTCGTAACTCGAGGATTTGTAAGAGTGAATCTCATACCTCGGGTGCGATCGCTCCCTGCTTCCGCCCACGCATTCGCTAGCTCAGCGGTTCTCAACCTGTGGGTCGCGACCCCATTTGGGGTCGAACGACCGTTTCACGGGGGTCGCCAACCACCGCAGTCCGCCAATTTTTTCCCCCCAATTTCCCCTTGGCCGTTGCGCGCGCCGCGCATGCGCGATTCGGCCCATCGCGCCGCGCATGCGCGATTCGGCCCGTCGCGCGATGCGCATGCGCGGTTCGGCCCATTACGCGCGCCGCGCATGTGCGGTTCAGCCCGTCGCGCCGCGCGCGTGCGGTTCGGCCCGTCGCGCCACGCGCGTGCGTTGCAGGTGGGGTCTCGGCCTGAAAAAGGTTGAGAACCGCTGCGCTAACTGAACGCATGGGTGAATGCGCAGGGGGGGGTGTTATCGCGTTTAAGTTTGAACAAGCACTAAGTCAGTGGTTCTCAACCTTTTTCAGGTTGAGACCCCACTTGCCCCGCCCATACGTGCCGCGACCCGGGCACGCGCGCGCTGGGCCGATCCGCGCTTGCAAGGGGCGCACGCACCGAAAAAAAAAACAAAAACAACCCCCAAAAAACTCAAAAAACCCCAACAAAACAAAATGGCGGACCGCGACGGCCGGATCCGCGCATGCACGGCACGTGCGTGACGGGCTGATCCGCGCATGCGCGGCACGCGCGCGCCAAAAAAAAATTAAAAAAAATAAAAAAAAATTCAAAAAAACCACCCAAAATGGCGGACTGCGACAGGCAGATCCGCGCATGCGTGGCACGCGCACGGGATGGGCCGATCCGTGCATGCACGGCACGCGCATGCCAAAAAAAATTTAAAAAATTTAAAAAAAAAATGGCGGACCGTGGTGTCCGGCGACCCCCGCGAAACGGTCATTCGACCCCAAATGGGGTCGCGACCCATAGGTTGAGAACCACTGCACTAAGTGAATGCTTGTAACTCGGGGATTACCTGTATTACAAAGATATATTTGTAAAGGAGAGGGAGAACTGATAAAACTATATATAATATTTCAAGCTACTCTGGTTACCTGATGTTTCAGTTTAATGGAAACATTTTAATCACAATTGGCAGCAAAACCCACCAAGGCGATGTCCAAAACTACCAATGGCAAAGCAGAGAGTAGCAGCAGTAGCAGTGATGAGACGAGTAGCGAGGATTCCAGCTCTGAGGAGAATCAGCCTGTCAAAGTAAGTGATGAGTCCTTGGTAGGACAACTAGTCATTATTTATTTTTGGTGAAGATAGAAAACTAAATATCTTTCTACTTGGAAAACTGGTCAAGTATGTGAACTGCCAAGAGTTGTTTGAAATTGCAGTGTCAGTAAATTGGCTAATATATAAATAAAAACTCCCACATTTCCAGGGAAGTATTTTCTAGGACTGCACTTTAATTGTCAGTGTCAGTGGTGGCGAACCTATGCACAGGTGCCAGAGGTGGCACTCCGAGCCCTCTCTGTGGGCACACACGCCGTCACCCCAGTCCTAGGCCTCCAGCTGGGTTTTATAAAACCTTTTCACTTTAGGCCTCCACCACCGTGTACAAAAAAAAAAAGGTTCAATCAATCAATCAATCAATTTCAACTTCTCGTGGGAAAAAAAAAAGATCTCACACAGTTGGAATTGATTGATTGATCTTTTTAGTCCCACCCAGTCTGCTGTTACCACCGCAGCCATGCCCACCCAATGGGCCACACCTACCCAATGGGCCATGCCCACCCAATGGGCCACGCCCACCCAATGGGCCACACCCACCCGGCACCCGACAATGCATACGTGGGTTTTGGGTTGCAGTTTGGGCACTCGGTCTCTAAAAGGTTCGCCATCCCTGACTTAGGCAGTACTTTGAGTTTCCATCAGCAGTTAATTGTGGCCTGTGAAGTTAATAGTAGTTAATAGCAGAGACTACTGACCAAGAAAGTGAGATGTCTGCTTAATGGATTCTAAAATTAATCAAGCAGGCAGGGAGAGGAAATGGTTAGGATTAACCTAAGATTAATTTCAGCAGCAATTAAGGAAGAATTCTGAAAACACTCTTAGGCAACGGGAAACTGCTGATTCCTAATCTTATCCTTTGCCATGATGTCTTAACAGTTTTCCATTTCTCTCTTTTGGCATTTGTATATAAGCAGTGTCTGACGGAATGATGATCACCTTCAAAATGGTATTTGTTCGATTGATGTTGGGGCATCTTCAGTTTTCATTTTGTTTTGTTTGTAAGGGTAAGCTGAAGAAACTTCCACAGCACAAAAACAACACTGCTCAGCCACTTCCAGTCAAAAACAAGCCTGTGAAGAAGAGCAGCAGTGAGTCTTCTTCTTCTTCTTCTTCTTCTGATGATGATGATTCAGAACATGAAAAAGTAGCCCCAAAGCCCAAGCGTGGTGAGTTATTAAAAGAAGCTGACTTCTTAATTTAGATGAAGATCTAGATCAGTACTGCTAGAAAGCTGGGGATTGGACAAGAGATAAAGAATACGTGCAAAAATAAATGACATGAGTATATTTATTTATTTATTTATTTATTTATTTATTTATTTTATTCGGATTTGTATGCCGCTCCTCTCCGAGGACTCGGAGCGGCTCACAGCATAAGTACAAAACAATTTCGACTAAATCCGAACAAAAAACATTAAAAATAAAACCCCATACATACTCATCAGTCATACCACAATCAACAATCATCCCCAGGCCTGCCGGCAGAGGTAGGTTTTTAAATTCTTTCGGAAGGCCGGGAGAGTCGGGGAAACGCGGACTTCAGGAGGCAGTTGGTTCCAGAGGGCGGGCGCCACAACAGAGAAGGCCCTCCCCCTAGGGCCCGCCAGACGACATTGTTTCGCTGACGGGACCTGGAGGAGGCTGACCCTGTGCGCTCTCACCGGTCGTAGAGAAGTATGTGGCAGAAGGCGGCCCCGTATGTTAATTTCTGGCAATACATGTTCCCCTTTAAATATATAAATCAGATTTTATGAAAACCTGGATAAAAAGCATGAAAAGCTAGGAGCTTATCTGTTGCTGTACTTAACGTTGTTGTTGTTTTCCTTAATATTCTCTTCTGCTTGCTCGGAGGAGGACCTCCGAGCAAGCAGAATAATCTACAAGTAATAGTAGAGAGCAATAAGCCAACAGCTCCAGATCAACAACAAAGGGCTGCTGGCCAGCCGCCTCCCCAGTTAGTGGTCTCTGTTGCCCAGCCCTAGCTTTTACCTTATGGAGTGGGGTGGCCACAACCGTATTAGGTTATTATTTATTATTTATTATTATTATTTATTAAATTTCTATGCCGCCCTATTCCGGGAACTCAGGGCGGCTTACAGCATAAATAGAAATCCAATACAAACTAAATAGTACATTTATAAAAATAAATATATAAAAAGAAGAACCCCTAAATTAAGAACCATTCATTCAGCAAACATACACACAGACATACACTGGCTAGGGGCAAGATTTCAACCGCCCCAGGCCTGCCGGCAGAGATGGGTCTTTAGTAGTTTACGAAAGGCGGAGAGGGTGGGGGCGATACGGATCTCCGGGGGGAGTTGATTCCAGAGGGCCGGGGCCGCAACAGAAAAGGCCCTTCCCCTAGGCCCCGCCAGGCGACACTGTCTAGCCGACGGGACCTGGAGAAGGCCGACTCTGTGGGCCCTAACCGGTCGCTGGGTTTCGTGAGGCAGCAGGCGGTCTCGTAAGTAACCTGGTCCGATGCCATGTAGGGCTTTATAGGTCATAACCAACACTTTGAATTGCGTTCGGAGACCAATAGGCAGCCAATGCAGCTCACGGAGTGATGCTGAGATGTGGGCATTTCTGGGCAGGCCCAACACTGCTCGCGCGGCTGCATTCTGCATTACCTGAAGTCTCCGAACGTTTTTCAAAGGTAGCCCCAAGTAGAGAGCATTGCAGTAGTCGAGCCTCGAGGTGATAAGGGCATGAGTGACTGTGAGCAGAGACTCCCGTCCAAATAGGGCCGCAACTGGTGCACCAGGCGAACCTGGGCAAATGTCCTCCTCGCCACAGCCGAAAAATGATGTTCCAAGTTTAGCTGTGGATCGAGGAGGACGCCCAAGTTGCGGACCTTCTCCGAGGGGGTCAAAAGCTCCCCCCCCAGGCTGATGGACGGATAGATTGAATTATCTTTGGGAGGCAGAACCCATAGCCACTCCGTCTTGTCGGGGTTGAGTTTGAGCCTGTTGGCACCCATCCAAACCCTAACAGCCTCCAGACATCGGCACATCACTTCCGCTGCTTCACTGAAATGACACGGGGTGGAGATGTAAAGCTGGGTATCATCAGCATACTGATGATATCTCACCCCGTGTTGTCGGATGATCTCACCCAGTGGTTTCATGTAGATATTAAACAGCAGAGGGGAGAGGACCGATCCCTGAGGGACCCCACAAGGGAGGAACCTAGGGGTCGACCTCTGACCCCCCGCCAACACCGACTGTGACCGACCAGTGAGGTAGGAGGTGAACCACTGCAAAACAGTGCCCCCAACCCCCAACCCCCCCAGTCGGTGCAGAAGGATACCATGGTCAATGGTATCGAAAGCCGCTGAGAGGTCAAGTAGCACCAGGATAGTGGAAAATCCCCTATCCCGGGCCCGCCAGAGATCATCCGTCAGCGCGACCAAAGCAGTTTCCGTGGAGTAGCCGAGCCTGAATCCTGACTGTTGAGGGCCCAGATAATCGGCCTCATCCAAGGACCGCTGGAGCTGGAGTGACACCACCTTCTCAACAACCTTCCCTATAAAGGGAAGATTGGAGACAGGACGGTAGTTGTTTAAAACAGCTGGGTCCAGGGAAGGCTTCTTGAGGAGGGGGCGCACAATTGCCTCCTTGCAGGGAGCCGGAAAGGACCCCTCCCTCAAAGAAGCGTTGACAATCTCCTGAACCCAGCCCCGCGTCACCTCCCTGCTGGCCGAAACCAGCCAGGAGGGGCACGGGTCCAATAAACAGGTGGCGGAGCTCACAGCTCCAATGGCCTTGTCGACTTCATCAGGTGCCACCGGGTCAAACTCCTCCCACACAACAGGATCAAGACGAGTCCCTGTCATCTCGACTGAATCATTATCAGCCGATACTGCATTCCAATTGGAGTCAAGGTCCATCCGAATCTGGGCGATTTTATCCGCAAAAAACTTATTAAAGTCCTCAGCACTACCCTGCAAGGGTGCATCAACCCCCCCCTGATTAAGGAGGGAGCGAGTTACCCTAAACAGGGCGGCTGGGCGGGATTCCGCAGATGCAATCAAGGCGGAATGATACGCGCATCTTGCCGCCTTGAGCGCCACCTGATAAGTCTTGATATAAGATCTTACAAGTGTTCGGTCAGATACGGATTTACTTTTCCTCCATCGCTTCTCTAGGCGTCTCTTCTGGCGCTTCATCCCCCTGAGTTCCTCAGTAAACCAAGGAGATCTCCTGGGTCTGCTACCACAGAGAGGTCGCAGCGGTTGCCCTGGGTCCTCCCCCCCCCCGCCGCCAATCGGTGACATTCGATGGCAGCCTGGGAAAACTGCCATTTTTGCTAAATGGGGTGTGGACACACCTAGATTGCTACCCAACAGTACTTAAAAATCAACTGACTATTGAATATTACGGATGTTAAAGATTAAAATTGGAAATATTGTACTTAGAAATTAAGAATTAGGTAAAATTTAAAAACAGGATATGGATATGTGTAAACAAAAAATAGATTGACAAATGTTTTAATTGAGCTTGCTATATGGTTAGAAACTTACTAGTTTAAATATGTTATATCAAATATTAATGGGAAATAGAGAAGGAATTTTTGACAATGTAAGCTGAGACATGTACTAAAAATGCTGTCACTGAACTATTGCTTTCTACGTGGATGCTAAATTGGAAAATGAATAAACCTTGTTATAAAAAAAATCAACTTTGTTTTCTAAATTGTTTTTCATTTTCTGAAATAATACATTGATAAATATAGAGAAATGTGAACAATTTCATCGGTGGATAGACTTTTTCTATTTTATATTGCTGCATTCCGCATGTGTGTGCGCGCACCTGGGTGTAATACAAACAAATGCACACACGTATAGGATGTAGCAGTTGACAGGCTAATCCCAAATTGTTTTTTCCAGAGAAAACGTTAGAAAATGGGCTCAAGAAGGTACAGAGGTCATTCATCAAATGAATAAGAAAGTGTTTAGAAGAGAATGGCAGCTAATTTGAACATTTAATGAAATTTATGTAATGATATGACATACGAGATCTATGGGACCTAACTAGGTTTATCCTATATATGTTTGTGTGTGTGTGGCTGACCTTCTCTCCCTCCCTCCCTCCCTGCTGTCTGTCATCGCAGGAGAGTACTCTGCTGTGCCACCCCCTTTAGCCATAGAAGCAACGAAAGGCAAAGCACACCCCACTAAAAAGACTTCTAAGAAGAAGGGAGAAGATAGTAAGAAAAAAGAGCAAGCAAAGAAACCATCAAGTAAGTTTCATAAATGCATATTTAAAGTTTCATATGTGCATATTTAAAGAGATCCTTTCAGATATATTCTTCTTTTAAAAGTGCTTGGTTTTTGGCAAGAGTTTAACGCATGGGAGAGAAATATAGTCCTACGGTAAAATCTTTTTAATGAAGAACATTTTCCTTTATTTGTAGAAGGAATTTCCAATATAGGAAAGGATGCACTGTTGTCCATCAGACAGAAGGAAACATCCGATCCCTGCGATTGATGTAAGGAAGAAGAAAGGCGTTTTAGGCTCAGGAAAACAATTATCAGACAATACCTGACAGACTCAGTTTGGAATGCTTGCATATACCCTAAATACCGTTTCCCCGAAAGTAAGGCCTACCCCGAAAATAAGCCCGAGCTCGATTTTTGGGGGGTGGGCCTAATATAAGCCCTTCCCCGAAAATAAGCCCTAGTTTTGGGGCAAGGCACACACTTAAAAATCAAGCTAGAGTAGGGGTGGGGTGTGGATCTGCCCTATGCGCCTCCTCACTTATCTCACAGCCATGCCTTCCCTCACTGGCCCACTTCTGAGGCGTCTTTTGCAGCCAGGCCTGCATTTCTCAGCCAGGCCTTTCTAGAAGGCCCCTACAGCCGAGAACTGGGCTATAGATTCTATCCATAGCTTGGTTCTGCAAGACTTTTGCAGCCGAGGACCGAGCTAGATTCAATCCAGAGCTCGGTACTCGGCAGCATAGGGCTTCCGGAAAGGCCTGACTTCAAAATGCAGGCTGGAATGCAGCTGCAGAATGAAGCTGTTCCTTTAGCCCCAGAAGAAGTGGACCGGCTGGGCTGGGCTGTCGGTGCCAGACGTGAGTAAGACAACCCCAGAAAATAAGATCCGTGCCTCTTTTGGAGGCAATAATAACAATAATAATAATAACAATTGTTGATAAAAAAAGACAAAAAGTCTGGATAGTTGGATGTGGCAGTGCCTGGAGACAGCAGAATAGACGAGAAAGAACTGGAGAAGATAACAAAATACAAAGACCTACAAATAGAAATAGAAAGACTGTGGCAAAAGCAAGCAAAGGTAGTACGAATAGTAATAGGCGCCTTGGGTGCAATCCCAAAACAACTGGAGCACCACTTGAACATCATTGGCATTGACAAATTCGCCATTAGTCAATTGCAAAAGGCAGCCTTACTAGGAACGGCTTCCATCCTGCGACGATATCTGTAATACCATCAAACATCCACATCTGCCTATCCCAGATCCTTGGGAAGGACTCGATAGGTAGACAAAAATGCCAAATCCAGTCTGAACATGTGGCTGACTGTGCGATGATCAATAATAATAATAATAATACCCAGTCTTATTTTCAGGGAAACACGGGTATGTCATTTATTAGCCATTTGCAGGTTGAGATTGGACATTAGTAAGGCAAAGAAATATCATGGGCAGGGGTCTTGGTTATTAAGTTGGCTGATTTGGGCAGTTCCATGCACTATGTCAGAAGACATTGTAGGGTAATTGAAGCAGTTAGACCACTTCAAGTCAGGTCTCCCAAACCAACCTTCATCAGTCAGGAATTGGAATTTCCAAATCACAATTGTAGGCTATTAATCATGATCTGACTACCCTCATTTGGCTGAGGTTTGCTTTTGACTTAGCAGGTGGTGAGAACAGTGCCTTTGTGGTGTGCAAATCATGGGTTTACACTACGTTACTATAAATGTATCCCGATTTTTCTTTTTTGTGTATCTGAATTTCCCCCAAGTCATTTTTGCCACAACATGACAATATACTTTGTCAAAAGTATGGTAGGTTATTAAAACAAGCTTTTAATATTTAATGCAGCTCTCAAAGTAAACATCTATTTATTACTTACAGTTATTTATGCATCCTGCAGCCCTCAGCCATTGGGAAAAATTCACCTGCAATAATCTTCTCTATTTTTGTTTAATGTTTGAACTGAGCCACCATGGTTTTATTCAACAGATCATAGTTAAAATGGGCTTAACACCTTTTGTGAATCCAATTTTCTTCTCTTATCATCTCATGCAAGAGAGACAAATTCTCATCAGGGTCATCTTTCTGGATGGATAATGTTTGTATAATTTAATTAGTATATATTTTCATATATTTTATCAATGTTCACCTCTGGATTGGTACATTGTTATGGTAATAAAAAGATACTTTACATTAACAACACATATAGATCTTAAATGTTATAGCAAACTTAGCATAAACAGTACAGATACTGTAGTTTTTATTCAATCTATAAAAACTATTTGCAGTTATTTCTGCTGAAGGCAACTATAGTTTTAGATTGCAGTAATAGATGTAGATGTTCCTACATGATCCCAGCTTGACAGCATATTTATAAACTATTATCTTGGAATTGTCACAGGGAATATAATGAAACCTTTATATATTTTTGTCTCTAGCTGAAGGGTCTGTGGTTAAAAAAGCATCTGCCTCCAAATCTCTTCCTGTTTATATCCAAAAAGGACATAATTCTTCAGAGAGTGATTCAGGTGAGTACCCTGTCATGTAATATGTGATCTCTCTTTTTTGGGAGTTATATCGTGCTGAATGTTATAAGTCAGGGCTTTTCAACCTTTTCACCTATTGTACCACTTTTAAGATATGGCAACATTCAAGTACCACCAGTTGCCTAGCAAGGTGTCAAAACTTGACACACACCCCCAAAAAGGAAAAAAGTGATGAAGTACAGGTAGTCCTTGACTTACAACAGTTCGCTTAGTGACTGTTCGAACTTACAGTGGCACTGAAAAAAGTGCCCCCCCAAGCCACAGCTGAGCAAGACACTGCCTGCCCACCCGGCGGCGCTCTTGCTCCTGTCCGAAGTTTTCATTGTTGTGAGCATTTCTGTTGAGGATTGGCAGCGGGCGGGGGTGGGGGTGTTTGGTTTTTATTCCCCCCGTCTGCTGGGTGGTTGCAGCAGGTTTTGGTCACTTCACATGACCATGGGACATTGTGACCGTCATAAATATGAATCAGTTGCCAAGCATCTGAAGGTAAATCACAAGACCCTGAAGATGCTGCAACATTCCAGCTGATCGGCGCTTCTTCTGGGCTCAACAGAAGCACCAGGATCAGCATCGAGCTCCAGCTGGAGCCTGGCGCTGATCCTGGTGCTTCCGCCGAGCCCTGACAGCCCTGCAGCTCCAGCCGTCTTTCGCTCAGGCTTGTGCCGTGCTGCCACCGGTTCAGCTCATTCCCCTCCTCCGCTACCCCTTTTCTAGGATGGTCGCGTACCACATGCCAGGTGCCAATGTACCACAGGTGGTACCCGTACCACTGGTTGAAAAGCCCTGTTATAAGCAACCAAATACGAAATGCTGTCAGTACTATATAATCTTCCAACATTTTTGAGGAAAAATTAAATGTATCAGTATAAATGAAAGCTGTGTGTGTTTTATTTAGATTCTAGCTCTGAAGAAGAAGAAAAGAAAGTTTTGGTCAAATGCTCTGCCAAAGCCATTCCAGCAAACGGTGCTGCTAAATCCGTTCCATCCAAGAAAGCGAGCGGCTCCTCTGATTCCTCAGGTACCGTGGATAACGTGGTAAATTAGTTGTTTTCTGTTTTATTATCTTGTATTATTTCATTGAAGAGCAGGTATTTTGTTCAACCTTCAGTTGCTTATAGACAGAAATACAACACAAAAAATCTACAATAATATTTCTCTTACATGGCATGCTTGCAGTATCAAAATTTAAATTTAAAATACATCTGTTATGATTCCGTGCCAGCCTGTGATCCGAGTAGTTGAGTCTGGGGAATCAGAGGAGGAGGAGGGGGTGGCTGGAGAGCCATCAGAGTCGGAGGGAGGCTCTGATGAGCTGCAGGACTTACAGACTGATGAGGAGGCTGGTCCTTCCACTCGTGATTGAGCTGAGACCCAGCTGTCCTGGGAAGCTAAGTCAGACTCGGAGGAAGCACAGCTGGAAGACCTCAGAGACACTCGTAAACGTAGGCAAGTCACATGAGTAGGACAGAGGGAGGCAATGGGGCAACTCCAGGGGAAGAGGAGAAAGCAATGAGAAGCCACGCCTTGGGGGCTGCGTAACAAAAAGGGAATGTGTGGGCAGGGCTGGTTGCTGGAGGCAACCGTTTGCAAAGGACTTCAGAGTTGAGAGATCATGGTCTGTTTATTTTGCTTGTGAGTTTTCCTATTTGACTTGTGCTCCGTGTTGCTTTTGGACAAGGTCTCCATTGGAAAAGTGTTCTGTTGCTTTATGTTTTCTAGGACAATTATCAAATAAAAGGGTTTATTTTCCAGTGTACTGTTAAAAGAGGGGCTGTCTTTGTGAAGTAACAAGGATGTACGTAGGCTGGGACAGAACAACATCATAAGTAAGCAATAAAGAATTATGAATTGTTAAAACAAGGTACTTAGGCAGAGGTTTGTCCTCTGAGCTTGCTGTTTGTTCCCAGATGTTTCATTATCAAATTGTGTAACATCTTTAGGGGGGGGAAGTGGCTTGTTTGTTTATATAGGTCCTGGGTGGTCAGTTGGTCTTGTGACTGGTTGAATCATAAGACTGATTGAGTCACAAGACAGAATCACAAGATTGGTCTGGCCTTGTGACTTCTGGCTGGTTGCTGTGAGGTGTGAAATTCTACTGATGAGGGGTTGATTGATCCTGTCGTCAGTTGGTGGTTCGGATGGTCTGCTTACTTATTGGTTCATATACTGGTCCTAAGTCAATAGGTTTGTTGATGGATCCGTTGGTAGAATGCCAGGCGTTGAAAAACTCATGTGCCTGAAGGGTTTTGGCGTGGTCAATAACTTCAGCTTTGTCCCAGTCAAACAGGTATTGCTTGTTGTCTGTGTGACTGGCGAGTAGAGACTTTATGTCATGCTGTTTAACACTCAGCTGGTGTTCATGGATTCTGGATTTTAACCGTCATCCTACCTGCCCAACGTAGAACTGGTTGCAATTGTTGCAACTGATTCTGTATATTATATTGGTGCTGTCTTCCTTCCGTGTTCTGATTTTGATCTTGATAAGTTCCTGTCTGAGTGTAAATGTGGGTTTGTGGGCTATTGTTATTCGTAGGGGTTGCGGTAGCCTGGCAGCCACTTCTGATGTGCCTTTGATGTATATGACAGGACCTGTTTCCGTGCTGCGCTTTTCTATGTGGCTTCCTGGGGTTTGGATGTTCTACATTGCAGTATGAAATTCCTGGGGTAGCCGTTGTGGAGAAAAACACTGAAGAGGTATTTCTCCTCTGCTTCTTAGGGATTTGGTGCTGCAGTGTGTTCTGGCTCTCTTGAAGAGGGTCTGGACACAGCTTCTTTTATGTGCTGTAGGGTGGTTGAGAATTTGGTTCATGTGTGTGGATTTCTGGTGTACGCAGCTTGTCATTTCACCTTTCTTATGTCTCTTTATGTCCATGTTGAGGAAGCAGAGATGTTCATTCTTTTCTTCCTTGCATGTAAAGCTGATGCCAGTGAACATGTTGAGCAGGCAATATGTGTCTCCTAGTTTGGATCATTTGAGGATTGATGAATGTGTCGTCCATGTAGCAGACCCAAAGTGTAGGTTGGATGGTTGGCAGTACAGCGCATTCGAATTTCTGCAAGACTGCCTCTGCTATCTGGCCAGATATGGGTGATTCCCATGGGTGTGCTTGTAGATCTTGCCATTATACCTGACCTGTGTTATCAGGCACACCTGTAGACAGGGAGTGTTTTCTGGGGGCGTTTTTGTCTTCTGTGAGCAGGTTGTGGATGTTTACTTGGCCAGGTTGATGTTGATGGAGGTGAATAGAGCAGTGACATTGAAGGAGGCTATCATTTCTTCAGCATTTATTTTGATGTTTTTGATTAGTTGAAGGAATTGTTCATATTCACGGGAAAGCATTGAGCTGTCAATCGAGGTGGCGAAGTTTTCTTTGTAGTGGTTTCGCTAATTTGTAGGTCAGTGCTTCAGGGAGTGCTGCGATGTTTTTGTGCACTTTGGGGAGTCGGTAGAACTTTGGTATCATAGAGTCCTGTAGTTGTAGGTATTTCTTTCTGTGGAAGTTATTTGCTTTGTTTTTTTCCATCTTCATCAAGGTGCTTTATATTTTGTTTTCCAATTGTTTCGTGAGGTTGGTTTTGATGGTTTGATAGGTGCTGGTATCATGTAGTAGGTCCTTGGTTTTGTTGATGTAGTCAGTTTTGTCTATTACAGCGGTTCTCAACCTGTGTGTCGCGACCCCATTTGGGGTCGAATGACCATTTCACGGGGGTCGCCAAGCACCACAGTCCATTTTTATTTTTATTTTTTGGTCGGCCATTTTGTTTTGGTTGGCCATTTTTCCCCCTATCGCGATGCGGGCCGTCGCGCCGTGCATGCACGATGCGCCCCATCGCTGCGGGCCCGCCATTATTTTTTTTTGGTCGGCCATTTTTTGGGGGGTCGGCCATTTTTTTCCTTATCGCGATGTGGGCCGTCGCGCCGCGCATGCGTGATGCGCCCCGCCGTGCATGCGTGGTGCGGGCCCGGCATTTATTTATTTTTTGCGCGATGCGGGCCGGGGTCGAGCCCCGGAAAAGGTTGAGAACCGCTGGTCTATTATGACGGTGAGTTTGTCTTTGTCCGCTGACAGGATGACAATGCTTTCATCATTTTTCAGGTTTTTAGTGCGTGCCTTTCCTGTTGGTGGAGGGTCCTGTTGTGTCTGTTCCTCTGTCTGATGTCTTCCTGCATCTTGTGATCGAAGTTGTTGGTTTTTAGTATGGATTCTAGGTTAGCTAGGAAGTCGACCAGGTCCGCGTTTTTGTGATTGAAATTGAGGCCGTGTGTGAGTACGGCTTTTTCCTCTTTTGATAGCAGTCTGTTGCATAGGTTCTTGATCCATGTGTCAAGAGTTGTTTTCTTGTGCTATGGGGTGATCTTGGCACGTTTCTTTTGCAGGTTGTCGCGGTTTGGGGTCTGGAGCATTGGTTTTGTTCAGGGGTAGGCCACCTTGGCTCTTTTATGACTCGTGGACTTCAACTCCCAGAATTCCTGAGCCAGCCATGCTGAGGGGAAAGGGAGAGGTTTCCAAGCTGAGCCATGCTGGCTCAGGAATTCTGGGAGTTGAAGTCCACAAGTCATGAAGGGACCAAAGTTTCCCCCTGCTGGCTCAGGAATTCTGGGAGTTGAAGTCCACGAGTCATAATAGAGCCAAGATTGCCTACCCCTGGTTTTGTTGGATATTCTATTGATGGCATGTTCTAACTTGTCTGCGAGATCTTGTCCAATTTGGATTTGGTTTGTTGATGGTGCATTGGTATTTTATTAGGCAGTAGTGTATGTCAGTGATCATGAACTTGAGCATTTTGCATCCAGGTTCCATGCTTGTGGGTGGTTAATGAGTGGTCTGTAGTGCACGTTTTTTGGCAGCGATTTCTTGCAGAGGTATTTGTGGAGGAAGCGTAGTTGTTTGGGTCGACAATTGTCTCATGGTGAAAGTCTCCCAGTGGTGAGCAAGTTTAAGTGGTTTTTGCCCGTGCGGTTTAGAAATTGTAGAGAATATTCGTAGTTCAGGTTGTAGGTTTAGGCTGAGGTTTGTCCTCCAAGCTTTCTACCAATAGGTCCATCAACAAACACATTGACTTAGAACAGGGCTTTTTAACCGGTGGTATGCGTACCACTGGTGGTACATCGGCACCTGGCAGGTGGTACACTTACGATGGGTTGAAAAGCACCGTAAAAAAAAGTATAAAAGTGTAAAAGACCAGTTCTTACTTTCGGGGAAACACGGTACTTAATTGCTGTCAACAATTTCTCTACTGTCCTGAAGCCCAGAAATAAAACACCTGTTTTTCTTCTGAAAGGTAGGAAGAAATTGGTTTTTCAGATCAGATCATGCATGTGATTTATTTGGGTTTTCATACTCCAAATTTTTAGAGATTAGTCAAAGATGCTTATATTCTTGTAACCATCTTCTTTTCTAGACTCCCTCACCTGAAAGAATAATCAGGTACTGTGCTTGATTTTCTCTATGTTCAAAATACTGAGACTGTACTTTTGACAATATCAGTTTATTGTTCTGAACCTGTATTTTCCTCCACAAAAAAATATCTAAACTTTAAAAATACTGAGGATAAGATGCAGTGCAATCAGTGCAATTAGTTTGTCTCTTGCTGTTTTTTCTTCCTAGATTCTGATAGTTCTGACAGTGTTCCTGAGAAATGCGCAGTTAAGACAGGCATAAAGAAAGGGAAAAAACCTCCCGCAGTGCCAGCAAAGAAAGTGAAAAGTACCCTTCAAGATAAGACTGTTCATAAAAGAAAAGGCACAAAGGCTGTCAAAACAGCGCCCAAATCCAGCACCCCTGTCTCTAAACCAAAGAGTTCTGAGTCAAGCAGCTCAAGCAGTGAAGAAGAGACTCAGCCAACCCAGAAAGCAGCTAGCAAACTCTCAGGGTCTACCACTTTGGTCATCAGCAAGCAAGGCCCAGCTGAGAGCACAACCTCTTCCGAGAGTTCCACCGATGAACAGCTTAAAATATCTGAACGAAGAGCAAGAAAGAGAGAACAAAACAATGGCAAAGCGGCAAAAAAAGCGCTAAAACCCTCAGCCAACTTGGTGGGCAAAACACTTGTATCGACGACTTCAACATCTGAAGTGCAGAATACGGCAAACAGTAGTAGTTCTGATGAAGAGGCCACAAAAGAAGGTTAGTCATTTTTCATGCGGGCGGTATTAAGTAGAATGGAGCTAGTTTGGAAATAACAGAGTCAAATACCATAAAATAAAGGGAGAAAAATGTGATGGAATGTGCACCTGGAGAATCAATGGATAAGAGTTTTGTCAACATAGAGCAGACATGTCAAACACAAGGCCCGGGGGCCGGATGCGGCCCGCGAATTGGTTTCATGTGGCCCGCGAAGCCATCCTGGAAACAGTGAGGGAACGGCCTCTACTGCCTTGGCCCTGGCCCAGGCTGGCTGGGAGCCAATGTACAATTTTGTGGTGGCCATCTATGCTGAAATGCATTCAGTCTTAGCTCCACAAAGCCATCTGGAAACAGCGAGGAACCAGCCCGCCGCGTAGGCCCTGCCCCCCTGGGTGCATGCTGGGAAGGTGTCACCCTTTGTGAGGAATGAAGAAATGCACCATCGCCTGGAAGTGGCCAGCAAATGGCCCTCGCCTACTTCACATATCCAGCTTGATGGGTTCTGCCCCGGTCCCCCCCCCTTTTGCCAGAGACCCTCAGATCTGTCCTACTCCTGCCCAGGCCCCCACAGGCACCCTTGATGCGAATGATGTACAGTTGGCCACGCCCACCCAGTAGGCCACACCTACTCCATCCACGCTTACCCAGTAGGCCGCACCCATCCTGGCCACACCCACCCAGCCCCCCCCCCCCGAGGGCAACCACAATGCTGATGTGGCCCTCAATGAAATTGAGTTTGACACCCCTGACATAGAGCTTTCCCAGATAGAGGCATGGAAGTCCGAAGCTGGATGGGTAGAAGGGAAGAGGGTCAAGGTAACCCACACCTAGAATCTCTCAAAATAGATCTAGTAGATTAGAAGGTTATAGCTTTAGTATGGCAAGATTCTGCTTGTTAGGGGTAAGCAGTTGAAGGATTGGACTCATTTGGATCTTGCTGTGTCATCTTTGGGCTTGATTTAATATGATAGGTGAACATCATCCCTGTCTGTCAAAGAAGACTTTTTGTAGTAGCTCACAGCATACCACAGCATCATTTTAAACGTAGCTTAATCATGCTTTGGCTTAGAGAGCATCAAGTTATAAACCATACTGAATTATTTTGCTTAGCATATAGTATGCATCCAGGCATTGGGTGAATCAGTTCCTACTGATTAGAAATATTTTAAACATACCATACCTGAATTTATAGCACAAACGAAACTCTTTCCTGCCCCACTTAAACTGTTTATTGATTAGTCTGCTACTTATTGAGAATGAGATGATCTTGTAGAAGCTTACTATTCCTGTAAAATGTAGCAGGCTTATCCAAAAAAAAACGGAAAAGGAAAGATGAACAAGAGTTGGAGACACCAGACATCAAGAAGATGAAAGCCAGAAGTCCTCATACATTCCCAAAATCAAAGCAGGTAAGGATTGATAAAAAGAACTTTACGATTTTATTTTACTTTATTTATTTTAACTTGTTTGGCCGCCCATCTTACTACAGGTAACTCTTTCCTTCGTAACTGCAAAACCTGAATCTGAATTGTGTTTCACATGGTTTTTTGAAAGGAGGTGAGATATTATGAAATGGTCATGGGTGATCTTATATTAGTTCTAATGTTTTGAGACTCTAAAAACAATTTCTCAGCTAGAGAAACTCCTAAATTGCCATTTTGAAGGATTTGGCCAGAAATCAGATATATCATAGGCGAGTAATCCTCAAGTTACAATTTCAGTTGGGACGGGATTGCTGTTGCTAAGTGATGAGGCTTTGAAGCATGACATCATGTGACAATATCATTTAGTGATGTCTTGCAGTCCCAGTTATCACAATCCAAGATGTGTGAGTCATTAAGCGGAGGGAACCCAGGTAATTAATAATGGGGGGAGGGAGGCTCAACACAGGCCACACGTGAGTTTGGGGGAGGAGATACTCGATGCTGAGCATAGAGTGCATGTGATTACAAGGAGGCCAAGAAAAAAAGCCACTGGGTTGCACGCATTCTTGTATCCAAGTGCAGAGAGGCCCAGGAATAAGTGCAATTGCAGGGAGACTGTGGAAAGAGGATGCAGGGTACATGAGTATGTGTGGGAGAGATTGCAGGGAAGCCAAGTAAAGCGGGCACATGAGATATGTGCATGTGTGCGCCATGGAAATAGGATGTAGGTTGTGTGCATCATCTTCTTGTGCCATATCCGTTATCGGACATTGGCGATCATGTTGGCGATCCTGTTTTTATCAGCAGCTGCATGAAAAAGTGCTGCTGAGTTTTGTCCAAACTAATCCCTTAGATATTGAACCCATGACCTTCTTCTTCTGCCTGGACCTCGTTTGCCTTCCGTCTTTCCCTGGAGGATTAAATGGAATATGCCATATTTTTCTGGGTGTCGCATCACGTCTGAAATATTCAAACTTTCGGGTTTTTTTAATTGTTTTGATGATTTCTCCCTTGGCTTTCCCAGGCGGCTTATCACCTCATTTCTGATCTTGTCAACCCAGCTTATACGTAACAGCCGCCTGTCAATCCACATTTCAAAGACTTCTAGTCTCTTTAGGTAGCCTTCTGTCAGGGACCAACCATAGAGCAGGATAGAAAAAATATAACATCTGACAAGCCTGATTTTCAGTCTTAGGCTTATGTCGTGACTGCAGAAGACCTTTTTCATTCTGAAGAATGCTGTTTGAGCTTTCTCTATCCTTGTCTTTCATTCAGTGGTCATGTCCCAGCTTTCGTGTAGATGTTGTGTGCATGCATGTATGTAATTGCAAGGAGGCCGGGGGGGGGGGAGAAGAGTCTGGATTGCATGCAAGTGAAGTGGGCAAGGAGAGCCACAATGCCTGTGTGTGAAGAAAACTTGGGCAGGCACTTAGCCCAATGGCTTTGAACTTTCTTTGTTGGATTGTGATCCTGGGATGCCACAGTTGACCATAAGGGCAAGATTGTTTTGTTCATGTGACCATGGGGATGCTGAAGTGGCAAGAACTTTGAGGACTGGTCATAAATCCCTTTTGTTTAGCAACCTGAATGGTGACGTCCAGAGGACTATCTGTATCTTTTTTTTTTCTTCTGCAGCAATCCAGTCCTTTTCGCAGAATAAGAACAGAAGAAATAGAAATAGATACGCGAGTAGCAAACAATTCCTTCGATGCCAAGGTAGGGATAAGCATTCTTCATGTAATAATCTCTACAAAATAGATATTACCTGGACAACCTATAACAAAACTGAAGTATTTGCCATTTGTTTGTTTGTTTGTTTTTGTGAAGTATACTCATAGACTCTGGACAGCTTACAAATGCAAAGGGATAAAAACCATTTATGCTCAATGTTCTGTGACTAATGCTCATCAATTTTCTCATCTTTCCCAGAAAGGAGCTACGGGTGACTGGGGTGAAAAAGCAAATGATGTTCTGAAATTTACAAAAGGTAAATCCTTCCGACATGAGAAGACAAAGAAGAAAAGGGGAAGTTATTGTGGTGGCACTATCTCTACACAGATAAACTCCATCAAATTTGAAAGTGATTAAACTTTGCAAGGGGATTCCAGTTAAACTCAAAAGTTTCTAACTTTGCATCATTTTATGTCACAGCACACCTGATAACGTGATAAATAAACATACCTTATTTTTATTTCTTATTCTTCCTCTGATGCTTATATATATGGCAGGGATCAAATGTCTCTTGCTGTAAGGGTCTGCCTCCCCTAGGTCTCCCAAGAAAGCTGAACTCTTGAAACAGGCATTGTTTCAAAAGGAACTTTTATTGAGAGTTAATGATAGCACTAGAACAGGGGTCGGCAACCTTAAACACTCGAAGAGCCACTTGGACTCGTTTCCCAGAGAAAAGAAAACACCAGGAGTCACAAAACTTGTGTGTGCGCGGGGGGGGCAGCTTGAAGAGTTTAATTAAAAAGAAATAGAGGCTGCTGTGCATGAGTTCTCTCTCTCTCTCTCTCCCTCCGTCTCCCTCTTTCTCTTCCTCTGTCCGATCTTCTGCTCACCTGGCAAGCTGGCTTCACGCTGTTCTCCGACAAGCTGACACACATTCTTATTGGGCTGGCTCTCGCCTGCCCTTGGTCTGCCAGTCCTCTTCCCCCACTGTGTGTGTGAATGAGAGAGAGAGAGAGAGACGCTGCTTCCTGCTTCGATGCAGCAAAGGCAGGAGCCCCGCCCAATAAGCTTGTCAGCTTGTCTGAGAGTGAGGCCACTCTTTTACACACACACACAGAGAGAGAGAGAGAGAGAGAGAGAGAGAGAGAGAGAGAGAGAGAGAGAGAGAGAGAGAGAAGGGAAGCGCAAGTGCCTCTCTCTGTCTCTCTCTCTCTCTCTCTCTCTCTGCAAATGACGGAGGAGGCTGGGAGCCGCAGGAGAAGGCTCAAAGAACCACATGTGGCTCCGGAGCCGTGGGTTGCCGGCCCGTGCACTAGAACAAAGCAACGTCTGAAGATTACACGTGCGGAAGGTTACATCAAAATGCCCATTCATGGCTCCTCCCCCCAGTGTCCAACAGTCTGTTTGAATTCCAGCCAATCCATAGGTGCTATGATGTTTGAGAACCTGCAATTTAGCGTCCATCTCAAGTTCTCTCTCAGTTTCGGTTCCCAACGGTCCCAGGCTCCACTGTCTGGAGATAAGGCAGATGTCTTTAGGCCACATTCCTTTCTCAAGGAGGAAAGGCGACTCGAGTAATCAGAGCAAATACATCCCCAGCAAGCAGGCAAGCAGCCCCCCTCCCACCAGTACGGCAGACTCTGAAAATGATTACATAAACAACTAAGGTAATAAAATAATAAAATGCAAGCAAGTCAAATTAGAGGGATCTGACATGCACCACCCCCTCAGTAGAATGACAAATCCATATGAAAAACAGAAAGAAGGAAGGGGAAAAGAGGAATACATACACATCAGTCAGGCTTATCAGGATAACGAGCATGAAAATGCTTAAGTAGTCTAGGGGCTTTAACATGTTTCTTATAAACCCACTCGTTCTGTGAGGCAGGAAGGGCCTTCCAAGCCACGAGATACTGAGTAGAGCCGTAGTGTTTGCGAGACTCTAAAATGTCCTTAATTTCAAAATGTTCACCCTCCACCATAACGGGTGGTGGAGGAGGAATGGCCGCAGGCCTAGGTGTGAATGTAATTTCAGGCTTCAACTGCAATGGAAAACTAGGTGGATTTGTCTTAGACTTTCAGGGAGGGCTAGCTCAACTGTGACCGGATTGATTTTGCGCTTAATAGGAAAGGGACCTATGTATTTTGGCCCTAATTTTTTAGAGGGCTGTAATGATTGTAGAAATTTGGTGGAAAGGTAAACTTTGTCCCCTATATGAAAAGGCTTTGGTTCCATCCATTTTTTATCTGCCTGAGCTTTATAGGCTGCCTTGGTTTTAGCCAGAGCCTTCTTGAGAATAGGCCAAATGTTTTGTAACTGATGTACCCAGTCTTTAAGAGAAGGAATGGCAGGCTTGTTAGCAGGCCATTCTGGCATAGGGTTGAAAGTTTGTCCATTAGCTACTTAAAAGGGGGTAAAACCAGTGCTGGAATGCATTGCATTGTTATAGGCTACTTCAGCAAATGGTAGCAGGTCAGTCCAATTATCCTGTTGATAATTAATAAAACAATGTATATATTGTTGTAGAACAGAGTTCATTCGTTCTGTCTCCCCATTCGTTTGAAGATGACAGTCCCTGATCAGAACCTAAAAGATCCAAAAAGGCTCTCCAGAACTTAGAAGTGAATTGGACACCCGTCTGAAATTATGCGTTGTGGGGCTCCATGTAGCGGATAAATATGCTGCACAAACAATTTGGCCAACATTTTTGCAGTCGGGATCTTTTGACATGGGATTTAATGGGCCTGTTTTAAAAATAAGTTGGTAATGACCCAAATGACACTATTTCCGGCAGTTCCACAATAAAATCCAGAGAGATCTCTCTCCAGGGTGCTGAAGGGCTCGCGACTGGCTGCAGGAGCCCCAGCATTTTTACTTGCCTCCTTTTAGCTGCTGCACACCTGGCAACATAATTTCAATGTCCTTCTTTAAGGAAGGCCACCAGAATTGTCTTTTTAGTAATTGAAGGGTGTTGACGAACCCGAAATGCCCCGCCAACTTTGAATCATGACAAGATTGCATAATTTTCAGCTTTAGGGCAGCTGGGACATACAGTTTTCTGCCAACCCATCTTTCACCGAACAAAGGTTTCCATGGCCCTGAAAACCACTCGTCCTTCTCCAGTGCTTTTTTAAATTCTGCCACTGTTGCATTGTCTGGGTGCCCTTAGTCTGCACCCTGGTAGTGACCAGCTGCTACTTGTTGTGGTGAAAACAAAGATTTAACTACCCCCGACTTTACGCTGGTGTATTGCGGCATTCTCGACAAGGCATCTGCCAGGAGATTTTTTCCCTGCTGTCAGAAGACAAGGGATAAACTCGATTGAACATGGGTAAGAGCTACTATTAAGGCCTCTCTTGTGATTCATGCGGTGAAGTGTAAATGCTTTTCCACACTATTTGCGTCTGCAGATAACCAATGACCCTCTTTAAGGCGAGCCGTCTCCTAGAGAAGGAGGAGACTGAGGTCCACCTGAAGGGGTGCACTGAGAAATTTGTGGATTTTGTGGAAGACAAAATAGCTCAACTTCATTCCCAGTTAGATGCCAGTGTGGTTGCTGGACTGGTGAAGGCTCGAGGCAGGTTCTTGCACTGTTATCTGGGAAAAGTTTGAACCTGTTGCTCCTGTGGGAGTGGACAGGATCCTAGGGAATATGCGCACAAGCATCTGTGTTTTAGACCGATGTCCTTCCTGGCTTATGAAAGCTTCCCCGGAGGTGATAGACAGGTGGACTCTGGCAGTGATTAATGCTTCCCTACAGGAGGGGATAGTCCTCCAGCTCTTCAAGGAGGCTGTGGTCTGCCCTCTTCTCAAGAAGCCATCGCTGGATTCCACCCTGTTGGATAATTTTCAATCTGTCTCCAATCTTCCCTTTTTGGGGAAGGTTGTTGAGAAGGTGGTTGTGATGACCCGGGGCACGGCACAGAGGCAACACAGTCAGCTGACAGTTCAAATCGCCCCTTTATCCCATGTTTCTGGCAAGTCCCTGAGCAAAGTGAAGACACATACACACACACACACCTCCAGCAGCCTCTGGCTGCAAGTAGTCCAGCACAAAGCTGTGAGCACAACAGCTGCCAAAACAAGAAATCCAGCAGGGCAAGGGACTAAGTCTCAGTCCCCAGGTGTGCCTTGTGATGAGGGGCAGGGCGCTCTCCTCCTGAGTAGGCGAGTCAGTCTGCGTTGTTCCCGCCTTCTCTCCACTCTGAGGATCAGGAGGGGGCAGTCCTTGCTCATTGCCTGAGCTGTCTCTCATGTTCATTGCTTAGCCTCTCTTGGTCATCCTGCCCGTTCCTCCTTGCCTACAAGCCGTCCCAATCCTGAAAGGCCCTGGCCTGCTCCTCCCCATATTCCTCTGAAGCCAATGATGCCTTCCCCTCCATCTCCTTCCCCAGAGTCAGGCTACAATGGGGGCATGACTGTAGTTGAGTGGCAGCTGCAGAGGTTTCTAGATGAAATGGATTATCTAGACCCCTACCAGTCAGGATTCAGACCTGGATATGGGAAACGGCATTGGTTGCACTTTTTGATGATCTCTGGTGGGAGCGGGATGGGGATAGCGCATCCATCCTTGCTTTACTTGACCTCTCAGTGGCTTTTGATACGATTGTCTATGGTATCCTGGATGGCTGAGGGGTTGGTAAGGAGGGTCTCTGTGCTGTCCTGGTTCACTTCCTTCCTTTGTGGCTGCTCTCAGTATTAATAAGGCGAGAGATCCAGCCCTCACCCACTGCTTTGCAGGATTCTGCAGAGCTCGGTACACTCTGTGTGCCTATTCAACATCTACATGAAGCTATTGAGTGAGTTCATTTGTCACCATGGACCGAGATATCATCAATATGCTGATGATACTCATCTGTATATCTGAGCCCATGGTGAGTTAAGCGATGCCGTGGCCTCCCTCTTGCAGTGCCTGGAGGCTGTTAGAGGCTGGATGGATGGGGAGCAATGGGTTGAAACTTAACCCTGGCAAGACTGAGTGGCTCTACATGGGACTGCCCCTGAGTCCTCCACCGCCCCGAGTCCTCCGGGAGAGGAGCGGTATAGAAATTTGAAAAATAAATAAATAAATAAATAAAAGCATCTGGAAGCTCCAGTTGGTGCAAAATGTAGCAGCCCACATGGTTTTGTGCAGAACTTGGTGTACACATGTATCACCTCTCCTGTGGGAGCTGTATTGGTTGCCAATTTGCTTCTGGGTACAATTCAAGGTGCTGGTTGTCACCTTTAAAGCCCTTTATGTCTTGGAACCAGGTTATCTGAGACAACATCTCTTGCCAGTCACATCTACTGACTCACTAGAGTCGGGAAGCAAGGAGTGTTATGGGTCCTGTCCCATAGGGAGATACATCTGGTGGGACCCAGAAGAAGGGCCTTCTCCGTGGTGGCTCTCTCTCTCTGGAACATCATCCATCTGGAAATTAGACTGGCCCCCACTCTAACACTCTCAGAAGGCCCTGAAGACATGGTTCTACCAGTGGGTCTGGGGAACCCAGAATGGGATGGAGCCCATTGGTTAGTATGAATATGTGTTGTTGCCATGGTGGAGGGGTGGGGATTATTATTTTATTATTTTTATAGTTTATTTTTATTTCTTTTATATTGTGCTTTCATGTCCTGTAAGCCGCCTTGAGTTGCCGTGTGTGAGTACGCAGCAATATCAGTTGTCTAAATAAATAAATAACTTCTTTCTGGGCACCATTTCTTTGGTTTACTGAAAAATGAAGTGTCTGAGGTAAAAAAAAAATCAGTTTGAAGCTATTTCACACAAGCAAAGCAAGACATTTTTGCACAGAAAAGGCAAAATGATTCGGAAGTGTCTAATCTATACAAAACAACAAAGTACTCCAATAATAACTCTATAATTGTGTGAAAAATAATAAGTCCAAATAATTATACAATTCTATGAAATGGGCAGCTGTGATTACTTGAGTAAATATCAAGATTGTGAATGACTGGACAATACAATCAGCAAATATATTTGTTTCACTAGCTAATCCCTAGGTAAGTCTCTTTGCATTAGAAAAAAGAAGGTTATGAAAGGGGAATTGCTATTTTCTTGGAAATATCTCCCTTGTTATTTTATTGATACTTTGCCCCAAAACAATCCGAGGAAGATTGTGCTAAGAGACAGCATTGTCCCACAGTCACTTGAACCTGGTCCTAGCCCAAATACTCCACCACACCAACACAAGGACTTTTTTTTTTTGTGGAAGATGCTCAGGAGTTTTAAAATGAGCATTGTAGTTTTTCCTGTTTATTGATTTCCATCTCTGAAGAACGATACCACCTTTTAATTTATAAGGGTGAAGAAATCCAAATCGGATTGCAATTTAAATTTACCTTTATTTTAAAATATGTCAAATGGCCTTTCCCCATTGTGCGTTTGTTTATACACAGACACATGCACACACACAAATATACACTCAAACATAATCATACACAATCCAACAGATAAAAAGAAACAACTATTTTTAAAGCATTATACTTTTTCAAGAAAACCATTCAGGCAAATTTTAAAATGTAATCGGCCCTGCGACTAGCACTCAATTTATTAACATCAAAGCATAACTTTTAAAGAAAAAAAATATAATTTATGAGTATAAATTAACACTTTTTAGGGATCACTCATCTTGAGTGGTTTAAGGGGATGTTGGAGTAGCAATCCCCCCCCCAAACATGAGGAATTAGTTCCATAGCATCTACCCACTTCTCATTTTGCTACTCCTGAGATAAGTTACAATAAGGTCAAGTAACAGGAAGCTACAGTAGATGAGCAGGACTTCCTCCAACTCTTCCCACTATACATTCTTGCTCCAGTAGGCTGCAGTTTTGTTGTTCATGGTTTAACATCTATGGATTCTGATTTGTACATTTCTGGCCTCCGAAAAGTTCAGGAATTCTGGTGAATAAATATGGGGATGAGATAAAGTGATGTTCTTAAAGGTCCTATACTTGCTGGCATGTGACAGTAGAAGTATGATTCAGAGGCACATGTACTACTTTTGTAAGCCCAATGAAATTGAAAACAATGAAAAAAATGTTTGTCTGGATCATCCTGGAAACAAATTGGAAGTTGTTGCCTGGGTGTGGTTGAGGATGAGAGAATCCATTTGTCCAATTCACTGGATTACTTCTATTCAGTTGCAGATTTAATTTTTCTAAAAGTTAGGAATTGTTGCATACAAATAGTGCTTGTTGCTTATGCAGTAATGTGGATGAGATGCTCAGGGCATTTTTCTTGTTTATTTTTGGGAATTTAAGTCATTGGAAAATGAAATGAGCCAGACCCCTATTGTGTGTTTACAATAGCAATAGCACTTAAAACTCATATACCGTTTCATAGTGCTTTACAGCATTCTCTAAGTAGAGTTAGTGTATTGCCCCCAACTAATCTGGATCCTCATTTTACTGACCTCAGAAGAATGGAAGGCTGAATCCACCTTGAGCCGGTCAGGATCGAACTCCTGGCAGTCGGCAGAGTCAGCTTGCAATACTGCATTCTAACCACTGCACCACCACAGCTCCTGCTCAGTAGAAAATGAAATTGCACAGGGAAATGAAATATAATCCACAAATCTATTGGTTTTATACATTAAATTATTATATCACCTAGTGGCTTTGTTCCAAATGTGGTGACTTGTTGTCAATTTTCTCCAAATACCATTGCTCTTTTGATAACAAATTGACAGCTTCTATTTCAGTCATGGTAGCCAGAGATACTTAGGAGCACATCTATATATTTCTTTGTCCTAGATCTTTCACATAACTCATGGTATGTCTGCACGTACATTTCCTTCCCATGCTACCAAATTCCTTTTGGCAATTTTTTGTTACGATATGCTTTTTTTTTAAAGGAAACCGAACGTTTTACCCAGGACATTTCATGACAAGCATTTATGCAATATACGTACAGTAAATCCAAACCTGGTGCTTCAAGTACAGAATCTAGACTTCCTTATGTAAGCAAGAGTCAGTTGTATAAAGCACAAAATTGCAATAATAAATTATGAGCAGTGTCAACCATTTCCCTGGGTATCTTTGTTATCACCGGATAAGAATTCAAAGGTTGGCAAAAAAAAAAAAGTTCCTCTGTCTTAAATTTCAGTGAGGAAAAATATATACTTTACAAAAATGATAGTAAAAAGATTTGTAACAGTATTATAAATACATCTTTCTGGAATTCATCTGCAGGGGGAACTTTGTTCAGCTAATAGTTCATAATTAGCAGTGGAGGTTCTCATACTGGCCTATCCACAGCATACTGACACGGGCTCAGGCTGGATGCTGCCATCTGCACTCCTGGGTAGGTGAAGTTGGCATGTTGTTTTGCCTTCAATCGCAAGCTAGCCAGACTAGAGTTGCAGGTATCCCTGTACATGTAAGGATTGGCTGTGGATGCGTAGGGACAGGTAGTGGATGGAACTGCAGAGTTAAGACCAGGGCCATTAAGATTGTTAAGGCTTGGGCCTGGCACACCATTCACAGTTGAAGAAACCATGGAGGAGGGTACAGACATAGATCCTATAGAACTGGATGTTGAAAACATGGGCTGGGAAGAAATGGAATTGACATTCATGGAGTTGAAGAATGGGAAGCTCTTTGTTGACAGAGTGCTGGCAGTAAGTCCTTTGGTAGCCCAGTTATTATAGGAATAACTACTATACATCTCATCGTAAGGTTGCATCAGTCCATTGAACTGAGCTCCAAAACTATTCTTACAAAGTTCTGCCTGTTGATTTCTTTCCCGCTTCCTCCATTTGGCTCTGCGGTTCTTAAACCATACCTGTAAAAAAGTGATATAGTTCTTGTTATAAAGTTATACCAGGCTATATGTTTGCTTTAGATATTTATGGCCTTAGAGGCAAAGAACAAAGCAGATGTCAAAGTCTAGAAGAACTGGTGTTCTTCATAAAAGGAGAATCACACTGCCGACTTATGCATATTTTATGAAAGTAAGAAATCAAAAAGCAGATAGATCTACATGTTCCTTGCAGGTTTGTACTTCACTCTTAAAAATCATCTCCTATTTTTCAGATTACTGCCTAAATTTGAACTGAGCATATGGATCTGCTGTTACTCTACCTGTTCTGACTTTCAAAACTGATTTAGTAGCTCCTCTGCTATTAATTATCACTACTCCCAAGAGCGACTCAGATCAGATCCTATATTTCCTCAGCACGCGTGGTCCCCATTAGTTATAAGAAGTGATTAGGTGATGGTTTGTTGGTGTCATTTGATTAGGGTAATAAGAATTTGAAGTATGAGCCTGCTGCAAAAAGAAAAGAAAGAATTCCATGTTGGGAATAATCAGTAATATATATATATATGTATGTATGTATGTATGTATGTATGTGTATGTGTGTGTGTATATACACACACACATACATACACACACACACATGTTTTCTGAGGTTTTCGCGGGTGTTTGTATGTAGGTCTTTGGTTCTTCGGGTTTTCTCCCATGTAGAATTTGAAGTGTCTTGGCGACGTTTCGACGAAGTCTCATTCATCATCTTCAGGCTGGTGCTTTCGGCTTCGTGCTCCTAGAAGCACGAAGCCGAAAGCACCAGCCTGAAGATGATGAATGAGACTTCGTCGAAACGTCGCCAAGACACTTCAAATTCTACGTGGGAGAAAACCCGAAGAACCAAAGACATATATATATAATGGATTTGGATAGATGTGGTTTCTGTGATTCCAGATATCTGTGGTTACCAGTAGCGTGTTTTTCTTTTTTTTTAAATGTATGATGCAGCACAGGTCAAAGATAGAATCTTTTCTTTTAATTCTGGCTATTTTGATTCTGTTTTATTTTGAATATATTAAAAGTATTTTACACCATAAGTGGGACAAACATATGGCTTATGAATGAGTACTAAGCATGCAACATTACATCTTGTATCAGAGGTCACAGTTTTATCAATCCAAAAGAAGGATTGGGAAAAGGGGAGCTATTGTTTGTGTCATATTTGTGAGCTTCCTAGAGATACCGTGTTTCCCCCAAAATAAGACTTGGTCTTATTTTTTTTTGCCTCCAAAATAACTTTTTTTCAACTAGATGCGGTTGAACTGCATCAGCTACCACATCATTTGAAAGTTGTTGGTAAGCAGGTAATTAGCATGTAGTTTCCCCTTTTGTGCTGGATCTTTCGTTATCAGGTAGGCTTTGTACGTTTTTTCAGATGTTACCCACTCTTCAATTTCACCTTCTTGCAGTATGTTGTTCAACTGCTTGACAATGCCTGGGTGTAGACTATTCATATGCTTCAACCAAAATCCATACACTTCATCTGTTGCTGACCAGTTCTTGATCTTCCTTGCCTTTTTCTCCACCATTTCTGCTGTTATTACAAGTTCTTTCATTTTGTGTTTTTTTTTTTAATTCTTAATCACCTCCTTTTTACCAAGGTGAATTTTTGTTATATTTCTTTGAGTTATCCCTCATCTTTGCCCAAAACTGCAGTTTTTTTTCCCTCAGGTGCTGATTCACTCACTCCAATCTCTCCATTGATGAATTGGTAGAAACATTTCTGATTGGATTGGAATTGGAGATTCTGCCTATAATTTGCAATTTAAGCTTTGTTTCTGCTGATCTATAACTGTTATTTGCTGCTTTATTATTTCCAGTGCTTCCTTGATCTTCCTTGTTTTTAACTAGTACTTCCTTATTGGGTATTCTTTAGTCTTCTTGTTCTTTGGTTTCTTTTGTTTCATTTCTTCTAGCTTACTGGCATCTGATCTCATCTTCCATTTTGATGGTGCACTCTTTGGCTTTTTTTCTTCTTTGCTGATTTTGCATCCCAAGTATTTACTTATAACTGCAGCTGTACTGTACATTAGTTGGTTTGTTTCTTGTAGTGAGCTAGTCCTTATATTTGATATTACAGTTTTGGCATCTTTTAAGAGTCTAGACAATTCACCACGGCCAATTCACCATGGCCAACTTGCCACAGGACAATTAATCACGGCCACATCACCTCAGGACAGCTTGCTAATCATTTCATTCAGTTACTTTTAATATTGGTGGCCATGTTTTTGTCAAAATTATTCCAATTCTTATTCTAATTTCTGGATTGACTTTATTATTGTTGATTATGGTTCCATTGAAATTAATTTAACTTTTATACTTTTGTATTTGTTGAATTGACCGGCGAGTTGTCCCACGGCAAATTGGCCATAGAGAATTGTCGTGTGGCAAGTTGGTTGTGTTGAGTTGGCCACAGCAAGTTGTCCCGTTCTGTCTTTTAATGCTTCTGCTAGCTGTTTCTTTGGAACAAGTTTAAATGCAGGCAACCTTATTCTGTTATTTTTGTGCTGTTCTAGGTGCTCAGTAATTCTTGTTTTTAATTATTCTACTTCTTTAGTTAGATGGCTTTTTTATTTCAGAGGCGGAGGAGAGGGTGCCTGGTTTCCAATGAAAACAATTCTACAGCTATACTGGCTTCCTCTATTATCAACTCCCCCTGGTTTGCCTCTATAGTCTTAGTTACTTCTGGCAAGGCTTTGATTTCTTTGCCTTGGGTAGACCTTTGCAGTTCTTCCAGTTCCATTTCTATGAACACTTTATTTCATATTATAAATTGATGTTGATCTGCTTATTATTATTATTCATAATGTTGCTGTTAATTGCGAAGTCATGTCCGACCCATCACGATTCCATGGACAACGTTCCTCCAGGCCTTCCTGTCCTCTACCATCTTCTGGAGTCCATTTAAGCTCACGCCTACTGCTTCAATGACTCCACCCAGCCACCTTATTCTTTATCGTCCTCTTCTTCTATTGCCCTCCATCTTTCTCAGGATCAGGCTCTTCTCCAGTGAGTCCTTCCTTCTCATTAGGATCAACTTCAGGATCTGGCCTTCTAAAGAGCAGTCGGGGTTGATCTCTTCTAGGACTGACCAGTTCGAACGCCTTGCAATCCAAGGGACTGACAGGAGTCTTCTCTAGCACCATAGTTCAAAGGCCTCAATTCTTTGGCGCTCATTATTCATAATACTATTAGTTAAAATAGCATTCTTAAATTATTGCAATATAATTGCAATATTGAATTGTTTATTTGTATGTTGTGAGCCGCTCCGAGTCTGCGGAGAGGAGCGGCATACAAATCCGAAAAATAAATAAATAATGTTTGGGAGTTGATAAACAATCTGTAACTTCATGAAGTGGTCAAGGAACTGAAGAGTTTGGGAACCACAGCTCTAAAGTAATTGTTGCTACCTCACAAAAAAGGGAGAGAGAAAAGATGAGATAAGGGATGAAGAGATTAACTGATTGAAATCTTAGGGAAGGTGATAAGTTACTGAATTAGTTTGTATTTGTCCAGAAGGGAGAAATAATTTCCTTATATATCTTTTTTATTTTTTCCTCCTTTTTTTCCTCTCTGCATTTATTCTTTATTTTTCTTAGTTTATGTTAATTATCTTTGACTTTTTAAACTTCAAAAAATTATTATTTCTTTTAAAAAGGCACACTTTATAGAAAATTCTTTTAGTTGCATTTTGGGGAAAGGAATTCCCCTAGCTACATTTTCTAACTGAATTCACTATAAGAGTAATTGTGACAATGTCCCTGTTTTTTTAAAAGTGTACCGTATGATGCTTCATTAAAATCTTAGGAATATATTCTTTAGATAAACTTTAATTGCCCTACTTTGTCAAAAAGGGAAGAAGGTACACAGATATAGTCCCCATGCACAGGCTTATTCTGCTCTCTGGCTTTTATTCAGCCTTCTCCTTCACATTCTGTCCATTTTCAAGGAAATTAAAAAGAAAATAATTGTACCCGAACTCTGGCTTCCGTCAAGTTGGTCCAGACAGCAATCTCCTCTCGGGTACTCATGTCTGGATACCGATTCCTTTGAAAAGTGGCTTCCAACTCCTGGAGTTGCTGGCTGGTAAAATGAGTTCTCTGCCTACGTTGCTTCTTTCTCAGGGAGCCATCCTCAGCAGTGGTATCGTCAGGCTGATTCTGCTGTGACTTTTCTGTGTTTATGGAAGCAAAACCAAGGAATCCATCACAGATCTTCACAGTAGCTCAAGACAGTAATTTTTCTTGCATAAACATTCCTACCAATAATGAAAGTGATATTATTAAAGGATGACCTCTTTGTGTTCAATTGCTCAACACATACACAAATCATTTGTTTGAGCTGAAGACAATACTGCAGGTATGCCGCTGCCCCTATATGCTTTATCACAAAGATAAGGACAAGGCACATGGTGGCTGTGCAGAACAGGGGCTCTCTCTTTCATTTCTCGTTCTAAATTCTTCTGTTTCTTAGTGAGCCTATATGCTTTTGACAGAAGCCAAACCAAATTTGAGGAATGTTAGTGATTAAACATTGTGGATAGCGTAGGGACTAGGCAGCCTACATCCACTGGCGTCTCACGGTTTGGAAAAATATTTTTTTCTTTAACAATCATGCAATCGGGAAAAATATATCTATCTGAAGAAGTAAATTACGTGTTCATGAATACATTGAATCTTTTCTGATTCCTGATTTTTCTGAATGTCTCACATGAGGAAGTGGGTATTATTTTATTTTTATTGTTTGCTTTAAATAAACACAGGGAGGAGAATCATATGTGTAATGGAATATTAGATGACCTTGGGGGATAAGGGGAAAAGATGCTGAGCAGCAAGAGCCCCAGTGGCTTTAAGAGTCAGAGATGGCAGCCTAGGAAGGATCTGCCCTAATGCAGTGGTGGCGAACCTACGGCACGCGTACCAGAGGCGGCACTCGGAGCCCTCTCTGTGGGCACACGTGCCGTTGCCCCAGCCTTGCCTCCTCCCGTGACCCCCTTCTCACCAACAGCCCCCCTGGAGGAGAGTCGCCCCCGAGCGTGGCCCACACAGAGCAGCGCAGCCAAGGACATGGCAGCCAGGCTGCGTTGACAAGACTCTGCCCTCACACCCCATCGCGCACAGCTGATGCTGCGGGGCGCAGGCAGAGGGCAATGGTGCTGCTGGGCTGCCTGGGCGATCTGCGGCAGGCCCTGGAGGTGGTGAGGCCCTGTGGGCATGCGGGGTGGGGGCGGGGCCAGGTTCGCCATTACTGCCCTAATGGATCAGAGGATTAAAAGTGGCAGTGGGAAGTTTGCATCTTCAGACTTTGAAGACTCTTGTTATTGTAGCCTTACAATAAAGCAGAATGAGAATCATCCAGGACACGAGGAAGAGAGGGGGACTAAAAATGCCCAATCTAAAGCTATACTACTATGCAGCGACATTGGTGGCGTTGAGTGACTGGATCAATATGACGAACGAAAGAATACTGAATGTGGAAGGGCATGGTCTACTATTTGGCTGGCACGCATACTTGGTGTACGACAAAAAGGCGGACAAGAACTTCAAGGAGAACCCACTACGAACCCCGTTGTTGTGGGTTTGGAGGAAATATAAGTACCTTCTACATGACAAGATCCCCATCTGGACGATCCCCGGACACGCAATAGGGGACATAAACATATCTCAAAGGCAGGAAGTGGTGCCCTACAGTAAACTTGTATTGGAAGAAGAAAATGGGTTCTCCTTAAAGCCACCAACAATGCTAGCAGATGAAGGAATAGGAGGTACCTGGCTAACATATCTGCAACTGCATTCTAGGTGGCAAAAAGACAAGAAGAAGGGCATATCCTTGACAGACGAGAACTTAATTGAACAGATTAAAGAGCAGGGGATCATGCACATCAAACGAGTGTACGGAGTTCTGATAGAAATGGACTCTGAAACTGTGCTAGTCAAGAACTGTATGGTAAAGTGGGAACAAGATTTTGGGCATTCTATCACGATGGAAACGTGGGAGGAAATCTGGGTGAGAAATGTAGTATTTACGAAAGCGCAACAGTTAAGGGAAAACTTCTACAAGATGTTCTATAGGTGGCATCTAGATCCGAAAAAACTATCATAGTATATCTATCCAGACACCCAACCTAAATGTTGGAGGTGTGGCAATGGGGAGGCTACGTATTTTCATGTATGGTGGACATGTAGAAAAATTAAAGCCTTCTGGAGGAAGATATGGTGGACACTCCAAACCATTTTCAAAAAGTGTATTGAATTTCTACCTCAGGTTTTTTTGTTAGGGATCATAAAGGATTCCACTACCTCAGAGACGAACTTATTTCTGAATTTGATCACAGCAGCTAGACTGTTGGTGGGACAATACTGGAAGAAGCCAGAAATACCACCCATGGAAGAATGGACTTTGAAAGTAATAAATTTGGCGGAAATGGCGAAAATATCGGCATATTTGAAGGATCGCTCAAATGAACAACACATGGTAGACTGGAAACAATGGATAGACTATATACAAGAGAAACACCAATCAAATAAAATGTATCTGGCGTATAGTTGAGACTGGACGTGAGGAGTGAAGAATGTTTACCAAATCAGACGTTTACAAAGACTAATACCTAATGTTGTATTTTTATGTTTCATGATGATTGCTTCTTAATATGATCTTATGTTTAATGTTGATAGCTTTAATATTGAAAAAGCGTATTGAACTTCTACCTCAGGTTATTGAATCTCTACCTCAGGATCTTTTGTTAGGGTTCATAAAAGATTGCACTACTATTGAGACGAATTTAATTCTGAATTTGGGCACAGCAGCTAGGCTGCTGGTGGGACAATACTGGAAGAGGCCAGAATTACCACCTATTGAAGATTGGACTCTGAAAGTAATACATTTGGCAGAAATAGCGAAAATTTTGGCATACTTGAAGGATCGCTCGAGTGAACAATGTGTGATAGACTGGAAACAGTGGATAGACTATATATAAGAGAAACACCAATCAAATAAAATGTATCAGGCGTATAGTTGAGGCTTGACGTGAGGAGGGAGGAATGTTTACCAAATCAGACGTTTACAAAGACTAATACTTAGTGTTGTATTTCAGGTTCTATGATGATTGCTTCTTAATATGATCTTATGTTTAATGTTGATTGTTTTAATTAAAAAAAATTATATTAAAAAAAAATAAAGCAGAATGAGCTCTTTTAGTTGTGTTTCCTACTTGGCTTACCTGGGAGAGCTGACAATATGCCACACCTTCCAACCCAGAATTTTAAAACTAGTGAGATTTTTTTTTAAAAAAAAATGGAACATCTGCAGAATAGGAACTTCATTTTTCTCTCTAAATATTGTTTTGTTGTTCACCTGGGCCATTTAGAGCTGCCAGCCTTATAGATCTCCAGATACAAGATGGCTGTGAGCACAGCCCCAAAACTAAAAATTTAAAAACACAACCAGTTTCAAGCTGGAAAAAAAAAAGAATTATATAAATTACTGCTTCATGCAGAGGCAAACACTTCTTTATTTGATATATATAAAACCTCTTTGCTGGTATTGCAATGTATTTGTTTATTGTTCCACCTTTACATTTAGGAACTCAAGGTTGTGAATTAGCACCACTGCTGTTTTGGACAGGTCTCTTCTTATAATTAACTTGTATTCAAAGAAACAAATTGATTATATAATTGATCTCAATAATAGTATAAAACCAAATGTCTCTGCATCCAAGCCTGTTCAGCATCATCATTATCATCATCTGAACTTATTAGACCTGAATATCTTGACTTTGCAAAAAACCACCCTATTCGGAACTGCCTATATACTCAAATGCTACCTTAACAGCTCTTAGGTCCTTGGTTAGGATTTGAACTGTTAATTTTTTACCAAGTCCAGACTGTGAACAGAATTGAAAATAATAATGATAATGATGAAAAAAACAACAACTGTGGCAAAGGCAAACAAGGGTGGTGGTACCAATAGTAATAGGCGCCTTAGGTGCAATCCCAAAACAACTGGAGCACCACTTGAACACAATCGGCATTGACAAATTCACCATTAGTCAATTGCAAAAGGTGGCTTTACTTGAACAGCTTCCATCCTGTGATATATCTGTAACACCATCAAACATCCAGATCTATCTATCCCAGCTCCTTGGTAAGGACTTGATAGGTAGACAAAACTGCCAAATCCAGTCTGAACATCTATGTGATGATCAATAATAATAACTACCAGTCCCAGACTGTGAATCAAATTTAATAACAACAACAATAATGGTAATAGTAATGATGATGATACGGCAAAAATTACTGGGGACACCAAATTGACTTAAGTTTGTGAAAATGAGCAAGTCACGATCCTGTGGGGTTTTCGGATCCAAAGAGACAGACATCTGGCCCACAACATGCCTGACATCACTACTGTGGAAAAGAAAAAAGTTTGGTTCATTGATATTGCAATACCAGGTGATGCACAAATTAAAGAGAAATAGCTAGAAAAAAATAACAAAATATCATGATTTGAGAATTGAAGTAGAGCAACTGTGGAGGAAGAAATAATGGTTGTACCAATAGTAACAGGAGCCCTTGGAGCAATAGCCAAAGGGCTACCTAGACACATGGAAATTTTGAACTTATTAGACCTGAATATCCTGACTTTGCAAAAAAAAAAACAAAAAAAACAACAACCCCATTCTACTCAGAACTGCCTATATAATCAGACGCTACCTTAACAGCTCTTAGGTCCTAGGTCAAGACTTGAACTGTTAAGTCCCAGACTGTGAATCGAACTGAAGATTAACCATAATAATAATGATAATATAACTTTCTTTGGAACAGCTTACATCCTGGGACAATACCTTTAATATAATTAAATAAGAACATCTGCCTATTCCAGGTGGTTAGGAAGGACAAAAATGCCAATGTCAGGCTATGATCTTTACTGTCTTTAGGACCACCGTAGTGCTTTTAGCTTGCCAACAGTTATGAGAAGATGTTTTGACGAACTGAAGTTTCTTCTCATAACAATTGCTGGAAAATTAATTGGACAATGTGACCTGAACTGTCAGAGAGGGGAGGGAAAGTTTTGCTCTTTTAATTATCTGTTTCCCGCCATATTCTCAGAGCTAGCCTTCTTTCTATATTGCCGGTTTGCTAATGTCTAATAAAGTTTACATTAGAGATCGCAATGTCTCTGGTGTTTTGTTTTGTTGGGTTTTTCAGCCGGAATTTGCCAACCCAGTCTAAACATCTGGCTGGCTATGCACACCAACCACAATACAAAAAGATAATCTGACATCATGGACAGAGGTAAAACTGGTAAGGGAAAATCCAGTGTGTTTTAGACTAGAGAGAGGATAATTACGCAAACATATCCTAGCCTCCCAAGCCATCAAACACATCCTCAGGTATTTTTTAATTTAGAAAGGCAGAAATAAAAAAGTTCTAAATGTTGAGTTTTATATATATATAAAGGTTCTGCATTGTTTTATTACCAATGACATCCACAGGTCAGACACAACTGGAGCGATGTATCGCTCCTTTATATGAGCATGTGATATATGCAATGCACATTAAAAGATGGATGGGATTTCAATCACCTAGTCACACCCACCATTTTGACGCTCTTGACAAACACGCATGCACACACTCTTACCCTGCAGACATTCCTGAGTGGGTTAAGATTTCATTCTGTTGCCATAAGGATTATACGTTAGCTGTATAATCTTTTGGGATTATTCTGTTTGGAGTCTTCTGCCAAGCCTCTGATACTTAGATTAAAGGTTAACTGGTCAGGGAACTGCAATTCATCTCTAAGTCCAATAAGTGTGAAGCCTGATAACAGATCACAGGTGTCCCACGAAGAGATTTCTTATTTATTAATTAAATTGGATTGGGGTGTCACTTAATTCCAGAATGACTCTGCATGATTTACAATTTAAAAACAGAAAATCAATACAGGAAAGGAAATTTCTGAAGCATTCACACAATCATATTGCATATATGGGCGGGATGTGAGAGGCTCTGGTGGGGCGTCACAGCCATAACCACCCCGCAACCTGGGCAAATAGCCACATTTTTAAGTTTTCCAGAACTTCATTAGGAGATCATTGTAGATTTTAGAAAGAGACGGCATAGTCACCCTCCACTCAATATCAAGTATGCCACTGTCGAGGTGGTCAGCAGTATTAAGTATCTGGAGGTGCAGATAACTAACAATCTGAATTCTCCACTCTCCACTCATCCTTAGTGAAGCGTGCAAACCAGCATCTTCATTTCCTGCGTCAGATGAGGAGAGCACATCTTTCTACTTCTGTCCTGGCCACTTTTTACAGAGGCACGATTGAGAGCATTTTAACAAACTGCTTCACTGTCGGGTTTGGTGGCAGCAGCACCTCAGATAGAAAGTCCACACAGAGAGTGATAAGGACAGCCAAGAAGATCATAGGAAGCTCGCTCCCTGGTACTCAGGATGCTGCTTATAAGCGCTATGTGCTTAGAGCTCAAAGCATTGTTAGAGACCCCACACACCCACTTCACGGTCTATTTTTGTTGCTCCCCTCCGGGAGGAGGTTTCAAAGTATTTCTAGCAGGACTTCCCAATTCTGTAATAGCTTTGTTCCCTATGCCATCCGTCTGGTAAACTCGCAAGATTCGTTTTTCTCGCCATGCACATGTATACATAATCTGAACTAGACTATTTCTCTTGTTTATCTATGTCATATGTGAGTATATGCATAATTCTGTATTTATTTGTTTATGTCATATATATATATATATATATATATATATATATATATATATATATATATATATATATATATATATATATATATATATATATATATATATATATATATATGTAGTGTATATTGGAAGTTGTGACCCTTTGAGAGCTGTATGCAATGAAATTTCATTTTACTGTATGCCGATTAGTGTACATTCAAAGTGACAATTAAAGATATTATTCTATTCTATTCTTGGGTGGGAGCTTCTTAGACCTCTAGGGAATATAATTTGCTGTGAATGAGTAAATATACTTCCTGGGTAGATAGCATTGTTTAAAGATTCTAAAGTGCACCAACTCTGACTGAAGTTTCCATATGGGTAGAAACTATCAGAAATAGGCACTCAAATAATCAGGCCCTATTCCACGAAGGGCTTTGTAAATGGTAACCAGAATTTGGGACCAGCTGTAGCTGCCAAGTGGTCTTCAAGGGCAGCCCAGCTAGAGGATGTGGGAATAATCCAATTGTAAGGTGACTAAGGGCATAACTCTCTGGAGGTCCTCCCCATCCAGGAATAGGTGCAACTGACACATTAGACCAGCGGTTCTCAACCTTTTTCAGGCCGAGACCCCACCTGCGCCGCCCATGCGCAACCCCGACCCGCGCCGCGCATGCGCAGCGCGACGGGCCGAACTGCGCATGTGCGGCGCGCGCGACGACCCGAACCGCGCATGCACGGCATGACGGGCTGAACCGTGCATGCGCGGCGCGCGCGCGACGACCAAGGGCAAACGGCGAAAAAAATTGGCGGACTGTGGTGTCCGGCGACCCCTGCGAAATGGTCGTTCAACCCCAAATGGGGTCGCGACCCACAGGTTGAGAACCGCTGCATTAGACAAAACTCTCTTCTCCACAACTGATGTTTGCTCTTTAAGCAGGAGCTATGAAGCCAAGACAACTGCCAAATTGCACACCGGACTTGAATGGGGGAGTACAATCCATCAAGGCTAAAGTTGGGAAGTCCCCATATCTGGGGTGGGCAAAAATCCACTGTCACTCAGTCTTGGGAGGATTGAATCCAAGTCTGTCCTCTACATCCAGACCTGCACAGTCCTCAGATGCACAACACTGACAGTATCACCTGGCTGCACCAGGTGGGGGATGTACAAATGGGTATGCATCCATCTCTTGATGATATCAAATGTCAAACTGATGGATGACCTCCCTTCATGGTTTTATGTAGATTAGAGAGAAGAGTTTTTAGGAATTACACAGTTTCCTTTTCTATGCATAATACTGTATTCCCCATATAATACTGAAATTTATTCATCTTGCATGCTTAGGTAAAAAAAAAAAGTGGGAGTCACTATATCATATCTGTCCATGTCTGAAGCAGAGATAGGTTGCCTGGAATAGAGATGAACTAAGATGCCTGTTGGCCAGCTATACCCTAAATTACAGCAGACAATTACAATTGCATGGTGGAGAAAAGATGATGTGAATCCTGGCAAGATTTCAAAGTAGAGGAAAAACTGCAGAGGGAAAATAAACAACAGAGGTTTATCATTCAACATTTCCAGGAATATGTTGGAGAAAAAGTTTCGTCTTCTTCCATTGGGAAGTAAGCTAGCCTTTTACAGCTACATTGTTTTCTGAAGAAAAGGTCAAGGATAATAGTTATCAATATATGGTAGCTCAGATGGAAAGAATATTGAGAAAACAGAACAGTTGGGCCAAAGAAGCTGCCAGATTATTTAAGTTTTTGCAAACGTTTATGTGTTATATTAATAGATACTTGGGAGTTCCATGAAGTAACAAAGACCTTAAGGGGTTATTAACTGCTTAAGTAAGAAAAGCCGCTAACGGGTTCAATTGCATCAACAAGACTCTGTACTGTATGATAGGGAAATTTGGAGAGAGGAGTTGCTCGGACATTACCCCTGAATTGTATCTGAAGAGGGATGAGAGGGAAGAAAGGAGAGGAGAGAGAAAAGAGTAAAGGAGGGGAGAAGGAAGTAGGAAGGTTGGAGGAAAAGAGGAGAAGTGGGGAGAAAGGGGAGGAGAGTGGTGAAGGAAAGAGGAGGAGAAGAAGAGAGAAGTAGGGAAGAGAAGAAAGGGAGAAAGAAGGTAGAGAAGAAGGAGTATGGATACAGTGAAAGGGGAAATGGGCGAGCAACACCAAAAGTCATGTATATGTATTTATTTCATTTTATTAAAAGTATCTTATATATGAATGTAAAAAGAATGTATGTTAACATCTGATAAATATCACGGTATATGTATGGGGGAGAGTGTGGAAAAATATAAGATTCTCTTATCTAATGCTGATACTGATTCATTTTCTCTACACAGGATTATACAGCCTTACTTAAATTGTACAAATAAAGTTTGAAAAAATCTACCCTATTTTTCAAGAGGCATGTCACCCTTCCATCAGTACTAAGTCTGTAATTACATAGGCTGAGGTGATAATTGTCATAAAAGGGCAATTAATAATTAGTTGATTTGTTATTGTACAGTATTTAATTATAAGAGAGAAGATGCTTTCTGCCGATGAATGCCCGCGCTATTTTGCAGGTATTTTATATACTGAAAGAAGGGGAATAGGCCCTTTGCCAGGGCATCTCAGCCCCATACTCAGTGTTTTACTGTCAAAGTGCCCCTTGTATTTTGTCATATAATATTATAAACACTTAAAAGATTTCATCTGGCTTCAGCAAAGCACTTTTTATTTGATGATAAAATTTAAAAGTGTTCATCTTACCAAAATGGCCAGTTTAAATGACAGGTATCTCGTTATCTTTTTCATGTGCCTTTTGAATTTATGTTGTTAGCATGGATCCGACAATTTGAAAAACCATAGTATGAATAAGATCACAGTGCTCCTTCCTCAATCAGTATGGAGTAAAAGTCGGACAGGAAAGCTGAAAGGGAGACCATTTTCTGGTGTCGCCCTTCTCTTAAGCAACGGTGCTCCATCTGAGTTGAGATCTCAGCACTCATCCTCCTGGCATTTCAAAAAGCAATTAAGAGAGACAACTGATGAGTTGCAGTGGATGATTAGATTACTATTTTTCCCCTGGAATGAAGGCAAATGGGAAGATTTCACACATTGAATCTGGGACTCTTCCAGGTAGTCACCACTCTGCCTATTGGAGATGGGCCATTTTAAGTGGGGACAACAGACACCGACACCGGACATCTCTCGTGGCATCTGCAAACCCTCAACTTGGTCCCATTTCCAGCACCAAGTACAAAGTTAAAAAAAATATTGAGGTTTCAATTAATTTCGATAACTGAATTTATATAGTCTATTAAACCTTCGTTTTTAGAATTTTTCAATAGTAAATGCTGAAAAAACCCCACCACAAACACGTTGTTTCTATTATTTAAGGAAATCCCCCTTAAAATAAGAAAGGAAGTATCTGTTCTCCTACTTACCACTTGCTTGCCCCTTGTGCCTGTGTGCATGTTGAGGTGTCCCAGATTCTGAGAGGGAAAGAGGGGGGCTCTGAGCTTCTGGGTCAGTGAGCAAGTTGAACTCCATCTGCCAGGCACAGGTGCTGGAGAGGAACTGAAGAGATATATGGGGAAGTGTGAGGGGAGAGATAGGCTTACCTGGAGGTAAATTAGTTCACTGAGACTTATGTTCAGGTGTTTACAGCTGAGACCAACAGCATGATTAAATTAACATGTTTACTCCAAAAAGGGTTTTCACAGTGAGGCTCAACCCCCCCCCCTCTAAATTGGAAGTGTCTTGGCGACATTTCGACGAAGTCCCATTCGTCATCTTCAGGCTGGTGTTTTCGGCTTCATGCTCCTAGAAGCACGAAGCCGAAAACACCAGCCTGAAGATGACGAATGGGACTTCGTCGAAATGTTGCCAAGACACTTCCAATTTTACGCGGGAGAAAACCCGAATAACCAAAGACCTATATACAAACACCCGCAAAAACCTCAGCGCACACACACACACACACACACACACACACACACACACACACAGAGAGAGAGAGATAGCTCGAAATAGCTATACTAGTCTCCCTTTAACTCTTTGTTGGCAATCCAAATGTAACATACATACTGTATATAGATTTGCAGACTAACATTTCATGTGAAGTTTTTAGCAATTTTTAAAATAAGGGGCATAAAATAGGGTATCGTCCACTTTTAGAGTAATTTATTTCTGTATTCTCAAAAGATCAGAGCAGTCATATCCTACAACGGATAGGAATGCTCTAGGTGTGAATTTTATCAGTATCTTACAACTATTTTTCTCTTCATTTTTAATCTGCATTTTTATGAAGTACATTAAAATTATCTCTATACATATTTTTAAACAATGGATACTAAAAAGTTTTCTCTGTCTCTCTCTCTCTCTCACACACACACACACACAAAAGCTTATTATCTGAGGAAAATGATGCAGCTTAGAGAAAAACTTTAAAACAATATGCATCTTCCACAGAGAGCAAACCATGATTTGAGATTTGAATACATATATGCATAGTCAAGTACACACACTCAATGTTCATGTATGCGCAAACATATGCACAAAGAGCCTTAGGTCTATATAGGAATCCGTGTTTTCCATGATACCTTTTCATGCATTTTGTACATGAAGCAAAGCCCACCAATGGTTCTTGCTATTATTGTGAGGGCTTTTGATTCCAATTATGGAAAAATGTACAGTGCATTAATTTATTGGACTAAATATAGAGATGTGTATAACTTTGCTCTTTGAATTTATTAAGTCCCTTCTCTAAGAAGCAGCAAATTAAATTTCTTGCCATTTTTTAATAAAATGATCATGGTCCTCATTATGATAATTATTTGCATGTGACTGCATCTGCAAAGAGCAGTTTTCTCTCCTCTGACACTGGCAGTGCAATCCGCAGATCCAAAGTTTTCTCTTTCACCTGCTCAGCTAAAGCGTTACTTGGCATAGCCCTCAAAACCTCCTAGCAAAAGGTAATTAAGTTTTGCTACAGTAAAACTTACTTCACTAGAGGCTTATCCAGCAAACTTTTACTTTTGCCATACACAAACATATAGCTTTTGATTATTTTCCTTTATCAATAAATGAACAAGTATATTTTTGACTCGTTTAATTATCTTTTTTCTAATTTTAGGACTTGTGTGGAGAACAGATCACAGTTGAGGTCAGGGGTAGGCAACCTTGGCTCTTTTATGACTCGTGGACTTCAACTCCCAGAATTCCTGAGCCAGCCATGCTGAGGGGAAAGGGAGAGGTTTCCAAGCTGAGCCATGCTGGCTCAGGAATTCTGGGAGTTGAAGTTCACGAATCATAAAAGAGCCAAGGTTGCCTACCCCTGGCCTAAGAGGGCCACTGCTTAGAACAAGAGGACTTAGGCCAGGGATAGGCAACCTTGGCTCTTTTATGACTCGTGGACTTCAACTCCCAGAATTCCTGAGCCAGCCATGCTGAGGGGAAAGGGAGAGAGGTTTCCAAGCTGAGCCATGGCTGGCTCAGGAATTCTGGGAGTTGAAGTCCACGAGTCATAGAGCAGCCTAGGCTTAGGCTGGAGGTAGGCAACTTTGGCTCTTTTATGACTTGTGGACTTCAACTCTCAGAATTCCTGAGCCAGCCATGCTGAGGGGAAAGGGAGAGGTTTCCAAGCTGAGCCATGCTGGCTCAGGAATTCTGGGAGTTGAAGTCCACAAGTCATAAAAGAGCCAAGGTTGCCTACCCCTGGTTTAGGTCATATTTATGATGAAATATTGAAAGTTCAGATGGATTCACAAACTTTCAAGCTCCACTATATCTATGTGTGTGTTCAGAGTTAGCCATTTAGCCTTCCACTTAAGTCAATCCCCCCCCCTTTCATTGTGTAGTAAGAACTGCTTCAAACTTAATTTTCTCCTCAGAAATAATTTGCATATTTAAAAAAGTGGAAAATCAGAGTATGATGTAATGTTCTCTTACCTCATTTCTGGATTTAATACATTAGATCGTGAGGTAGTTTCTCACTGGTTGCATATATTTGTTTAGGAAGATTGTAATGTATAAGTCATGCCTCAGAGATTTTACGGTTATGATTATTTGTGATAACTGCTTTTTTACATTCCCATTCTTTTCTAGATTGTTATGGACAATGATTGAATTCAGCTTTTTGAAGCTGTGCTTTGTTGGTCACCTGATTTTAATTTGGTCTAAAAACCAGAAAACCATGAGTTCTAGTCTCACCTAAGGCATGAAAGCCAGCTGGGTGATCTTGGGCCAGTCACTCCCTGTCAGAACAACTCACCTCACAGAGTTGTTGTGGGGAAAATAGAGAAGGAAATTTAGGTAAATTCGCCACCTAATTTACTTATAAAACAATAAAAATGGGATTAAAAGAAATGCAATAGATAAAATTGTGGAAGGCACTTACTTTTATTTCATATATGAATCTGCTCGTTAAATTTGAGGCTAGTTCTTTATATTCAACGTACTTAGTACAGACTATAAATGTTCTACAAAAATAACATACACCCTTCCCCAAGAAATAATACAGGTAGTTCTCGACTTATGACAATGGAGTCCAAAATTTCGTTTGCTAAGTGAGTTTGGCCCCATTTTATGACTTTCTTGCCACAGTAGTTGAGTTAATCACAGCAGTTAAGTTAATAATACAGTTGTACAGTCAGTCTGGCTCCCCCATTGATTTTGCTTGTCAAACGGTTGCAAAACGTGTTCACATGACCCTGGGACACTGCAACCGTCATAAATATGAGTCAGTTGTCAAATGTCTGAAGTTTGGGGATGCGGCAATGGTTGTTAAGTGTGAAAAAAAGCACTGACTTGCTTTTCCTTGCACATTCCAGACCAGAGGAATGTGGAAGAGAAAAGAGATAATTCAGAATATTATGTTGACCTCCACTATGTGATTTTGGATTCGATATTTTAGTTTTGTTCTGATCCAGTAGTTTTAACATGTGGACATTTGCTAGAGATTGTTCACAGTTCTGGGGAAATCTACATGCACTTGTTTATTTATAATATGGTTGCTGAACATAGCAAAGATGAACAGCAAATTGAAATGAGTTTGGATTGAAAACATACCAAAACTGAAAAACTAGTGTAAGTTTAAACAAAGTCCAATCATTTTTTTAATATACGTAGAACTGGAGCAGTATAAAATATTAGAACTAGTGTATTTTCTACACTTCTGATCATAATGGAAGTAAAAACAGGGCAGGAGGGAGACCAATATTGACAAGATAAACAGCCACTGTTACTCAGAAGTAGTTAAGGACTGTCAGGACAAGCTGTGATCGACTTGTATCACATTGTCTCTCTTTGTCAGCTGCTGTTCCATTTATCTGAGCTGACTTCCAATTGAAGTTGCCAATATCTGGGCCAAACATACTCTTAAATTCGGTAGTCCCCAGTTTGTTTCTTCCCATCCTCTAAAATGAACAGATGTGATTTGCAGCTAAGGGAAAGGACATTTGTTGTAAGAAAGGGATAATTCACACTTATTTACAATTACTGCTTTTCTGTTGTTCACATGGAGCCTTTAAACAATAAGTTTAAACTTACCTGCCAAGTAAGTTGTCTAATATATCCTCCAATTTATAACTTTTTTGATTTCCTGGTTCACCAGCAAAAAACAACATTTCCCTGATTAGTACAAAAGTGAAATGTGTCAACAGAAATCCAAGATTTTAATATGCGATGGTTGAGCCTCCGCATGTCTCTCTCCCAACGCCATTTCTAAAGCAGGCGTATTTTCTATGAAGTAATTACACATATTTTATTTTTTCAGCATTTTAAAGGAAGCCATGTCAGTGCAAATTTATTCGGTTTATTTCCATTTTGTAAACTGAGCACGGTTTATTATAAATACGAGCTCTTTTCAAAATACCAAGCATAGTACTTAATTTAATACAAGTCAAATAATATCCATTTGTACATATATATATTCACATCCAGCCCAAAACAATGCACTGCACTATAAAAATCCCTTCTTTGAATATTGTGGCCTATCATCTACCATATTCATCCAACTTAGTCTGGGTTGGTAAAGACATGTTTTTTTTCAATTTCCCAGGCTAGGACGGAGAGTGTTGCTTATCCAAAGTGATCCAGCTAGCTTCTATACCCCATGGAGAGGGCTAAAGGGGGAACTACTTCAGTACTTTAACCACCTCATTCGTGTAGACATGGGTGCAACATGCATGCAACCACATATACACATACACTATAAAAGTTTTTTAGTTTGGCAGTTTTTTCTGAAAATTAAAAAAAAACTTGGATAAACTATTAACTAGAGGAAGGTGAAAAACGATTGCTCTGGCATTAAAACAAGCAAACAAACAAAATAATAACTAAGATATTCAAAGGAATTACTTCCAGATTTATTTAAACTTTTAAAAGTTGATGCACTTAAATGAGTTCCAGGTTCTTTACAGAGATGGGTGGTTTGTTTTCTGGACACTTTCTGAAACAAACCAGTGAGTCAAGAAACGTTTTTGGAATAAAGGATAAATATTATTCAAACTTTATGATTGTTTCATGTAGATTTCTCTGAAATGAATTCCCAAGTCCACCCAGAATTTTTTAAAATCATTATTACAGATGCAATATCATATAGGATTCTACTTCAATTCCTAGGGATGCATTTCACTTCACCTCAGGAATAATACTAATACTAATACTAATACTAATAATAATAATAATAATAATAATGATGATGATGATGATGATGATGATGATGATGATGATGATGATGATTCAATGTGATCCTATTATTTGTCATTGTCATGACCCCACTTTTAGTAATTTTGAAGAAAACAAATCTTGGCTATCAAACACCAAAAAATGCTAATAAATCTCACATTTGCTTTACATAGATGATCTGAAGGTTTATGGAAAATCAAAAATCGAAATCCAATCACTGACAAACACTGTAAGAAATTCTAGCATAGATATAGCAATGGAATTTGGCTTAGGAAAATGTACTTCAGTAACAATAAACTGGGGTAAAAATCAAATAAAATTGCAATGCCAAATAGCCAAACCTTCAGTTGCCATCGGGATAAAGGCTACATGTGTCTGAGCATTTTACAATTGGATAACATCAAATATGGGCTAATTAAAAATATGATTAATAAAGAATACCTCAAAGAAATGAGAAAATTGCTAAAGACAAAATTGAATGGTGGAAACACCATCAAATCCATTAATACTCGGCCCATATCTATGATATAGTTTACTACTAGAATTAGGACACATAGGGAACTGGACAGTTTGGACTGAAAATTATTCATTATGCATTATATTCCCGAAATGATATAATCTATTTGGCCCATGGAAATAGAAGCTGAGATTTACTTCAGGTAAAACAAACTGTCAAAGAGGAAAAGGAGAATTGGCTGAATATGTAAAAGACAGCCAAGAACAAACATTGATATAAGCTAAAAGTTGGAGCTTACTAAATATACAGGAAACAAAACGTGAATATTGAAATAATATAATAAAAATACAAATAGAACATTGGCAAGGAAAAACATTAAGTAAATTTAAAAAAAACACGGTTTGGTCAATTTCTACAAAATTCTACAAGACTAATTAGAACAATTAACCAGTGGAACCACTGGCCTGCAGAAGTTGTGGGTGCTCCAACACTGGAAATTTTAAAGAAGAGTTTGGAAACCACTTGTCTGAAATGATATAGGGTTTCGTGCCTGAGCAGGAGTTGGACTAGAAAAGTGGTAAAATCTGACAACATACAATTGGAACATTAAAAAAAGAAACTGAAGGATTGGTTTTTGGCTGTAGAAGTGCCAGTTATTCGAATTATGAAGGCTGGAACTGAAAAATCATCAAATGATTCAAAATACAGATTGTGCAAAGAAGCAGAAGTAGACCCTATACTCAGCTTGTGCAAGAAGATCATACTAGCTGATTATAAACAAGATAACACAGTCACCAAAATGATTCACTGGAACATTACTGGTACATTATGATATACCAGTAATAAAAAAATGTGGTCACACATAGTTGAAAAACTAATTGAAAATGAGCAGGTTAAAATATTGTGGGATTTCCAAATACAGACCGATAAAATCTAGACCCATAAACTACAAGATATAACTGGTTGGAAAAATGAAAGTGTGGATAACTGATGTGACAATAGCAGGGGATAATAGAATAGAAGATAAAGAACTGGAGAAGAACACAAAATATCAAGATTTGAAAATCGAAGTTGAAAGATTATTGTATAAACTTGCCATAGTTGGTCCCAATGATTATTGGCACACTGGATGTCATACCAAACAAAATTCAATCTCACTCTGATCTAAAAGGCACAGGTAGTTGTACAATCTTAGTGGGACCTATTTCTGCTCTGGTGTCTTCCTAAGTGTTTATTTCATTTTATTTTAACCTAGAAATACTGAAACAATGGGCAGACAAACTAGCCAAACAGTGGGTTCTTCCTAAGGATAAATTAAAATACTATCCATCAGTACTTGAGTCAGCAGGAATCTATACTGGCATAAAATGTTCTTTTCCCACTGGGAAAATGCTGGCAAATATTGCTCTTCTTAGTTATTTTATACAGGGCATATAAGGAGTGGTGAACTGTCCCAGTTAGTTTGCTTCTTCAGCCACCAAATATCACCAGCTGGTTGGAGAACACTCACAAATCACTAACTTTAATGTAGGCTGAGGGAAGAACAAATTTTAACAGACCAACAATTTTAGCAACCTATTCAAAGTCATCCTGCTTTTGTGCAAATGTTTTGCATGAATGCATTAAAAAAGATCTAATTTTCAGCTGATAAGCTCCATCCATCCATGGTTTATAGTCATCCAAATCAAAATATGGAATTCTGACTAATATTGTGTTGAAACAAATAACAAAAAAGTCAATGGAAATAAAAACAATGAGAACAGAGGTAAATCCGAGGCCAATGACAATTATTTCACTAAATCTGAATAATTGGATCACTCTGACCCAATGCCCAGGGGAAGAAACCAGCCATTCCAGGCCTCATGGAAGTCCAGTAGAGTTGGGGTCATCTCAGTCTCAAAGAGTATGTTGTAATACAGAGCAAGTACTGTGACAAACAAGTTAAATTTCCTAAGTTCCAGCAATTTCATAGACAAGACCTCGATCATTCCTACCCTGTTGAATCTTGTATAATGGGCAGAAATCATCAAAGATAAATGGTCCACAAATGACTTGGTCTTTTGCCATGAAGGTTTTAATCAGATGTTGAATTATATTTGGAACATAAAACGAGAAGTAGTACCATGTGTATCACACTTTGCCAATAAATATTTATAGATCTTCAAGGATAGCCCCATGCAACAGTTCAAATCAGAGGTGACCAAACTTTGAACAACTATAAACAGATCCCCTGATCCAGAAATGGGTGTGATTGGTGTACAAGATGGATTTGTACAAATGCTCTCCTAACCATAGCTACCACCTGCTTTTTGATCAGGAGCCGAGAATCCAAACTGCACATCTGATCTATCTGATAGTACAACCTCATTCAGAACTAAAATAGCAGATAAAAAATAAAATAAAATACTTGGTTTAGCTAGGGTTAAGGAAAAGCCTTCTTTTCCATCTGGATACTTTCAGATTCCAGACACTGGGAAAGAATTCTGACGGCATCACTTGATCAACTAGGGTAGGGATATATGGCTGATATCAATATATCAATGGTACGCTGATGGATGACTTCATTCAGTGGCCTCGTGTAGATGTTAAAAATAAATAGGAGGAAAACAATCCTGAGGAACCCTGCAAAACGGGAGATTAGAGATGAAACTCTTCTCCTTTGCCAATCCTGGAAAAAGGAGAACCACTGCAACCCAAAGTCAGTCTATAAAAATCAGTGGCATCAAAGGCCACTCAGAGATCAAGGAGTCAAGTATCAAGAAGTCTCCCAATGGTCCTTGATATGTTCCTCTGGCCCCTCTTTGCCAAAGTGGGCCCAAAACATTTTGTTTGCCCATCTATGATAAGGGCAGAAAAATATATTGCCATCTTTATTACCACAGGGTGATTTTAAAAGGGTTTGTTTTTTTTGCCAGCCTCTGATTGGCCTTTCTTAGGTATCTTGTCTGCTATTTTACCAGTGGGCATCGGGGATTAACTCAAAGTAAATATAGGGAACCCAATAGCTCCAGAGGTGGAATCACCATGGAAGACAAAGACCAGTGATTGTAGAAGAGATGCTTGACTATAGTGGCCAGTAGGCTCTGCTGGCTGATTCTACCATCTAGAAGTCACTTAATTATGTCGCCAACAGAGTAGTAAGTGAAACTTGTCAGATTATATTTATGAGAAAACCTTAATTAGGATAAGGGAAAAATCCATACTTCAAGAAGGTATGGCTGAGCCTAGCTTAGAGGTTGGGGAACAGGTGAAAGCAGGGAAATTGTGGTTGACTGTTGAAATTGAGTGGGTGTTTTATTGTATTTTTAGATATTTCGTGTTTGGGATTTTTATTGTAATTTGTTGTTTATATATATGTTGTTAGCCGCTCCGAGTCTCCGGAGAGGAGCGGCATACAAGCCCAAATAAATAAATAAATAAATAAAAATATGCTGCTGTGGCATATTTATGTCTAAAATACAAAGGAGGAAAGGCTCAAAAATCTCAAAAAATGAAACCCCTCCCATCCCTACTGCAGTGACTGGTGGATATTTTCTCTCTGGTTAGTGCTATGCTGAAAGGGGCTACGTCAAAGGCAGAAAACAAACCATCCTGCTTACAAAAATGCCAACCTCACAAATCAAAACATCACCATTCAGCGATGACTTGGATCCCACCCCAAGCAGAGGTAGGATAGAGGGTGGCACTAGGGTCAGCAAATTTGGTGGCAACATCATTTGTGCACATGCTAGTACTTTAAATTCGACTTTTAAGAGCTAAGGCTCTTTAAGAGCTCATATGTCTTTCTATTCTCAAAAACAATCCATTTGACCACTCAGCCAAACTAATTTCTGATTTGCTCTTTTTAATCAAGAGGCACAATTCCTTCTATTTTTAATCTACCAAGGCTAAAGCAGGGTATTTGTAATTCTTTGGCCTATGTTCTGTTTTATGTACAATCAGAGGATTGAAGGTTTCTTTGGAAACCATGAATGGACCATGAATCCATTAGCCATTATCCCGGAGAGGTATTTATATACCTCCAGCAAAGGGGAGTCCACTGAGGCACCATCTCTTGTACTGTTGAACAGGTCTTACCAAGATCTGCTTCTTTGTAATTTAAACCCATTATTTCATGCCTTGAACTTCTCCCCACTTCAAAGGAGCTGGTCATTCTGGGCCCCTCCCCTAACTTCCAGACTATATAATCAGAATTGAGCTGGAAGGGACCTTGGAGGTCTTCTAGTCCAGGGCTTTTCAACCAGTGGTACGGGTACCATCTGTGGTACATTGACACCTGGCAGGTGATACACGACCAGCCTAGAAAAGTGGTAGCCGGGGAGGGAAATGAGCTGAACCGGTGGCAGCACTGCACAAGCCTGAGTGAGAGATGGCTGGAGCTGCAGGGCTGTCAGAGCTCAGAGGAAGCGCCAGGATCAGCGCTTCTTCGGGACTGTCAGGGCTCAGGGGAAGCACCAGCATCAGCGCTGGGCTCCAGCTGGAGCTCGGCACTGATCCTGGTGCTTCTGCTGAGCCCTGAAGAAGCACCAATCAGCTGGAAAGCAGCACTGATCCTGGTGCTTCTGGTAAGCCCAGAAGAAGCGCCAATCAGCTGGAATGTTGTAACATCTCCAAGATCTTGTGATTTACATTCAGATGCTTGACAACTGATTCATATTTATGACGGTCACAGTGTCCCAGGGTCATGTGAAGTGACCAAAACCTGCTGCAACCACCCAGCAGACGGGGGGGGGGGGAATAAAAACCAAACACTCCCCCACCCCACCCCCGCTGCCAATCCTCAACAGAAATGCTCACAACAATGAAAACCTCGGACAGGTGGAAGAGCGCGGCCGGGTGGGCAGGCAGGTGTCTTGCTCGGCTGTGGCTTGGGGGGCACTTTTTTCAGTGCCATTGTAACTTCAAACAGTCACTAAGCGAACTGTTGTAAGTCGAGGACTACCTGTACTTTATCACTTTCCCCCCCCTTTTTTTTGATCATCAAGTTTTTGACACCTTGCTAGGCGACTGGTGGTACTCGGATGTTGCCATATCCTAAAAGTGATACAATGGGTGAAAAGGTTGAAAAGCCCTGTTCTAGTCCAGCCCCCTGCTGAAGCAAGAGTTCTTTTTTTTAAAAAAAATATTTTTATTGGTTTTTTTTTTAAATTTTAACAGAAAAAAGAGACTAGTCATATCAAATCATAGTATTAAAATAAACAATCATCCATAAACAGATCATAAATACATTTTCCAATGCATCTAATGATAATAACTCAACTGAAAATAAACATCTCAAACAAATAACCTTCATCGTTCTCTATCTCCATCCTATTATTCCCCCTTCTTATCAACTTCCAGTTAAATCAATCTTCACTCCACCAAAGGCCTCCCAGACAACCCTTTAATAACAATAATTAATTATTCTTCCATTATTCTTACTATTATTATTATTATTATTATTATTTTGAACTGAGGGATTTATTGATATTGTTATCGTCATTAATATCATCTGTTTAATTTTAATAAGCTGAGTTTTTTTTTAATGGATTGCTTTGATTTAGAGAATGTATATATTACATAGTTTAAAATTCTTGTTAAGATTATACAATAATTATGTTTGATGTAGTGGGGTTTTCTTTTGTTATACCCTGTAAGCATTCTGGGAAGTCGTGGGTTAGGGAGGGATTATAATTTTAGATATTTTTATTTTTATTTTAGATATTTTTCAACTGTATCTGAAGCAAGAGTTCTTGTATCATTTCAGACAAGTGGCTATCCAGTTTCTTCTTAAAAACCTCGAGTGATGAAGCACCCACAACATCTGAAGGTAAACTGTTCCACTGGTTAATTGTCTTCACTGTTAGGAAGTTTCTCCTAAATTCCAGGTTGCTTCTCTTCTTGATTAGTTTCCATCCGTTGTTTCTTGTCTTGCCTTCTGGGGCACTGGAAAGTAAATTGACCCCCTCTTCCTTGTGGCAGCCTCTCAAATATTGGAACACTGCTATCGTGTTCCCCCTAGTCTTTCTTTACTCGACTGGTCATTCCCAAATGCTGCATCCGTTCTTCATATGTTTTAGTTTATTTATTTTATTTTATTTATTTATTCGGATTTGTATGCCGCTCCTCTCCGAAGACTCGGAGCGGCTCACAACATATATATAAAAACAATTGCAACAAATCCGAACAACATTAAAAATACAAACCCCATACATACTCATCAATCACACCACAATCAACAATCATCCCCAGGCCTGCCGGCAGAGGTAGGTTTTTAAATTCTTTCGGAAGGCCAGGAGGGTCGGAGAAACGCGGACTTCAGGAGGTAGTTGGTTCCAGAGGGTGGGCGCCGCAACAGAGAAAGCCCTCCCCCTAGGGCCCGCCAGATGACATTGTTTCGTTGACGGGACCTGGAGGAGGCCGACCCTGTGCGCTCTCACCGGTTGTAGAGAAGTATGTGGCAGAAAGCGGTCCCGTAAGTATCCTGGTCCCAAGCCATGAAGGGCTTTATAGGTAATAACCAACACCTTGAATTGGGCTCGGAGACAAATAGGCAACCAATGCAGCGTGCAGAGAGTTGATGAAATGTGGGCACAACGAGGAAGACCCACAACTGCTCGCGCAGCTGCATTTTGCACTAATTGTAGTCTCCGAACACTCTTCAAGGGTAGCCCCATGTAGAGAGCGTTGCAGTAGTCGATCCTCGAGGTGACAAGGACATGTGTGACTGTGAGGAGTGACTCCTGATCCAAGTAAGGACGCAACTGGTGCACCAGGCGAACCTGGGCAAATGCCCCCCTCGCCACTGCCGACAAATGATGATCCAATGTCAGCTGTGGATCGAGGAGGACTCCCAAGTTGCGAACCTTCTCTGAGGGGTTTATAGATTCACCCCCCAGGGTAATCGAAGGACAGATAGAAGTGTCCTTGGGAGGCATCACCCACAGCCACTCTGTCTTATCGGGGTTGAGCCTTAATCTGTTAACACCCATCCAAACCCTCACAGCCTCCAGACACCGGCACATCACCTCAACCACTTCACTGATATGGCCAGGAGTGGAAATGTACAGCTGAGTATCATCAGCGTACTGATGGTATCTCACTCCGTGGCAGTGGATGATCTCACCCAGTGGCTTCATGTAAATGTTAAAAAGTAGGGGGGAGAGAACCGACCCCTGAGGCACCCCACATGGGAGTAACCTAGAGGTGGACCTTCGATCCCCCACAAACACCGACTGCGACCTACCAGTGAGATAGGAGGAGAACCACCGCAATACGGTGTCCCCCACTCCCAATCCCTCCAGCCGGCGCAGAAGGATACCGTGGTCAATGGTATCGAATGCCGCTTAGAGGTCAAGAAGCACCAGGACAGAGGACTGGCCTCTATCCCGGGCTCGCCAGAGATCATCCATCAGAGCGACCAAAGCAGTTTCGGTGCTGTAGCCAGGCCTGAACCCCGACTGCAGAGGGCCCAGATAATCGGCTTCCTCCAGAGACCGCTGGAGCTGATGCGCCACCACCTTCTCGACAACCTTCCCCACAAAGGGAAGGTTGGAGACCGGACGATAGTTGGTCAAAATTTCTGGATCCAGGGAAGGCTTCTTGAGGAGGGGGCGCACAAGTGCCCCCTTTAAGGGAGCCGGAAAGGACCCCTCCCTCAAAAAAGCGTTGACAATCTCCTGGATCCAGGTACGTGTCACCACCCTACTGGCCGAAACCAGCCAGGAGGGACACGGGTCCAACAAACAGGTGGCAGAACATACAGATCCAATGGCCCTGTCCACTTCCTCAGGCGTAACAGCCTCAAACTCTCCCCAGATGACCGGACAAGAACATGCCCCTGTCCCCTCAACTGAATCATTATCAGTCGACTCTGCTACACAATTGGAGTCTAGGTCAGCCCGGATCTGAGCCACTTTGTCTGCGAAACAGTTATTAAAGTCCTCGGCACTACCCTGCAAGGGAGGCCCCGGACCCCTTGGGTTAATGAGGGATCGGGTCACCCTAAACAGGCAGCCGGACGAGATTCCGCAGACGCGATCAAAGCAGAAAGATACAAAGATCTTGCCGCCTTAATCGCCTTCAGATAGGCTTTAATAAATAAGCTCAATCTGGTTCGGTCAGATCCGGACTTACTTTGTCTCCATCACTTCTCTAGACGTCTCTTATGGCGCTTCATCCCCCCGAGCTCCTCAGTAAACCAAGGAGACCTCCTGGGGCCAGCACCACGGAGAGGTCGCAAAGGCGCAATCCGGTCAATAGCCCCCTTCGCGGCCGTATTCCATGCCGCTACCAGGGACTCTGCTTGTGGTTCTTTTAATTAAAGGTTTCCAGGCCTTTAATCATCTTAGTTGCTCTTCTCTGCACTTTTTCCAAAGTCTCAAATTTTTTTTTTTTTTTGGTAACGTGGTGATCAAAACTTAAGGTGGCCAACTTTTTTACAATGAAAAGGAGGACACAAATAAATTGAAGAAAAAATTATTGTAAATAAAAGAAACATTTTATTCATTGCAACAACAATACAGAATACACTATAATATGATAAATGCATAATAAAAACATTTGTAACAATGACATTTTATATTGCAATGATGCTTACATGCTGCGCCCCTGCCCGCAGCCGCCCCGCCAGCACTGCTGCCCCGCCGTGTAGAGTGGACCCCACGGCTCCCAAAGCACCAGCTGTGCCGGCTCCGGCCCCGGGGGGGGCAGCCCACCATCAACACACCCCGCCTGCAGCCGCCCCGCCAGCACCACCGCCCCATGTAGAGCAGGCCCCGCAGCTCTCACAGCACGGGGGGCAGCCGGCCACCGCTGCCCCTCACACCCCTGCCTGCAGCAGCCCCACTGCCCCTGTCTCTTGCGCCCGCAGCCATTATTGCCCCAGCAGGGACGAAGATCAAGAGAAAGTTACCGTGGCATCACCGCTCCAGCCTCCTCCAGGTATCTTCGGGACTAACTAGGAGATGGTGTAGTTGGGTAGCAGGGAGGGGTGCAAAGCTCCTGCCAATTCGCCTTCGCTGCGGACAACTTACATGTGCAAAGGTTGCCAGCCGGGTGTGTTGGCACGCTCAGCAGCAATTCCTATTGGCTTTCAAAAGCCAATAGTGGGAGTAGCACAGGTTGTGCAAAAGTTGAAAAAAAAAACCCCAACCATCAAAAAAAGGTGCCAGAACACCGTTCTGAGCGTTCTATGAGAAAAAAAAAAGCCCTGCAGATTAGTCTTCAAATATCAAAAAGGAGGACGTGTAGGACACTTTTCGAGGGCAGAACTTAAAAAAGGCAGACTGTCCTCCCTAAAGGAGGACGGTTGGTCACCTTACAACACTAGGGAGGTCCCTCCATCAGCGACAGTGAGCTGATTGTGTTTGTATGTTGTATGAATGCAGTTTATTTTTAATTTTTTTTTTATTATTGTATTTGTTGTAAGCCGCCCTGGGTCTTCGGAGAAGGGCGGCATATAAATTTGATATTAAATGAAATTAAACACTGGATGCAGTATTCCAGATGCGGCCTTACCAAGGCTCTATAAAGCAGTACGAATACTTCCCGCGTGATTTTGATTATACGCCTCTGTTTACACAACCAAGGATTGTATTAGCTTTTTTTTTTTTTTTTGGCAACTGTGCCGCTCCTTCTCCATTTCAGAATAACTCCTTCCTATCTATCAGCCAAGCTCTGAATTCCCCTCGTGGGCCACTCCTTCCAAGGCAGAAGGCAATTCCTTGGTGCAGGGGGTTCTCAACCTTGGCAACTTTAAGACTTGTGGACTTCAACTCCCAGAATTCCTCAGCCAGCAAAGCTGGCTGAGGAATTCTGGGAGTTGAAGTCCACAAGTCTTAAAGTTGCCAAGGTTGAGAACCCCTGCCTTGGTGGGAAGTCCCAGGGACCGGTTCTTTTCCAGCAGGAGGGCCTGCTTCCTCCGTCGGGGAGCCAGGCGCCATCAAGCTATTCGGCCTTTTCTAGCTCCCGCGCTGGGCTTCCCAAGGACCCTGCAAAGCGCGCAAGTCAGCGGGCTGCGTGCCCTGCCTTATGCGGCCGTCGGAAAACTACACCGGCGTAGAAGAGTTAGCTCGACGCCGAAGTTGGCGCCTTAATCGAGGACCGACTGGTCACCCCCCACCCCCATCCCACGGAAAGCAGCCTCGCTTCCTTCCCGCGAGGAAAAGGCCACGCTGCGCCTCTTTGGGCGCACCGCGGGGATGGTCTCCCGGCCGAAAGCGTTAAGGCAAGGCGTGCCTCGCCCACGGATTTACAGATGCGCCTTCCTTGGGAAAGGTCTCCGAAAGTAGCGACCGCCGCCTTTTCCTCACACGCGTGGACTCTTCAGTGTTTCTCAACCTTGACCATTTTAAGGCAGGTGGACTTCAACTCCCAGAATTCCACAGCCAGCAATGGTGGCTGTGGAATTCTGGGAGTTGAAGTCCACCTGCCTTAAAACGGTCAAGATTGAGAGAAACACTGCTCCAAACAAAGGCCGGAGAAAAGGCATGTCCCCCCCCCCGTTTTTTTTTGTTCCCTCTTCGGTGCGTTAGTTTGCAAACGCCGCTCTCCTCTTCTGGCCCTGCTTCTTCTTTCAGGGCCGAAGCTCAGCCCGGTCGGTAGATTAAAGTCCTACGCCGGGCGGTGCTTTTCCCTCCCCTCTGGAGCGCAGCCGCTCGGCCCGCTCATTGCGAGGCCCCCAACTAGGAAAGCTCCTTTCGCCTTTCGGGCCTCCTGCAATCGCGCGGAAAAGAGACGAGCGTCTTACTCCTTGGAGAAGTACACTAGGTGTAGTTACAACCAAAACAAGTTCATGACACCCCCCCCCCCGGACAATCCTCCCAGACCCATTCATTATTTCCACTGCCGCCGCCTCCGCCGCCTCAGGGAAGGTTTGAGTCGACTTGGCTTGGGCAAAGCACCCGATTCCGCTCCCAGCCGAGGGGATTGAACGATGCGGCCGGCGTGGCTTCTGCTCCGAGTTTAGCAACGTCCGCGGGTTCCCGCCTGAGTAGGATAAACGAAGAGGGTTGCCGCCCCGCGCCCTTCAAATCAATCGGTTGAAAGGATGAGGAAAAAAAACAAAACAAAACAAAACAGCGAACGCAACGAACTTCTTTGAAGCCTGTCCTAATTAAATTAAATTTCTCGCGTGGCATCTTTGCATTCCAATTCTTTTTAAGAACTCCCGCTATTTTAACAAGCCTGCTAAGAGGGATGTGATCACACGATTGCAATATTGATATACTACATATAATCAACCAGCCGACTCAAGTTGTCCTTTGTCAGGCTCTGGATCCTTGTCTATGGGCTTATTGCCAATTCGAAATACATTCCGATAGGCTATTTTACAAAATGTTCATAAAAACGAGGCGAAAATAAAACACTGGCACGTTTGGCGTGGTCTTGTTTCGTTCACTATTTTTGTCATCACGAAAGGAGGATTGTATTTAAAGCAGCCTCAATTGGGTGTCATAATTTATATATATATATTTAATTATCCCGAAGGTCAGGACGGAGTCCGCCTTTTCTTAACGTGAGCGCCTTTTAAGTCTCTCTATCGAAACGCGGTCCGATTTTGGTTTCGCTCAGGCGCTCGCGAACTCTCCCTTTCCCACCTGCCGCAGTCCCACCTGCCGTAGTCTCCTTCCACCCCCCCTTTAATCGGAACGAAGGCTGTCCTAATTTAGAGCAGGGGTTCTCAACCTTGGCAACTTTAAGACATGTGGACTTCAACTCCCAGAATTCCTCAGCCAGCTTTGCTGGCTGAGGAATTCTGGGAATTGAAGTCCACAAGTCTTAAAGTTACCAAGGTTGAGAACCCCTGATTTAGAGAAAGAAACCCCAATTATTTCCCGAACAGCCGTCGAAGCGGTTTTCGGCTCCGGCGTTTCTCCACGAGTTCAGGTGGAAGCAAAATGGTACGCCGGGCGCGCCACCAGAAATCCATCCGGCCGCGGCACAACTCGCGGACCGTCCCCGCGCACGGGCTCCGGCGGGTTTTGCTCTGGCCCGGCCAAGGGAAAACCCCACGCAAAGAAGCGGAAATGCCCGTCTGCCCGCCCTGGACGGCAGCGGTAGTTTAAGCACTGTGGGCCAATTCCTTTCGTCGCCCGGCCGGGCAAATTGCTTGGGGCGGCGCGGCCGAGGGGGGAGGAAAAAAAAAACAAACCACGACTCTCCGAAGCACGGCCTGCTTGGAGAGGGAGCGGCACTTACAGCTCTCTCGCTCCCGCGGCGGCACCGGAGAGCGCCTTCGCCCAGTTTCGCCGCGCCTCTGGGCTTGGGGGGAATGCCAGGCTCCACCTCACCCCCCCCCAACTCTCGGTGCGAGCTCTGCTCTTCTCCGCCGCAGCCCGGAGGAGGATCCGCCGGCCGAGTGAGCGCCCTTGCGCGTGGAACATCGGCTTTATGGATGGGGCCATGGTCGCCCCCCGGCCAGCCGCCCTCGGGCAACGCTCTCCTAGCCCGCCCCATCGCTCGCTGCGCGCCGGCCGCGGAGCCGCCCGCCTCTTTCCTAGGTGTGGCTCCAGACCACGCCTGTAAACCCTGTTTCCCCGAGGCGCTTTCCCCGACGAGAAGCCTCCGAGGGCGAAAGATCGCGGAGGGGGGAAAGCTCCTGAAGCGGCAGGGGGATCCGGCCTCGTTCCTGCAAACCAGCATTTGGGGTCAAAACGAGAGACCGGCTTTGAGGAAGAGGCGCCTCAGAAAAAAAACAAGGGCCGTAGCGAGGGTATTATTACTATTATTATTAATTTGACATCAATGCCGCCCTATTCCGGAGAACTCAGGGCAGCTCACAACATAATAGAAATCACCAATAAAATACATGAATATAAAAAAACCCCTAAGTTAAAAAAGAAAAACCAATCATTCCACAAACATACACACAAACATACACTGGCTAGGGGCAAGATGTTAGCTGCCCCAAGCCTGCTGGCAAAGATATGTTTTAAGCAGTTTGCGAAAGGCGGAGAGGGTGGGGGCAACACGGATCTCTGGGGGAAGTTGGTTCCAGAGGGCCGGGGCCGCAACAGAGAAGGCCCTTCCCCTAGGTCCCGCCAGGCGACACTGTCTGGCTGACGGGACCTGGAGAAGGCCGACTCTGTGGGCCCTAACCGGCCGCTGGGATTCATGAGGCAGCAGATGGTCCCGTAAATAACCTGGTCTGATGCTATGTAGGGCTTTATAGTCCTGGATCGATAGGTTGGAGCGAGCGAGTGAGTTAGTGCTCCACCTCGGTTGGTTTCAGCCGTTACTCTCGTTTTAGCCATCCCAGCCAGCCACAACTTTGACTTCCTTGTCAAGGAAATACGAGGAGAAATAGAATGGGGTAAAACGCCTTTGCCAATAATAGTTGCCGACCCTTGAAAAGCTATTTCCTAGACAGTGATGACCGACCACCTCAAAGATTCAAGCGTTCCCCCAAGGTCCCTTTCAGCACAATTTACAGTAGAAGTTTGTAATAGCTTTACTGAATCATTCTACATCGTGTTAGATGGACTAAGGTTAACTCCTCTTTTTGAGCTCCAAAACTAATTTTAACCCCCCCTCCTCCATCAAATATATAATTCTTTTGATCTTTCCTCAACTTGATGCAAAACTTTTTCTATTTCCGTTTTTTGCCTTTACATTGTATAAATGCTATGAACATTATTTCAGCATTCGCTAAATAATTTATCTGCATTCCAAGGATATGCAGACATCGAGAGCTTTCTATATCACAAATGATGGTCTCTAGTCAACAGTGATATAAACTAAGGAACATGGGGAAATGTGATTTGTGACCCTTTGTGAATAACAATTTGCGCTCTGTCATACACTGCAGAAGTGCAGGAATTGGATGAGGTTGGTCCATTCTCAGAACCGATTCATCTGATTAGATACTAGTCAGTTTTGGGGCGACATTTCCTTGAACCTGACTAAGCATGTTGTTGATCTGAGATATCCAATGGATGCACTTGCCTTTTATGCAGGAAATGAGGGAATCATCCCAGGTAATTTGAACAGCTGTGGTGAGTTATATTATTTATCAGTTCTTAAACAAATTCTTCTAAGCTGTCCAGTATTGTTGGAATAAATGGCTTGTAAGTGTGTAAACTCTTATTAATCAATAAGGAAGTCTTAGAAGCAGGAGTGAGGAAAGTTATTACAGTATATAAGTTAGACTTCGTAATGTTAATGGAAATGAAAGCTGAGTATAACACACAAACCTTGGTCTTTTACAAATCAGATTTTAATAAAATAAAATAAAATAGAGGCGAATGTATTTGTCCCAAACTCCCTTGTAGTATTTAGAGGAAAGGAATCTATTTCTTCTCTTCAGGAAAACACGGAGAAGAATGGAATAGAATAGAATAGAATAGAATAGAATAGAATAGAATAGAATAGAATAGAATAGAATAGAATAGAATAGAATAGAATAGAATTCTTTATTGGCCAAGTATGATTGGACACACAAGGAATTTGTCTCTGGTGCAGAAGCTCTCAGTATACATACAAGCAACAAGTGATAAATCATGATAATCATAAGATATATTCATCAGAAATCATAAGATATAATCATTTAGTGATAGTCATAGGACACTAAATATAACAACACTAAATTTATCAACATAAATCATGTTAGGATACTAAATAAAACAATAGTATAAATTGTGAAATACAAGCAACAAAGGAATAGTCATAAAAGGATAAGGAAATAGGTAATAGGAAAGATGAGAAGAATAATAGTAATACAGCCCTACTAGGTACGGTAGTTCGACAGTGTTATGGGAATTAGTTGTTTAGCAAAGTGATGGCATGGGAAAAATGTCTTTGTGTCTACTGGTAGTTGTTTTGGTGTGCAATGCTCTATAGCAGTGGTTCTCAACCTTTTTCAGGTTGAGACCCCACTTGCGCTGCCTATGCGCGGCGTGACCCTGACACGTGCGCGCACGCACACACGCGCACACGCACGCGACGGGCCAATCCGCGCATGCGCGGCGCGTGCGACAGAAAAAACAAAAAAACAAAATGGCGGACCGCGACGGGCCAATCTGCGCATGCACGGCGTGCGCGCGACGGCCTGAACCGTGCACGCGCGGTGCGCATGCGACGAAAAAACAAAACAAAACAAAGTGGCGGACCGCGGTGTCCGGCGACCCCTGCGAAACGGTCGTTCGACCCCAAATGGGGTCGCGACCCATAGGTTGAGAACCGCTGTTCTATAGCATCATCTTGAGGGAAGAAGTTGAAACAGTTTATGTCCCGGATGTGAGGGCTCTGTAGATATTTTCACAGCCCTCTTTCTGGCTTGTGCAGTATACAGGTCCTCAATGGAAGGCAGATTGGTAGTAATTGTTTTTTTCTGCAGTTCTAACTATCCCTTGAAGTCTGTGTCTGTCTTGTTTGGTTGCAGTGCCAAACCAGACAGTTATAGAGGTGCAAATGACAGAGTCAATAATTCCTTTGTAAAACTGTATCCAGCAGCTCTTTGGGCAGTCTGAGCTTTCTGAGTTGGTGCAGGAAGAACATTCTTCGTTGTGCTTTTTTAGACCCCAGTCCTATCCTATTTAACATCTAAGTGAAACTGCTTAGGCAGGGGAATTCCCCTGAACATTTGAAGGGTGCCAGAACTGCACTATAACGCTCATCTTTCTTGTTCGTTATAACTAACTCCAAATAAGCAACCACTATGTTGTCTAAATTTGATAGCGTATTGGTTATATGAGGAAGATAAGCAGAACATGCTGTTGATCAAAAGGAAATATGGACTAAGATTTACCCTGTTACGGCTGAAGTTGTTCTCTCCCTGATCAGGTTGTTCTGGGATTGGAACATATTGATTCTGGAATCACAGGTGATAACTGTGGCAAACAGAACATTTGTACAATTGCAGTGAGTGACTTTGGATTCGGTAACAGTTACTAATGCCTTGGCTTACCCAGAAATGCCCATATTTCAACATCACTCCGCGAGCTGCATTGGCTGCCAATTGGTCTCTGAACGCAATTCAAAGTTATGACCTATAAAGCCCTACATGGCATCGGACCAGGTTACTTGCGGGACCATCTGCTGCCGCATGAAACCCAGCAACCGGTTAGGGCCCACAGGGTCGGCCTTCTCCAGGTCCCGTCAGCCAGACAGTGTCGCCTGGCGGGGCCTAGGGGAAGAGCCTTCTCTGTTGCGGCCCCGGCCCTCTGGAATCAACTCCCCCCAGAGGTCCGTATTGCCCCCACCCTCTCCGCCTTTCGCAAACTGTTAAAGACACATCTTTGCCGGCAGGCCTGGGGCAGTTGACACCTTGCCCCAGCCAGGGTATGTTTGTTGTAAGTTTGTTTCGGATGATTGGTTTTAATCTAGGGGTTTTATAATGTATTTGATTTCTATATGCTACTGATTATGTTGTAAGCCGCCCTGAGTTTTCGGAATAGGGCGGCATACAAATTGAAACAAATAAATAATAAATAAATAAATAATTTAAGCAGCAGACATTTATTTTTCTTTATTGTTCTTATAAACCACTAAATTGGCACTATGACACACTGTACATGAGGCTGCCCTTAAAGACCATTCAGAAACTTCAGCTAGTACAGGATGCAGCTACGCAGGTGGTAACTGGTACACGTAATGCCACTACTGCATGAGCTGCATAGTTACCAGTGTTTCTGGATGCAATACAAGGCAGTGATTATCTATAAAGCCCTATATCTGAGGGTTTGCCCTTTCTGCAGTGTTTTTGCCTGTCCAATTAAACAGGATGGGCATGCTGCAGATAAGAATGTCAGCTGATGGGGACAAGAAGATGATTTTTTTTTTCTGCAGCAGGTCCTGCTCTGTGGAACATTCTCCCTTCAGAGATTAGAATGGCCCCAACTCTGTTAAGCCTTCTGTAAAGCTTTAAAAACTATCTATGCTCCCGTGTGCCAAAGGCTCCGCCTCTTGGCTATATTGTTAATAAGCTGGATGACCCGCTCTGTATGTACTCAAATTAGACTTTTTGGTTTTTTAAAATTGTTTTAATGGGTTTATCGGTTTTTATTTTTAAAATGTTTTTAGCATTTTAATTGTAATATGTGTTTTTGAATTGTGAGCCGCCTGGAGTTGTTGGCTGAGATGGGCGGCTATAGAAACCAATCAAACAAACAAATATGATATAAAAACAATGATTCTGGATTTCCTGTGTGCATGTTTCAGTGTGTGTGTATTTCTTCATCTTTGGAGGAAGATGATCACAAACCTTGTTAGAATAAGATGGAACAGAAATTGACCATCATTCAGGTGTTGTCAGAAATATATTTTGGTAAAATATCACAAGCAAATGAAGTGTTGGCCCTCAAAGTGTCAAAAGTACATGGGACAGTAGATTCTTTGTCAAGAATTCTAATAACTTTGATTCTATATCATTTTTAATGACCTTGACAAAACTTGATATCTAAAACACATAAGGCACCTAATAAATGTTACTTTGACACTGAGAGATATCTGTCTATTCCTGACTATTGACGCCTACCTCTTGCACTTGGCTTTGACAACATAAGAGGACTAGGTGGAAGTAAACAGATTCATGTTCCAAAGAACTATACAGCATTGTATAGTTTTCCAGCTGAGGACACTAAAGTAATACTGACTGCTGAGTCATGGTACTGTGTAAAACCCCTTAAGCCTTTGTCTCATAAGGATGCAGGTGAACTCAGATGGAGTACATCCATTGGTCTAGGCCAGGGGTAGGCAACCTTGGCTCTTTTATGACTCGTGGACTTCAACTCCCAGAATTCCTGAGCCAGCCATGCTGAGGGGAAAGGGAGAGGTTTCCAAGCTGAGCCATGCTGGCTGAGGAATTCTGGGAGTTGAAGTCCACGAGTCATAAAAGAGCCAAGATTGCCTACTCCTGGTCTAGGCCAGGAGTCCCCAACCTTGGGCACTTTATGACTTGTGGACTTCAACTGGCTGGCTGAGGAATTCTGGGAGTTGAAGTCCACAAGTCATAAAGTGCCCAAGGTTGGGGACCCCAGGTCTAGGCCTTGCTCTTCAGTGTGTGTGCCCATATTACCTTCATCTTATCAGCCTATGAATGAAATAGAATTAAGTTTTCCTTAGGCTTAAAGTAATAGTTTCCCACTTCAACTAAATGCTGTCCATGGCTGTACTGAAATGGGTACCTCTACCTTTCTTAGGTTTATCATCCTTATCCTCAAAAGTCAGGGATTGCAGTGACTGAGAACAGAAAGGCCATTGTAATGCAGCTGTTAAAGCAGCGGTTCTCAACCTTTTCCGGGCTTGACCCCGGCGCGCGCCGCGCAAAAAAAAATAAAAAAAATGGCGGACTGCGGTGCTTGGCGACCCCTGTGAAATGGTCGTTCGACTCCAAATGGGGTCGCGATCCACAGGTTGAGAACCGCTGTGTTAAAGTGTTGAATTGCAACCAGGAAAACATGTACTCTAAGCTGTGGATGTTCTCTGAGTATCAGAGCAGGTAAGGTTGCTGTCTCCACGAATCAGCGCTTCCATAGCTGGCCAGCAAGACATCAATAACTATTTATTTATATCCCGCCTTTATTATTTTTACAAATAACGCTGACGGCACTGAACACATACAACACGTCTTCCTCCTCCTATTTGCCCCACAGCAACCACCTTGCCAGGTGACACTGGCCCAAGGTCACCCCACTGGCTTAAGTATTAGACCAAATTTCAACCATTGATCAAATATCTGCGCAAGCCTTTAAAGCAGGGGTCTTCAAACTTGGCCCTTTTCTGACTTGTGGACTTCAACTCCCAGAATTCCTCAGCCAGCGTGTGCTGGCTGAGGAATTCTGGGAGTTGAAGTCCACAAGTCAGAAAAGGGCCAAGTTTGAAGACCCCTGCTTTAAACCTACTTCTTATATTATATACACGTCTGTTGTTTTACGGGGCAGGCTGAAAATTTAAGGTTGAAGAGGAGATTAAATCCTACACACAACTGACAACCGCCTACCCGCACAACCGTGCACTTTTAACTGTCAAACGCTATTTTCTTAACCCAGGCTATCGGGTATTTGGCCAGTGACGTGTCAATTAACCCATCTCGCGCTTTGATTGGATCGCCTTAAACACAGCTACTTCCTCGGAACTCCGAAACGTCAGCCTTGTCCTTCAGAGGAGCCCGCGGATTCGATTGGAGCGCGAGACATCCGTCTTCTCGGGATTGGCTCCTCGGATGGGCGCCGCCCCTCCCTCGTAGCCCTCAGCTAGCAGGTTCGGTTGCGGTCGGCTTTCCACGTCAGAGGAAAGAGAGGCGCCGGGAACTCGTCCGCCTTTCTTCGGCTTGGCGGGGCCCGCGGCGGATTTGCCTCACGAAATGCCCAGGCGCCTGTCGACGCCCGTCAAAGCCGGGCCCGTTTTGAACGACGCCGGATGGATGGAAGGGTGAGCGAGGGAGGGATGGGTGGGAATCAGTCGCAGAAAGGCTCGCACTGCGCCTGGGCCTGCCTTGCCGGCGGCCGCGATGCTCCCAGCAAGCAAGCGGCGGTTAAGTCCAAAGGTAGCAGCAGCGCCCAAGCCGAGCGACGTGGTGTCCAACAGCGCCGCTGGAGAATGTGTTTCCCTACCGTGGACGGGACGGGAATACCGGGGTAGCTGGAGACCTCCGAGATGAGCCCGTTTTCCGCGAATGGTCCGAAGGCGGGGTGTTGAAAAGGAGGGCGGACTTCAGAGTGTATCGCTTACATAATAATAATAATAATAATTTATTTATTTATTTATTTATTTATTACTTAGATTTCTATTTCAAGAACTCAGGGCGGCTCACAACATAAATACTAGTAATAGTAATAATATAATGAAGTTGGGAGGGACCTTGGAGGTCATCTAGCCCAACCCCCCCCTCAGGCAGGAAACCCTACACCAGGGGTAGGCCACCTTGGCTCTTTTATGACTCGTGGACTTCAACTCCCAGAATTCCCGAGCCAGTATGGCTCCGCTTGGTACCTCTCCCTTTCCCCTCAGCGTGGCTGGCTCAGGAATTCTGGGAGTTGAAGTCCACGAGTCATAAAAGAGCCAAGGTGGCCTACCCCTGCCCTACACCATTTCGGACAAATGGCTGTCCAGTCTCTTTCTTAGAAACTTCCCGTTGTCAGAAGTGATAAGAAAAAATCCTGGACTGTGTTGAGATGGACAAATTAACAAAAGAGATAAAAACACATTTATGCAGACAGGCTTGGGGCGTGTGAGCTGCGCTCTGCCCCTGGGCCTTTGATTGGGACTGTATGTTGTATGAGTGGCAATAGTTATATAGTTTTTATATTGTATATTACTATTTTAATTGATTTATATTTTTGTACTTGTATTTTTTGCTGTGAGCCGCCCTGAGTCTGGGGGAGAAGGGCGGCATATAAGTCAAAATAAATAAACAAACAAACAAACAAATAAATAAATAAAAAGAAAAGGAAGACACAGAGCACTATCTAACATGGAACAAGTGGTGTGACTGGTGGGAGACTAGAAATAATAGAGGAGAATAAATATGGAAAGGTCAAAAGTGAAAATATGCATGTAATAATGTATAATAATAATAATATGAATTATTCTTAGTAAGAAGTAGAGTATGAAGGAAGAAAAATGTAAATAAGAAACAACGGGGCAATAAGGACAAATATTCTAAAGAAGAATAAGGGGGAGAAATGTAAATAATAGAAGATTACTGTTAAGTAATCGCTGTTAAAAAAAGGGGGAGGAGTATGTGCTGTGTATGTGTGTTTTGTTTTGTTGGTTTTAAAAAAAAAACTTCCAGTGTTGGAGCATTCACCCATTCCTCGGCAGTCCAGCCCAACGGTAGCTGGCCTGCTTTTTTTAAAATAAAAAATCAAAAATCAAAGACTTGGCTTTCGTTTGACAAGGCCTGGGTTCCAGGGTGTGGGTAGCATGGAGCTATACACAGTGGTCCCCGCTCCTCGCCCATGGTTGAATTGGAAATGCTTTCCTTTTTTTTTTTTTTTGCTGGGGTGACGACTTGGGAATTGCGAAAATCTGGAGGGACGCTGGGGGAAAGAGGTATTGGTGTTGTAACGAATGTGCAAACCTGTTGGGGGCCAGGTTGTCTGGTTGACACCCAGGTCTGAAGGAGTGGTGTGGCTTTTGACAACTCTTCTGTAGTTCTGTATGGATTTAGGGATACAAGTCAGAACTTTATAGAGTTTTCTCCACCCACTGACAATATCTTTCTATCCACTGACAACGTCTGATAGAATTACCCAAGTTCTAGCCATTATTCAGCGGCTAGAACAGTAAGGAAGATAAAGGTTTACATTGCCTCAACACAGTATACATTACAAGTAGAGAAATAGCTTTTAAAAAATCATGTACTGAATTAGCTGTTGGCTAGTTTGTTCTCCATTCACTGACAATATCTTTCTATCCACTGGCAACGTCTGATAGAATTACCTAAGTTCTAGCCGTTATTCAGCGACTAGAACAGTAATGAAGATAAAGGTTTGCATTGCCTGAGTGAAGGGTGATTGCTGGAAAAAAAAGATGCTAGAACACAGTATACATTACAAGTAGGGAAACAGCTTTTAAAAAATCAGGTACTGAATTAACTGTTGGCTACTTTTGCACCATATTGTGGTTTAGCACAATGTTTTAAATTAATGCTTTTCTCAATTCAATTAGATTTGGGGTCTAACCGTGAGCCCTATCCATTATTCGTTCAAATCTAGTTATATTCTGTCTTGATTTATTTAAAACAATTGTTGGATATTAGAAAGGTTGCTTAGAGTATAAATTGGAATACTTAGGACCCTGTGTGTAGAGGCTCTGTAAAGATTCTAATTGTGTCATCTGTTTACATGCTTGTATACAGCTTGTCTACTTTTTGTGGAAAGCAAAACATATTGCAATCTTTTGTTTTCTTGTTAATTTATTTTAGTTTTTTTTAAGTTGTACGAGGTTAGCAAATAGGAGATTACAGATTCTTTTTTAGACACACATAATTATTGAAGGTCACCCACATTTTATTAATTGGGCATCACAGTATGGTTGGGCCTGTTGCACAAAAAGATTTGTTGTTCTGTGTTGAGTATATGGATTGTTTTATATCATTTGAGCCACATTGCTAATATGCAAGGATGCTAATAAAAATTTACCAATTTTTAAAAGGTAAAATGGATATATTCAGCTTAATGGAGACTTGACACATGTATTTTTCTTTGTATTTTCCAACCTACAGAAAACTGGTACTATCCAGCAGTTTATAGTACAATCAATCCTGCTCAATCAATCCCTACTATAAGAATGACTTGCCAATGTGCCATCAGTAAAAATTAAGGGTCCATGACACAAATAAATTGCTAACAAAAATGTATATATTCCACTGCAAGGACATTCTCTTAAGAAAACACAGTGTATATTGCTGCTTCACTTGTCTGGTACCCCAGTTAATCTACTCAAGAAGTTTCTTAATAGGTACAAATCTTAAAAATACTCACATTTTATAGACTACTTGTACTGATGTTGGTATACTATTGCAACATGCTGATTTTAAAAATCGAGGGCTGTAATTTAAAATTGAGGGCTACAATTTAATTTCATCCCCTTCCTTAATTCTGACCCAGTAATACACTTCGCGCAAGTCCAGCTTAGAAAATATTTGCCCTTTTGAGAGGTGGGCCAGTATGTCTTTCATGAGAGGGAGGAGGTACACGTTTTCCACACACGCAGCATTCAGACTCCTATAATCCACACAGAGACGAAGAGACTTATCCTCCTTCTCCTGGAACAGAGCCGGGGTGGACACCCTGGGTCTGGCTAGCTCAATGAAGCCCCGGGCTAGGTTTTTAATCTATGAATATGTGCAATTCATTTAAACTCTTTTGGGGTCATGGAATATAGTTTTGATTTGGCAACTTAGCCCCAGGGACAATTTCAGTGGCACAGACTGTGGGTTTTGTCCGAGTCCTTCTCACTGAACGCATCGGCCAGGTTGTGATACTCTTGGGCTTTGCCCTGCAGCAGGTCACTTCTAGTTACAGTTCCGGCTTCTCTGTGAGGAACTATCCCTGGCTCTTGGCTGGTGTGGGGCTTTCTCTCTTCTTCGGAATTTCAGGAGTCCCTTCCTCTAGTCCACCCACGGGTTCCACCAATACAAGGGGCCATTCCATTCCCAGTGTCATTATAAAGATTAGGGTCTCAGATTGGCCCCCTGTTGTCCATGTCCAGGGGCTCAGTGATGGAGATGGCTGGGACATCCCCTGCGATGGACCGGTCTAACTACCGGTAGCAGAAGGCAATCGGGTTCTTTAGCCTCAGGTGGAGCCCCAGGATTCCCACCGGAGTCAAACTTATTAAGCATCTGGTGCACCCTGAGTATAGTAAAGCTTTTAGGGCCACTCTTTTCTCCTTACTTCAACTTTTCTCCTTACTTTAACTTCAACGAAGGCGGTCCAGCAGAAGTGGCTGAGGCCGGTCTTGAGACTGCTATCTGGGCTGAGTTTGACTACGTGACACCTGATGACGTGGACAGGTTGCTGGGAGGTCTTAGAGCAACCACATGTTTATTGGACCAGTGTCCCTCCTGGTTGGTACTGGCCTCCAGTGAGGTGACGCGAGGCTGGCTCCAGGCAATTATCAATGCCTCGTTGAGTGAGGGTGTCTTCCCCGCCACCCTGAAAGAGGCGGTGGTGCGACCCCTCCTCAAGAAGCCCGCCTTGGACCCGGCTGTTCTATCTAATTACCATCCTGTCTCCAACCTTCGCTTTGTTGCGAAGGTTGTTGAGAGTGTGGTTGCTCGACAGTTCCCTCAGCACCTGGAGGAATCGTCGTACCTGGACCCGTTCCAGTCGGGCTTCAGGCCGGGTTACAGCACAGAAACAGCTTTGGTCGCATTGGTGGATGATCTCTGGCGGGCCCGGGACAGGGGTTGCTCCTCTGTCCTGGTGCTATTGGATCTCTCAGCGGCTTTTGATACCATCGACCATGGTATCATGCTGCGCCGGCTGGCGGGGCTGGGTATAGGGGGCACCGTGCTTCGGTGGTTCTCTTTCTGGCTGGACGCAGTTTGTGTTGACGGGGTCAGAGGTCAACCCCGAGGCCCCTTGATTGTGGGGTACCTCAGGGGTTGGTCCTCTCGCCCTTGTTGTTCAACATTTATGTGAAGCCGCTGGGTGAGATCATCCGAGGTTTTGGGGTGGAATTCCATCAGTACGCTGATGACACGCAGCTGTACATTTCCACCCCGAACCACCCAAATGAAGCTCTTGACGTGCTGACCCAGTGCCTGGAGGCCGTGTGGATCTGGATGGGGAAGAACAGTCTCAAGCTCAACCCCTCCAAGACCGAGTAGCTGTGGTTACCATCGTTCCGGTACAACCTGCTGACTCCATCGCTGTTTATTGGGGGCGAGTCAGTGGCCCCCATGGGAAGGGCTCGCAACTTGGGAGTCCTCCTAGATTCACGGCTGTCCCTTGAAGACCATCTGACGGCCGTGGCTGGGAGGATGTTTTACCAGATTCGTCTGGTACGCCAGTTGCGCCCCTTCCTAGATAGGGACGTGCTACGCACGGTCACCCATGCCTTCGTCTCCTCCAGACTGGACTATTGTAATGCTCTCTACATGGGGCTTCCCTTGAAGTGCACGCGGAGGCTTCAACTGGCGCAGAATGCGGCCGCGCGGGTGGTAGTGGGGGGCACCCTGGCAGGCACGAATGGCCCCCATCCTGCGCGAGCTGCATTGGTTGCCGGTGGCTTTCCGGGTGCGCTTCAAGGTACTGGTTACCACTTTTAAAGCGCTCCATGGCATAGGACCCAGCTATTTACGAGACCGCCTTCTGCCAGTAAATACCTCCCATCGACCAGTTCGCTCCCACAGAGAAGGCCTCCTCAGGGTGCCATCGGCTAAGCAGTGTCGGCTGGTGGCGCCCAGGGGGAGAGCCTTTTCTGTGGTGGCACCGACGATGTGGAACGAGCTCCCCCCAGAACTCCGGATGTGTCATGATCTCCGCACCTTTCAGAAGAGAATTGAAGACCCATCTCTTCAATCAAGCCGGCCTGGCCTAGATCTCCTCGGGTTTTAAAATTTTTAAACAAGGCTGTTTGGGTTTTAGAATTGGGTTTTTAACAGGTTTTTAGCAACAGCCTTGTATTAATATTAATTTAATTTAATTTAATTTTAAATATTTATTGTTTTTATGTTTTTATTGGGTTGTGAACCGCCCCGAGTCCTACGGGAGAGGGGCGGTATAGACATTTAATAAATAATAATAATAATAATAATAATAATAATAATAATTTAATAATACCTGGGATCAGCAGTTTTGTGGGCATGGTTACTGGCACGATCAGCCCACTTACCAAGGGGTCGTCATCACTGTCGGAGGGCCCTGGGTCTTACTCCGAGAGGGTCGGAATTCCCTCCCTTGGTTTGGATGGGGGATGAAAGTCCACAACCTCAGCAGTCTTCATTGTCGAAATCTTGAGCGGAAGGCATTTCAAAAGGATCTTTTATTGAGAGAAAGTGATTGCAGAGAGAGCAGGCAGAATCTAAAGTTCCCCGCGGGAAAATATTAGGCCAAACCTACTTGTTCAAAACCCCTCCCAGCTGCTCAGTCCATGGTGAGCCAATCCGAAGGTGTAAAGGTGTTGTGAGAACTCTGAGCTGAAAAGGTGATAACAAGTTGCTCCCAGGCGCAGCAGTCTTGATGTAGGCAGGGTTCTTAGGGGGTGAAGCAAATCATTCCCCCCCCTCAATTCCCAGGAAGCAAAAGCAAAAGGTAAAATGGACACATCATAGAAAAGCCCCCAAGTCCCCCCTCCGGGTAGAATGGCAGTGCCCGACAAAGATCAATGGGGACCTGACCCCTGTTAAATGTGACATGTTCTGCCAATAGAACTGGTATGTATGGTGATGTATAAAATTTTGCTTTTTAGGAATGTTTAATTAATAAAACGTTCGTTAACTTATTTATATTTTGGGAACCACAAAGTACAATTTTTTTTAACATGGAATATAAATGGAGCAAATGCTCCTCAAAAAAAAAAAAAGAAAAAAAAGACTTCCCTATTTGAGACAATTGAAACAATTATTTGTTTACAAGAAATATGTATAACAAAAGATGGCGAAAAAAGTGGCAAAAAGTAGGCTAAAAAAATTAATTTGGGGGGCATGAATGAAAAATAGAGACGAAGCAGCATGAAATGCATTAGATTAGGGAAAGCAGGGTGATGTATCCTCTGTGAGATCAGATAGGAAAAAGGCAGTATAGCAGTATTTCTGAACTGAATATTTAGTAAGAAATCTAGCAATGCACTGGAGGGGAGATACGGCTGAGAAGGTGAGGAAGTGTAACGGGCATAGTTAACTTTCTTTCTTTCTGCAGCCCAGAACCCTCACTTTTTTTTACTCCTTCTATACATTAGTGTTGAGGTATGAAAGGAATCCTTTTTATAGTTTTTGTGAGTTTGTAAACTCAGTGTTCTGAAACAAATAACTGTCAGTTATAGTATGTAAAGCAAGACTGCTCTGGTGCAATTCAGATCATTGCTACCGTCCCTATAAACATTTTCTGTCTCTTTTCAAAATGTTTTATTTTGGGGCATTTTTTTCTTAATTTTTTGATCAGATATGGGAAATACTCTTTTGATGGAATAGTAATTTGATGTCTCTATTTTAGGACTGCCAGGAGTGTAGATAAGAACATTTACATTGTACACGGTGAAATCAGTACAGTAATAGGAGCCATAAAACGCAGTGCAAGATGGAGCACTCACGTACATTTGGTAAGTTACTAGAAACTGAAGAATTGTATTAATTAAATCCAAATTTGTCTAATAAAATTTATCTTTCAATGTTAACTGTTTAAGAGAAATTGCAATAATTAATAATCTTATGTTAATATATGCAATGTAAATCTTTTATGTCGGACCCAGTAACTTGAAATTATTTCAGAGGAATCATAAATTGATTCTCTAAAACAAGCCCAAAGGGAATGATAATAAAAAAAAATTCTAATTCTACACATGAGGTTAGAATAAAAGTCCAGTGATGAACTTGAAAATCTGGTAAATCAAACCCACACTTCTCATAAAGCAATCTCATTGCTTATGGAAATCAAGGGGCCTTTTCCTGCGATAAAAACTTCCTGGAGTTTATCAATCTGGGTAACATACTTAAGAGGAATTAGCATTGGAATTCCTTTTGAAATGCACCAGTCTAGAAGTTATATGAATTTGACTACATTAATCTTGAGAATCAAAAGCAATTTTAATCAACAATTTATATCCAGTGCAGACAATTTTAATAATTTATGCCCAGTGAAGTCTCATTTATGCTTTTAGACGTATTTCATTCAGTGTATTTTGGGCAAAATGGTGTCTCAAGTATTTTATACAATCCAAGCTAATTGTAAATCCCTACTTTTGATAGTAATCAGTAGCTGTTTTTAGCTATTTTTGTTGCAGTATATCCTGAATATAAGATTCATTCATTTATTTATAGATTTTATATGGCTATCCAACTGAAACAGTATGACTTGGGACAACCTCAGTAACCTGAAGTAATGGTGTTAAGTTGTTGTCCAAAATACCCCATGTATGGCAGAATATAGCATATTATAACCTTTTCTATATAGCATTACAATTAAGGCAGTATTTTGTGGTGTACAATGATGGCAGTATAAAAAATGCAACTCTTTCTAAAATACATGTGGATTAGAATCATAGGTTTTCCCTTATAGTAAAGGCAGGTTTGCTCTGCAATAGAAGCATTATTATACCTTCCCTTCTGTACTGTAAAGTGCAAGATCTTAATGTAGCCATATCATGGTTAATATAATGGACATGAACATTATCTTTAATTTTGTATAAAGAGAGTGGTTGGGCCAAATGACTTATATATGCTTGAGAAATTTATTCCCTTTATTCCCTTTATTCTATAGCTCCTCAAAATTTTACAATTTGTTTAAAGGCTACAAAGGAACCAGATGTATAATCACATGTATATTATCTATATCAGGGGTCCCCAAATAGTCCCGGCCTATTTGCAACCTGGCTGCGTGAATGGTGGGCAGCATGCATGCACACGTAGCTCGACTCGCATGAGTGGTGAGCCGGCATGCATGCACGAGTCAAGCTGCATGTGCATGCATGTGTGCGCCAATGTACCCCTCGTGCGAGTCGAGCTATGAGTGCGTGTGCACAAGCCCACCGCTTGCGTGACCCAGTTTCTCTCTCTCCCCCCCCAGCTGGGCTGCCAAGCAACAAAGATTGGGGACTACTGATCTATATACCGTACTTAATAGTATAACTGACAGACTTTAGACTGTATTTTTGAAATTGCATTCAACTGTTTTTGGTTTTATTTCAACTGGTAAGCTAGTAGGTTTTCCAGCTTTATCACTAGATTCCCTGTTTTTTTTCTTAGTTCATTTCAAGAACTATTCCATTTAGTCAATTGTGTAGTTATCCTAGTTTATTCTTATTCTTATTTATGTATTAAACTTATGTGCTGCTCATCTCACCCAGAGGGACTCTAGGTGGCTTATCTTGTAAAAACCCACAAGATAAAACATTAAACCATTAAAACAATAAATATTAACATTAAAATTGAGTTAAATTTGACAAGATGGGAAGAAAGGAGCAAAAGGCACACTGGAAGAAGTGGAGCCTTGTCGACTTAGTCCATTACCACTTCCAGAATGATATTGTAGGAGATGAGCAGGCTGAGCCCTAGGGAGGGGTCCAATGTGTCATGAGTCCCTGTGTGCCCACAACAGATCTAAGTCCAGCCCACCTTGAATGCCTCTCTTATCTCTTGCTCATTTCCTTGACTGTTAGTTGATCAGAGTTTAAGCTTTCAATAAATCTTTATACTCATTTGAACTGCCTGAAACTCCTGATTTCCTTGGCATTTGACAGATAGGCCCTCATTAATCTAGCTGATGAAAATGCTTTATAAGTTTCAGCAATACATCTTTAACCATCTTTTCTTGTATTAATGTCTCTAGTTACCGGTAAATGTCTCTAGATTTCTGAGGCAAAAGTTATCATGTATGCCTTAAAAGAGTTCCAAACAGAGATGGAAGATTAATAATAGAGATGGAAGATTAACAGATTAATAGATTAACATAGATTTCTATTAATTTAAAAAGAGTGTTTCAATATTCCACAAAGGAAATTTCTTTCATTAATTCAAATGCTAGAGTTAATTGAGTTTTCAGATTTCAACATACAGTGAGAGGAAAAAAATATTTCATCCACTGCTGATTTTGTACATTTGCCCACTGACAAATGATCAGTCTGAAAATTTAATGGTAGGTTTATGTTAACAGCGAGAGACAGAATAACAACAAAAAAATACAGAAAAACGCATTTCAAAAAAGTTATAAATTTATTTGCATTTTAATGAGTGAAATAAGTATTTGATCCCTTTTCAATCAGCAAGATTTCTGGCTCCCAGGTGTCTTTTATACAAATAATGAGCTGAGATTAGGAGCACTCTCTTAAAGGGAGTGCTCCTAATCTCATCTTGTTACCTGTATGGAAGATACCTGTCCACAGAAGCAATCAATCAGATTCCAAATTCGCAATGGCCAAGACCAAAGAGCTGTCAGGGACAAGATTGTAGACCTACACAAGACTGGAATGGGCTACAAGATTATTGCCAATGAAATTATTCGCAAATGGAAGAAACACAAAATAACTGTCAATCTCCCTCGGTCTGGGGCTCCATGCAAGATCTCAGCTCATGGAGTTTCAATGATCATGAGAACAGTGAGGAATGAGCCCAGAACTGTAGGGGAGGATCTTGCCAATGATCTCAAGACAGCTGGGACCATAGTCACCAGAACACAATTGGTAACACCCTACACCAGGGGTGTTAAACTGCCGGCCCGTGGGCTGGACGTGTCACATGGAAGCCACGCCCACCCCATTGCCAACAATGGCAAAACTGGCCCAATACGTTGTGCGATGTCACGTGACGTCGCGAGTTTGACATGCCTACCCTACACCGTGAAGGACTGAAATTCTGCAGCGCCCGCAAGGTCCCGCTGCTCAAGAAAGCACATGTACAGGCCCATCTGAAGTTTGCCAGTGAACATCTGAATGATTCAGAGGAGAACTGGGTGAAAGTGTTGTGTCAGCTGAGATTGAACTCTTTGGCATCAACTCAATTCACCATGTTAGGAGGAGGAGGAATGCTGCCTATGACCCCAAGAACACCATCCTCACCGTCAAACATGGAGGTGGAAACATGCTTTGGTGGTGTTTTTCTGCTAAAGGGACAGGACAACTTCACCGCATCAAAAGGATGATGGACAGGGCCATGAACTGTCAAATGATGATGATGATGATGATGATGATGTTGGAAGGGATCTTGGGGGTCATCTGGTCCAACCCCCTGCTCAGGCAGGAAACCCTATACCATTTCAGGCAAATGGCTGTCCAGTCTCTTCTTAAAAACTTTCAGTGTTGGAGCATTCACCGCTTCTGGAGGCAGGTTGTTCCAATGATTAATTGTTCTAACTGTCAGAAGATTTCTCCTTATTTGCTTCTCTCTTTGGTTAGTTTTCATCCGTTGCTTCTTGTCCTGCCTTCAGGCACTTTGGGGAATAGCTTGACTCCCTCTTCTTTGTGGCAGCCCCTGAGATACTGGAACACTGCTATCATGTCACCCCTCGTCCTTCATTAAGCTAGACATACCCAATTCCAGCAACCATTCCTTATATGTTTTAGCCTCCAGTCCATTTTTGGGGGAGAACCCCCTCAGTCAGGGCATTGAAAATGGGTTGTGGATGGGTATTCCAGCATGGCAATGACCCAAAACACACGGCCAAGGCAACAAAGGAGTAGCTCAAGAAGCACATTAAGGTCCTGGAGTGGCCTACCCAGTCTCCAGACCTTAATCCCATAGAAAATCTGTGGAGGAAGCTAAAGGTTCGTCCTTCAACCTTGAAACCTTAATGACTTGGAGAGGATTTGCAAAAAGGAGTGGGACAAAATCCCTCCTGAGATGTGTGCAAACCTTGTGGCCAACTACAAGAAACGTCTGACCTCTGTGATTGCCAACAAGGGTTTTGACACCAAGTACTAAGTGATGTTTTGCGAAGGGGTCAAATACTTATTTCACTCATTAAAATGCAAATCAATGTATAACTTTTTTGAAATGCATTTTTCTGGATTTGTTGTTGTTATTCTGTCTCGCACTGTTAAAATAAACTTACCATTAAAATTATAGACTGATCATTTCGTTGTCCGTGGGCAAACATACAAAATCAGCAGGGGATCAAATACTTCCCCCCCTCACTGGAGCAGTCACTGGAGCATGATCCGATATTGCATTTGGATCAGTAGAAGAGTCTATCACTTGATCCATCCGATTTTGTTTTACCTTAGATTTTTGACCGAATTAGGTGCTCAGCAGATATCAGGATAATTGAAATCTCTCAATATTTCAATTGTATGCCACTGAAGGACTAATGTGATGCTAGAAGACGTCATCTGTATTTTTGCCTGCTCACACAGTGTGTGGAAAAAAAAACCCTCAACTGAATGTATTATTTTTGTTTCTCTTTTTTATTCTTAGCTAAACGCTTTTGACTAGATTTTCATGCTCCAATTCCTAAATTTCTGTGCACATGCATGTTTTCTTTAGGAATAGCGTAATACCCTTATCTTTTCTTTTGGGTTTGGTTTTTTGAATATATTTTTGCCATCCATGTTGCCACCAAATCTAGTGATGGCTAATACATCACTTTGTTTCCCTGGATTAGGATCTCTAGGTCAGGGCTTTTCAACCAGTGGTACAGGTACCACCTGTGGTACATTGGCACCTGGCAGGTGGTACGCGACCATCCTAAAAAAGTGGTAGCCGGGGAGGGGAATGAGCTGAACCAGTGGCAGCACCGCACAAGCCTGAGCGAGAGATGACTGGAGCTGCAGGGCTGTCAGGGCTCAGCGGAAGCGCCAGGATCAGCGCCAGGCTCCAGCTGGAGCTCAGCGCTGATCCTGGTGCTTCTGCTGAGCCCAGAAGAAGCACCAATCAGATGGAGTGTTGCAGCATCTCCAGGGTCTTCTGATTTACATTCAGATGCTTAGCAACTGATTCATATTTATGACGGTCACAGTGTCCCAGAGTCATGTGAAGTGACCAAAACCTGCTGCAATCACCCAGCAGACGGGGGGAATAAAAACCAAACACCCCCCACCCCACCCTCGCTGCCAATCTTCAACAGAAATGCTCACAACAATGAAAACCTTGGACAGGAGGAAGAGCGCCGCTGGATGGGCAGGCAGGTGTCTTGCTCGGCTGTGGCTTGGGGGGCACTCTTTTCAGTGCCATTGTAACTTCAGACAGTCACTAAGTGAACTGTTCTAAGTCAAGGACTACCTGTACTTTATCACTTTTTTTCTTTTTTTTTTCTTTTTGGTCAAGTTTTTGACATCTTGCTAGGCGACTGGTTGTACTTGGATATTGCCATATCCTAAAAGTGGTACAATGGGTGAAAAGGTTGAAAAGCCCTGCTCTAGGTGCCCTGTTTGTTTCCTATGCTCTATTCTATTCTATTCTATTCTATTCTATTCTATTCTATTCTATTCTATTCTATTCTATTCTATTCTATTCTATTCTATTCTATTCTATATTCCATTCTACATTCTACATTCTATTCTATTCTATTCTATTCTATTCTATTCTATTCTATTCTTAAAACATCTGAAGTTTTAAGTTGTATCTTATATTTTCCTCTCCTGCAAAAAACATTTTTCTGCAGAATTAAGAACTGTAAATTGCTAATACTCAAACAAAATGTCTTTATAGTCATACCTTTGTATAGTGTGCCATTGAACAGATTAAAATCTTCATTCTCTCTTCTGAGAATCTAGCTTTAAATATATAACAGTATATTTATATGTTTAGGATGAAGAACGCGATCCCTTATTGCACAGCTTCAGTGTTTTGAAAGACGTTTTGAACAATATAACTGGTAAGTCTTAAAATTTAAAAAATAATATTATGAAGTAGGATGCATATGCAGTGCAGATACTCGGAGAAAGTGATCCTAATTTGAGACTATCTCATCTTCTGAAAAATCGGATTTTTGAGAGAGAAAAAGGAAACTCAATCGTTTTATTGGATTTTAATAAGAAATTTATTATCAATATGTAACAAGGCTGTCTTTCACTTGCAATTTGTTAGAAAAAATCTGCTCTTCCAACCTTCTAGTTTTACATTTCCTGATTATTTCTTGTTTTCTCCCAATAAGAAATATTGTGTGTTAATTTTTTATACAAATTTCCTCATTTTGAGTATCTTTACTGTTTTCAGCTTCTTTGAATTTTAAATATATAAGTAGAGTAGAATAGAGCTGGAAGGGACCTTGGAGGTCTTCTAGTCCAACCCCCTGCTCAAGCAGGAGAGCCTATAACATCCCAGACAAGTGACTGTCTAGATCAGGGGTAGGCAACCTTGGGTCTTTTATGACTCGTGGACTTCAACTCCCAGAATTCCTGAGACAGCATGGCTCAGCTTGGAAACCCCTCCCTTTCCCCTCAGCATGGCTGGCTCAGGAATTCTGGGAGTTGAAGTCCACAAGTCATAAAAGAGCCAGGGTTGCCTACCCCTGATCTAGCCTCTTCTTGAAAATCTCCAGTGATGGAGCACCCACGGTTTCTGGAGGCAAGCTGTTCCACTGGTTGATTGCCCTCACTGTAGTTATGTTTAAGTCCATCATTTCTAAAATTTTTATGTACAAGTTCTGAATATATTTTATCTTGTAATAACATTTGTATGCAATAATATTGCAGTGTTATATACTATGCTTATTTATTTTTCCATAGGATTTAGAACATGATTCCCTTCCGAGAGCTGTTCTAAGTATTGAGATTTCAAGTGGTGATGCTCAGTGTAGGTAGTCCTCGAGTTACGAAGGCAAAGGAGCCTGCCCATTCCATTTGTAACTCAAGGATTCGTGGGAGTGAATCTCGTACCTTGAATGAGATCACTCCCTGCTCGTTAAGACACTCACAGCTCGTTAAGTGAACATGAGATATCTAAAGGTGGGGAAGGCCATGGGGGGGCTTTGTGATGGGACAGGCCCCTGAGGCCTCCCCAACCCACTAAGATACCTCATGCTTCCCTCTCCTTGCTGCAGCACCGGACTCACTTACCTTGAAAAGATCCATCTCCTCTCTGCCGCAGTTTCTGCCTTTGAGGGAGAGGAGAGTCAATGGAAGGTCCTGGGTGCTATAAATATTGCGTGAGTTCAGACACCCATCCTCTTTTGCAGAAAATGGGAGCCTGAACTCTCCTGGTGTTTGCGTTGCCTATCTCCTGCTCCTGCCCCAACTCCTTTCCGCCACTGCCGGAACAAGTTTCACCAAGACAGAGACCTTGGGGAGACTGGAAGCTCCGTCTGTATGCAAAGGTGGGCTTAGAAACGGAGCGAAATGCTCCGTTTCTCAAGTGCCCCACTGGCAGCCCCCAGTCTCTGTCAGGTCTCCATCTGGGTAAAAAGAGTTTGAGCGCCTATGGGGTGTTTGGCAGCGAAGCATTCGTTTTGTTTTCAATTGCCCCATAGCTGCTGAAACACTTTTTATCCGAACGGAGACCTGACAGAGACTGCAAGCGCCGTATGCCTGGAGCGTGGCGCTTGAGAAACGGAACCTTCTGCTCCGTTTCCAAGCACGCATCGGCAGGCACCCGGAGCTTGCAGTCTCTGTCAGTTCTCTGTTGGGATAAAAAGTGTTTCAGCACCTATGGAGCTGCAATATTTGTGATTTTGGGACTTGTTTGTAAACACTCTGCTTGTGGGAACTTCGAACGAGCATTAAGTGAACGCTTGTAACTTGGGGATTGCCTGTGCTACCTCAGCTTCTTACTTTTGTAATGTCTTCCTCTCATTTATTACCACAGTCAGCATTCGTGTATTCGAAACAAATATTCTTTTTTTCCCCCTTAACAGCGTATCTCATATTCCAAAGAACTTTAGCCAGTTGTTCATTAGACAGCGATTTTTTTAACAGCTGAAAATTATTTCACAAAACATCTTTTCTTTGGCATTATTTACACCTAAAATTGGTTATGGTGGCAACTTTTTTTTTAAAATTTTTATTTTATTAAAATCATCAACATTAAACATAAGATCATATTATAGAGCAATTATTATATAACCTGTAATACAACTCTAAGGATCAGTGTTTGTAAACGTCTGGTTTAGCAAACATTCCTCACTCCTCACGTCCAGCCTCAACTATACGCCTGATACATTTTATTTGATTGGTGTTTCTCTTATATATGGTCTATCTACTGTTTCTAGTCTAACACCTGTTGTTCATTCGAGCTTTAGAAGTAAATTCATCTCATTAGTAGTGCAATCTTTTATGATCCCTAACAAAAAATCCTGAGGTAGAAATTCAGTATCCTGAGGTAAAAATTCAGTACGCCTTTCCAATATTAAAGCAATCAACTTTAGATCTGGGCTCATAATAATAAGCTGTCCTCATAAGACCTGAAAAACCAGCTCTTGTATATGGTCTATCTACTATATCTAGTCTATCACATATTGTTCATTCGCGCTTCAGAATTAACTTTGTCTCAATAATAGTGCAATCTTTTATAATCCCTAACAAAAGATCCTGAGGTAGAAATTCAATAACCTGAGTTAGAAGTTCAGTCCGCTTTTTCAATATTTATAACTCCCAACATTTCTAAATGCTTATTTTTAAATTTCCTGTTTTTGTATTTTTTTCAGCATCTTGATTCATTTCTATATTATATTGTTCCTCATTGTGATCCCTTATTGGTGGCATCACAATGTTGTTTAGGTTTGTGGTTTCATTTTTTATTTCTATTGGGCCAGATAGACATAATTCCATATTAAATAGTGTGATAGAGTACTCTGCTCTTCTATTTATAAAAATACTTTGGGTTCTTTTTAGTGACATCCAAAACCATTCTTGAAAATAAAAGCTGTGCTTTGTTTTGCAATATACAAATTTACTATACATTTAAGTTAAAATAATGTAATATTAAAACTCTTGTATCTATAACCTTTAACTGGGTAAAACATTGCATCGTAGAGCAAGTTCAAGCTTTTTGAATCGAAGTGCCTCAAATGAATTAACTTATAGAATGCACTCAAAATCTGGGACCCGTGACTGCTGTGAAAATGCAATTTAATAAATTTTATAAAACATTTCATGACATAAAAATTATCATAAAACATTTATGGCATAATATAAAAGGCCACGAAACATTTCTTGATTGACCCTTTGACTCTGCTATAAATTTGAACATGGACACTACCTTCAAGGCAGATACATCTCTTCCTCAAATTTTAAGACCTTTTCAAGTACACTAGAAGCTCTGCCATTGTTGAAGGTATTGAGGAATCTGGTAAGGAAACATCTCTGAAAAGATGGCTCGACATCACGGGTTTTCTAGTATAAAATAAAGTCAGCTGGCATGCAGATCTTCTCTAACCCAAACTCCTTCCCTGCAAAAATAATGGGGTTAAGAGCTGGAGATCTGAGCACTTTGTCCTCCAATGTGCTACATTGTATGTCCAGGACATAGCACAGAAGTGCTGCTTGAGCAGGGTCCGTAAGATTATCTAGGACACTACACATCCTCTTCACAACCTGTTTTCCTGGTTACCTTCTGGGAGGAGGGGGCTTCGTGGTATCTGAAGCAGAACATCCAGATTCACCATAGTTTCATTCCATACAGCATTAATCTTGTGAACTCTCAAGCTTCCGTTATATATTCAAGATGGACAGTATTGAATATTTATTTGTTACGTATATGTAGGGTTGTGGGTCTGTACATATGTTGTACATAGTATGTTTAGGTGTGTGTCATGTATGTATTTCACTTTGAGAATGGACAACTAAATTTCATTTTTGATGTGTGCTGTTCTGCCCACAGTAAAAAAAATGACAACAAAGGTTATCTTGTCTTGTCTTGTCTTATCTTATCTTATCTTATCTTATCTTATCTTATCTTATCTTATCTTATCTTATCTTATCATCTTATCTTATCTTATCTTATCTTCAGAATAAATTATAGCTTCACATTGTGCGGCATTTAGACTTTAATCTTAAAAAACTGAGAGTTGTATTTCTAAATCTTTGGTCTGCTATTACCTTATTCCAATGGTTCTCAACCTTTTTCAGGTTGAGACCCCACTTGCGCCACCCATGCGCGGCATGACCCTGATGTGCGCGCGCGTGCGTGCATGCTGGGCCGATCCGCGCATGCGCGGTGTGCGCGCAACAAAAAAACAAACAAAAAAACAAAATGGTGGACTGCGACGGGCTGAACCGCGCATGCGCAGTGCGCGCATGCGACAATAAAAATAAAAATAAAAATGGTGGACTGCGACGGGCCGATCCGCGCATGCGTGGCGCGCGTGCGATGGCCCGGCAGCGCGCGTGCGACGAAAAAAAACAACAAAACAAAATGGCGGACTGCGGTGTCCGGCGACCCCCGCGAAATGGTCGTTCGACCCCAAATGGGGTCGCGACCCATAGGTTGAGAACCGCTGCCTTATTCAGAGGTTCATTTGAATGTGTAGCTTTTGTTGAAGTATAACTAAGGGTTATAATGTGGGCTTCTTACTGCTATTGATAAGCTGCACCGAGTAAATGGGTTTATAAATTGTCTTTAAAATTTTATGCTAAATGCAGGAAGATCTGAAGAATCTTCATGTTTGGGTTTTCATGCACTTTTACTGTTTGCATATTTAAGAAAATGGAGTACAATTTCCTTCTTTACATATGTTTATTCAGTACTAGTGCTACTTTTGATTTAATTATCAGTTATGTATTAGGCTTGAATTCACTAACATACATTCCTTTGCTCTGTTCCCATATGTGGCACTCAGAATTCCATCAGAGATCTGTCCACATACGCAAGTGCCTAACCGATTTCTTTTCTACTTTATATGGTATTTTCTGTGAGTAGACCAGAGTGTATGAGAACCATCCCCAAGCGGTTGGAGAAAAGTCATAGAATAGATGCATTATAAAGTAATTATATTAAAATTATATTAAAACCTAAAATGCACTAAATTGTTATAGTTCAGGTATGCTAGCAGTAAAAAAAATTTCCCATATCAGCTAATTTGCATTACCTAATCATTTATTGGATTTGGCTATATGCCTGTAATAAGAAGTATGAAATGCGGAGGTGTTCCCTTAAAATGTGTTCTTCTCCACTGAATCATATAGGTTAATATCTTTGTTTTAGCTGTTTTCTTATTGTAGTTCTCCATCTGTGAAAAAGTAAAGAGAGTTGAAACTATATTATTATTAAAAGCTGCCTGCCCAGTCTTGATCTAGGGAGCTAAAATCACAGATATCAGTTACTAAGTTGGAACTGTCTCATGTAGAATGTAAATTGCTCCTGTCCTGAGAAAGGCATTAATCCCAACTATCCAGAAGTGAACTATATCAGTCTGTGTTGATTTCTTAAGGAAATATGTGTGATAGAAGTAGAGCTAATCCAAATATTGCAAGAAGTGAACAAGGCTACATTATGATCTATGATTAGCTAAGCTAGTCCCTACTTTCTCTCACCAGAAACAACAGAAATAATGAAAGCTTCATTTTGAGTTTGAAATTCATTTCATGCTATAAGGTCCTGCCTCAGCTAGCACTTCCAAGAAAGCAGATCTCCTGAAACTGGCATCGTTTCAAAACAAACTTTTATTGAGAGATAGTGATAGCAGAATAGCAAGGCAAGATCTGAATAATTCCCCCGCAAAACATTACATTAAAACTCTCCTTTCAAACCTCTCCCCTGTGCCCAACTGTCCAGTTTGATTTCAGCCAATCCACAGGGACAAAGTTGTTATGAGAACTGGAGTGATAAAGCATAATTCTCAGGTGTTTTGTTTTCTTCCCGGTCTCTTCCCAGTGGAGTAGAGATAAGACTGATGGCCCCAGGCACATTCCTCCATCCTTTCATACCCAGAGAGATGCATCAAAGGTGAAAAGAACAAAGCAAAGGAAATACATCGCAGAGCCCATAGAGCTTCCCCCACCCAACAGACCCAACAGAATGGCAGTACCTGAAAAATAAAATGAAATGAATAGATAGCTTGAGGATCTGACATACACCCTATTTGGTACTTCATTGCAATTCAACTTAATCTGAAATTTCCTGAAGTCTAAAGTTAACTGTTAATTATGCTTGTTGTTTACATACAAATAATAATTTCATCCAAGACTTTTAAGAAGAGAATGGGCAACCCCTTGTCTGAAATGGTATAGAGCAGGGGTAGGCAACCTTGGCTCTTTTATGACTCGTGGACTTCAACTCCCAGAATTCCTGAGCCAGCATGGCTCAGCTTGGAAACCTCTCCCTTTCTCCTCAGCATGGCTGGCTCAGGAATTCTGGGAATGTAAGTCTACCAGTTATAAAAGAGACAAGGTTGCCTACTCCTGGTATAGAGTCTCCTCCTTAGGAAGGGGGTTGGATTAGAAGACTGCCAAGGTCCCGTCCATCTCTGTTATTCTGCATTCTGATACAAAAAGGAAAAAAAAAATAATTTCAAGATTTTCTAGGATAAAGTTGGCTTGAGGCTCTTCCAAACATTTGATCCATCATTTGAACCACCCTTCAAAATATTTTCGATGCATGCCATAGATTGCAAACAAAGTAAAAAAAAACAACACCTGAAAGGTTCAGATTTTCTGTGCACATAAACTACTAAATGACTGAAAGATGAAAAAACTGTAACATCTTTCACACAAGTTTAGATAATATTTTGCTTTATGCAAAGATAACACAGAAAACCTTCACGTTTTATGTACAGAACACTATTAACAGTCACTGGGACATTTCATTGGGATAATGGGAGAGGCAGTGCAACATCAGCACGCTTAAAAGGAACACATTCCAAGTTCCTGTTTACCTGTGGAATTAATAATTACATTTTTCTACCTCGTTATCGATCAGCCTCACTGTTTCTACTGGGAGGTTTAATACAATTTAATTACGATTGAACATCCCTTTTACATTACCCTGAAGACATTGTACAAAATTAATCTTGTTTTGGTGAGTTGTATAGATGAGTTTCACTAATATCCTTGAAAACCTCTACTTTCATATTTTAGGGCATTTTTCAGTTCTTGCCTAGATTCTTCTTGAGCATTTCTTCATTAAGTTATGGAATCAGTGACTTTTATATTCAGATTTATTCAAGCAGTAATCTTGACATTTGAGTTAGCTTTTAGAACCATTTTGCATTTATAGTAATATATATTCTGTATTTCCTCGGTCCCTACTGAATTTGTTTTAATCTGTTCTGGATGCAAATTTCCAACAGCCTTGTCCCCCTTCTCCTCTAGTTCTTTTTTCACTCTCCCCTTTGTGGATTATGTTTGATCAGGTGTGGCAGGAATATCCTTTCTCAAGCTGCGCCCTTTATATTAGTCAATATACTCTCTTCTCCCTCCCACTTCTTCCATCTCCTCTGAGCTTTATCAGTTGACTTATAATTCTACAATTCTCATTGGAAGCTAATGCAGTTTGTTCATTATTTAAACAAAATCTGTTTAATGAGCAATGTAAATGTTAGACAAGTTGCAGAAGAATACCTTTTTCTCCTCAGAGACATTGCTTATTTAACTGTTTAGGAATTAGGTATGGGATGCTCCAGTTGAGACAGAGGGGTGTTTACCTTTAGCACTAGGGAACTGTAGTGAATTTTTCAGTTCACCCATTGATTTATTACTTGACTTTTGGAAGTTTCCATCTTGACTTTACTTTCCTTATATGGACAAGTAGAATATATATATACGGTATATATGTATATGTATATGTATGTATATATGTATATGTTTTCTGAGGTTTTCGCGGGTGTTTGTATGTAGGTCTTTGGTTATTCGGGTTTTCTCCTGTGTAAAATTGGAAGTGTCTTGGTGACGTTTCGACGAAGTCCCATTCGTCATCTTCAGGCTGGTGTTTTCGGCTTCGTGCTTCTAGGAGCAATTTGCAGTTAGCTGTGATTTATTTCTATTCTAGAACTTTATTTGGTCCTGGAATTGAACAAACAATTTCTTAGGCATATGAAAAACCTTAATCATGTAGGATGGAATGACAAGCTTGGAAGTAACTGTATTTGACATATAGTTAGGGACAGTTAGTTATTCTGGGCTCATGAAGGCCCAGAATATTAAAATAATCTAATTATATGCTTTAAGAAGGCTTTGGCAAACTGCTTGTTTATTGCTCCCAAGAAAATCATACATGTGAATATAGTTAACCATAGTTATTGTTTATGCTACGAAGAAGGTTACAAGTTGGTTTAATGGATACTATATTTCAGTATTTTAATTATACACCCAGACTCACTCTGTGAATGAGATGACTAGTCTTGAATTTTGATAAATTTCTGTCTTCTGAGTATGTTTAAGATAGGAGTGGGAAGGGTTGTTGCTCTTGATAGGCATTGAGTATTGTGTAGTCAACAAATAATAGCAGTTTGGGGAAAATGAATAGGCCAAAGGGAAAAAGGAAGGAGATTATTATGATAAGAGAGTCAACTTGGTCTAGGGCAGGGGCAGGCAACCTTGGCTCTTTTATGACTCGTGGACTTCAACTCCCAGAATTCCTGAGCCAGCCATGCTGAAGGGAAAGGGAGAGGTTTCCAAGCTGAGCCATGCTGGCTCAGGAATTCTGGGAGTTGAAGTCCACGAGTCATAATAGAGCCAAGGTTGCCTACCCCTGATCTAGTGGCTAAGTCACCAGGCTAGAAACAGGAAGACTGTGAGTTTTAATCTGCCTTAGGCATGAAAGCCAGCTGGGTGATTGAAATAAACAGTGCATAATGGTATGTATTTTTAATGCATTGTCCACTGTTCTTTCCCCCCCCTTAAAACTTAATACTATAGTACTGCTGGCAGCTTGCACATCAACAAAGGATTCTAGAGGGAAGGAAAACATGCAGCCTGGAGCATCTAAATACCATGGGAGTGTTACAATAATAATAATAATAATAATAATAATAATAATAATAAAGCTTTATATTACTTTGAAGAAGGACTCATAGGAAACCTATGCTTTCATGGACTACAATTCACTAGTTGTCTAGTGAGTTTTTCTTGTGGTAGTAGCATATGTCTTATTGCAGGTGATATAGGATAGTAATAAACAGATTAAAGAGAAATAGGGTAGGGATGCTGGAACAGAAGAGACTTGGCAGTGATCAACCAGTTGATATTTGGAAGTTGTTAAATACTTACTAGTTTGGCTCCTGGTTTTCCCATAGATCAGAAGAAATCACTAAAGCTTAGTGACTGCCACGCATGAAGCCAGTATGGATAATACTGTACTGATCCTCACTGCCAGGAAATCTTTCATTATCAGAAACAGAAATAGAAGCATTAGGTTCTCCCAAATAAGAAGAAATGAGCAAGTCATTTGGCAGAATGGGACAGATTAAAGTCAGTCAATCTTAGCTAAAAATGATGTTATGTTCTGACTCTTTGTTTCTCTTACGACTGCAACTTCCGGACCTAGAATGGGCATTCTAATCTGAGACCTGGAATACTAACTATTCTGTATTATTTCAAAACCACAGCCAGGAATTCTGCCATATATCCAACAATTTCTAGCTCTCTCCCTGACTAGTTTCTAGTTTCCAATCCAAAAATAGTTCACTTAATTGCTCATCTTAAAGCCAGTTTGGTTGTTAAGACGCCAAGCTAGAAAGCCAGGGATGGAGAATGCTAGTCCTGCCTTAGCCATGAAAGCTGGGCGATCTTGGGCCAGTCACTCTCTCTCAGCACCACTCACCTTACAGCATTGTTGTGGGGAAAATAGAAGGAAGGTGTTTGGGCCTGGTTAGCATGTGGAGTGGGGTCTTGATCCTCCCACAGATGCTGAAACAAAACCCTGACTAGTGAACTACTCTTTAGTCCCCCATCCACCATTAGGGAGGTTAGTTTAAAATCTCGTTGCAGACCCCCCCCCTCAATTCTATCATAATACCATACAAAAAAGGGTGACAAAACCAATCAGGCTAACTATTGCCCTGTCAATGTATTATACATAATTAACAAATTATATGGTAAACATTTTTTATACGCTCGCTATTGGATAGTCCACATAAGAATCTTAGGGATGGGGTAAGCCAGTTTTAGATTAGGGTTTTCTCTGGCTGATTGATCATTCTGTACCACCTTTCTGCCAAGTATACTAATTGTCCTGGATTGGTTCTTAAAATAGCAATTGATTCAACTCCCCCCTAGAGGAATGGGATCACTCATGGGCATGGATGGGGTGGGCATGGCTGGGTCACTGTGGCTGAATGGCATGACTGGGCGCGGATGACTCAGTGCGGATGATTCAGTGAGACCACGTGGACATGGACAAGTGGGTGTGGAAAGGTGAGCGCACTGGGTGGGCATTTCCTGGTCAGTGCAGAACAAGTCATCCCAGACAACTGGACATGAGGACAATCAGTGTCTTGCAATTGATATGATGGCTATTGAAGTCTCCAGCATATGCTGTTGGGTATGAATAAATGCCCAGCACATGGTGTGGGCATGATATCATGGGTGGCTTATATTTTGCCTATTTTGGAAACTATAGAGAACATTAGTCGTGGATGTCAGTATCAGTGAGGCATTCCCAATGTTATTCCTGATGTAGGTTACCACATCATGACTGTGGTGGTAGGCAGCACCCATGAGTGGATTTCATTTCTACCTTGTTGCTGCTTTTAGTTTTCTATATGTGTTTTTTGGAAAACGGCTATGTCAATGTATTGACTCTTTGATCTAACATCCTTCGACGTTAAGCTGGCATATACAAGTTGTTTTGAAGCTTCCTTGTCACCTGGCCCCGAAAAGGGCCATTGGAGTTTCTGTCCATTTGTTTGGGAGCAAGGAAGTCTACAGTAAAATCACCTAGAGGTTTGGCTACTTGAAATTGCTAGTTCATTTCGTTCACATTTTCGTTCTATCCACCGTGCACCACAGAGGGTGAACTAGCTCCACACAAGCTGGTTGATGGCGTTCCGCAGGGGTTGTAGGACCCAGTCACCTGGTATCTCTGGGGCTATTTGCTACTCCAAATTTAGTCACAGCTCTGGTCTTGGGTTGTTGTTAGTTGCAAAGTTGTGTCGACCCATCGCAACCCCATGGACAATGTTCCTCCAGACCTTCCTGTCTTCTACCATCTTCTGGAGTCCATTGAAGCTCACGTCTACTGCTTCAGGGACTCCATCCAGCCACCTCATTCTCTGTCGTCCCCTTCTTCTCTTGTCCTCCATCTTTCCCAGCATTAGGCTCTTCTCCAGGGAGTCCTTCCTTCTCATTAGGTGGCCAAAGGACTTGAGTTTCAACTTCAGGATCTGGCCTTCTAAGGAGCAGTCGGGGTTGATCTCCTCTAGGGCTGACCGGTTTGATCGCCTTGCAGTCCAGGGGACTCGCAGGAGTCCTCTCCAGCACCAGGTCTTGGGTTAGTTGCAGTCTATGCAGCCCAACTCTCACCGCCAGCATCGCCACTGTCAGTGCTGCCTTCTTGAAAAGGGGCCCACGACCCCTCCCTGCTATTCATTAAAAAAAAACAAAACCCCATCAGGCTTCTATATGAGTCAAAAAACGTCTTGCTACTTTAAGCAAGTCATTAAAGTTAATGCAGCTTTTAACATGGAAGCTGAGCAAAAGGCTTGCTACTTTTAATAACAGAGACTGTGTTGCAGTTGTGTGAGATCCAGGCTTCAAAATCGTTTTTTGGAATGTGTACAATTCTACCATAATTATAAAAAAAACCCAGTATAATAATAAAATACAGTATCACTGTGGCAAACATTCACGCCAAGCATAGCAGTTAAACTCACATACTTCCAGGTAATCGCATTATTTAAAAAAAGAAGCTATGCATAAAAAGAACGTTACAGTTTCATCCATTAGTGATGTGCAATATCTTGCTGATACAATGACAAAGAAATGGAACGGTTGTCAACTAACATTCTTCTATGGATTTTATGCTAAGATCTGTTGGGAAACTTCCTCATGTTATATCTTAAATAACCCAGTCAGAATGACAGAAGTACTCAATGATCCTTATTCACCTAAACAAAATAATTTTTCTGGGCCCAGCATTATTATTATTATTATTATTATTATTATTATTATTATTATTATTATTATTATTAATAATAATAATAAAGTTTCGTTGTATTATGTATACTAACAGACTCCTAGTTTAGATCTTGAAGTCTGAAGCTAACCTAATTTGAATGTCTGCAGTGTCTTTTTTAGGGCTTTACTTCTTTAGGACTCTTTTATCATGCAGGTTTGTGACTTCAATATTATCAAACTCCTTTCCCAGTCATCTATTCATAGTGTATGATGAAGGGATTGGAAATAATGGAAGCTTGATATTTTTAATATTTGAATTGATTTAATAGAAGTGTTTGTCCAATGTAAATTTTGGAATTAGAAGCAGAACTGTATGCCACAGTTTCGTAAGTGCAAGTAAAAATAAGGCAAAGCTTTTAAGGCAAGTTTATTATTTATTTATTAGATGTTTAGGCCGCCCATCTCCCCTACAAGTTGACTGGACAGCTATATGTATGCGACATAAGTTTAATTATACAATTTGCACATGAAGAGGAGTTTCCATTGATCATAAAATCAAGTGGTTTTTTTCCTCATTGTTTCAAAGCCATTCTTTCATTCATTCTTTTCATCAAAGGAGGTCTGTAACAGTACCGTGTAGAAACACTGCTTTTCAAGCTTCTAGAACTTTCTAGAAAGTTCTCTAGAATTTTGCTTGCTAAGGTAATGCAAAACGGAAAAGAAAATAATTGAGTGCTATTGTGATTTTAATTAATTCTGTTTAATACTGCATTTCCTGGATTCCCTAAAGTAAATCCGTTTTCTGAGTTGTGATAGAATACATATGCAGGTAGGTTGGTATTCTGTGGAAAATCTATTCTGAATGTTTTTTTTTTTAAAGGAAAACTTTACAAGCAATGTGGGAACCATTAGTAGAAATTTTGAAATGCAAATAGCTTACAAATGAAGAGGAAATACTTTAGATATACGACTAAGAGAAAGATCTGAGTCCTGAATTTTTTCTTGAAGAGTTAAAAATGCAGTTATCATCCTGTAGATTCAAGTTTCACTGAAGAGTTATAAACAACGCTAAAAGTCGAGTGTCTTTTGCTAGTTGGGTTATATGTGTCTGTTCATTGGAGGTGACATTGGAGCAATGGAGAAAAAGACATGTTGCCATTGCTAAATACACATATCTGGCAGTCTGATAATAGGTTCCAGGAAGTTCAGTGGAAAATTAAAACAAAGCAACATTTATAGCTGATTGAACTTGAATAGCAGTTTGCATGCTGAATAGCAAATATGTGGACTTCAGCATTCCAGGAGTCTGATGCAAACCTTTTGAATGTGATTGATAGTATGAGTATAGTAGAATGGACTGTAGTGTTCACACTGTTTCATTTCTGAAGTGTTTTACATGAAGGTGTTTTTTTGTTTTGTTGGAAGAAACATTTATTGTCCTATTTTTTATACAGTACCCAAATATCTACATTTCTTATTATTTTCAAAAAATATTTCCACGACCTTCTGGTTTTCTCCTAACACAGGGGTTCTCAACCTTGGCAACTTTAAGACTTGTGGACTTCAACTCCCAGAATTCCTCAGCCAGCAAAGCTGGCTGAGGAATTCTGGGAGTTGAAGTCCACAAGTCTTAAAGTTGCCAAGGTTGAGAATCCCTGTCCTAACATGTAATCTGAACCCCAGGATAATACTAAAAAACAAAACAGTTTAATATAAAATGATGATGTCGGTAGTGTTGACCGACGAAAGGCTCAGCTTTTATATTAAACAGTTTTGTTTTTAGTATTATCCTGGTGTTTGGATTACTTTATGGTATGGATTTACCCAGGATTCGCATTTTTAGCATAATTAGAGACCATACATATTTCATAATAAATTGATTTTTATTTAATTTGGAACACTGTCAGAGAAATTATATGTGCCATTGTGCCCACAGGTCAGGATTGTCAAACTCTGATTTAAGATGTACTCTAAAAACATTTCGTAATAAAAGGACAGGAGCGACTCTTCACTAATATTTATACTATAGTATTTGTGTTCGGATGCTGAAATGGAACTATCTAAATATTTCTACTTACTGCAGTAAACTAGCATTCTGAGGAATCAGCTCTATCTACATCTGTATGCTTAGTTATGTTATGTCTTGTCTTTCATGTAAACATATATGCGGGAGGAATTATAAAAATACAAGGCATGTGCTCATTATTAAAATGCATTATTCAGATTCTGTATTATAATTGTAAACTGCCTAATTCTTATTTTTAGTATTCTGTGAACTACACATTACAGTGAGGGGGAAAATTATTTGATCCCCTGCTGATTTTGTACATTTGCCCACTGACAAAGAAACGATCACTCTTTAATTTTAATGGTAGGTTTATTTTAACAGTGAGAGACAGAATAACAACAAAAATCCAGAAAAATGCATTTCAAAAGAGGTATAAATTGATTTGCATTTTAATGAGTGAAATAAGTATTTGACCCCTTCGCAAAACATCATTTAGTACTTGGTGTCAAAACCCTTGTTGGCAGTCACAGAGGTCAGACATTTCTTGTAGTTGGCCACCAGGTTTGCACACATCTCAGGAGGGATTTTGTCCCACTCCTTTTTGCAAATCCTCTCCAAGTCATTAAGGTTTCGAGGTTGAAGGATGAACCTTCAGCTCCCTCCACGGGTTTTCTATGGGATTAAGGTCTGGAGATTGGGTAGGCCACTCCAGGACCTTAATGTGCTTCTTGAGCTACTCCTTTGTTGCCTTGGCTGTGTGTTTTGGGTCATTGCCATGCTGGAATACCCATCCATGACCCATTTTCAATGCCCTGACTGAGGGAAGGAGGTTCTCACCCAAGATTTGACGGTACATGGCCCCGTCCGTCATCCCTTTGATGCGGTGAAGTTGTCCTTTCCCCTTAGCAGAAAAACACTCCCATAACATAATGTTTCCACCTCCATATTTGATGATGACGATGGTGTTCTTGGGGTCACATTCCTCCTCCTCCTCCTCCAAACACAGCGAGTTGAATTGATGCCAAAGAGCTCGATTTTGGTCTCATCTGACCACAACCCTTTCACCCAGTTCTCCTCTGAATCATTCAGATGTTCATTAGCAAACTTCAGACGGGCGTGTACATGTGCTTTCTTGAGCAGGGTGATCTTGTTGGTGCTGCAGGATTTCAGTCCTTCACGGCGTAGGGTGTTACCAATGGTTTTCTTGGTGACTATGGTCCCAGCTGCCTTGAGATCATTGACAAGATCCTCCCGTGTAGTTTTGGGCTGATTCCTCACTGTTCTCATAATCATTGAAACTCTACGAGGTGAGATCTTACATGGAGCCCCAGACTGAGGGAGATTGATAGTTATTTTGTGTTTCTTCCATTTGCAAATAATCGCACCAACTATTGTCACTTTCTTACCAAGCTGCTTGTAGCCCATTCCAGCCTTGTGTAGGTCTACAATCTTGTCCCTGACATTCTTGGCAGCTTTTTGGTCTTGGCCAAAGTGGAGAGTTTGGAATCTGATTGATTGATTGATTGCTTCTGTGGACAGGTGTCTTTTATACAAGTAACAAGTTGAGATTAGGAGAACTCCCTTTAAGAGAGTGCTCCTAATCAGCTTGTTACCTGTATAAAAGACACCTGGGAGCTTGTTACCTGTATAAAAGCTTGTTACCTGTATAAAAGACACCTGGGAGCTTGTTACCTGTATAAAAGCTTGTTACCTGTATAAAAGCTTGTTACCTGTATAAAAGACACCTGAGAGCCAGAAATCTTGCTGATTGAAAGGGGATCAAATACTTACTTCACTCATTAAAATGCAAATCAATTTATATCTTTTTTGAAATGCCTTTTTCTAGATTTTTGTTGTTGTTATTCTGTCTCTCTCACTGTTAAAATAAACCTAGCGTTAAAATTATAGACTGATCATTTCTTTGTCAGTGGGCAAAGGTACAAAATCAGCAGGGGATCAAATAATTTTTTCCCTCGCTACAAGACAAAGAACTTTTAAATTTCTTCGTGTCGTTTATTTGAATATAAGTGTGAATAAATAAACCAGCCAACTCATCTTGGGGCTGCCAGACTTGAATCTCAGCATGATTCTTCCTTTACTGGAGGAATCTTTTCCCTTTTGTGCAAGTAATTTTTATGATGTTTAATTTTATCTTCTGATTTAGAACTTTCAGCCATTGAAGCTATTGTTTTTCTTCGACCTTTTCTGGAAGTTATTCGATCAGAAGATACGACAGGCCCGATTACTGGACTGGCTCTAACATCAGTAAACAAATTCCTTTCATATGGACTAATAGGTATGGATCGAGAATATTTTCAATTTGATTCTCAACTAAAACTGATGACTTAGAGAACCATTCTTTGCCTGAGAATTATATAGTTATGATCCCAGAAGAACTGAAATTCTGATTGTTTTTTATAATAAATAGGATTATGTTTTGTATTTTATATGGCTAAAAATAAAAATATTGATAATGAAGGTAGTCATCACTTAATATCTCCCCTGAATATAAATGTGGCATATTTTACTAAAAAGTCTGTTTACTCTGAACTTCATTTATTAAACAGTATTTTGTATTCATAGATTCAAATCATGAGGGCACAGCTGAGGGAATGGAAAACGTGGCAGATGCTGTAACACATGCCCGATTTGTGGGCACAGATCCTGCAAGTGATGAGGTTGTCTTGATGAAGATCTTGCAGGTATGCTGGACATGGTGGAAATCTTTTGGATTATATGTATCCTGCAAAACTGTGATGTAATTGTGATCAGAACGTCATCTGAATTCATGGGAATCCTGTTAAGAGATTCTGACTAAACGTATGACACACCAAAATTGAACATCTTTAGTAAACATTTTCCAATTTTATTAGGAAGAAAATGTGAAATCGTACAATGGTTAGTTTTTTGGGGGGTGTAAGTTGATTCAGATGTTTTAGACCAGTGTTTTTCAATCAATGGTAGGCATATTACTGGTGTTATTTTGGCACATGGCACGTGGTACCATGTGACAAGATAATGCCATTAGACTTTTCTCTGCATTTTGAACATGAAATGCAGTCAAATGCATGAGTCATCATGTATTATTCATTGGATTGGAAAGACTTGCCATGGATTTCTTTCCGCATTTTCTGTGGAGGAGTTGAAGGCTTTCAACCGATGACTCATCATTCCTTGTTGCGCTCAAAATAGCCGGAGAACATATACGAAAAGGCAGGAAATTTCAACGTCAAATGTCTATTCTGGGCTGATACGTCGACTCCACTCTTATCCGCCTATCTTTACCAATCATGACAGGTCACCGGAGTTCTCCTCACCGTCTGGCTTGTCATTTTTTCTCCTTTCCAGTTATTCAGTTTCGCTACCGCTCTGTGTGGCGGTGTGAGACCAAGGTAGTGGTGCACATTAATAAATATGGATAAATTCATCATACTTTCGTCAGTGGAAAGGGAAAGTGATTCATCAAAGGAACCGCCACCGAAGAAATTAAAATTGGCAACTAATCAAAAATAACAGTGAAGACTATTTGAAGTGTGAATTTTATTTTGTGGGAAGAAAACAACCCGCAGCTTCCTGTTTGTGTTATCTGCAATGAAGTATTATTCAAGCATTCCATGACCATGAAGCCTTCTTTGCTCCAGAGACATTTAACAACAAAACATAGTGCACCAAAAAAGCCAGTAGCCGTTTTTTGTAAAGAAGAGAGACGAACTTATAAAACATTGTGCTCCTTTCGTGAAGTCCACAACCATCTCGAAAAAAAAATGTCTGGAAGCATCTTATAAATTGTCCTTGATAGCAGCGAAATGAAATAAGCCTCACACAATCGTTGAAGTCGTGGTTCCCTCTTCAATTCCCTTTGATGAAAAAAAAATGACTGATGCTATTCGTAATATTCCATATTCTGACTGCCCAAAGACGAATATAAGGTATGGCCATGGATGTTACTCAACAAGTGGTGGGGGAAAAAAAAAACCACAGCAGCAGAAAAATTTGCATTTCAATTGGAAGAAAGCACTGACATTGCTGGTGAAGCGCGATTAACTGTCTTTGTGCATATAACTGATTCAGACAATATACTGGAACACTTATTATTTTGCTGCCTAGTGCCTGGCAGAAAGACTGAGAAAGAAATATGCACAATAATTGACAATTTTTTTCAGTGAACAAATTATGGAATATTATGGACTTGGTGTGTAGCCATTTGTTCCGATGGTGCATCATCTATTTCAGGAAGAACTTCAGGCGTGATAGGATGAGCTATGAAAAGAAATAAGTTCCATTGTTTGAAATCATTGTATCTTGCATAGACATGCACTTGCTTCTAAACGGATGAGCCCATTGCTACATGAGATTTTGGAGGATGGTACAACAACAACAACAACAACAATAATAAAGTTGGAAGGGACCTTGGAGGTTATCTAGTCCAGCCCCCTGCTCAGGCAGGAAACCCTATACCATTTCGGACAAATGGCTACACTTAAAAACTTCCAGTGTTGGAGCATTCACCGCTTCTGGAGGCAGGTTGTTCCACTGGTTAATTGTTCTAACTGTCAGGAAGTTTCTCCTCAGTTCTAGGTTACTTCTCTCCTGGATTAGTTTCCATCCGTTGCTTCTTCTCCTGCCTTCGGGCGCCTTGGAGAATAGCTTGACTCCCTCTTCTTTGGGGCAGCCCCTGAGGTATTGGAACACTGCTATCATGTCCCCCCTCGTCCTTCTCTTCATTAAACAGGACATACCCAATTCCAGCAGCCTTTCCTTATATGCTTTAGCCTCCAGTCCCCTAATCATCTTTGTTACTCTTCTCTGCACTCTTTCTAGAGTCTCAACATCTTTTTTACATCGTGGTGACCAAAACTGGATGCAGTATTCCAAGTGTGGCTTTACCAAGGCATTGTAAAGTGGTATTAACACTTCACGTGATCTTGATTCTATCCCTCTGTTAATGCAGCCTAGCACTGTGTTGGCTTTTTTGGCAGCTACAGCACACTGCTGGCTCATATTTAAGTGATTGTCCACTAGGACTCCAAGATCCTATTATATTATATTACATTTGATCAAAAGCCGGCTATTGAATGATGTTTATTCCGACAATTATGAAAGGATTTGGATTCTGAGCATAGCACTCTTTCATACAGAAGTACGTTGGTTGTCGAGAGGTGAAACATTATCGAGATTATTCGAGCTACAAGATGAAACGCGCCTGTTCCTGACACCCGGAAGACATTTTTAAACTTTTCTGCTCGGGGTGATGAAACCTTCATCAGGAAATGTTTCATCACCCCTAGCAGAAAAGTTTAAAAATGTCTTCTGGGTGTCCTGCGTTGGCTATTTGGCTGACATATTTGAAAAGCTAAATGAATTAATTGGCTGCTGCAGGGCCACAGTCATAACATGTTTATCGTGGGAGTCAAAATTCGTGCGTTCTGCAAGAAAATCTCCCTGTAGATAGGCCAAGTTAAAAAAAGGAAATAGTGCATCATTTCCCAAGGTGTCAGACTTTATTGAACCAAGCACATGGACATGCATCCTCACTTGTGTGAGCGGTACGTGCACATGTGCTCCATTCGTGTGAGCTGTGGGTATGTGTGCATGCCACTTGTTCAAATGGAGCTGTGCTCGTACACGCGTGCTTGCCAGCCACTCACACAGAACCATCCCCCTCCCCCCGGTCCTCAAAGCTGGAAATGTTGGGGAACTTTGGTCTAAATCAGTGGTTCTCAACCTTTCTCAGGTTGAGACCCCACTTGCCCCGCCCATGCGCGGCCACGCCGGGCGGATCTGCGCATGCGCGGATCCGCCCATCACGTGCGCCGTGCATGCGCGGATCCGCCCGTCGCGGCCGCCATTTTGTTTTTGGTTTTTTTTATTTTTTTTTAAATTTTTTAATTTTTTTAATTTTTTTTCGGCGTGACGGGCGGATCTGTGCATGCGCGGATCGGCCTGTCGCACGCGCCGCGCATGCGCGGATCCGCCCATTGCGGTTGCCATTTTGTTTTTTTTAATTTTTTAAAAAAAATTTAAATTTTTTTTTATTTTTTTTTTGGCGCAACGGGCGGATTTGTGCATGCGCGGTGCGCGTGCCAAAAAATAATAATAATAAAAATAATAATAATAAAAAAAATGGCGGCCCGCTGTGTCCGGCGACCCCTGCGAAATCGTCGGGCGACCCCAAATGGGGTCGCGACCCCAAGGTTGAGAACCGCTGGTCTAAATGATACTTAAAAGAAGCATTCTTCCACTGTTTAGCTGATATTTAAAATGTTTCTTTGTTATATCCTATGAATGTCTGTGGAATTAAAATGTGATTAGAACACAACATTTCATATTGATTTGTTCTCCTTTCAGGTCTTGAGGACTCTCCTCCTCGCTCCTGTTGGAGCTCATCTCACAAATGAATCCGTGTGTGAAATCATGCAGTCTTGCTTCCGCATATGCTTTGAGATGAGGCTTAGTGGTAGGTCTGCCGTGTAAACAAGCCAATCATAAACATTCATGTTATTTTGCCACATATGATTTCTATATTTAGTAAGTCCGAATGCTGGAAAATAAGTAAACATAAAATACGCTAAATGTGTGACATTGATAACATTCTTTATTTTTATTTTTATTTTTAGAAAAGTAGTAGACTCAGCTAATCATTTCCTGCTCCTGTGTGTCTTTTCCTCTCTTATCTCTACATTCCTCTAGCTACTTGGTATATCTTTCCTTTTCTTTCTGTACAGCTGAGCCTGGATTGGTTTTAATAAATTTCTAGTAATCCTTTGTAAACAACACTTGGAGGGAAGTCTACACGAAAAAGCCTCTAGATAATATCACATGGGATAATGATACCTGTGTTATTTGTTTTTGCCTCCAGAGTTATTGAGAAAATCTGCAGAGCATACTCTGGTCGACATGGTACAGCTGCTCTTCACAAGGTAAACTTTCTTGTGTTTGTCTCAGTACTGCTCAGATGGCCCTTCCAGGGCGGGAAGATCGCACACTTCCAAATATGTTAGTGTTTATGTATATTATGTAAGAAAGTGAGGACAAATAAAGGGAAATATTTCTTCACCCAGAGGGTCGTTGGTTTATGGAATTCACTTCCTGAAGGGGTCGTGACAGCTGTCAGCCTTGATAGCTTCAAGGCAGGGTCAGACAGATTCATGGATGCCAAGTGTATCGGTGGTTATTAAAACGGATGTCCATGTGCCGCCTCTAAAACAGATGTCCATGTGCCGCCTCTATGTTGGTTGAGGCAGGCAGGATTCCCTTGAGTACCACTTGTTGGGGGTCAAGGGAAAGGGAGGGTTTTGCCTTCTCTTTCTGCTCAAGATCCCCGTGTACAATTGGTGGGCCACTGTGTGACACAGAGTGCTGGACTCGATGGGCTTTGGCCTGATTCAGCATGGCTCTTCTTATGTTCTTATGTTCTTATACATAACAAACTCTACTCCAAGTATTACCAGGTCCTTGCAAAGCTTGTCCTTTTACCAAAATGTATCTTCTTCACTGATAGATGGACAATAAGTAAGGATAAAATATATGAAACTGAGCAATGTTATATCAAGTAATAGGAATAACACATCAGTGAAAAACGATGGCTTCAGTAATTAAAGACTGGCCATAAATTTTGAGTCTTATGATCGCCAGGAAAACGAAAAACTGATCAAAGAACACGAAAGAGACATGTGTTCTTATTGTGCAGGCCTCCCAGTGAGCTCTTTGTTTCACCTGACTTAGGTTTCAACAGCCTTTGGCCTGACTAAATCTCAATAAATCATCTGTATTTTTAAAGGCACTTGGAAAGCAAATACTGTCATTATTTTCCATGACACTTCATAAGATAAGAGAAGACAAGACAAGATAACCTTTATTGTCATTTTTTTTTTACTGTGGACACAACGGCACACATCAAAAATGAAATTGAGTTGCCCGCTCTCAAAGTGAAACACTTACACGACACACACCTAAAACATACTAAGTACAACGTATGTATAGACCCACACCCCTGCGTATACGTAGCAAATAAATATTAAATACTGTCCATCTTGAATATATAACGGAAGGAGGAAGCTTGAGAGTTCACAAGGTTAATGCCGTATGGAACGAAACTGTGACTGAATCTGGATGTTCTGCTACGGATACCACGAAGCCCCCTCCTCCCAGAAGGGAACAAGGAAAACTGGTCGTGGAGAGGATGTGTAGAGTCCCAGATAATCTTACGGACCCTGCTCAAGCAGCGCTTCTATGTCCTGGATGGCTGGGAGAGAACGGCCAATGATCTTTTTGGCCATCCTCACCACTCTCTGCACCGCCTGCCTATCTGAAACAGTGATGCTTCCAAACCAGACTGCGATGCTGTATGACAGGATGCTCTCGATCGTCCCCCTGTAGAAAGTGGTCAGGACAGGGGAAGGAAGATGTGCTTTTCTCATGCGACGCAGAAAATGCAGGCGCTGCTGTGCCCGCTTCACCAGTTTCTCACTGTTGAGCGACCCAAGTCAGCCTACTCGGCAGCTGCACTGGTTTATTTGACAATTTTTACTCTTCTAAATGTATGATAAAATAAATTCTTGTTAACTCAGAATGCAGCAGTGATCTAAAAACTCAAAAAAATGGTACTACCCCTGGAAATCCAAGCGGCCTGCAGAGCTGGGAAACTTGAATAACATCCAGCTTGCCACCCATTTCTGCTCTAGCGATAAGTGCCCCACTTCTGAGCACTATAGTTCAAGAAGCAGTTACAGGTAGCCTGTCCAGTATAAACTCCTGAAGCAGTCAGTGAGGCTAGAATCCCTTAAAAAAATATCTGCATTGCAGACAAGGAAGCAAAGTGCAGAAGTGGAATCTGTGGCTGAAACGAAGCTGCTGATGTTGAGTGAATTACGATTACAGGTAGATTCAGTCATCAACAATCATGTCCAACGATGAGTTGTAGCTGAGTGAAATCCTCGGGGGTCATAAATTCTCTGTTTTTATATCTGGATGAACAGAACCAATGAAAGGGAGCCCTATTTTCCTGCTGTCAAAATTTTCTGTTACCAGTTCTCCACCCCCCACTCCCCCCCCCTTAAAATTCAGATTGAAGCATCCTTGGAGGTCTGATCAAATTTCCTGCTCAGAGCAGAACTCCTTTGGCCACTGCAGCCATCTGCAGCCACAATTCCGCAACATCAGCTTTATTTCAGCCACAGAGTCTCCTGTCCAATTTTTGTTTGAAAATCTCCAGTAACACGCCACTCACGACGCCAGGTAATTTACTCCACCGCTGAATAGCCCTCATGGACCAAACATCTTCCTTATTTCAAATTTGGATATCCCTCTGTAGAACCCATACCCATTTGTGCTTGTCCTACCTTTAGGTACTAAAGAGAATATATCCATACCCTCTTTTCTTGTGACAGCACTTCAGGTATTTATGTTTTTCCCTTTAGCCTTCTTTTCTTTAGGTTGAATATATCCCATTCTTTTACCACTTTACAATGCCTTGGTAAAGCCACACTTGGAATACTGCATCCAGTTTTGGTCACCACGATGTAAAAAAGATGTTGAGACTCTAGAAAGAGTGCAGAGAAGAGCAACAAAGATGATTAGGGGACTGGAGGCTAAAACATATAAGGAACGGTTGCTGGAATTGGGTATGTCTAGTTTAATGAAGAGAAGGACGTGGGGGGACATGATAGCAGTCTTCCAGTACCTCAGGGGCTGCCCCGAAGAAGAGGGAGTCAAGCTATTCGCCAAAGCGCCTGAAGGCAGGACAAGAAGCAACAGATGGAAACTAATCCAGGAGAGAAGCAACCTAGAACTAAGGAGAAACTTCCTGACAGTGAGAACAATTAACCAGTGGAACAACCTGCCTCCAGAAGCGGTGAATAATCCAACACTGGAAGTTTTTAAGAAGAGACTGGACAGCCATTTGCCTGAAATGGTACAGGGTTTCCTGCCTGAACGGGTTGGACTAGACGACCTCCAAGGTTCCTTCCAACATCATCATCATCTATTCGTTAGACATGAACCTCAGTCAACTGAACATTCAAATTGGCTGGTGCTGATGGTTGACACGGGTTGCTACCAGCATCCTAGGTGTCAATCAGGTACCTCCTTAAAATATAAGATGTTCCGAGTAGCGCAGTTTTTTGTAACATTGCTGGAGTTATTGCAGGAAGCTGCAGTTTCTTGATTATTTTGCAAAGTTTTTGGACATAGTTCCCACTGCCCCAATGACAATGGGTATCACCATTACATGTTTCATCCATAATTGCGCAGTTTCGATCATCATCATCATCATCCTTTATAACATTTAGCTTTCAAACCCGACACCCATCTTTGTTGCTGTTCTCTGCACACTTTCCAATTCATCAGCACCCTTCTGGAGGGGGAATTCCAAGTGTGGCCAGATTAATGCAGTCCAAAATAAAATTATTATTTTCCATGATCTCAATATTATACCTTAATTCAGACATGTCAAACACAAGGCACGGGGGCCGGATGCGGCCCGCAAAGTGGTTTCATGTGGCCCACGAAGCCATCCTCTAAACAGTGAGGGAACGGCCCCCACTGCCTTGGCCCTGGCCCAGGCCAGCCGGGAGCCAATGTACAATTTTGTAGTGGCCATCTATGCTGAAACACATTCAGTCTTAGCTCCATAAGCTCCCCCCCCACATGGCCTGAGGGGAACAGGCTTCTCTAGTGGACCATGCCTTGGCACTTGCCCCGGTCCCCCCCTTCTGCCAGAGACCCTCAGATCTGTCCCACTCCTGCCCAGGCCCTCATAGGACCCTTGACGCGAACGATGTAGAGCTGGCCACACCCGCCCAGTAGGCCACGCCCACTTCATCCACACCCACCCAGTAGGCTGCACCTACCCTGGCCACACCCACCTGGCCCCCTGACGGCAACCGCAATGCTGATGCGGCCCTCAATGAAATTGAGTTTGACACTCCTGCCTTAATTGATACAGCATTGGCTCTTTTTGGAAGGCATAGCGTACTGCTGGCTATTGCTTTACCAGGACGTGGGCCAGGATACTTGCGGGACCGTCTTCTGCATCATGAATCCCAGCGACCGGTTAGGGCACATAGGGTTGGCCTCCTACGGGTCCCGTCTGTAGGACAATGCCGTTTGGCGGGACCTAGGGCTAGGGCCTTCTCTGTTGCTGCCCCAGCCCTCTGGAATCAACTTCCCTCAGGTTCGTACTGCTCCTTCCCTCCTAGCTTTCCGAAAACTTTTAAAAACACATCTATGCAGACAGGCTTGGGGCTTGTGAGCTGAGCTCTGCCCCTGGGCCTTTGATTGGGACTGTATGTTGTATGAGTGGGTATAGTTTTATTGTTTTTTATATTGTATATTATTATTTTAACTAATTTATACTTTGTACTTGTATTATTTGCTGTGAGCCGCCCTGAGTCTGAGGAGAAGGGCGGCATATAAGTCAAAATAAAGTAAAGTAAAGTGAGATCCTTCCCACAAGTCTTACTGCTGAGCCAGGTACCACCTATCTCATTCCTGTACATCTACTTGTTTCCTGCCCGTGTTCAGAACACTGTTTCTCAGCCGTGAACTACAATTTGTTGGATAGAGCCAAAGTTCAAGCCTGTCTAGATTTTTTTGAACCTTACATTTACCGGTAGCTTCTGAGGTATTAGCAGTGTTTTCAACATTGTGTCATCTGCAGATTTGCTAAGCGTCCTTTCTATCCATTCATTTAAATTTATAAAAATGTTGAAGAGGACTGGAGTCAGGACGGAACCCAGCGGTACCCCACTGCATACTTCTCTTCATGCATCCATTAAGAGGAACACATGAAGCCCAGTTGTTCAGCCCGTTGTGAATCCATCTGTTGGAACAGCGTTTCTCAAATTTGGCAACTTTATGATGGGTGGACTTCAACTCCTAGAATCCCCTAGTCCAGGGGTAGGCCACCTTGGCTCTTTTATGACTCGTGGACTTCAACTCCCAGAATTCCTGAGCCAGCATGGCTCAGCTTGGAAACCTCTCCCTTTCTCCTCAGCATGGCTGGCTCAGGAATTCTGGGAGTTGAAGTCCACGAGTCATAAAAGAGCCAAGGTTGCCTACCTCCGGTCTAGGCCTAGGCAGCTTTATGACTCGTGGACTTCAACTCCCAGAATTCCTGAGCCAGCATGGCTCAGCTTGGAAACCTCTCCCTTTCCCCTCAGCGTGGCTGGCTCAGGAATTCTGGGAGTTGAAGTCCACGAGTCATAAAAGAGCCAAGGTGGCCTACCCCTGCCCTAGACAGTGCAGAAGGAGGGGGAGTTACGTAGGTTGGCATATTTTCAGCAGTTGCAATGTCCTTGAAGTCACATGATTGCAATCTGGATGTTCAAGCACTTAGTTTGTGATCACAATGTCACAGCAGTCCACAGTCACAATGGTTTACAATCTTCCCTGCCGGCTTCCTAAAAGTAAAGTCAATTCGAAGGCTAGTAGAGAATATTGCAAGTTGTTCCCCTGAAGAGCACTGGTGGCGCGGTGGTTAGAATGCAGTACTGCAGGCCACTTCTGCTGACTGCCAGTTGCCAGCAGTTCGGCAGTTCAAGTCTCACCAGCTCAAGGTTGACTCAGCCTTCCATCCTTCCGAGGTCAGTAAAACGAGGACCCCCATTGTTGGGGGCCAAATGCTGACTCTGTAAACTGCTGAGAGAGGACTGTAAAGCACTGTGAAGCGGTATATAAGTGCTATACATGCTATTGCTATTAGTCTTTCCTGTTGGTTTTTTTTCTCAGGAGCCTCTAGATGAAATGGGCAGCAGACAAATCGAATGAATGAATGAATGAATGAACGAATGAACGAATAGCATACAGCCCTTCCATGCTCTATAGCACACATGGCAACTGGGACTGACAGCATTGCTATTGCCATGCAGCACAGTCATATGAGTCACACTTAATGACTGCATACCTTTGTCTATTTCTATTATTCCAGATCATCTCAGTTTAAAGAGGAGCCTAAGAGCTACGTAGGGACCAACATCAGAAAGGTAAGATCCAAAATGGTGAATATTGCTTTGCTTTTAAGTGCACCTGCACGTTCCTCTTCCTCCTCCTCGTCATGTTTGTTGCAGGGGCTATTTATTTCACTGTATGTGTTATTTGACATCTATAGTGTCTCTGACTGATGGATGGATGGATTGATTGGGTGCCCTACTATTGATTCTTAGCAGACACATACATTTTCTCCTTGATGATCTATCTCTAACGTGAGCTTTCAGGTGTTCCACCCATCACTACTGTACTGAGTTCATCCACCTTGCTGCTGGTTATCCTCTTTCACCTTTCTATTAAATACTTCTTCAGAAAGCTAGGTCTTTGCAGAATGTGTCTGAAGTAGGATAATTTGAGACTGCTCACAGGTGCCTTGAGTGAGAACTCTGGGTCAATTTGTTTGATTGTTTATTTGTTTGTTTTCTTGGCTGTCCACCCCACCCTCTGAGCGCCAGGACCAATGGAAAGGCAGAGGCCCACCCCTTGGCCAGGATTGCAGTGAATTGTCCCACATGGTGAATCAAGCCAGGGTGATTTTTCCCACGGTGAATAGCCTGGGGCTAGGCGGTGGGGGGGGGGAGGAGTGGCAGGGGAGGGGCAAAGGCTGGCGGGAGAGAAATTCCCACAGTGGGTCAGCTGGGATGGGGGGGGCTGGAGTAAAGCAGGCGGGGTCAGGCAGCTGCAGCCAATTGCCCTAGACCTCCTGCCAACCTTCACGGTCTCCTTGCTTCCTGCTGCTGACAAGGTATATCTGCCTTGGCTCTTTGCACCAAGAAGCCACTTTGAGTCATGCTGCTGAGTCAGGTTGGGGCTGGGTTTCCTGGCACACCATAGTTCTGCAGCTGCTGCAGCATCCTGGCTGATGCTGGGCTTCGTAGTGCTGCAGCTCTGGAGCTGCTTCTTGCTTACTTGCCTACAGGTAGTCTTTACTCAATTGCTTAGCAACTGTTTGAGTTAATGAGGCATCTTCTCAGAGGTACTTGCAACCTTTCTGTCAAGTTCCTACGGCTGTAGCCTCCTCTCTGCAGTCACATGATTCCATTCTGTGTACTTGGCAATCGGCTTGCATTTATGGCCATTTGCAGCATCCTATGTGACTGCTATCCTGCTCTATGGGGTAGAGAGTTGGCATCTGATTGAAGGCCACCTGAAGAGACTGGAAGCCTTTGAAATGTGGATTTACAGGCGGCTGTTACATATAAGCTGGGTTGACAAGATCAGAAAGGAGAAGGTGATCAGCTGCCTGGGAAAGCCAAGGGAAATCATCAAAACAATTAAAAAATGAAAATTAGAATATTTCGGACATGTGACGCAGCACCCAGAAAAATACGGCATACTCCATTTAATCCTCCAGGGAACGATTGAAGCCAAACGAGGTCCAGGCAGAAGAAAAACATCGTGGCTTCAAAATCTAAGGGACTGGTTTGGACAAAACTCAGCAGCACTTTTTCATGCGGCGGCTGATAAAAACAGGATCGCCAACAGGATCGCCAGCGTCCGATAACGGATATGGCCCAAGAAGAAGAAGATGTGACTGCAGTTTTCTGCATTGTTTTGCCAATTTCCAGTGTTTATTGGGGAAAAAATTCCCATTGATGAAAATGGATTCGCTTAAACACTCCAGTGTTTTAACAGTTGTGGCGCTCAGTTAATGCCACTGCAAAAAATGGTTGTCAATCAGGAATGGTCATGTGACTTGCTGAATGACTGCCACAACCTGTGTAATTCTAAGCTCAGTTATGTTTGTAAGTTGAGGAGTAAGTCCTCTTTGCTTCCTGCAGCCCTTGGGACTGTCACTCAGTTTCCCATAGTCACAACTCTGAAGATGTTGCTTGCTTGCTTGCTTGCTTTTGCTTTTTGGGATGCCCTGCACTGGGACTGGGTTTCTTGGCACACCACGAGAAGTAGAAGCAAGGAACAACTCCAGCCAGAAACAGTCATGGAGCTCTAAGAAGCTAGCCCAGCAGTGTTGATTGTGCTTAAGGGGCTTTTTGGAATGAAGGGCCAGGCCTCATCAGCAGCAGAAGCAAGAAGACAGAGAAAGGCATCTGGGACAGTGGAGCATAGGGCAGCAGGACCCCCAAAGTGCATAGATGGGGAGAGAAAGGCAGGTGGAGGGAGTTGAAGTGCCTTTATGGTACAGGCAGGCTGCCAAGCACCTGAATTTTGATTACATGATTGTTGGGTGCATTATACAGTGATTATGCCAGGGGTAGGCAGCCTTGGCTCTTTTATGACTGGTGGACTTCAACTGCCAGAATTCCTGAGCCAGCCATGCTGAGGAGAAAGGGAGAGGTTTCTATGCTGAGCCATGCTGGCTCAGGAATTCTGGGAGTTGAAGTCTATGCGTCATAAAAGAGCCCAGGTGGCCTACCCCTGGATTATACAGTGGCTATAACCTCCAGGTACAGGTTGTAAGTCCCTTGGTTCAGCACCATCATTAACTTCAAACTGGACAAATGATTGTAAGTTGAAGATGACCTGCACAATACTTAGCTTGCAAAGTTTTTTTAAAAAAATAATGGTTTGGTTTTGTTTGGTGCCTTTGAATCTGCATAAAGGTCTAGCAATTTCATGCTATTTTCTTGCAAGATGTTCAGTAATAATAATAATAATAATGATAATAATAATAATAATAATAATAATAATAATAATAATAAAAAGTTGGAGGTCATCTAGTCCAACTCCCTGCTCAGGCAGGAAACTCTATATCATTTTGGACAAATGGCTGTCCAGTCTCTTCTTAAAAACCTCCAGTGTTGGAGCATTCACCGCTTCTGGAGGCAGGTTGTTCCACTGGTTAATTGTTCTAACTGTCAGGAAGTTTCTCCTTAGTTCCAGGTTGCTTCTATCCTTGATTAGTTTCCATCTGTTGCTTCTTGTCCTGCCTTCAGGCGCTTTGGAGAATAGCTTGATTCCCTCTTCTTTGGGGCAGCCCCTGAGATACTGGAACACTGCTACCGGTATCATGTCCCCCCTTGTCCTTCTCTTCATTAAACTACGGGTAGTTGCCCATTGCCTTCTTCCTAAGGTTTAGAGAGATTGACTGGCTCCAGGTTGCTTTGTGCTCTAGAAGGAACAAGAACTGTTTTCTAGCCTGTTGTCTTAACCACTATATCAAATTGGATCTCTAGCTTATAAGTTTTTAGAATACAGTTTCAAAAAAAATAAATAAATAAATAAAAAAAAGAATGCAACCTTTTAACTGAGAAAGGGGATTCTGGAAATCAATTTCCCAACATGTTCAACAATACTTCCCTTTCTGTATTGCGGCCCTATTTGGACCGGGAGTCACTCCTCACAGTCACCCATGCCCTTGTCACCTCGGGATTCGACTACTGTAATGCTCTCTACATGGGGCAACCTTTGAAGAATGTCCGGAGACTGCAAATAGTCCAGAATGCGGCCGCGCGAGCTGTCTTGGGTCTCCCAAGACATGCTCATATCACTCCAGCCCTCCGTGAGCTACACTGGCTACCAATTGGTCTCCGAACACAATTCAAAGTGTTGGTTATGACCTATAAAGCCCTTTATGGCAATGGGCCAGGATACTTGCGGGACCATCTTCTGCCTCATGAATCCCAGCGACCGGTTAGGGCACATAGGGTTGGCCTCCTACGGGTCCCGTCTGTCAGACAGTGTCATCTGGCGGGGCCTAGGGTTAGGGCCTTCTCTGTTGCTGCCCCAGCCCTCTGGAACCAGCTTCCTTCAGAGGTTCGTACTGCTTCCTCCCTCCTAGCTTTCCGAAAACTGTTAAAAACTCATTTATGCAGACAGGTTTGGGGCATGTGAGCTGTGCTCTGCCCCTGGGCCTTTGACTCTGTTTGTGTGTGGTATGAGTGGAATAAATTATCTAGTTTTATATTGTAAATTTGTATTTTTAATTTATTATGTTATATTTGTTATACTTATATTCTTGTTGTGAGACGCCCTGAGTCTTGGGAGAAGGGTGGCATATAAGTTTAATAAATAAATAAATAAATAAAGGGTTTATTTATTTATTTGTTTTATCTATATGTCAATATACATCACATATCCGAAAGCTGGGTTAATTCCGAAATCCACCAAATCAATTTGGAGCTACATTCTATGTGTGTATATATGCTGTACTATTGGAGTATGAGTTCCTGGATCAAATAAAACTGGCAGGGTATTGTTTTGAGGTAATAGAATATTGTCGCAATTCTTCTGGCTACAGGAGACCTGTGTTTATTATTCACAGTTGAAGATGAGAGCAGGAGGCATGAGTGATTCATCAAAATGGAAGAAGCAGAAACGATCACCAAGGAACTCTTGTCATGTAACGAAGGTACCTCAAGGAATAGAACAGTCAGCTGCCAATGGCACAGGTAGGGCAAATATTTTTTTATTTACTAAAATGTATGCACTCTAATTCTGGGTAATCGCTGAGAAAGAGCTCCCACTTTCCTTTTTCCATGAAACAAGAAACATTCTTTCAAGTAGATTGTGAGGATCTAAGAACGTCTAACAGTCACTAAGCAAACTGTTGTAAGTCGAGGTCTATTATCACTCCCCCCCCCTTTTTTTGGTCTCAAGTTTGTAATATCTTGCTAGGTGACTGGTGGTACTCGAATATTGCAGTATCCTAAAAGTGAAAAGGTTGAAAAGCCCTGGTTTAGCATACATAGTGGGGAAAAGAGTCTTTTTATATGGTGTATGGCAGTGGTGGCCAACCTATGGCACGCGTGCTAGAGGCGGCACTCAGAGCCCTCTCTGTGGGCATGCGCGCCATTGCCCCACCCTACCTCCCCGTGTGGTCCCCCCTTCTGATCAGCAGCCCCCCTGGAGGAGAGTTGCCCTCAGGCGCAGCCTCCACAGCCAAGGACATGGCAGCCGGGCAGTAGGGACAAGACTCTACCCTTGCACCCTGTCGTGTGCAGATGATGCTGCGGGGCATGGGTGGAGGGTGTGGCCATTGGTGCTGCAGGGCTGTCTGGGCGATTTGCTGCAGCAGGCCGTGGAGGCAATAGGTGGCCTTGTGGGTGGGCGGGATGGGGGTGGGATGAGCAAGGGTGGGGGGGGCAGGGCACTCGGGGTCTAAAAGGTTCGTCATCACTGGTGTATAGTATAAAGCTATTACAGCAGCGGTTCTCAACCTGTGGGTCGCGACCCCATTTGGGGTCGAACGACCGTTTCACGGGGGTCGCCAAACACGGCAGTCCGCCATTTTCCCCCCCATTTTTTTCCCCATTTCCCCTCGGCCGTCGCGCGCGCATCGCGCATGTGCGATTCGGCCCGTCGCGCTGCGCATGTGCGGTTCGGGCCGTCGCGCGTGCACAGCGCATGCGCGATTCTGCCTGTTGCGCCGCACGTGCGCGATTCTGCCTGTTGCGCCGCACATGCGCGATTCGGCTTGTCGCGCGTGCGCCAGCATGCACAATTTGGTCCGTCGCGCCGCGCATGTGCGGTTTGGTCCGCCGTGCGCCTGCCACGCATGTGTGATTTGGCCTGTCGCGCCGCGCATGCGCAGTTTGGCCCGTCGCGCGCGCACTGCGCATGCACAGTTCGCCCATTGTGTCGCGCATGCGCGGTTCCGGCCACCACGCACGCGCGGTTCGGGCCGTCGCGCCGCGCATGCACAGCGCAGGTTGGGGTCACGCCACACATGGGCGGCGCAGGTGGGGTCTCGGCCTGAAAAAGGTTGAGAACCGCTGTATTACAGGATCTAGTTGTTCTGCTTCGAATACTGCCTTCTCCCAGAAGATAACAAAAAAAAAAAACAGTCCTGGAGAGGATCTATAGTATCCCAGACAATACTGCAGATCCTGGACAAGCACTGTTTATATGCCATATCCTGGATAGAAGGAAGTGAATTTCCAATAATCTTTTCTGCCATCCTCACCACGCTCTGCACAGCCTTCCTGTCTGAAACAGTACTACCTCCAAACCACACAGTAATACAATACCACATGACAGGATGCTTTCAGCTGTCCCTCAGTAGAAAGTGGTAAGGATAGGGGAAGGGAGATGTGCTGTTCTCTATATGATGCAGAAAATGCAGACACTGCTGTGCCTACTTCAACAGTGTCTCGCTGTTTAATGCCAAGCTAACCTGCTTGTCAGCTGCACACCCAAAAACTTGATACTACTACCTTCCCCGTTGAATTGTTAATGCAGGTGTACGACCGTGCCTTCCTTTTCTGAAATTGACAGTGATCTCTCCCCCCCCCCCCCACATTTAAAATCAGGCTGCTTTTATTACACCAGTTCATCAAACCCTCTACCTCAGCGGTTCTCAACCTTTTTCAGGCCGCGACCCCGACCTGTATCACGCATGCGCGGCGCAACGGCCCGCATCATGCATGTGCAGTGCTACCCCGCGCATGCGCAGTGCTGCCCCCTGCGCCGGCCGAGGGGAAAAGGGGGAAAAATGGCGGACTGCATTGTTTGGCGACCCCCGTGAAATGGTCGTTCGACCCCAAATGGGGTCGCGACCCACAGGTTGAGAACCGCTGCTCTACCTCCTTCCGGCAATCGCCCTCATTATCATCCTGAATAAGGCCCATCACTGTTGTATCATCTGCATATGATTGGGTAGCAAACCTTGCACGACAATCATAATATAGTTGAGTAGCAAATCTTGCACAACAGTCATGAGTCAGTAAGGTGAACAAATACTGTAAAAGAGGTTCCAGTGGTTCTATAACCATAAAAGTCACGGTGGAATGGGTATCAGTACATATGCCACTGTTGTCTAGACTAGGTCTTCATAGAGGGAAATGGGACACATTAATACATTAAAAATAATCACAGGTCAGAAAGAAATCGCCAATGGGCTGGTCAGCTATTTGGCAATAGGAAGGGAGCTGGTGGCCTGAGACGTGGAGAGACTTGAGCCATTCAGCATGTTTTTTGACTCCTTGACAGTGACGGTGTTTGGCAACAGTGGATTTATTGAATTTTCAAACAAATTCTAGTGACATGTCTTAATATATGGATTCTCTTCAGGGGCAGCCCCATGTAGATTGCATTGCAGTAGTCTAATCTGGAAGTGACAAGGGCACGAGTGACTAAGCAGGGCCTGCCGATCCAAGAATGGTCACAACTGGAGCACAAGAGAAAGGTGTGCAAAAGCGTTGACTGCCACCAGCTCCTTGAGCAGGAGTTGTGAGTATAGAAAGACCCCCAGAGCGCATACATGACCTGTCTGAACAGTGCAGTCTCATCCAGCACCAAAGATGGCATAGTCCTGGAACCAGTGGACCTCAAGTCAGAAGCCACTCAGACTCACCAAGATTCAGCTGAAGCCTGTTGTTCCCCATCCAGATCCTCAAAGCCTCCAGAAACAGGGATAAGATGTTCACAGCATCACTTAATTCGTCAGGGCAGAGGTGTATAATTGGATAAAGTCAGTATAGAAGTGAATTAGGTGGAGAAGTGGAAAATATATTAAGACATGTCACTGGTTTTCATGGTACTCTTAATAGTTTATAGAAGACATTAACATTTGCTTGAAGATAGTTTTAGTTATAAAAATCAATGAGAATAACTGTCACAGAAGTGAAACATTTTAAACTGTTTTATAAAAATGAAAACAGCCAAAAGGTCTTCTCTTATTTAATTTCAGAAGTCTGGAAACATTTTATTGTCTTTTTTCATCCTTTCTGAACACCTTAATTCTCTAGAGTTACAAGATTGTGGCAGGATAAAAATCAAATAATTGAATTGATATACGCTGGAATTCTCCATTGAACATTCCGAATAAATAAACTTTGTTCTGATATCAGGGCTACTTAAGAAGATACATCTCATATATATTAAATGTATATGAATCACTTTTGTCTCTGTCTACAACCTAGACTTTCTCTCACCAGATCAGAAATGTCAGAAAGTTTGTGATAATTTCAATGATTTTTGCCTTTATAATGTCTGTAGAAGATGTATGACCTAACACAATAAGTTGGCATAACAGTTTGGAATATAGACTAGAATGCTAGTCCTTAAGCCAAACACATTTGTTTCCAGAATTGTACAGCAATTTCAGGAATAATGATGTTGGAAAAAGTCTCAGTTACTCTCTGAGTCATCTTTTTGGCCTGCAGGAATTGCTCCTTGGGTACTTCATATCTGATTTACTACATGAGTTGTGAGCTTCAACATAAATGCTTTTAAAAGAATACACATGTAAATCAATATTTGTGCAAGAACGTATGCAGACTTGAACAGGAATTCTGTAAATATTATAATCTAGATTTGACTAGAAATATTCTGTTTTTAATTTTTCAGAATGTCTTTTTCATGCAGTATTTTTGGGGTCAAAATTTTCTGCTTTATATAAGTTTGTGAGTTTCAAAGTTACACGTTTGGAGTTGGGAAGCCGGGGTTTCATGGCTTTTTCTGTGAGGACTTTGGCTGTTGATATGTAAAGTCATTAATCTTGAGGTACAAATAAAAGACAATGAAGTCTTTTGTGAAGTGAATGCAGTTTAATTCATGCCAGTGAGGTAGGCCACCCCTTGCTACAGTACCTGAAATAATGAATAACGGTGCACATGTACCAGATACAAAAAATAGAAAGAGGACACTATACTATAAATAAAGATACGATTAACATTGCTGCTAGGGCCCACAGAGTTGGCCTTCTCCAGGTCCCGTCAGCCAGACAGTGTCGCCTGGCGGGGCCTAGGGGAAGAGCCTTCTCTGTTGCGGCCCCGGCCCTCTGGAACCAACTCCCCCCGGAGATCCGTATCGCCCCCACCCTCTCCGCCTTTCGTAAACCGCTTAAAACACACCTCTGCTGGCAGGCCTGGGGCAGTTAACATCTTGCCCCTAGCCAGTGTATGTTTGTGTGTATGTTTGTTGAATGATTGGTTTTCTTTTAACTTAGGGGTTTTTATATATGTATTTTAACTGGCGATTTCTATTTATGTTGTGAGCCGCCCTGAGTTCTCTAGAATAGGGCGGCATAGAAGTCAAATCAAATAAATAAATAAATAAATATTTATTGTTCACAGGTGAGGACAATGTCACTGATGTACCTTCTCCAATTTCATCTGGAAATTCAGAAAATGTATCTTCTGCAGTTAGTCCTGTCACTGACAGTGGTGTAGAATTGTCTCCCCCAATTCGCTCGAAGGATGATCTTACAGATTTACAACTTGTCAAATCTTTGGGAATCAGTACAACAATGCCCTTAACTGAGCTTAGAGCCAGAGAGCAGTTAGAACTACAGGTATGAATTTCCTTTACAGCTCAGCAGACCAAACAGTACTTTTATTTTATTCAGTTAGCCAACAATGTAATTTTAAGTAGCTTGATTTTAATTTCCCCTCCAAACCAAAAGGAAGAGCCCATTAAGAAATTAGCATGTGAAAACGATGATTAATATTAGCTTAAAAGAGGCTGAAACAAAAAAAAAAATAGGGTGATGGATACATCACTGCATTTTCTGAGTAGCCCTGTAAATAAGTGTAAAAGTAATAAGATGCAGAATAGTTTTCTGTGTGTATGAATTTGAAACTTTTTCCGAAACTTGCAGAATAATTGTTATAATTAAAAACAATAAACCCCCCCCCACTGTATTTCAAACATTAATATCTGCTACTCGTGTGGGTCTTCTCAAGCATAGTTTGTATTACCAGAATTATTTTTCGGCACTGACCTTACACTATTTGGACTGGTTTGGATTATGGATATCACAAATGTTTTAAGGCGAAGAGCAATTTTACAGTTATGACAAATTGCCTACATAAATTTTTGAATAGACTGGATGACTGTGAAATGTTTTAAGAATACAATTTCCAGTTTCTCTCGTCTTTGGCAAGATTGGTGGAAATTGAAATTTAAACTTTGAAAAGGCTTTTACCGTTGAATATATTACTATTCTTAAAGTGGTTAGAAACAGAAAATCATTTGCTGCTGTTGTAGGTGCAAGCTGCAGCTGAATCATTTTAATTAAGAAGACTGATTTTTTTCTTTTAGGGTATGGGTTTATGTATGTCAGTGAAGTAGTATATGGAAAGACTTGTATCCTGTAGCAATATTAGCCCTGTGCTAATTTTCTGCCTTCTTATCTTTGTGATTAAAGAATGAATATCATCAGAGGGAAAAGACTCCATCTGCCTCCGTAGAATCCATCCCGGAGGTTCTTGAAGAGTGCACCTCTGTAGCTGAACACTCAGATTCTGTTTCAATTCATGACATGGACTACGTAAACCCTCGAGGAGTACGATTTACTCAGTGTTCTCAAAAAGAGGGTGAGTGCATTGAGAAAATGTAATAGCAATTTCGGTTTTCATCCTATGTCAGTGATGGCGAACTTTTTAGAGACCGAGTGCCCCAAAACTGGCCCCGCCCCTGCTTCATCCCCTGCCCTGCCCCCATTCCAGCCCCCGGCCCACCTGCCCGCAGGGCCACTCACGGATCACCCAGGCAGCCCAGCAGTGCCATGGCGGCCATGCCCTCTGCCCACGCCCCACAGCATCAACTGTGCACAATGGGGCGTGAAGGCAGAGTCTTGTCTACGCTGCCTGGCTGCCATGTCCTTGGCTGCGCTGCTCCTCCTGGGCCACTCTCGGGGGCGACTCTCCTCCAGGGGGGCTGCTGGTGAGGGGGTCACGGGGGGAGGCGAGGCTGGGGCAACGGCACGTGTGCCCACAGAGAGGGCTCCGAGGGTCGCCTCTGGCACGTGTGCCACTGTCCCTATGTCATTAAAAATATCCAAATACCATTAATTTGCCACTATCAAGAATGAGGTATTTCGGACTAATTGGAAGGATGCTGTGCCGGAGTGCCATAGTTGCAATGTTTTTGCGTGTTCTCTCTTTCAAGGAACAACATTAGTCCCTTACGGATTGCCCTGTATTCGTGAACTGCTGCGTTTCCTCATCTCCCTCACTAATCCACATGACCGACACAATTCTGAGGTGATGATCCACATGGGTCTACAGCTACTCACAGTTGCTCTTGAATTGACGTGTGTGGCAAACTGCCCGTCTCTCCTAGAACTAGTAAAAGAAGAATTATGTCGGTATCTCTTTCAAGTAAGCATGAACACAATACCTTTCTCATCTTTTTAAAAATGTGGCCTGTACGTTAAATCCTTTTGGAATAATTAGCTTAGATTGGAATGGTGGAAAGAATAGATTTATTTATATTCATTCTCTTTGAACTTTCCATTCGTTTCCAGTTATTGAACATGGAGCGGCTCAATTTATATTCAGCTTCCCTGCGGGTTTGTTTCCTTTTATTTGAGAAAATGAGAGAGCATCTGAAATTCCAACTGGAGGTGAGCCTCTTGAAGTATGTTACCTAATCTTTGGAAGAAATTATTCCCATTTGGGGGGGAAGGTCTGGGGACATTTTGAAAAAAAATATTCTGTATCATTAAAATATATATATTTGTTTTCTGAGGTTTTCACGGGTGTTTGTATGTAGGTCTCTGGTAATTCGGGTTTTCTACCGCGTAAAATTTGAAGTGTCTTGGCGACATTTCGATGAAGTCCCATTCGTCCTCTTCAGGCTGGTGCTTTCGGCTTCGTGCTTCTAGGAGCACGAAGCCGAAAACACCAGCCTGAAGATGACGAATGGGACTTCGTCGAAACGTCGCCAAGACACTTCAAACTTTACGCGGGAGAAAACCCGAATTACCAGAGACCTACATATATATATATATATCACGTATATATCTTATAAACTGAACTATATCCTGTATCTTTCTGCCAGATGTATATCAAGAAACTGATGGAGATCATCACAATGGAAAGCCCCAAGATGATTTATGAAATGAAGGAGATGGCCCTGGAGGCTATCGTTCAGCTATGGAGGATTCCTAGCTTTGTAACTGAACTCTACATTAACTATGACTGTGACTACTACTGTGCTAACCTTTTTGAAGATCTCAGCAAGCTGCTATCCAAGGTCCTGAGGAAGAATTTCTTTGGAGTTTTCAGTACAGTTACAAGCGCAAAATAATAATCCATGTTTATTTTGTAAGGAAAAATCTAGGAAACTTCCTCCAAAAGGCTGCAGAAGTTCCCAGCTTGACTCAGAAGTTCTACCCTCCTTTCTCATTCAATGTATAACCCGATCAAAGCTTTTCTATAGTCTAGAAGTGCTTCAGAACATCACCTTAAGTAGAGGCTTTTTAAAATCTTTACTCTAGGTAGGAACATTTTCTGAAGAGAAATTCAGTTGGAATGGCCATTTCTAGTCTCGTACCTTTTCTTCAGAAAAAATACCTCATACTGTAATCAGGCTTTAAAACTTAACCGTGATTGCTGGTGGAAATACTTTGAAATCTAACTGCAATAATATATGCTTGGATTTAGCCTGTTTATGGGGGAGAAAAAATAGATGTTAGGTCTGTGCGTAGGAAAAAAATAATAATAATTTTGGACTATGATTCTGATCACTGGCATGCTGTTTCCAGAATGCTCTCTTTAAAGTCAGTCTGACACTGAGGACACAATCTCCCTACTTGGTTAGGTGTGTACTAATTTAGTAAATTATCCTCGTTGTTTTCTTGTACAAAATATGAAAGGTTGGAACTGGGAATATCACGTGAGGAATTCCTAACTACTGTGATTTCTCTTTTTTATCAAGGATGGTATAAAATCTAATAGAAAGTAATGGAGGTTCAGATTCTTTCACAGTATCACTGTGGGTGGGAATACCTAGCCACAAATGTAAGTTAAATTTGCAGTGAATTTCTAGACCTACGACCAACCATAGGGACACTGCAGCAACCCCGTTTACCTTTTCCCTCCCACCCTGGCCCTTAGGCCTGATTCCCACTCCAACAGGCTCCACCGTTCCTCCTCACTTAACTCTCAAAAGAGCTCTGAAGCCTTCCACAGTCTAGAATGGGTTACTTCATTCATACTCGGCCGCAGGGCGTGATTCCCGGAATTGTTCCATGGTACATGCTGCTTCATTTTGCTGCCTTTTAGAATCTTTCTGCAGCACTGTGCCAGTTCGTTAAGGCAGCAGAACGGAATGGTTTGTTACTGGGCCTCATGGCAGCAATCCAGAAATAGCTGCCATTTTGCCCCTGTGGACAGCTACAAGAGAAACCCCTCCATTTTGCTGCCTTAACGAACTGGCACAGCAGGGCAGCGGTTCGTTCCAACACTTTGGAAGGCCTCAGAGCTCTTCAAAAGATCAGTGAGGAGGAGAGTATGTGGCCCGGTGAGGTGGGAATCAGGCCTAAGGCTTGGGAACCAGTAGGAGCGGACAAAGGCCTGGATCCCTCCAAGGCACAGTATGTGAAAGGGAGGCTTTTGGAGCACTGAGTACTGATGGCCCTTGGCCTGTACTAGGCCTGCAAGGGGATCCCCCACTCCTGAGGCATCCCATGCTCCAATGAACAAGCTGCACATTAGTTTAACGATTGCTGTGGTGAGAGCAGGGTTGGGGTATCATTAAGTGAGATGCTTCACTTGCAACGGTTGCAACGTGCAACCGTAATAGGAACTCTGCTATGGTTGCATCGTAAGGACTACCTGTATTTCAGATTTTTCCGCTAGGAATATTAGTGTAAATAGTTCAGCAAGCGTATATTCCCCTACAAAGCATGTAAAAATCTTCTGAGTAGAAACGTAGCTTTATGTACCGAGTCAACAGTGTTTTAAGATACAAAAAAACTAATCTTGTGGGGGACTTAGGTTTAAGGGTGGCAAAAAGTTACGAAGGCTTGAATAGCTGTGTAGAACTAAGTTAAACAGAAGCTGTATTTCAAATTTCCATATACAGTTGGATATATAGCCTTATTTATGCTTGGTTTTTCAGAATGCTTTTCCTGTTTCTGGACAACTGTACACCACTCATTTGCTCTCGCTTGAAGCATTGTTGACAGTGACTGATCAGATTGAAGCACGATGCCAAGCCAAAGTACTCAGGGGCATCTATCAGCAAGAGAAAGAAATACTAAAACCAAATACAGAAATTGTCAATAACATCAGAGAAGCAAGTGAGAAATCCTTTTTTTTTGATATCTTCTTCTTAACCAGATGGTGACATTTGTCACTCTTGATCCTGTTGCAGGCAGCAATTGTTCTGTTCCATGTTGTCCATCGTAATTGTCCATAGGCAATTACGTCTATGAACTCTGAAACCTGCTTATGTCTATGATAGTATTTTCCCGTTCAAGGTCTACTTTCATTTTTAATTTTGCAGTCAAATTTAGCAAGGGACGTACACATTTGGGACACCAATATTTGAGGGAGTGCCTTTTGTTATATGTACCCACTTGAACGTTAATAATCTCATTACTCATTTGTAAATTAATAAAGATAGTCCTCTTTAAGAGGGCATTTGAGTAGCAGTGATTGCTAATAATAGCAATAATTGTTATAAGCCAGTGATGGCGAACCTTTTAGAGACCCAGTGCCCAAACTGCAACCCAAAACCCACTTATTTATCACCAGGTGCCAGGTGAGCGTGGCTGCAGTGGTCATGACACACTGGGTGGTGGGGCCAGGGTGGCAGGGGCCATGCCCTCTCCATCTCCGGGGCATGGTACGCGTGCCCACAGACAGGACTCTGAGTGCCGCCTCTGGCACACGTGCCATAGGTTCGCCACCACTGTTATAAGCATTATTTAATGCTTTGAATTGCTTTTTGTTTTCACCAGTATCTTTATGGATGTTTTTAGTTTTAGTTTTATGCATTGTAAGCCATTGAGAATCATAAAAATATGTGGCCTACAAAAACAGATGATAGACAGACAGACAGACACTTTTCTTATCCTATAGTTTCTGAAGAACTGCAAACAAAACTTAAATCATCCACTGCAGAATTACCGGAGACGTGTTCATCAAGTAATGACTGCTTGGTGACCTCCCACTTGAAACAGCAAGACTGCGTGAATTCAGACATGGAAAAAGATACAGGTAAATTTGACTCTTAGTTTAGTAGGGGAACAGTGAAGCATATAAATAATAATGGACTTGGTTTTGTCGTACCTCATTCTAGTTGGCTGTGAATAAGACTGGTGAATGCTTTGGGGACTTTTCATACTAATATATATATATATATATATATGTTTTCTGAGGTTTTCGCGGGTGTTTGTATGTAGGTCTTTGGTTCTTCGGGTTTTCTCCCACGTAGAATTTGAAGTGTCTTGGCGACGTTTCGACGAAGTCTCATTCGTCATCTTCAGGCTGGTGCTTTCGGCTTCAGAACACACCTCCACCCAATCAGAACACAGCTGAGCTCCCAGCCAAACAGTTCAAACCCCCACTGGCAGTTAAAAGGAAGAAACAGCTAAAATCTCACATTGCTCCTAGAAGCAGAAGCCGAAAGCATATGTGTACCATATATATATATATATGGTATATTTGGTGTTTTATCCCATACATAGTATATTGGTATATATCCCTTTCATCCTTTTTTCAGTGGCTGGGACTTCACTGTATTTCTACTGCAAAAGTCTAGCAAGTATTTTTTTGTATTGTCCCTCCTCTATTTTAATATATACAGCTGAATCTCAAGATCCTGGTTTGTTTTTTTTGTTGTTGTTGTTAACTAATAATCTCTGTCAGAATTGTGGCTGATAAAAAAGTGCAGCTTTGCTGGGTTGTGAAGTTTAAAATTGTTTTCATTGATTATTATCAGCCATGCTAGCTATTTGAAAGGCTCTGCTGTAAAAGCAGCCAAATTTTGTTTTAGCAGAAAAGGTCGTCCCGAGAAAGCCTACTCGATTTTCCTGCTTCCTACCTACAACACAAGAACTGATCATGATTAAGAATAAAAAAAAGGTATGGCATGTTGTTTCTGAAGCATCTATATGTATATGGCCATTATGCATACAGTAAAGATGTGGAGTTCATTCTTAAGTACAATAGTATACATAGGCATAAAAGAAGAAAAGGGGATCAAATCTGAATATGCCATTCTTCACCCCCCCATCTTGCTCAGAGATCATGTGACTGCAGGATGCTGCAACTGTCATAAATGTGCAACGGTTGGCAAATGCCCAAATCATGATCACGTGACTGTTGAGGATCCTGCGATAATCATAAGCGAGAACCGGCCTTAAGCCACGTTTTTAGCACCAGCTTCAAACAGTCACTAAACAAAGAAGTGGTTAAGCAAGGACTACTTGTAGAAGAATAAAAAGAAAGAAGAGAGGATAAATAGAGAAATAGAAAGAAAAACTAGACTATAAATAAAGAAAAAACAAACAAAGAAGTGACTTCCCGCCTTATCACAAATATAAACAATTTTATTAGTTTGTCACGTACTCTTAATATACAATAAATGATCTCTTCTTCCCCATCCCATCTCTTGTCTATAAACAAATCCATAAAGCATTATCATTTCAGTCCTAGTGTCATCAAAAGTCCATTAAGAGTGATAGCAAACTGTTCCTTAAATTGGAAGTGAAATTGTTTCTTAAGAAAGAGGAGAGAGAGAGAGAGAGAGAGAGAGAGAGAGAGAGAGAGAGAGAGAGAGAGAGAGAGAGAGAGAGAGAGAGAGAGAGAGAGAGAGATGCTGCAAAGATCACTTGGTTGCTGCTGTCTCATTTAAAGTTCTCATGCAGCATTACTCTTAGTCCACCATGTACTGTTATCAGGCATAGAAAGTGGTGTAAGCGTGAGCATTGATCAGAATTGTTTTATTGCCAATGTATTTCTAAATCGTTGATAAACAAGGTAGCTGCTAAGTAAGAAAATGACTATATTGAATTTTACTAATGTAAAACTGATTATGTGGAATAAGGTCTAAAAGTGGTCTCCAAATCTAAAGATTAAAGCAGAACATACTCTCTGTACAGACAGGATATGCTTTGTATAAGAGCAATCTCACTATAAAGCATAACTCAAATCTATTCATTGGTTTGACTTTTTAAAGCTCTTGATAAGTGGCTCAGAGCAGTTCAATCAAAAGCCAAAAAAAGGAATACAGCTTCTTCAGGAGAAAAATCTCTTGTCTACCCCAATGGATAACAATCAAGTGGGCAAGTGGCTGAGAGAAAATCCGAGATTGGACAAGAAAATGATTGGGGAATTTGTGAGCGATCGAAAAAATGTCGATTTGCTAGACAGTTTTGTCAGGTGAGTAGAAATGTTTCTTTAAACACAGGAGAAGCAAGCTAAGAAAAACCTAGAATGGGGAATAATGGCTGGTTGATTTTCCTACAATTATAAAATTGCAAAGGACCTAGGAAATAATTAGAAATTGTGCTTGCTGTGCTATTTTATGGGGATGTATGTATGTATGCATGCATGCATGCATGTATGTATGCCTGTATGTATGTAATTTGGAACTTACCAATTTACCTTTTGTGAAATAGAGCAGCTGTTCATTCTAAAATAGTATAGCTCTTTCTCTTTATAGTTAGATAATTTAGTTACCATGTTTATATTTTACTTTACTCTTGAGACCTCAGGATAGCATACGTGGGAGTCTCTCTTGTTTTAGTCCCACAATCATCTTGTGAGTTAACATTGAGCTTAGAATTTAGAACTTAGCGTCAGAGAGTTGTAAAGGATATTGGAGGTCTTCTACTGAAACACCTTTCTTGAGCAGAAGACCATAGATCAGTAGTGGCGAACCTATGGCACACGTGCCAGAGTTGGCACTCAGAGCCCTCTCTGTGAGCACGCGCGCCATGCTCCAGAGATGGCAACCATCCCTCTTCAACCAGCCGTCTGCTAACTGGCCGAGGTCCCACATGGCCGGATGCATCCAGCACCCATGCGCTCGCTGGCCTCTGTGTGCAGGGACCGATGGTGTCAGGCAGCGGCTGCCCTGGCCCCTGCCTCACCTTGCCCTGTGACAATGGCACCCCTGCCTCACCTTACCCCACAGGATGAGCCTCTTGCCCACCGCCCCACCTGCCAGAGACCCCCTGGATCTCCCCCAACCCTGCCTGGCCCCCACAGGCTTCCCTCCCCACGAGCAACATCAAGGTGATCACGCCCACCTTGGCCACACCCACCCAATCTGCCATGACCACCACAGCCGTGCCCACCTGGCACCCGACGATAAATAAGTGGGTTTTGGGTTGCAGTTTGGGCACTCGGTCTCTAAAAGGTTCGCCATCACTGCCATAGATCATTCCGGGCAAATGCCTATCTAATCTCTTCTTGAAAATCTCCAGTGATGGAACACCCAGAATTTCTGAAGGCAAGCCATTCCCACTGATTAATTGTTCTCACCTTCAGGAAATTTCTCCTTAATTCTAGGTTGGATCTCTCTTTGTTAAGCTTCCATCTGTTATTTCTTGTCTTAGGTGCTTAGGAGAGCACAGTAGGTCATCGCCCTCTTCTCTGTGACTCCCCCTCAGAGATTGGAAGACTGATATCATGTCACCTTCTTCTTTCATCCTTCTCTTTGTTAGATTAGACGTAGCTAGTTCTCGCAAACCTTCTTCATATGTTGGGCTGTTGGTTTGATCTCTGAGCTTGGCGATTTGGCTGCAGACGTTTTATCTCCATTCAAGGGGACACCTTCAGTGCGCTTTGAACTGTGCTCACCTGTCAGAGCCCTGGCCTTTAAATATCTTTTTGTGTGATGTAAATTGGTGTGGGTGTTATTTGCTCCTTAGGTTTTGACAATATGTCTGAGAGTTGAGGCTGGTTTGTGGGCTACTGCGAGGTCATGTGGGTGTGGTAGTCTTGCTGTCATCTCTGAAACATTCTGTACGTAGAGAATTGTGATTCGTTTGGTCCTTGTTGTTCTGCTTTAGTTGTTGTGTTGCTTTGGGTGTTTGTATTGTTTGTGTGTAGAGATGTCCAAAATGGTGTAGGGTTTCCTGCCTGAGCAGGGGGTTGGACTCGATGACCTCCAAGGCCCCTTCCAAGTTTTTTATTATTATTATTAAGTTTCATGGGTATCCGGTTCTCTCAAAGACTTTGTATAAGAGTTTTCATTAAGGTCTTCATGTCATATAGTTCGAATACCATGCCACAGATATATTATCATTGTAAAAGAAAGTACTCCACGTTCCTTTTTTTTTTCTTTTCCAATTTTTCTCGAGAAAACAGAAAAGAAACTGTTTTTTTCCCCTAATTTTTCCAGGTTTTTTTCCCCCAGGGCTTCTCATCTCTAGTGGGGAGAAGGGAATAGTTAATCTCATACTTTGGGCGTGAAAAGCTTAGATTCGGCTTCGCTTCTCTATATAACCACTTGGCTAGTAATAATAATAATAAATAATAATTAATAATAATAATAATAATAATAATAATAATAATAATAATAATAATAATAAAGTTGGAAGGGACCTTGGAGGTCTTCTAGTCCAACCCTCTGCTCAGGCAGGAAACCCTATACCATTTCAGACAAATGGCTGTCCAGTCTCTTCTTAAAGACTTCCAGTGTTGGAGCATTCACCGCTTCTGAAGGCAGGTTGTTTCACTGGTTAATTGTTCTAACTGTCAGGAAGTTTCTCCTTAGTTCTAGGTTGCTTCTCTCCTTGATCAGTTTCCATCCGTTGCTTCTTGTCCTGCCCTCAGGCACTTTGGAGAATAGCTTGACTCCCTCTTCTTTGGGGCAGCCCCTGAGATATTGGAACACTGCTGTCATGTCCCCCCTCGTCCTTCTCTTCATTAAACTAGACATACCCAATTCCAGCAACCGTTCCTTATATGTTCTAGCCTCCAGTCCCCTGATCATCTTTGTTGCTCTTTTCTGTATTCTTTAATAAAGTATTCTTACGCTGACAAGAGAGTCTGTCTTTTCTAACTGGTCTAAGTTGGGATGGCTGACATTGACTTTTTTCTTATTTTTTTTTACAAGAAAATTATTTTACAAGAAAAAAGAGCTGAGAGAGAATGACTTTGTATTATCAGCAGGACTGAAACAGTGCTCTGAGCCTGGGCTTTTTTTTTCCTGCAGCTGGAAGAGATGGATATCATTGCTCACCTTTTCTTGAATTAATATAAATTATATTGAAAGGTCGTGTTTCCTTCTCTCGCTGTTGGGGATAGTAATACCCAGGAACCTGTCCCTCAGACCAAGTTCAGTTCATTGTCTCATTAGAATTAATATGTTTGTAAGGTAAAGTTTTAATTGATGTAAGGTGGATGATATTTCAGCATTATTTGTTGCAGGTTTCAGGCTAAAATCCATAATTTGATTTAAAAAAAAAACTGGTTTAAGATGCTGTCAGATTTGCCTTCCAGTGTTTTTGGAGTTCTTTGAACCAGGGCCTAAAAATTAGTAGACTTGCCGTTTTCATTGTGTGGAACTCTGTATTTCCTAATCATCTTTGACAGAATTGGTGTGTGTGAGAGATCATTTTTTAAATTGACGTGTTTTGTCGCCTCTTGTGCTAAAAATACAGATTTTGATGAGAACTATAATAAACAACCAGTTATAAGTCAACGGCTCTCTGTAATAATTTTGTGATGTAGATCTACCTAATAAGTTCTTCTGTTCTACACGGTTGTCTTGATTTTCTGTTTTCTTTTCTTTTTAGGACTTTCCATTTCCAAGGTTTACGACTAGATGAAGCTTTACGATTCTACCTAGAAGCCTTTCGTTTGCCAGGAGAAGCTCCCGTGATTCACAGACTATTGGAAGCCTTTACAGAACATTGGCATGTATGTTTTGTATTGCCCTATATCTTTATTCTTAAATAATATATTAAATAATTGAATTGGAACGAAGAACATTTTTTTCTCTAGGCTTATACTTTCATCCTTGTGGGGGGAAAATGACCGATTTTGGTCAAGTTATATTTATTTATTTATTTGTGGGGAAGGACGTTTTGGCAGTGGCTGAATTCATATGCGAACTATGATTTATTACCAAAACACAACAAAAATCAAACAAGCCAGAGTATAAGTTAAAATTTTGTGTTAATGCTTTATTTGAAAAAATATCCCAATATCCTGACAGCAAGATATGGTAAATGATAAAATGAAGTAGAAATAATATAACAGGAGAAACTGGAACAAAAACACTCATCTGTTAAAAAAAATGGTATGAATTGGGATTGGGTATAATATTTACTCAAAAGTTAGACTCAATTTTTCTTCCCCCAAATTAATTGTGTATGGAGTTGGGGCGGAGGGTGTCAAGATGTTATATTCTCTGAAATAAGACAGGACAGTATTGTTAAAAGTAAACAAATGCACAAGAAACATAAATATGAAGTTGTCTGCAGCAAACAGTGAAAGCAATAAAAGAGCTGGATGAGACTGGAAGTTTTCTCTCTATATACCTGGAAGTAAGAACATAGAACTCAGTTGAACTTCGAATAAAATTGCTGCAAACCTAAATATATTCCTTTATCCTTGCACCTTAGTACACATGACTATCATCCAATTTCTTGGTTACAAACAGAAAAAAAAAAACGAACAGGTTTTCCCAAATTTCAATTCCAAGATAATAATTCCCCTGCAAGCACCCTCCCCCAATAACATGGCAAGCCCCGAAAATACATAGGCAAAAAGCAAGAAAGGGAAAGAGGGAAAAATTAAAGGCAAATATAATTGAGTGGCTCTGAGACTTGGCTTTTATATTTTAATGCTGTTTGTTTTATATTTTTTAATAATTGTTTTTTATATATATTTATTGTTTTAGATATTGTTGAGCGCTGTCCAGAGTCCACTTTTTGTGAGACGGGCAGCCTTGTAAATTTGATTAAATAAATAAATACATGCACAAACATAGTTTGATAAGTAAATACATACATACATACCTACATGTATGCATACACATTTGCAGTTGAGTCACATATACAAATTTAGTAGGAGGAAATAAATAAATTGATTTTATTGGGAATTGGCAATTCTAGAACGGCCAACCTAGGCAGGAAATCTGAGCAATGCATAGGACTTTGTTGTCTTGTTTGGATTTATAAACAATTTTCTATTTTTTTTATTTTTAGAGAGGGATGGCTTAAATTTGTGTCATTTTCCTTTTAGTTATATACAATACTGTTGTCAATGTTGCTAGCATCGGATGTTTTTGCTTTGACAACAGTAGGAACGCAAACATTTTCTTCTTATGTTTTCCTTTTAGAGTTAGATTAGTGGTTCTCAACCTGTGGGTCGCGACCCCATTTGGGGTCAAACGATCATTTCACGGGGGTCGCCAAACGCTGCAGTCCGCCATTTTTTTTGGTCGGCCATTTTTTTTTGGTCGGCCATTTTTTCCCCATTGCGATGCGGGCCGCCGCGCATGCGCGATGCGACCGTCGCGCCGCGCATGCGCGATGCGGGCTGGGGTCGAGCCCCGGAAAAGAACCGCTGAGTTAGATGATGCTGGGGGGGGGGAGGAATGTGCATGGGAGTGTGGATAGACATAATAATATTGGACTTGGTGTGAGAGCCAAGGTTAATGAAATAAGAGATGATAAGCATTGGCGGGCTGGAGAACTGGAGGGAGAGCCTGCATTTCAAACTAACTGGAGAATGTGATTTATGACTGTTAATTGGAGGAGGGAATTGTGCTTTGATACTATGTACCCAGGGGAGGGGAATCCAGTTTTTGGCTTTGACTGTGTTAGTGCCGATACTATGCTTCTCAAATAAAGAATCTTTAAGGTAAACAATGCCTCGAAGTTCTTTGCAGAATTTCACCTGTCGGAAGCATGACAACTATAGTTACATTATATTGGATCTGCTTTCCATTCTCATTCTCTTTTCAGAAATCAAATGGGACTCCATTTGCTAATGGTGATGCCTGTTTTGCTCTAGCCTATGCAATTATCATGCTAAACACTGACCAGCACAATCATAATGTTCGCAAGCAGAATGTGCCTATGACATTAGAGGTGAGATAGTTCTTCTTTGTAGGATCTGCTTACTTGAATACTTTGTTGTTGTTGTTTTTCTGGTGTCTTGGGCTTTATTAGAGATTATATTTTCACCCTCAGCTTCCTTGTTCCTACTTTTTTTCTCCTCAATAAACGGACCAGGGAAATATTTAAAAATAGAATATAGTAAAATAAAGTTCTTATAAAAAGTGGTAAAACAAGTTCCTTACTGTAGCAGTCCAGTGTAAATCAGATTATTTTCACTATGTAGGAAAAAAAATCTTTCTCCCATTGACTTGTTTGCAATAAAAAAAGTGTTTTGTTATTCCAGAAAAAAAGCAGTAATAAAGAATACAAATTTCATTCTTATAATCCAGGAAAGGGTAGGGGAATAAGGATAGTTCGGCAATTCCACCAGATGTTTAACTCTTAAAATGTAAAGCGAAAAGAAACGAAATTCAAATTTGGAGGCATGCTTAAAAATTCGAACAACTGATAGGAAAAGATGGAGAGCTAAATCTCCGGCCCGGCCCTCCTTACCCATCGAAGAGTCATCTGAGTCACTTGGAGTTTCAATCTAGGGAACATTTTGTCATCAAATAGCCAGCTGAGTAGCAAAACCAGCTGTTGTCAGCAGGGAAAAGAAATCTGCCCAGAGCACCATTTTCAGAGGATCCTTTGCTCCTGTTTTTATATGCTTTTTTCCCCCTTGAATTGCAGTAGCTTAGAAATCAACCTCAAAATCTTCGAGAGATACGTGTTGCTTCTGAATTTCATAATAAAGTATTCAAAATATGTCACAATAAAGCTTATTCGCAGCACTCAGTAATGCTGTACTTTCATTGCTAACTACAGGAATTCCGGAAGAATCTGAAAGGAGTAAATGGTGGCAAAGATTTTGACCAAGACATGTTAGAAGATATATATTATGCTATCAAGTAAGTATAAATTAATTCCTTGGAAGGAGAGAGTTATCAGAGTAATTTGATTTAAAAAAAACAAAACAAACCAATTTGATGTACCGACTAAAGGGCTAGGTGTCAACGCTGCTAACATTGGATGTTCTTGCTTTGACAAAACATGAAGAGGCAGCCACTCTCTGTATAAACTGTGTGGTATTTTTAGAGTTAAATTAGATGATGCTGGGAGGGGAGGAGAAAATGTGTGTGGGGATTAGTTAAGATAAGAAAACGTGGGCTAGGGAAACTTTGCCCTTCAAACTGATTGGAGAACGTGATTTATGACTGCTAATTGGGGGAGGGAATTGAATATTATGTGTTCAGGGGAGGGGAATTCAGATCTTGGTATCCACCATGTTCCTGCCGAAGGGTGCTATACTAATAAAGAGACTTTAAGGTAAACAATGCCTCAAAATTCTTTGAAGTACTTCCCTAATCGGAACCATGACACTAGCTAGCAGCCAGTAGACAGTGAGTTATAGTCCTGCCTTAGGCATCAAAAACTGTCTGGGTGACTTTGGGCTATTCACATCTTCTCAACCCAACTTAACCTCACAGGGTTGTTTTGTGGGAAAAATAGGAAGAAATCAGAACATAGATATATTTGCCACTTGAAGTTATATATGAAAAAGGGGGTATAAAAATAATTTTTTAAAAAAAAACCTAGCACGTTTGCTACGATGCGTCTTAAAAATTGATCGTTTAATGTTTCTGTATTCATCTCTGACAGAAATGAAGAGATTGTGATGCCTGATGAGCAGACAGGCTTAGTAAAAGAAAACTATGTATGGAGTGTGTTGTTGCACCGTGGAGCCACAGAAGAAGGAGTCTTTCTGCATATTCCACCTGGCAGCTACGATCACGACCTCTTTCCCATGACCTGGGGACCTACTGTGGCGGCACTTTCCTACGTTTTTGACAAAAGCTTAGATGAAACAGTAATCCAGAAGACTATTTCTGGTTTCAGGTAACTCTCCTTCACAGTCTACAACAGCGGTTCTCAACCTTTTCCGGGGCGCGACCCCGCCCCCCCAAAAATGGACGACCCCCCCCCCAAATGGCGGGCCCGCATCGCGCATGTGCGGCGCGACGGGGCGCATTGCGCATGTGCGGTGCACCGGGGCGCATTGCGCATGTGCTGCGCAACGGGGCGCATCGCGCATGTGCGGTGCGACGGGGCGCATCGCGCATGCACGGTGTGACGGCCCGCATCACAAAGGGGAAAAAATGGCCGACAAAAAAAGTGGCCAACCAAAAAAAATAATAATGGCGGACTGCGGTGTTTGGCGACCCCCGTGAAATCGTCGTTCGACCCCAAATGGGGTCGCGACCCGCAGGTTGAGAACCGCTGGTCTACAACATTATTTTATGTACCCTATCCTTATTTTGACCAAAAACCTGGGATGTCAAGAAAAGCATGCTGATGTTTTCCATGAAGACATGCAGCTTTTAACAATGGCCTGTTTAACATGTGTCCACTGTTTTTTTGATGGCTCTGCTGTCTTGCAGTAGTTATTGAAAACTGTTGGTCAGTGTAAATTAGAACTGCACAACAACTGCAGCATCCTTCAATTTCTTGTCTGCAAAAGGGTATATTGTTTAGCATTGTTGTATTTTTCTTTAACCCAAGTAGGAGTGACGCTGTGACCAGGTAATGGTCTGAATTCATATCTCACCCTGGTAGATGCATACATCAAGCAATGCCAAGTACCACTGCCTACAAACACATACAGAGTTGATTTTATTACTTGTGAAACGGTCAGGAGAGTGCCATGTTGCGCTTATGTTCAAAATAGGTGTTCCCAATACATAGATTGTTCATACCACAGAATAAGGTGAGGTGTTCACCATTATCTTTCATTTCTATAGTTGAACCGTGTAGCCCTAGGACAGGGGTAGGCAACCTTGGCTCTTTTATGACTCGTGGACTTCAACTCCCAGAATTCCTGAGCCAGCCATGCTGAGGGGGAAAGGGGGAGTTTCCAAGCTGAGCTGTGCTGGCTCAGAAATTCTGGGAGTTGAAGTCCATGAGTCATAAAAGAGCCAAGGTTGCCTACCCCTGCCCTAGGACATGTTCTGTGCCATGTTTGTGTCCATCAATCTGGGCATTCAGATTTTAAACAGGCCGTTTGTTAACAGAAGGGTAACATCAAGGTTCATAGACAGAACAGTGGACTCAAGACGATAGCTGAAAACTCATTGACAAACCCAGAATTGTGAAACATCAACGGGATCAGGCAAAGACTTTGACTGAAAGAATAGCACCAGAGGACAAATACAGAGACCTGGACTGACATTAAGCAGAGTTGCCGGGCTGATAAGCCAATGGCTGGAACACAAGGGCATTGAGGCACAAGAGGCAGTAGATAGGAATGATATGAAGATAACCATATAGTTTTATGTGCAATCTAACCAACGCAAGAGGAGGTCTTGATGTTCCTATTAAAAATAAGAATGGAAAACTTTGCTCACAAATGAAGACCAAGAGGTGAAATGGGTAGAACACTTCAAAACAACAACAACAAAAAAAAAACCTTGAATCAGCCAACCTCCAGTATGACCTATGACAGTGATGGCGAACCTTTCAGAGACTGAGTGCCCAAACTGCAACCCAAAACCCACTTATGTATCGGGTGCGGGAGGGTGTGGCCCATTGGGTGGGTGTGGCCCATTGGGTGGACATGGCTGCGGTGGTAACGGCAGACTGGGTGGGCCTAAAAAGTTCAATCAATCAATTCCAACATTGCAAGATCTTTTTTTTTCCCGTGAGAAGTTGAAATTGATTGATTGATTGAACTTTTTGTTTTTGTGATTGAACTTTTTTTTTTTTTTTGCACATGGCGGCAGAGGCCTAAAGCGAAAAGGTTTTATAAAACCCAGCTGAAGGCCTAGGACTGGGGCGACAGCGCGCGTGCCCACAGAGAAGGCTCTGAGTGCTGCCTCTGGCACCCGTGCCATAGGTTCGCCACCACTGCCCTATGGCAAAGGTCGCCAGTCTTTTGGGCACCAGGGACCGGTTCCGTGGAGGGAGGTTTTTCCGTGAACCGGAGGGTGCGTGGTTTTGTGTGCTGCCTGCATCCCACGGACGGGGCTTTGCTTATTTGTGAGGACAGAATTGAGTATTCACATCAACTTTCTCCAGGTAACTCCCCCCCCCCCAGTTTCTTCCCATTGCTGGTCTCTGTCCAATCAATGCATGTTGGCATTCTCCCAGGGAAACGACCTTACAGGCTTTGGCACTTCCCTCAAGTATTCACTCTCCCTTCCCTTTCTCCCCCCCGCCCCCCCAGGATCCATGGCCAAATTGGCAGTTCTGACACTAGTGCAGCGGTTCTCAACCTATGGGTCGCAACCCCATTTGGGGTCGAACGACCATTTCGCGGGGGTCGCCGGACACCGCGGTCCGCCATTTTTTTTGCCCGTCGCGCGCGTGCTGCGCATGCGCGGATCGGCCTGTTGCGTGCGCGGCATGGGTCGGCGCGCCGCACATGGGCGGCGCAAGTGGGGTCTCAACCTGAAAAAGGTTGAGAACCACTGCACTAGTGCTTACGACCTACTTGGCCAGCTCCAACAATAGATAAGACCAAGTTACAGCTTTATAAAACAATTTTTGTAACAACAGCGATCTACACCGGTGACACACATGAACATTAACAGCATGCACAACGTGAAAGCTCAGTGTGTTTCATCTACCTTGCCTGTGAAGAATTCTGAGTGTCACTTGGTGTGACCGTGTCAGCAGTGAGGAAATTTTCCAGTGGAATGGATCCAGGAAGTTGCAGCCATTGCGACAGAGCGCTGAACGCGCCTAGCTGGCCATATTCTTTATTTGCCAGAACATCGGTCCCTGAAAAACACTGTATGATGGGAGCTGCCACAGGGAAAGCGGAGGTGGGGTAGACCACGCAAACTTGGCATCAAATGTTTTAAAAATGACTTAAAGACAGTGAACATCAAATGGATAGCTGCTGAAGACACTGCCATAGATAGGATTCATTGGAAGAAACTTGCACTTCACGCAAAAAGTGGCAGTGGTGTTGGTGATGATGATGATACACTATTTGCCTCCAATAAACACACAGATATGAATAAATAATGCAGGAATGAAAATTGAGTGCTTGTGGCAGGCAGAGTTGTATTTCTGAATATCACCTTATTTTTTTTATCGCTGCAATGATTATTGTGCTTAATCCACAATTAAACTATATCTGTTTGCCCATCATTAATGCACATGTATTATTTGAAACCAAACCAGCTTGATTTGAATAATCACAGTTTGATACATATCTGTCCTAGTGGACAATCACTTAGATATGAGCCAGCAGTGTGCTGCAGCTGCCCAAAAACAACAACACAGTGCTAGGCTGCATTAACAGAGGGATAGAATCAAGATCACGTGAAGTATTAATACCACTTTACGATGCCTTGGTAAGGCCACACTTGGAATACTGCATCCAGTTTTGGTCACCATGATGTAAAAAAGATGTTGAAACTCTAGAAAGAGTCCAGAGAAGAGCAACAAAGATGATTAGGGGACTGGGGGCTAAAACATATAAGGAACAGTTGCTGGAATTGGGTATGTCTAGTTTAATGAAGAGAAGGACGAGGAGGGACACGATAACAGTCTTCCACTATCTCAGGGGCTGCCCCAAAGAAGAGGGAGTCAAGCTATTCTCCAAAGCACCTGAAGGCAGGACAAGAAGCAACGGATGGAAACTAATCAAGGAGAGAAGCAACCTAGAACTAAGGAGAAACATTCTGACAGTTAGAACAATTAACCAGTGGAACAACCTGCCTCTAGAAGTGGTGAATGCTCCAACACTGGAAGTTTTTAAGAAGAGACTGGACTGCCATTTGTCTGAAATGGTATAGGGTTTCCTGCCTGAGCAGGAGGTTGGACTAGAAGACCTCCAAGGTTCCTTCCTACTTTATTATTATTACTGTTGTTGTTGTTTGCATTGCAGAAATATAATGTGAAAAATCTAGCGAATCATTCTGGAAGCATCTGTGTGATTTCTCTTACAGCATTATGATTTGCCTTTCAGAAAATGCGCCATGATCTCTGCTCATTATGGCCTCAGTGATGTTTTTGACAACCTCATCATTTCTCTCTGTAAATTCACAGCTCTCAGCAGTGAGGTAAGTTGTCAAACGGAGACATGTAAATAATTTAAATTTAAACCTAGTCCATGAACAGAGTTGATTTTTCTTTCGATTAAATATCAACACTTGATTAGTTAATACTAATCTTTAGTTCTTTCTGGTTTCCCAGGGTGTCCAACTTTCAAAGTTCCATCCTGCCATTTTTTTTAGAGAATTGAAAACAAAAATATGTTCCTACAAGAAGGATTCTTATAATTAATTTCAAAATCTTATTTCAGTGACCTTTGGTCTGTTTGTAACTTTCCAAAATCAAAGTTCTGGTCATTCTTTTGCTGTTTATTACATTTTTAAAATGTATTTAAACTTGTACTTAAAACGTCTTTCACCAAGAATTGAAGAAAACCCACCCAGTGCTAGAAAACCTATTGATCCAAATTTCATAATAATTGAAAATTATTAACTGCTGTTAATAAGCAATTTCCAAAAGTGGTTAGAAAAGGAAGCATCAATAGAAGTAAATCTTGAAGATTGAACTATAGGTCCTTGGTACTCTCTGAGCTTAGTTGTTTTCTTGCAGATAATACCCAACTAGGTAACATCATCAGCGTTACCTAGTTGGGTAATAAAATGTCTGCAAGAAAAAAAAGTCGTAAGTCGAGGACTATCTGTATTTCTTTTTGAGATTGGCTTAGAGATTGGCTCCACTAGGTAACATCATAGCCAATCTTTGAGCCAAACTCAAAGCACCAAAGATTCCACAAAAGGAACTGCAGGTAATCTTCAACTTAACAATAGTTCTGTCAAGGCTCCAATAGATGGAACCAAATAAATCAGAACTCTGAGGCTTGAAGCTGCAAGAACATGTTTATTGGATACAAAATATCAGCATGGTCAAAAGTGAAACCAAGTCTGAAATTCCCTTCAAATAATTTCACTATTACAAAGTAAAAGTTCCCACCCCAGTGCTGTGTAACAAACTACGCTTACCCAATAGAGCAGTTTGGCGGGGTTTCTGACCAACCGCCCAACGCCCCTCTTCCAAGCAAGAGAATGACCTTGGGTTCCCACAGGACATAATACTGTTTAGACTACCAAAGTTACTCTGCCCCCCACTCCCTTTCATGTGGCAAGCTAGAACAACCACGTTGACTGCCGCCAGCTCCATTGTAGAGTTGACAAGTCCATTTAGTGACCATTCAAAGTTACGACAGCACTGAAAAAAGTGACTTATGATTATTTTTCATAGCCATTACAGTACCTCCATGGTCATATGATCAAAATTTAGATTCTTGGCAACTGTCTGATATTTAAGGCGATTGCGTTGTCCTGAATCATGTGTGATCACCTTTTGTAACCTTCTGACATGCAAAGTTAATGGGAAAGCTTGATTCACTTAACAACCATGTTACTAACTTAACTGCAGTGATTCACTTAACAACTGATGTAAATGGGGCAAAACTCAACAATTATTTCGGTTAGCAACAGAAATTTTGGGGGTCACCCATTGAGGACTACTTCTATGTAAACCCAGTGTCTTTTTGAATCTACCAACCCTGGTTGAAAAAAATGGCTATTCCCTTGTCTCTCAGAGCTCTAAACCTGCCAGAGACAGCTCTCTTGCACTCTTGTGAGGAGCAGTGTTGAGTGACACACTTGTGGGCAATCTCAAGTCTTCTTGTTTGTCCAGACAGGAATTACAACAAGCCGGTCTATTTGCCAACTCTTCATTCTGCTATAATCATCAATCTGCTCTTTGTGGAGTTGTCTTCAGTTTGCCATTTCTTCCCCACAAGTCCAGAAAAAGTTAAATAAGATTTCGAAGCAAAAGAGTTATAAATGATGGAAAGGTCCAGACAAATCTGGAATTTTCAAAATTTTACTATAGGATAACAACAGAGTTGGAAGGATCCTTGGAAGTTTTCTCGCCCAACCCCCTGAACAAGCATGGGGGACCTGTTCAGTCTTTTCTTAAAAATCTCCAGTAAATAAGCAGCTGTTGTGGGAATCAGAATTATTTTGGATATTGTAAGTGCTTACAGAAATGTGAGATCATAGTATTTAAATTGGATACTAGAAGGACTAAGGATTCCAGTCAAAAAGAAAAAAAAGTGCCTTTGGCTTTGATTGGAATTGGGATTTACAAAACGACACAAAATACTATAACATTTGAAGTATTAAAAGATATCTTTAAAAATGAGGCCAGAAACTAGTAGTCGGTGCCTACTTTTATGAATAGACCATGTTGAAAGGATGAAGGATGACAGATGTGAAACAAATTGTGCTTGATGCAGAAATAGTAGAATCAGAAATATTGGATTTTAAAAAGTATGGATTGCAAGACCAAAGTTATTTATATAGATATACAAGTGACAAGCCAAGAGAATCGCTTGGAGAAGCTGGCTGAAGTTTTAAAAATTAAGGGGAAGTGCAAATGATAAACCAAGAGAATGACCTGGATGATATCTTTTTATTGTATTTATGTGTTAAGCCCAAAGAAGCCTGTGCAATGGGACAAAGAAGAATTGAAGAGAGATCAAATCCTAAGATAATATTTGAATGAATTAAAGATTTCGATTATCATAGGTAAAAGGAAAGAATACAAAGTTGGCTTATTTTATCAAGGTCAAAATAAGCCACGTTTTTATGAAATTCTGGCAAACTTTTATAAAACTTTTTGCTAACACAAGGATTGAAAAGTCAATGTTTTATGGATGTGCTTCTAGATAAGGGATAGATTATGGGAAGAAGCAGTATCTGGTTGTAACCTTAAAAAGAGTGAAGAGCTACCCAACTAGTTACAGACAGTATACTGCAATATATGTAGGCTGTGAAAGTAGTGAAATATTCGTCAAATTTACTCAAATATTGTGACTAAACATTTGACTAAATCAGATCTTTCTGTTTTGAGTTCATACTTTATACCAAACTTGAGATTTTTTTAAAAATAAGAATTTATTTATTTGTACTTTTCTCTTGCAGTCAATTGAGAATTTGCCAACAGTTTTTGGAAGCAATCCAAAAGCCCACATTGCAGCGAAGACTGTGTTCCACTTGGCTCATCGACATGGTGATATTTTACGAGAGGGCTGGAAAAACATAATGGAGGCAATGTTGCAACTTTTCAGAGCAGAATTATTGCCAAAAACCATGGTGGAGGTAAAACAAATGACAGTAGATGCTAGGATAATTGGGTGAGAGGACAAGGATTTGCCATGCTTGGGCTTTGTTGTATAATCAAAGCGCAAAAAAAAAAAAAGCTTAAATGTTTTAAAATGTTTTTTTTTTGCAGAACGTTAAATGCTATCTTAAAAAAACCTATAAATTGGGATTTTTATAAAATATAATGACATACAGTTTTGTGTTTGAGAGAATGGGGACGTATGCAGGTGAGTGGTACAGGCAGGCCCGGGTTCAGATGGGTACACAAATGGGTGGGTATGAGTGTGGGTGAGCTCTATGGAGTATAGGCATAGTTCAGGGGTAGGCAACCTTGGCTCTTTTATGACTCGTGGACTTCAACTCCCAGAATTCCTGAGCCAGCATGGCTCAGCTTGGAAACCTCTCCCTTTCCCCTCAGCATGGCTGGCTCAGGAATTCTGGGAGTTGAAGTCCACGAGTCATAAAGGAGCCAAGGTTGCCTACCCCTGGCATAGGTACAAGTGATGATGTAAGGATGCTGTGGAATATGAGATCCCCATGCTACTCATGGTCTCCCCAGGAGAAGAAGCAGCAGGAACAGTTTGCAAGACCTCCTGTTGACTTTGCTTGTGGGAAGCTGGCAGGGAAGGTTGCAAATGGTGATCACATGATTGTGGGATGTTGCAATTGTTCGAAATGCAAATCTGTTGCCAAACACCTGTATCGGGGATGCTGCATGATCAAGGACCGTTTATAAGTCCCCTTTGAATGTTTGCTATATTAACGGTTGTAAGCCAAGATCTTCCTGTATTTCTTTTGAGAAATTTTTAGTTTGTTAAAAAAATAAAATGCAAAACACCAAAATATTTAAAAAAGGACAAAAGAATAAAAAAACACAACAAAAAAGACATTGAAAAGAAAAAGTGTTGTAAGAAAAAGAAAGCAAGATCAACACATATACGCATAACACCTTTCCTTGTTGAACGCTGATTAATATAATGCAATGATGTTGGTTTCCACCCCTTGCAAAACAGGCCAAAAGAAAACTATTAAACTAGTAAATCTATTTAGAAATTGTTAGCCTGTCATGTATAAACTACATTAATGTCAAAATAGCTAACAGAAAAAAAACAATAATATTGCGAACAATAGTCAGAGAAAGATAAGATTGAAATTCCAAAATCCTCTAGTAACAACTCAGAGAAAATTTACCAGGGTTTCAATCCCAAATCATCCCATATATTAACCCTAATTGGTCCCAGATCAAATATCCATGTTTGTTTCTTTATACCAGAGGTCCCCAACCTTTTGGGCACCAGGGACCAGTTCCGTGGAGAGAGGTTTTTTCCGTGGACCGGAGCTGGCGTGGTTTTTTGTGCTGCCTACATTTCGCAGATAGAGCTTTGCATGTTTGTGCGGACCGGTTGCTGGCATGCCACAGCCCGGTACTGGTCCATAGACTGGGGGTTGGGAACCCCTGCTTTATACCATCTCTTATCTATTTGTGATTGATGATAATAATAATAATAATAGTAATAGTAATAATAGTAATAGTAATAGTAATAGGGAAGTCATCTAGTCCAACCCCCTGCTCAGACAGGAAACCTTATACCATTCACTGTTTCTGGAGGCAGGTTGTTTCACTGGTTAATTGTTCTCACTGTCAGGAAGTTTCTCCTTAGTTCTAGGTTGCTTCTCTCCTTGATTAGTTTCCATCTGTTGCTTCCTGTCTTGCTTTCAGACGCTTTGGAGAATAGCTTGACTCCCTCTTCTTTGGGGCAGCCCCTGAGATAGTGGAAGACTGCTATCATGTCCCCCCTCGTCCTTCTCTTCGTTAAACTAGACATACCCAATTCCAGCAACCGTTCCTCATATGTTTTAGCCTCCAGTCCCCTAATCATCTTTGTTGTTCTTCTCTGCACTCTTTCTAGAGTCTCAGCATCTTCTTTACATCGTGGTGACCAAAACTGGATGCACTATTCGAAGTGTGGCCTTACCAAGGCATTGTAGAGTGGTATTAATACTTCGCATAATCTTGATTCTATCCCTCTGTTAATGCAGCCTAGTACTGTGTTGGGTTTTTTGGCAGCTGCAGCCCACGGCTGGCTCATATTTAAGTGATTGATATAATAAGTCCAATATCCAAAGCCCATCTATCTTCCCCAAAAAACAGGCAAGGTCATTCCTGAATTAGATGTATTAAGTCCATTTCCCATTCTCCTTCAAACCCCCTTTAAAAAAAAAATCATTTGGTACTTGTCTATCCAGAGAATTCTCTGCTATTATATAAAAGCACAGCTGCTAATCAGACTCTTTTCCCTCTTGAATGCCAGCCCCCTTCTCTCTTTTCTGTAATCTGATATGTTCTTGCTCAAAGCAGGGAGTAAGCTAAGAAGGCAGAGAAAATATTTTCTGGTGGCTTTAATCCAAAACGTTTTTTGCAGGTTAATAAAATACAAATCCAGAGTCATACGGAAAGCAGGAATGGATAAGAGCAGTCCAAAAAATAAAAATAAAAAAAAAATCAAAGAAAGAAAGCAAAAAAAAGGAAGCAGAAAGAATCTAGCAGGGGTTGAAATAAATCAGCTTTCAGCCAGCCAATTAGGCTTTAAAAATAAGAACAAAAACAAAAGTTAGCAGCTAATTTGCTGTCACTACCTCATAACATTGTAAGATTGAAGTTACAGTAAACTTATTTATATATTTTTTATCTCTCAAATTCATTACTGAAAAAGAGCACCTCTTTTTCAATTTTAAAAGGAAAAGAAACAACAGTCTATAATTAATTAACCCTATTATAATTTTTAAAAACTCTTATCTCTGAAAACTATTTTCATTATGTATCCAAATTCATAATATCTTGGAAGCTTTGAGACCTGTCACTGCCAGATAAAAGTGGAGTTTGTGAACACATACAGATGATAGAGCTATTTTGACAGAAAGATGTTTGCCACAGGTAACGATATTTCTCCTTTGCCGGAAAGCAAATCAGAAATCGTGCTGTAATCTTCTGATCTAAATTAACCACAGCCCTGTCATATTGAGGATCCTACAGAAGTTCCTGATAACAACCCAAAACATGGAGAAATAAATGCAGGTGAAATAAATGCACTTTTTTGGTTCCTATTTGGAACTAAAAGCCACTCCCATTCACCCATTGCCCTCAAAATTGATCTAAATTGAATTCCAGAAGACTTTAGATTGGGGGGGGTCTGTTGATCAGGTGCCGTGTGTGATTCTCCAAAGAACTACAGCCCCCGTTCATCTCGACACCTCCCAACAAAGTGTCTCCAATCCATCACAAAGTGGCACTTCGTTCCACATCCATTTCTGGGAAACAGATCTTCTGTATATCTTTCATGCTAAATCTTTCTGCCTCCATGACCTGAGATAAGATAAGATAGGATAGGATAGGATAGGATAGGATAGGATAGGATAGGATAGGATAGGATAGGATAAGATAAGATAAGATAAGATAACCTTTATTGTCATTTTTTTACTGTGGGCACAATGGCACACATCAAAAATGAAATTTAGTTGCCCACTCTCAAAGTGAAACACATACACGACACACACCTAAACATACTATGAACAACATATACATATACGTAGCAAATAAATCCTGTCCATGTGTAATTCCTACATTATTCCCTTCCTGTGTCCCATTGCTCCAGTGGGACTCCAATCCAAGAAGACTTTCAGCGAAATGATAAGAAAATGCGCAAAACTTAAGCAATCCAATGAAATGTTTAATGATCAAGCCAGTGTTTTTTAGCCACAGTAAGATTTTTGAGTTATAAAATACACAATTTTACTGCAACTTTCCAAACCCAGTCACTGTCCTTCCCCTCCAGCTGCGTCCCCAGCACATCTACTCCTTGCAGAAACGTCGGCTCTTGTTCCCACACCTCTCACACATACACATACCTGAAATAACCAGTTCAGGCTATACTGCATGTTTTTAAGAAAGATTTTCTCATGAAAATGCAAAGACATTGTACTTTTCAGAAATGATGTTGCAGAACTTTAGTAAGATGCAGGCTGCTCTACTTGTTCCTCAGAAAGAGCAGGGACCACTCAGCACTGCTGCTCTGCTGTGATTACCTGCTGATCAGTAAATAAATCACAGACACAAACAGGCAGTGTAAATAAATCACAGGCATAAACATACACCCCTGAAGTGATGGCCAGCAAATTATATATATATACAGTAGATACACACGGAGCTGTGCAGAAGTATAATTCTGCTTCCTGTAAAGCTGTCAAAAGTTATCACCTTTCTTTCTTTCTTTCTTTCTTTCTTTCTTTCTTTCTTTCTTTCTTTCTTTCTTTCTTTCTTTCTTTCTTTCTTTCTTTCTTTCTTTCTTTCTTTCTTTCTTTCTTTCTTTCTTTCTTTCTTTCTTTCTTTCTTTCTTCCTTCCTTCCTTCCTTCCTTCCTTCCTTCCTTCCTTCCTTTTTTTCTTTCTTTCTTTCTTTCTTTCTTTCTTTCTTTCTTTCTTTCTTTCTTTCTTTCTTCCTATCTTTCTATCTTTCTTTCCTTCTTTCTTTCTTTCTTTTTTCTTTCTTTCTCTTTCTTTTCTTTCTCTTTTCTTTCTTTTCTTTTCCTTCCTTCCTTCCTTCCTTCCTTCCTTCCTTCCTTCCTTCCTTCCTTCCTTCCTTCCTTCCTTCCTTCCTTCCTTCCTTCCTTCCTTCCTTCCTTCCTTCCTTCCTTCCTTCCTTCTTTCTTTCTTTCTTTCTTTCTTTCTTTCTTTCTTTCTTTCTTTCTTTCTTTCTTTCTTTCTTTCTTTCTTTCTTTCTTTCTTTCGAAGTAGATGCCAAATCCATTCTGATGTGGCGCCTCTCAAAGTACGACAAATCACAACTCCTTCCTGCAGTTCCATCGCAGGCTGTTCCCGTCCTGCTGGATCTGCGAAAACAGTTTTTTGCTTCGCGGTCCTTTAAGACCATCACACGCTCATACATACACCCAGACATGCCCACTTTTTCTTGGTCCAGAGACGCTGCATTGGTCAGAAGCGTGGGGCGAGCAAATCTTTGTTGTCTTTCAAGAAGATTTAAAATTCAAACATTAAATCCGAACAATACAGGTGAGCAGCTGTTTGCTGTCACATTCCAAGACTGAAGATTGAAGTTTCAGTCAAAGAAATAATTTTTATAGTCACTTATTTGTATTGTTCTTATCCTTCGTGTTCAAATCATAACATCTTGGAAGTTGTGAGATATTTTTACATGTAAAAAAAATGGTGCAGACATTACCCCTCCTTGCTCATAAGTTATCACCACCCTGCTTCATTGCCCTGCGGGCAGTGAGCTGTCCCCCTGTCCAGGGGGTGGGGGGCCACTTGTTTTGCATTCGGACAGCAAGAGCGACCCATTGATGCTGACCTGTCGGTGCCAACCCATCAACATGGATCCATCGGCACCGGCCCGGCAGTGCCAAGCCATCGGCACAGATCTGTCAGCACCAACCTATCTGCATGGACCCGCCTGTGACAACCCGCCTGCGCCGAGTTGTCCCATTCTGCTTCAAATGGGCAGAACTGTTACTAAGGGACAGAGGAAATAATGCTCTTGAGAAGGCTCAACAGAACCCCAAGACTGGTTTTATTATTGCTATGCTTTTATCTTTCAGTGCCTATTATTTTAGTGGCCTTTTTCAAAATCATTTTAGGGATGTGTGTCTGTGTGTGTGTGTACGCATGCAGGTGTTTACAGTATGCACTAGTAATGCAGTGAAAAGCGATATTGGAATAGTTTAATAAAATACATTGTAAACTAGTAATTTATTGATTTGATCTACAGGTTGAAGATTTTGTAGATCCCAATGGCAAAGTCTCTCTTCAGCGAGAGGAAACCCCTTCTAATCGGTGAGTAACCCAGATAATGGAATAGATTGACAGAAAAGCCTGAACTTCTACATTTGTATATAAAAGGATTAGAGAAAACAGATGGAATCTATATCACATAGTGCAAATTTCTCTTTGTTAGATTCCAGCCAGCGGACATAGCCTTTTGTCCGTCTCACAGTTTTTGTCTATATCTAATGTTCTGTGTCTCCTGAGGATGTTTTATCCCCATTGAGATGTTTGAGATTCCTCCATACCTCCATTAATTTGATAGCATTTGTTTATACATTTGTAATCCTTGGACTTCTAATAAAGTTGCTGATACATCTCTATTGTGAATAAATTGGAGCATTTTGGCTGCATTAGATTTGGGCCTCTGATACGGAGTTCTGTTTGCAAGTTTCTCCTTCCTCCTCTATCTATAAGCATGTTTTTGGTTTTTTTTGTCTTTTGTAGGGGAGAGTCTACAATGCTGAATTTTGTTAACTGGCTGACACTCAGTGGCACAGAACAGTCTGGTATGAGAGGACCATCCACAGAGAATCAGGAAGCAAAGAGAATGGCCCTGGAATGTATAAAGGTAATTTGGGTTCGGATAAAAAAGATAACGGCATACAGAGTAGAACATCAAATCTTTAATCCACTGAGTAATTGTGGCCATAAATGTGTCTTTCCCTTGTTGATGGACAGATCTTTTTTGAGTAAAGATTTTATTGATTTTTTTTCATCAACATATGTTAATATTTTCCTGATTATTTCTTCCTCTGATGGCAGTCCTTCATTCTTCCAGTATTGTGCAAAAATTATTCTCGCTACTGTAGTAAAGTGTAAAATTAAATATAATTTCTGCTTATTAGTCTTTTCAGGCATAATACCTAGTAAAAAAAGTTCAGGTTTAAAATCCACTTGTTCACCCAATATTTTTTCTAACCACATATGTATCTTTCTCCAGTAGGCCTTTGCCTTACCACATGTCCACCAAATGTGATAATATGTGCCTATGTTATGTTTACATTTCCAACATCTATCTGACATATTTTCTATAAAACATTTTATACAGATTTTCTTTGTATGAGGTTGACATTGTTAATTTGATGTTTCTCTCCCATAACATTTGCCATTTTTCTAATTCTATATTATAGCCAAAATTTTTGCCCATCTTGTCATTGTTTCTTTCACTTGTTCACTTTCCATATCCAAAATTAACAAAAAGTTATACATTTTCTTGATTAATTTCTCACCTGAGGTTAACAAAATCTTATCAAACACAGTTTGATCCTTATAAAATCCATACATTTTTACATCTTTTTCATATCTACTATGTATCTGTAAATGTGCCCACCAAGACAAGTTAATTCCCTGATTTTCCAGTTCTTGTTTAGATTTTAATTTCCCATCAATATCTAGAATATCTTTATATGTCCATATTTTTTCAAAGTCTACCAAGTTTGGATGTATAAATGCCTCCATCGTTGATAACCACCCTGGAATTTTAAAATATATTTTAGCTTTAATTTTTTCCCATACTGTTGACAAGGCATTTCTTATAAAATGATTTTGAAAGTACTTATGGACTCTATTTTTCCCATACCATAAGAAAGCGTGCCACCCCAATTGTAAATCATGTCCCTCTAAATAAGTGGTTCTCAACCTTTTTCAAGCGGCGACCCCGACCTGCGCCGCGAATGCGTGGTGCGACCCTGACCTGCGCCGTGCATGCGCGGTGCTACCCCCTGCGCATGTGCAGTGCTACCCCTGTGCCACGCATGCATGGTGCTGCCCCCTGCACCGCACATGCGTGGTGCTGCCCTCTGCGCCGGCCGAGGCGTAGGCCGCCGCCCGTTCGGGACGGCGGCAGGCCGGCCCAGGTGCTCAGGTGCTCTTGGGCAGCCGCGACGGTGCAGGGCGATGTATAAATTCAACTAAGTATTTTTTCAATCTCTCTGCCATTATTGAAGTAAAAATTTTGTAATCCACATTGAGTAATGAAATCGGTCTATAGTTCTTAATATACGTCAAGTCTGAATCTTCTTTTTGGTATCAAGGTAATATTTGCTTCTATCCATGTATTTGGAAGTTTGGCCTCTAACAATAGTCGATTACAAACATTTTTCAGTGGTTCGCTTAATGTATCTTGTAGATTTTTATAAAGTTCTGCTGGTAGCCCATCTGGGCCTGGTGTTTTCCCATTCTTTTGTCGTTTTGTAGACTCTAATATCTCCATCATTGTTATTCTTTCTTCTAACATAGTTTTGAATGTCTCTGGAATTTTTGGCAATTTACTTTCTTCTAAATATTGAGCAATTCTCTCTCTTGCAGCCTTCTCTTTGCCATACAATTCCTTATAATATTTCTTAATTATCTTTTTTATTTCTTCTTTTTTAAATTGTAAACAACCTTTCCCATCTACTAAATTATGTATTATTTTCTTCTCTTTCTGTTTTTTGAGCTTATAAGCTAGCCATCTTCCTGGCTTATTAGCATTTTCGAAGAAATTTTGTTTTGCTCTCTTTATTTGTTCCGCCAGTTTTTCTGAGTCCAACAAATTCAGCTTATGTTTTATTATTTCCATTTCTCTTTTCAAAGTCTTTTTCTGTGGATTTTGTTGTAATTCTGTCTCTAACTTTCTAAATTTTTCTTTTAATAATAAATATTGCTGTCTTCTCTATTTTTCTTTGCCATATATGTTATAGCTATACCTCTAAAATACGCTTTAGCTGTATCTCATATGTTTTGTAGTGATGTATCTTCTTTATTTTCTTTAAAGAAGAATTCCATTTCTCTTTTCGCCAACTTTATGAATTCTCTGTCTTTTAGTATAGATTGATTTAAAATCCATCTTGGTTTTTTTTTTTGTATTCCTTTCCATGTCGTTTTTAAAGGGTTATGATCTGCCCATGTGCCTATTTCTATCTCAATTTCCTGTATGTCCATCTTTAATTCAGAAGTCATCCAAATCATGTCAATTCTTGACCAAGATTTATGGCTATTTGAATAAAAGGTATATTGTCGATTTTGAGGGTTGGTTTCTCTCCAGACATCTTGTATTCCAATTTCTTCTGCCATATCAAAGAATGTCTTGGGTAGTCTTCTTCTTACGGGTTTCCCTGTTTTGCTACGTTTGTGATCCATTGTTCCATCTACTATCGCATTAAAGTCTCCTATTAAACAAATATTTTGGTATTCCATTTCTATTAATTTCCTGTGTAATCTTTGATAAAATTGTTCTTGACTATCATTTGGGGCATAAATTGCCACTAACAGTATTTGTTTTTGATGTAAATATATTTCAACCATTACAATTCTTCCTTCTTCATCTGAATATATTAATTTAGAATCTATTGTCTCTTTAACGTATACTGCCACCTCTCGTTTCTTTTGTTGTGTTGATGTATAATGAAGCTTCCCCATTTTCAGGTATTCCAACAACTTATAATGTTGTTTTTTATGTGTGTCTCTTGTAAACAGATTATATCTATATTTAATTTCTGAAGTTTCCTAAAAAATTTATTTCTTTTTATTGGGGAGTTTAATCCATTTACGTTTACCGAAAAAAATTCATTTTTTTTCTCCATTTCCTCTTTCATTACTTATATTTTGGTCTAGTCGATCTTGTAGTCCTTTGTTCTCTGGTATTTCCTTCTCCTTCACCTGTTTGTTCACCTTTCTCCTTCTGTTGCTCTGCTTGTGCCGTTGCTCCTTGGGCCGGCTCTCCCATCTGCTTATCCTCTTGTTGTTGATGCAATCCTTCATCCAAAAGTACTCTATTTCTTACTTCAAAGTCCTCTGCTTTCCAAACTGTGTCCAGTCGATATCTTGTATTATTCCAGTTTATTAAAATGCCTTCTGGCATTAGCCATCTGAAATGTATGCCTTTGGCAATCAATTTTGTAGTTAGAAAATGGTAGTGTCTCCGGGTATCCCTTACTCTCTTGGGTATCAGTTTTAGGACCACAATTTCTTTATTTTTATATTGTAAGGGTTCCTCTCTCACTTTTCTCAGTGCTTCATCTCTTGTTGATTTCTTCATGAACCTCATATATGCACTTCTCTTGGGTCATCTGTTTTTTCTTGCATCGCTTGAATTCATACGGAATATTTGCAGATCTCTTAGCGTTGAGAAGTGATGGATCTGATTCTGCAGTTCAACTGTCAATGTCCCATGTTCAAAAGAACATTTACACCTAAAAATATGAAACCGTGTCTCAACGTCAAATTACTACGTGCAGTTACAATACAATCATTTTAAAAGATTGGAAATAGATAATTTTAATTGTCCCAAAGGTGCTTTTTTCAAGAGGCAACTGGACTTTCTTGTTTTTTCTTGGAAGACGTTTCGCTTCTCATCCAAGAAACTTTTTCAGCTCTTGACTGGATGGTGGGGAATGGAAGGATTTATATTCCTTGCAGACAGCTGGTCATTTGCCTTCTTTTAGAGCAGCGGTTCTCAACCTGTGGGTCGTGACCCCATTTGGGGTCGAACGACCATTTCACGGGGGTCGCCAAACAACGCAGCCCACCATTTTCCCCCTTTTCCTTAGCTGTGCTACTCCCTCTTATTCTATTGGCTTTTGAAAGCCAATAGAATAGACTCTCTTGAATAGAGTCTAATTCTATTGGCTTTCAAAAGCCAATAGGAATTGTCCAGGTTGTCTCCGCCCTGCTGAGCCCGCCAAAAGTCCCAGTCTGCAAACGGTGCTGCAAGTTGTCTGCAGTGAAGGCGAGCTCTCAGGACGTTTCAACTCCTCCCTGCTGAGCAACTACTAAAACTGTAAGTAAAAGAGGGCCAGGGGTGGGAGGCCGGCGGGCGCAGGGAGGGTTTTTGGCGCGCGTGGGGCCCGGCGGGTGTCTTACCTCCCTTGGGCTGGGCCAGCTGGTGGCCCAGCCCGTGGTCGCCCTGCACCGTCGCCGCCGCGGCCGCCCAGGAGCACCTGAGCATCTGGGCCTGCCTGCCGCCGCCCCGAACGGGCGGCGGCCTACGCCTCGGCCGGCGCAGGGGACAGCACCACGCATGCGCGGTGCAGGGGGCAGCACCATGCATGCGCGGCGCAGGTTGGGGTCGCCGCCTGAAAAAGGTTGAGAACCGCTGTTTTAGAGAGTCGTTGAGGCCATCTGGAGGTTTAGTCCTGAGTACTAAAAATGTGTGTGGAGCCTTCTTGGCTGCAGAATGTTTTCTGCTGTTGGGGGTGAGTCCAGTGGTGGTATTCAAATACCTGAACTTCCGGTTCTCTGTGCGGATGCAGGCCTGGCCCTCCGAGGCCTAGAACGGACTTCCGGAAATGACATCTGTAAACCTCTTAGGGAGGGTTGTAAAGCACTGTGAAGCGGTATATAAGTCTAAGTGCTACTGCTATTGCTATTAATTTCTTGAGAAAAAGATGCTGGATTCAACCCAAGGAGTCCTTCCTCCTAAAATTAGTACGGGGTATTAATAAAGAGGCAGTATATTCTAGAACAGGGGTAGGCAACCTTGGCTCTTTTATGAGGCGTTGACTTCATCTTGCAGAATTCCTGAGCCAGACACGCTGAGGAGAAAGGGAGAGGTTTCCAAGCTCAGCCATGCTGGCTCAGGAATTCTGGGAGTTGAAGTCCACGAGTCATAAAAGATCCAAGGTGGCTTACCCCTGGTCTAGAGCTTTGTGGACCCTTAGGTGTTTACACTGTGTATATTTTACAAGGTCTGCCATATGAGATTAATACTTTATTTGTCTTCTAATATTCCACTTTACAGCAATGTGATCCGGAGAAGTTAATCACCGAGAGCAAATTTCTGCAACTTGAGTCCCTGCAGGAATTAATGAAGGTGAGGCTTGAGTTAGCCTTTCAGGCAGATTAGAAATGAACCAATTGCAGAGATTTGAGAAAACTTACTCTTGAGTAATGAGATGTCATTGCTCATTTGGGATGGATTTGTATTGCTTGCATATTAAAATAAGAAAATAATTGCTAGCTTCTTAGAGTTCTGTCCTCCCTAAAAATTACTTGGTGCTACATTGTCTATTTTGGTTTCATTTTCTTTCAGAGATAAACAATTACCGTGCTTAGCTTTCTGCTATTGTGTTCCCCCCATAATAAGACCCACCCAGGAAATAAGTCCTAGTGTGATTTTTTTGGGATGGGCCTAATATAAGCCCTACCCCAAAAATAAGCCCCCGGGGGGGGGACGTGGCCAGCACAAGAGGTGGGAGTATGCGAAGGTCAACAGTGTCCAACAGTAGCCATAACCCACTGGCCCCTTGGCGCAGCGTAGGTAAGTCCGAGCCAGGTGGCCGCGCAGCACATCCTGCCTCCCACCGCTTCTGCCTCTGCGCTTGGACTTACATGCATTGCGGCAAGGGGCTGGTGGGCTGTGGCTGTTGCTGGACACTGTGGGCCTCCATGTGCTTGATGACTCTTGTGCATGTGCTGGAGTTGGGTTTGACTTAGAAGCCAAAAACCCAAAACCATCTGTTTCGCCAGGGTTGAGTCACAGTTGGTTCCTCCCTATCCAGACCTAATGTACAGCCTCCCAGCACTCGATCAGCACTATGACAGCATCACCTGCCCAGCCAGAGGTGGAGATGTATAATTCATGCTGTGAATCACCTCACCGAGTCGTTTTGTGTAAATGTTAGGAAGAGAGGAGTAGGACCTGAGCCCTTGGCCGTGACCTCTCTCCCCAACTAATACCAACTGAAACTGGCCAATGAAAAAAGGAAGGGAACCACCTCACACTGCCAAACCCCGAAGACAGCTCAGAGAGATAATCCTACTGCTGGGATTATCCAGGAGGGCCAAGATAATTGTAGCACCTCTCCAAAGGACATCTGCACGTGAGACCAATGCTGTCTCAGTACTGTCCCTTAGCCTGAACCCAGCCTCAAAGGGGTCCAAATAGTCTGCTTCATGACTCTCTATGGCTGAACACCAACCACCTTGTCAACAGCCTTCCCTAAAAAGGGAAGGTTGGAGACCTGATCAAAGCGGTCTAAAACAGTTGAGAAAGAGCTGTAACCCCACATCCTTCAAAGAAGGCTGTACCATCCCATCCTGCAAGAAAAGCATTAACCACCACTTTGACCTAACACGCCACCTCTCAGGAGGCTTTAACCAATTAGGAGAGCCATGGTCCCAGAACAGAAATGATGACACAGCCACAAGTTCCTTGTTCACTTCTTTAGGACCGGCTAACTCGAATTCTTTCCAAACGACAGACCTCAAACGCTGGTCACTTTCCAAGGATTTGTCCAGCTACAGTCCAACAGAGTGAAGTTGAGTAGCTTTTTCTAGCAGATGCTGAGAATATTCCTCACAGTAGCCTTATAACAGCTCCCTTGGCTCCTCTTTATCCAGGATGGACCTGGACCCCTATAATCACTGCTTTATGCTGCTTTTATGCTATTGAGGTAATAATATTTTTAAAATGTGTTTGGTTCTTGTGAGCTATTGGCATCTTCCAAATCAGAGGAGCTGACAAATGTTAAAAAATAACTGTATAATATTACGCCTATGAAACTTTGTTTGATTTTTCATTTCCATGATCGTTGCAGCAGCTTATTGTATCTGTTCTCACTTTTATACAATGTTAAATATATGAATATTCTTTGGCTGCTTTCAGGCTCTCATATCTGTGTCTCCCGATGAGGAAACGTATGATGAAGAAGACTGTGCTTTCTGTTTGGAGATGCTTCTGAGGATTGTGCTGGAAAATAGGTGAGCCCATTTCACCTTTTGATACGGTAAAAGTGTTGAGAACTTCTCATTGTACTTGGTAGCATTCTTCAAACTGGAAATTCAAGTAAATTCGCCTGGTGCACCAGCTGCGGCCCTATTTGGACCGGGAGTCTCTTCTCACAATCACTCATGCCCTTATCACCTCGAGGCTCGACTACTGCAATGCTCTCTACATGGGGCTACCTTTGAAAAACATTAGGAGACTTCAGGTAATGCAGAATGCAGCCGCGCGAGCAGTGTTGGGCCTGCCCAGAAATGCCCACATTTCAACATCACTCCGCGAGCTGCATTGGCTGCCAATTGGTCTCCGAACCCAATTCAAAGTGTTGGTTATGACCTATAAAGCCCTACATGGCATCGGACCAGGTTACTTACGGGACCGTCTGCTGCCCCATGAAACCCAGTGGCCGGTTAGGGCCCACAGAGTCGGCCTTCTCCAGGTCCCGTCAGCCAGACAGTGTCGCCTGGCGGAGCCTAGGGGAAGAGCCTTCTCTGTTGCGGCCCCGGCCCTTTGGAATCAACTCCCCCCGGAGATCCGTATTGCCCCCACCCTCTCCGCCTTTCGCAAATTACTGAAGACACATCTTTGCCGACAGGCCTGGGGCAGTTAACATCTTGCCCCAGCCAGTGTATGTTTGTTTGCATGTCTGTCTTGGATGATTGGTTTTTTAATTAAGGGGTTTTTATAATGTATTTTAATGTCAGATTTCTATCTATGTTGTGAGCCGCCCTGAGTTCCTGGAATAGGGCGGCATAGAAATCCAATTAATAAAATAAATAAATAAATAAATAATAAATAAATAAATAAAATTGTCGGGTTGAAGAATATTCCAAACAGCAATCAAATTTGATTATTTCATTCTTAATGCCATGGAGAAAATCTATATTGTCACTAAGAGTTTGTAATGACTTGTTGACACATAATGAGGGAACTGTGTTGGTGAGATTTTTATATCAAATTCTGCTTGATCTCCTCCAATCTGTCCCCAAATGTGACCCATTTCTTAGGGTGAAGCTGACTAGAAAGGGATCTCTTTCCACTAATTACTGATAGTCCTTTATTTACAACTGTAATTGAATCCAGAATTATGTTTGTAAGTCATGCCAGTTTTAAGTGTTTCACCCCATGACTTCACTGGATTTTACAATCTCTTTTGCTGCAGTTGTTAAGTGTCTTTTTTGCAGGTCATTGTTTGTAGTGGGTGCTTTTTGCCAGAAAGCTGAAATAAATGCTGGTTTCCAGCAAAAACTTGTAAATAACTGTCATATAACTGCAGGACACTGCAAACAGCCATAAGTGCATTAAGCATTCAAAATGTGATCGTGTGATTGCAGGCCAGTCTGGTCATAAGTAGTCCTGGGGAGGTTTGTCGTAACTTCAAATGGCTGCTAAGCAACTCATCATAAATTGAGGACTACCTGTATAAAATTAACAACAGTACCACGTAAGACGACAGCATGGGCTAATTTCCACTTAGAAAACAATCATAAGTGCAGATAGTCTAGCAAGATTGATTAATTGATTGTCTGAGACCTGTCGTAGACTTTTAAAAATCCATCACACTGTTAGTACATGAATAAATATGTGTATGTCTATGTGTATCTCACATAGATTAATACATGTATTAATTATGTGCTGTCCTTTATATGCATACACGTATGGTTACACACCCACATAAAAGCGGAAAACCCTGTAAAGTTAACATTTCACTGAAGGGACAAAACTGTTCATATAAGCTAAGGAGTTAAATGGAAATTTCTCTACAGATACATTTGAGTATTGATCATTTAATACAAATACATCAGATATCTCAATCTCACTATAAATTTATCAAACTAAAGACCAAGTGTATTTGTCCTAATCACCAGCATGTGTAATTAATATTACAATATTAGCATCGTACTAAAATCTTGTACTAAAAAGCAAGAGAAAAAGTCTTTATTATTTATTTATTATTCAAATTTATATGCCGCCCTTCTCCTAGGACCCAGGGCGGCTCACAACAACAATACAATAAAAAATTTAAAAATTAATTGCATTCATACAACATACAAACACAATCAGCTCACAGTCGCTGATGTTATCAACTAGCTGATAACATTTCTCAAGAAGAATTTCTAGCTAGGCATTATATAGAAAAGCAGATGTTACCTCTTTAATTGATAAGGAACTGAATGTAATCAATGATAAATTGAGCTTTCTTTAAAGTCTATTATATCTATCCAAAAGTAACCCTATAATAACTAAGAAAATTAACATCAAACTCACTCCTACAAACAGTTCAAGAGATATTCAGTACTTTCTCCAAACATCACAATTTATGCTTACCATTTGTAATAACAGTAATAAATGAATACCAAATGCTAATAATTAAGATACTCACAGGAAAGTAATTATTTCTCTTAATGTATTGTTGCATATTTCACTCCCTCAAGCGGACTGAGGATTGTAAATGCCTGTTTACAGTTTCTGTCTACAACAACCTGGCATTGAATATAGCTAGTGATTTTAATCATTATCCTCTGGCATTCAGAATGCTATGATTAAAATTTGAACCAAACATCTTATGTTCAGCTGCAATACCAAATCATCCACTAGCCCTGAGGTATAGACTGACACTTATTTGGTGTCAGTTTGATGTTAACATTGGATGGATGAGAAAAATATCTATTTTTCTGTCAGCAGAGTTATTGCTGGCTGGCATTGATTAATGGACCCTAATTTTGGCTAAATTATTTATTTGATTTGTAGCTTGCCTTTATTTTGTACAACTCAAGGCAGTGTACATAATGCCCCCTCCTGTTTCTTCTGCAGCAGCAACTTCTGAGTTGGGCTAAGAGTGGCTGTCCCAAAATCACCCAGCTGACTTCAATGCTTTAATGGAAGACCAGCACTTACAGTCTCCTAATTAAGGGCAGCACCTTAACCAAATTGGCTCTTAATAAACTATTCACATACATTGGCCACACATTCCAACTATCAGCTGCCTAGAATAAAGCCTGTGTTTTGGTTTGTTTGTTTATTTATTTATTTAATTTATTTAATTTATATGCCGCCCCAAGACCCAGGGTGGCTCACAACAACAAAACAATTCAAAAACACAATTAATTTAAAAAATTTAAAAATTAATTCCATTCACACAACATACAAACTCATTCAGCTCACAGCCGCTGATGGCGGGACACTCTTAGGGCCGAGGGGCAGAGCACAGCTCATGCGCCCCAAGCCTGCCGGCATAGATGTGTCTTTAGCGCTTTCCGGAAAGCTAGGAGGGAGGAAGCAGTACGAACCTCTGAGGGAAGCTGGTTCCAGAGGGCTGGGGCAGCAACGGAGAAGGCCCCTTGTCCTAGGCCCCACCAGACGACATTGTCTAACAGATGGGACCCGTAGGAGGCCAACCCTATGCGCCCTAACCGGTCGCTGGGATTCATGAGGCAGAAGATGGTCCCGCAAGTATCCTGGTCCATTGCCATAAAGGGCTTTATAGGTCATAACCATCTTTTCCCCCACAATACTCTCTTTCTTTCCCTTTCTCTATAGGGATCGTGTGACCTTCGTTTGGCAGGCAATGCGAGATCATCTTTACCATTTATGTGTTAATGCTATGGAATACTGTTGTCTAGTGGAAAGAGCAGTAGTGGGACTGTTGAGACTGGCCATCCGACTTCTGCGCAGAGAAGAAATAAGTGCCCAGGTAAATACAGCTCTGTGTGATGAGTTAGTGTTCTGAAGGGACTGATTTCATGGTGTCTTTGTAGTGTTAGTGCCTTTGTTATCTTTATGCTCATGGTTCGCGCTCATGGGCTCCGTACCTACACAGTAAATTACTGGGAATGTTCCAGTAATAAAAGTATCGTCAGAACATATATATGTTAAGGGTAGAATTCCTACCTTTCCTTTTGTTTTGTTTTTTTTGTTTTGACCATCGCAAGAAAAGTTTTCCAGAATTTTTCCATGTTCTTTCAGGACATCTATTGGACATATTCACAGTTTCTGGAGTTTATGGATGAGTCACTAATGATTTAGAAAGTGCCAAATTTGCCATTGAATGGGTACTCCCTCTACTTGCTTTGCTTGTGACAGAGGCACGTTAAGGAATTTTGTCCCGCTGTCATCTCTCTCTCTCTCTCTCTTGCAAAATAGGCTGACTTTTTAGAGGACGTGTGTACTTAAATTTGAGCTTCTGAGCAAGGTACATGATTCAGCTTAACTCCAGACATAGAGAAAAACTGATACATGCAAATCACAGATTGTAGTGGATATCAATACATTCACCCCAGTTGCTTTTCTGTCCCTGGTGTATCACTGAATCCAAGCTTTGGATTTAAGAGCACAGTTGCATGGGTGTGATTGTTCATGTCTGAAAACCAGAAGAAAAAGAAGGACAATCTGTGCTCTCCCCAAATGGATAGTAGTGACTGTGTTTGAGATTTTCGTTCAGATCTTACTCCTTCTGTTATCCTTTTCAAGAGAGACAATCAAACTCCTTTTTCATATTCAGAAAATATTCATAGTTAACTTACACCTAACAAATAAACAGAATGGTAATGTGGGGGCTCATAAAACATGTTATATACCTTTACCTCATGAACGGTGAATCTTTCCGAAGGAACATCTTTGTTTGCTGTCATGTCTCCTTGGAATAAAATGCTCCTGCTTCACGGGAGTCTCACTCTCCAAACATTCCTCTAAGCCAGTGGTGGCACTCGGAGCCTTCTGTGGGCACGCGCGCCATCGCCCCAGCCCCACCTGCCCCACGGCCCCCTCCTTACCAGCAGCCCCCCAGAGGATAGTTGCCCCTAGGTGCAGCCCGCACACAGAGCAGCGCAGCCAAGGACATAGCCGGGCAACAGGGACAAGACTCCGCTCTCGTACTCCATAGTGTGCAGATGATGCTACGGGGTGTGGGTGGAGGGCGTGGCTGCCATGGTGCTGCAGGGTTGCCTGGGCGATCTGTGGCGGGCCATGGAGGTGGTATGTGGCCCTGCGGGCGCGTGGGGCAGGGGGTGGGCAGGGGCGGAGCAGGCAGGGTGGGAGGCGGGGCGGGGGGCGGTTTTGGGGCACTCGGTCTCTAAAAGGTTCGCCATCAGTGCTCTAAGCTGTGCTCAGACCCTGAGCTACTCTCGAATTTCTGTTTAACTTGCCTGTGTGAATGCTCATCCACAGGAGACCTCTTACTAGCAGGCATTAAAATTTCAGTATTGGCACATACCTTTTCCCAATTCTCATGTTCAAAAAAAAATTGCACACAATGTGAAATCATAACATTTTTGTGTCCATCTGTAAATCTATATGCCTTTGATCCTGATGGATAAACTATACATTTTAATTACCTTGCCTTTGGCTGTCCTTTCCTCCTATTTGTTTTGGGGATGCGCACCCATGCATTGCTGCCAAAGGTTCTTAAATGTGTCAAAGATGGTTGTCTTTCTATACAGCATGTAATATGGAGTTTGATCAATTGCTGAACTCCATACTCTGTTGACCAGAGAATTGGCAGTTAAACTTGCCTTACCCTAATGCAGGGGTGTCAAACTCAATTTCACTGAGGGCCGCGTCAGCATTGCGGTTGCCCTGGGGGGGCGGGGGTGTGTGTGGCCAGAATGGATGCAGCCTAATGGGTAGGCGTGGATGGAGTGGGTATAGCCTACTGGGTGGGTGTGGCCAGTTCTACATCATTCGCGTCAAGGGTGCCTATGGGGGCCTGGGCAGGAGTGGGGCAGATCTGAGGGTCTCTGGCAGAAGCAGGTGGGACCGGGGCAAGTACCAAGGCATGGTCCACTGGGGCAAGTGCCAAGATGGCCACCACAAAATTGTACATTGGCTCCCAGCTGGCCTGGGCCAGGACCAAGGCAGTGGGGGCCGTTCCCTCACTGTTTCTAGGATGGCTTTGCAGGCCACATGAAACCACTTCGCGGGCCGCATCCGGCCCCCGGGCCTTGTGTTTGACATGTCTGCCCCAATGCATCCTACTTATTCCTGCATCTGCTAGCAATGCATCTTTCATAGTTTGTAACACACCATTCCTGAGTTCAGCAACTTCATTCTCTGCTGGAGTATAGGAGTTCATTTTTCTATGGGTTATACGTTTCTCAGCCACTCCTGAAACTTGTTAGATATGAACTCTATATCTCTGCCTGTCTGTAGTTGACATACACTTTGCTTATACCAGTGGTTCTCAACCTTTTTAATGCCGCGACCCCCAACTGGTCGTAAGTCGAGGACTACCCAACCGGTCTTAAGTCGAGGACTTCCCACCAGTCGTAAGTTGAGGACCTCAACCGGTCGTAGGTCGAGGACTTTCCCTGCCCAGGAGCGCCGCGCATGCGTGGTGCCGCCCCCTGCGCCAGCCAAGGCGTAGCTGGCAAGGGGCAGCGACGGCGCAGGGCGACCACCGGCTGGGCCACCAGCTGGCCCAGCCCAAGGGAGGTAAGGCACCCGCCAGGCTCCACGCGCGCCAGCAACCCTCCCTGTGCCCGCCGGCCTCCCACCTCCCACCCCTGGCCCTCTTTTACTTACATTTTTAGTAGTTGCTCAGCAGGGAGGGGTGGAAACTTCCAGACAGCTCGCCTTCGCTGCAGACAACTTGCAGCACCATTTGCAGACCGGGATTTTTGGCGGGCTCAGCAGGACAGAGAGCCTGGACAATTCCTATTGGCTTTTGAAAGCCAATAGATTAGACTCTATTCAAGAGAGTCTATTCTATTGGCTTTCAAAAGCCAATAGAATAAGAGGGATTAGCACAGCTAAGGAAAAGGGGGGGAAAAATGGCGGACTGCGTTGTTTGGCGACCCCCGTGAAATGGTCGTTCGACCCCAAATGGGGTCGCGACCCACAGGTTGAGAACCGCTGGCTTATACCTTTTCTCTATAAACATTATCCATTGCTTAAAGCAGGGGTGTCAAACTGCCGGCCCGCGGGCTGGACGCGTGATGCGGAAGCTGCGCCCACACCATTGCCGGCAATGGCAAAACTCTCCCGATATGTCTGGCTTAAAGTGTTGAAACCCTTTTGTTTTGCTTTTTAGTAAATAACAAAACCCATATCTTGAGAAATCATCAACAACTACCAAAGCAAATTTAGCCCCTCCCATTGATGGGGATAGAGGGCCAATTAAATCAGCATGCACTAACTGAAACATTCTTTCAGATTTTCTATAACTTCTTTTTTCTGATAGGGTAGACTTTCGATTTAGCCTCTTTACAAATTGCACAGTCCAAATAGCTGTCACAATCTTTTACATTCAAACCTACAACCAGGTCACACATTTTCTGCAATACTTTAAAAGCTTGCATGACCCAGCCTTCTGTGGAACAAACATGCACACTCATTATACTTTGGTTCACTAGAAAAGATTGTTTGCACACGTCCACCAGTTTCCTTGTGATTCAAAACATATACATTGTTCAGTTTCAAACCTTGTGCACACACCCTGTTATTCTTTATGACCTTGCATGTACCTTTGCGAAAAATACCTCATACCCTTCATTGTCTAAGCAATCATCAAACTGTGATCTAAATCTTGTACACATAAAATTTTATCAAACAGTTTACCAATAAGTTCTACTCCTTTATTAGAGACTCAAGGTTGCCAATTATTAATGTTTCCTATCGGAAAAAGTAACCAGATTCTTTCCACATTTGTTTGATGTTATGGAAGTTTTTTGAGAGGAAGCCACAAGATTGATCAGACAATAGATTACCCCACATAAAGGTCAGAAAAGGAGATATCATTTGCAATATCATAGCAGTGCAGCAAATTTCTGAGGTGATTCCTTCATTTCTGACATCCCCACTTAAGATTTGTTTCATTTAAGCGTAAATTTTGTATTTCATGCTCTCTTTTCCATGCTGAAATGGCAGTGAAAGATTTAAAACTTTGCATTTAGAAACTCTTTACGCATAATATTATTTTTAAATATGACTCTTGTGTGTGAGATGGGTGGCCTCTAATAAATAACCTGATATATTGTATTACAGATCTGTTATTTATTACTACTTCCCTCTTTTTTACTTTCTCCATGTTTCAAAAGATTTAAAGTATGAATAAATTCAGGAAGAAAAAAGCTTTGTGATTTTTCACCAGGCAAGCAGATACAGTTACAAATCTGGTTACTCTTCCATAACATAGACCTGAATGTGCTGTTAGTAGATAGGTGTAGGTATAATTTGCCTTTCTTGTATTTACCGTGTTTTTTTTCTCTGAGTAGGTGTTGCTCTCCTTGCGAATCCTGCTCATGATGAAACCCAGCATGTTAAACAAGGCAAGTCATCAGATTGCATATGGCCTTCATGAGCTTCTCAAGACTAATGCTGCCAATATTCACTCTGGAGAAGACTGGTACACGCTCTTCACTCTCTTGGAATGCATTGGTTCTGGGGTGAAACCACCCCCAACGCTGCAGCCTATAAGAACAGAGAATGATACAGGTAAATTGGTCAGTGGAAATGGGTTTTCTTGTTGGGAAGCATGTTACCAGTCTGTTAAGTTACTTTACTTTACTTTATTTAAATTTCTATGCTGCCCTTCTTCTAAGATCCAGGGCGGCTTACAACAATAATACAAAAAATTTAATTTACCAATGACAATCAACCACCCAATCCAAAACACATTCATTCAATCCAAAACACATTCATACAACACACAATCACAATCAACACACAGTCACTGATGGAGGCACATTCCTAGGCCCAGGGGCAGAGTACAGTTCATACGCCCCAAGCCTGTCGGCATAAATAAGTCTTCAGTAATTTCCGGAAAACTAGGAGGGAGGAAGTAGTGCGAACCTTTGTGGGAAGCTGGTTCCAGAGGGCTGGGGCAGCGACGGAGAAGGCCCTTGCCCTAGGCCCCGCCAGATGACATTGCCTAATAGACGGGACCCGTAGGAGGCCAACCCTATGTGCCCTAACCGGTCGCTGGGATTCATGAGGCAGGAGACGGTCCTGTAGTAAGTTAGCAGTTGTTGCTTCAGCCATTTTGTTCAATAAAGAGCATCACAGAAAAGCAGGTCCGATTTCAACTTCTTTCATCAAAGGATTAAAAACCAGCCATTTTCACCTTTTTCATTTTTTTTATCACTCATATTTCCAGTCATTATGATTAAATATAAAAATAGCAGATTACAAACTATGTTTTTACTGGAAGCGTGGAAATAAAATTTATAGGCAGGATTCCAAAAAGCTTCATGGCTATCAGTATGCAGCTTCTAGGAAGTTGCTGCTTCAAAGTACCCTGGAAATATTATGGAGCTGACTTACTTAGAGTCCCACAAGTTAGACCATACCAGGAAATCAACTCCGTATAAATGCTAAAACTCTTATTATGATTAACTATAATAACAGAATTATGCAAATCTGATTGTGCTGTACTTCCTCTTCCTCATTATACTTAAGTGAATAGAGATTTATCTGCCAGAATCATTTCTGAATGTTATCTCGTTATTTTAACCTTAAAAAAAAAGTTTCATCCCCTTTTGCCTAGATAAAGTTTCCTGCATGTTGCAATCAAAGTCATCTTCTTTATTCTCTACAATTACTTGCCTCTCATTTTTTTCCCTCCAAAATTGATGAGAGGGCAATATACTGGATAGAGACTGTATAAAGAGCTCCAAACTGGTAGATTCTTGGGGTGAAGTAAGTGTTATGGTTCTGGCTAATGAAACACTTTAAAGAACTTCCAGGCATTGATTTCCCTAAAAGTCTTTTATTGCTTCAAAATGTCAGCACAGGCATAATGAAGTCTATGCCAAGATCTAAGTTCTCTTCCTCTGAGCAGTTCAATTATCAGCATGTGCCCTCCCTAAACTAGCCGTCATATATCACATTGTCCAATTAGTGTGAAGGTCAAATATTGTATATTCTTACTTTGACAGTAAGTGTAGAAGATGCTTACTTTTTGCTGCTGGGAATCAATGGTGACCTAGGTTTAGACTTAAAGCAGCAAAATATATTGAAATGATGGATTCTCAGCTTTGCTCCCCCTTGTACCAGAAAGGGAAGGAAAAGAAAAGCACAGATTTCTGACATTCCTGAAGCTTTAAAACGGTGCCTCATGGTAAGGAGAGCCAGATGAGGAGCTTGTTGGGCTCAATTCTGCCTACAGACTATCATGAATTGTTTGTATATGCATGCATGTATGTGGCACTTACAAAACAACTGTAATTTCAGGGAGAATAGAATAGAACAGAACAGAACAGAACAGAATAGAATAGAATAGAATAGAATAGAATAGAATCTTTGAGTCTCTATTTTCAATTTTATGTCCACTTATTTGTTTTGTCTGTTCCTTCTCTGTTGGTGTTTCCTGGAAGTTTTTTTTTTTAGTTAACTTAGAAATAGATTGATTTATATTTTCAAATTTATTTTGGATTTCTCTGTGATTTGAACTCATTGTTGTTTGAATTATTTGCAGTATATTATATATCTCCTCCTGAGAGGTATTTATGTTTTCTTGGTGTGTTCTATCTACATGTCTCTGATCCATGATGGCCCAAAATTGAAGTTTTCCTTCTTATCTGCAAATAGCTTTAGAGTCCCAGTTAAATAGATATTTGTAATCCAAAAAGTTTAAAAAAGATTTTTTCCCCCAAAGTTTATAATTCTCTCTTTGTCTGCAGCCCAGATTGTTGTCTTTTTTTTGTCACAGCTGTTCTTTGTTGTTAAAGCTTTGAAGGTCATAAACACAGATTAGCTTTTCCCAGGTTTTGCCAAGTTCTCTATGGTGATCATCACTGTCATAATCTTTGTCCACCACTAGGTGTCAGCATCTATTTAGTTTTCAACATGAACAATGGCCTTTAAAGTGAGAGTCTTAACCATTCAACAATTTTAAACTTGTTCAAAGTTAAATTTTAGCTTTCAAGTTTATAAATTTATTTCACTACCATATATTTTGATCCTCCATGGAAATTTTAATTTGCCGCTTCCGTTAATATAAGGGTGGGGCAGAAGTCCCCCTCCTTCACTTTCAGAAGTATTTTGCTTCTTGGGGATCTTTTCCAGAAAGTTAAGTGTAGAATAGAAAGGGGAAAATCAGATTCCTCACCCAGTTTCAAGCACGCTGTTTACTGTTGTTCTGGTTAGTTCTTTTGGACTTCAGTTGCAAGTAGCTTGGGCTGATCGGTGAAATACAGCCTTTCTCCTGTCAGGTTAGAAGGCTTTCCCCAAGACGAACAGAACGACCACCATCATTCCAGAGTTGCCAGGGCACCCTTCTTTCTTCACCGCCTCTCCGGGTCAGCTTGGACCCATTAGGGTCTCAAGGCAGGACGAAAATTAGCCACGGGAGTGTGGCGGTCCACAAGCCTGCAACTAGTCGCTACCGCGCAGGACCGGAAGTCTGAAGCAGTCGTTTCTTCTCTGCAGGGATCCTTTCCCACTTTGTGGCTAGTTTTTTCTGGCGGTTGCTTCCTCTTTGGGAATTTCAAAAATCCTTTCCTCCAATCCACCCGCAGGTTCCATTGGTGTCACTATAAAGCTTAGAATCTCAGAGTAGCCTCCCATGGTCATACGTAGGGGTTCAATGGCAAAGGTAGCTGGGACGCCCCCTGTAACTGACCCATCTAATTGGCAGAAAGCAATTAGGTTCTTTAATCTCTCAGGCGGACCCCCAGTTTTCCTACCAGGGTCGGGCTTATCAAACATCTGGTGCACCCCGAGTCTAGTAAGGCTTTTAGGGCCACTGTTGCCCTTTCTCCTTCCCCAGTGGTCTCCCATCCTATTGCTGAGGATGCTTTGGTTACAAAGCCAGGTCTCCTCGCATGGAGAGGGAGTGGGCCTCCCTCTGACCCACACATTTTGCCCTCCTGCACCCACCATGAGCAACCTGGCCAAGGAGAGCAAGCACAGCAGCAGCAGCCTTGAGGTAAACGCAGCTGGGTGCCCCCTCAGGGAAGTGCAGCTGGGCTAGGCAGGGCTGTGGGGTTCCTGTCCGGTGGGAGCTCAAGGGCCGGGCTGGGCACTTGATCTCTGCTGCCCAAGGCTCTGGGCAGTCCATGCCACTGTCCAGGACCTCCCCTGCATAGCCTGAGAGGGATGGTGAGGCTCCTCCAGTCGACCATGCCCTGGCACTCGCCCCGATCCAATTGCCCCCTCTGCCGGAGACCCTCGGATCTGCCCCGGCCCGCACAGGCGCCCCTGACATGAGTGACATTGAGCTAGCCACACCCACCCAGTAGGCCATGCCGATGTCAGCCACGTCCACCCAGCAGGCTGCACCCACCCCAGCCACACCCACCGGCCCCCCAAAGGCCATGCTGATATGGCCCTCAATGAAATTGAGTTTGACACCTGTGATCTAAGTCTTCCTTCCTGCATTTTTGCTACGATTGGCACAACTCCCAGTCAGTGTTGTATGTCATCATTCATAGTGTGGTCAAATCACGTTAGCCCAAGGCACCATCAGAGTATTTGCATTTCCATCCTAATAACAGTATCTGGTGACATAAATAAAAATAAGCTTTTGCACATTTGCCACATTCCATTTTGTTTAATTGTTTGTTTAAGGAGCTCAGTCAGACAGTGAGATCTCCTATCATCCAAATGAAGCCAGCCTAGATCGTGGCTACACTTCTGATTCAGAGGTATACGCAGATCATAGCAAGCAAGGTAAATTGCATCGCTCTGTCACTGATGTAGACGTCGTGAACAGCGGCTGGCTTGTGGTAAGTAATTTTAAGTATTTTGATCACTTTATATATATCCGAGATGAATGAATAATTAGGGGCTTTCTCCCTCTATTGTTTGAAAAAATTAAAAAAGATCATGTCCCTCGTTTACCACATTGAAAGTAATTCTGCATACGCAAACTCTGTGCTAAGTCCTCAGTAGTGGTTAGGGTAAATTTGGAATATTGACATTTAATAAAAGATTTTAGAATTAATTATAAAAAATAAACAGCTTCTCAGGGGATAGAGACTTTGGTTATTATAGCTATTGCAAGTCACAATGAAGATGTGGTTATTTTAGAAACTAGAGGGGACTAAAGATTCTAAGCCAGTGGTGGCGAACCTATGGCACGCGTGCCAGAGGTGGCAATCAGAGCCCTCCCTGTGGGCACTCGCGCTGTCGCCCCAGCCCCACAGCCCCGTCCTCACCAACAGCCCCCCTGCAGGAGAGTCGCCCACTGGTGTGGCCCGCACGGAGCAGCCAAGGACATGGCAGCCAGGCAGCGGGGACAAGACTCTGCCGTCGCGCTCCGTCGCGTGCAGATGATGCTGCAGGGCACGGGGAGGGCGTGGCCGCAATGGTTCTGCTGGGCCGCCTGGGTGATCTGCAGTGGGCCGTGGAGGTGGTGGGTCGCTCTGCGGGTGGGGTGGGAAATAGGGTGGGGGGGTGGGGTGATTCTTGGGCACTAGGTCTCAAAGCTTCGCCATCACTGTTCTAAGCGAAAGGGGAAAAAAATAAAACCCTGTTTGTGATGTCAGTTAATACTGGGACTTACAAAATATAACATCAGAAATATTAAAGAAAATCTTTTCCAGAATACAGCCAGAAATCAGTTATAATAAGAACACCATTGGTATTGATGTCCGCTTTTATGGACAAACTATATCTAAAATATTTTTAATGGAGGAATGACAGATGTGGAACAGATTTTATCTGATATGACAGATAAAGCTGAAGTTTTAAAAATTAAAAGGAAAGTATAAATGATAAACCAAGAGAATGACTTGGAATTATTTTTTTTTGAGGGGTGGAAGGGAATCTACAAAAGAGGATTGATAAAACCTCTTGTCATGGGATAAAGATTGAAGAGAAATCAAATCCTACAGCAATCATTGAATTAAAAATTAAGACTGCTATAAGTAAAAAAAAAGGAATATGAAGTTATTTGATCAAAGGTAAAATAAGACTTTTGCAAAATTCTGGCAACCCTTTCTGGACTTTCTGCTGATGCCAGGATTGACAAATTGATATTTTATCAATTTGCTTATAGATAAAGGATGGGATATGGCAGGGGTAAGCCACCGTGGCTCTTTTATGACTCGTGGACTTCAACTCCCAGAATTCCTGAGCCAGCACGGCTCAGCTTGGAAACCTCTCCCTTTCCCCTCAGCGTGGCTGGCTCAGGAATTCTGGGAGTTGAAGTCCACGCCTCATAAAAGAGCCCAGGTTGACTATCCCTGGGATATGGGATGAAGAGTTATCTCTTTGTAACCTAAAGAGTGTGAAGAGTTATTAAATTGGTTTATAGTTGTGGTGAAAGTTTCTTCTTTAAATATTTATTTTCCTTTTTTATTATTATTATATTCATTCTTTTCTTTTTCTTCTTTTTCCCTGCACTTTTTGTTATTATTTTTTTTTTGCTTTCTTTTTGTTTCCCTAAGTTCAGTTCTATTAGTTTCTGCTATTTTTATAACAATTTTAATAAAATTATATTTGGAAAGCACACTGGCTTCAGTTAGGAATGTATGCTTTCCTTTAACCTTTAAATAATCTCTGCTTCACAGGTTGGGAAAGATGACATTGACAATTCAGCCATGGCTGGAATTTCCAGACTAGGCAATTCTCCCCTGGTGAATCAGTATAGTCTGACTGTGGGAACTGACCTGGGTCCTCATAATACCAAATCTCTCATGAAGTGTGTGGAGTCCTTATCTTTTATTGTGCGAGATGCAGCTCATGTAACCCCTGAGAACTTTGAGCTGTGCGTCAAGACAATCCGTATTTTTGTGGAAGCCAGCCTGAATGGAGGTAAGTCAGATTTCTATCAGCAAAACAGAAGTCTAAAATAGTAATATTGATTAGTAGTAGTAGTAGTAGTAGTAGTAGTAGTAGTAGTAGTAGTAGTAGTAATTTTAACCGTTCAGTCATGTCTGACTCTTGGCAACTTTATAGGCAACGGCTCTTCACGCTACCCTGTCAAACGCAACTTCTTTCAGTTGTTGGATATCATTGTGTCAGCTTTGATGGCATCAAGCCAGCGAGTCCTTGCCTCTTCTTTTATTTATTTATTTATTTATTTATTTATTTATTTATTTATTTATTTATTTATTTATTTATTATTAAACTTTTATACCGCCCCTCTCCCGTAGGACTCGGGGTGGATTACAGCCCAATTAAAACAGATAATAATAAATATTTAAAAATGAATTAAATTAATACATGGCTGTTACTAAAACCTGTTAAAATCCCAATTCTAAAACCCAAACAATCTTATTTAAAAAATTTACATAAAATTTACATAAAAACCCGAGGAGGTCTAGGCCAGGCCGGCTTGATTGAAGAGATGAGTCTTCAATTCTCTTCTGAAGGTGCGGAGATCATGACACATCCGGAGTTCTGGGGGGAGCTCGTTCCACATCGTCGGTGCCCCCACAGAAAAGGCTCTCCCCCTGGGCGCCACCAGCCGACACTGCTTAGCCAATGGCACCCTGAGGAGGCCCTCTCTGTGGGAGCGAACTGGTCGATGGGAGGTATTTACTGGCAGAAGGCGGTCTTGTAAATAACTGGGTCCTATGCCATGTTGTCCATTAACCATTCCTAGTATCATTGACTTCTGCAGTGAATTTGCACACATGACATGGGCAAAGTAAATGTGATTTTTGGCTTTTAGTAATGTTTCTGGTTTTATATGATTCAGCATCCTTGTTGGTTGCTCTGGCTGTCCATAGTATACACCAGGGATCTTCAGCGTTGGCAACTTTAAGCTGGCTGAGGAATTCTGGGAGTTGAAGTCCACAAATCTTAAAAGTTGTCAAGGTTGGAGACCCCTGGTATACACAATAATTTATAGCAGCACTACAGTTCAAAGGCAACCACTCTTCTTCAGTCAGCCCTTCTTAGAGCCCCAACTTTCGCTCCCATACATCATTATAGGGAAGACTATTACTCTGACTAGCCTGCTTTTTGTATTCATATTAATATCTCTACTTTTCCAGAGCTTATTCATGTTAACCATTGCTGTGCAGCCTAAGGTTATCCTGTGTTTGATTTCAGGTGTAGAACTACCATTGTGAACAATTTTTAATCCAAGGAAGATGAATTATTGAAGTCATTCAATATCCTTCTTGTTGATTTTAAACATCGCATGACCATTTGCAGCTGTTGCCATTACCTTTGTTTTCTGTCCAAAAGACAGTGTTCTTAAAGGACTTGATCTGCTTTTCAGCTCCCTGTTCTTAATCACAGTCCACCACTTTCACCCAGAAGTTATTCATTTATTTAATTGGACTATCTTTATCTAGCTTGAGATAAAAAAAAAACAGAGCACATATTTATGCAGAAATGCTGAAAATTCAAACATTTCACAAACTCTTAAGCACTGCTGTATATTGTGTTTATAGGATATAAATCCCAGGAGAAAAGAGGGAAAAATCATAAATATGACTCCAAATCAACACGGTTTAAGAAGAAAGCAAAGGAGAACTCTCTGAGACACTTTAAAACCTCCAGCCAGCATCAGCACCGTTCCACCAGTGAAGATGAGGATGAGGATGAGAGTGTCCCTGCCAGCTATCACACTGTATCTTTACAGGTTAGTCAGGACGTAAGTATAGCCATGGTTTTTACCTCTCCCTGTGGTTTTTCTAGTGTAATATCTATAAGTTAACTAGATACTTTTTCACATAATTTTTTGTTGTGTGACTTTAAAAACAAAACAAATAGCTCATAATGAAAGGGGGAAAGGGAAACAGATCTGAATCAGAGTGTCAATGGGGCCTTTCCTTTAACTATGAATATTTTTTATTAAATTTTCATCCTGCTTTCATTACTTTATAAGTAACTCAAGGCAGAGAAGATACACAATACTCCTTCCTCTTCCTATTTCCCCTACAACACCAACCACCCTGGGAAGTGGGTTGGGCTGAGCGGGTATTCCATGCCAAAGGTAGGACTGGAACACAGGGCTTCTGGGTTTCTCAGCCAGAACCTTAATCATTATGCCAAACAAGCTCTGAGGAGCAGTTTGGATTGGCTTATTAGTTAAGAGAAGGGAGCTCAGTCTTCCATCCTTGAACGCTGCAAACTAAGCATAATCCCATGGATTTATGTGAGTGGTAATTCAGAATAGATAATAAACTATGTATTTTTAGCGGATTTTTGAAGATGTTTAACAAGAAATATGCTAAAGAAACAAGATTCGAAACTTGTTATGAGCTTGAGGTTTTAGTGTTCATTATCTTACGGGACCGCCTTCTGCCACATACTTCCCTACGACCGGTGAGAGCACACAGGGTCGGCCTCCTCCGGGTCCCGTCAGCGAAACAATGTCGTCTGGCGGGCCCTAGGGGGAGGGCCTTCTCTGTTGTGGCGCCCGCCCTCTGGAACCAACTACCTCCTGAAGTCCGCGTTTCTCCGACTCTCCTGGCCTTCCGAAAGAATTTAAAAACCTACCTCTGCCGGCAGGCCTGGGGATGATTGTGGATTGAATGATTAATATGAGTGGGTGTTAGTTTGTTTTTTAGATATCTTTGTTTGGACTTGTGTTGAGATTTGATGTTTATATACATGTTGTTAGCCGCTCCGAGTCTCCGGAGAGGAGCGGCATATAAGCCCGAATAAAATAAATAAATAAAATCTAACTAAGTAGAATGTTGGTTTTTTCTTGGTAGTTCTTTTATTAGGCTGTTGTTTACTGTTTGATTGTTTGTCTGAGTTGGTAATATCCCTTGATTGGGATATTATTTACTGTTTGATTGTTGATCTGATGTTAATCCTGGTGTTAATTCCTATTTATTTGGGCATGGATTGCTGGCAAGGAGGTGTTCTGATCTTTTTGTTTCCTTTTGTATCTATTTCCCTCTCTTTTGAATAGTGTGTAGATGTTGATGTGCCTGTTGAAGTCTGACATGTGTTGTAAAATTAAGGAGTTTTCATCATGTCTTTTGACAGTTGGTGTTCTGCTCGTCTTCTGCCTGTCTGTACTACAGAGTAGTTGTTACAGTCTTTACACTATATGCTGTAGAAGATGATTCCTTTTTTATTCCTTGGGTCTTATGGTTTACTTAAGATGCTTTGGAAGGCTTTAGTTGGCTTGTGTGCTATAATAATGCCGTATTGTTGTAACAGTATGTTAGTTGCTTCTGAGAGTTTTTAATGTAATTGCAGTATTATGTTTTTGATAGCTTGTGCTGTATTGAGTTGTGTGGTCAAAAGCTGTGTGGGTATTCATTTGGTTGGAAGGTGTATAGGCAATCTGCTTCCATTTTCTGGCTGTTCAGATTTACTAAAATTTGTCTGTGCTAGTCTAAATAATGTTCTTACACAGCTTCTATTGTGGAAAGTCGGGTTGTTATTCTGGTAAGTGAACACTAGGTTCCTGTGGGTGGTTTTATGATACGCTTGTGTTTCTATTTTGCCACCATTTCTTCTGCTGATGAGGATATCCAAGAAGGGAGTGTGTTGTTTTCGTCTTCCCTTGTGAATTTTATTCTTTTGAAAATGTTGTTGATTGTTTTATGTTATTCCTTTTTTTTATTATGACAAAGGTGTTGTGTACATACCGGAACCATGCCTTTGATTGTATACTATAGTTTCTAGATCAGTGGTTCTCAACCTTTTTAATGCCGCGACCCCCAACCGGTCATAAGTGGAGGACTACCCAACCGGTCGTAAGTTGAGGACCCCCCAACCGGTCGTAAGTCGAGGACCCCAACCGGTTGTACGTCGAGGACTATTTCCCTGCCCGGGAGTGCCGCGCATGCATGGTGCCGCCCACTGCGCCGGCCGAGGCGTAGCTGGCAAGGGGCAGCGACGGCGCAGGGCAACCACTGCCTGGGCCACCAGCTGGCCCAGCCCAAGGGAGGTAAGGCACCTGCCGGGCCCCACGCGCGCCAGCAACCCTCCTTGCGCCCGCCGTCCTCCCACCTCCCACCCCTGGCCCTCTTTTACTTACATTTTTTTATATATATAAAAATTCCTTTATTAAAACAATCAGCATTGTACATAAAATCTTTGTATGCATCAAACATCATAGCATCTGATATACAACACTACGTATTCTTCTTTGTAAACGTCTGGTTTGGTAAACATTTTTCACTCCTCACTTCAATCCTCTATTATACACCTGTTACATTTTTTATTCTCTATGTTCCATAACAATAGGTCCTGAGGTAGTAGTTAAACATTAAATATAAGATCATATTAATAGTCAATCATCATAGAACACAACATATAACACTAGGTATTAATCTTTGTAAACATCTGGTTTGATAAATCTTACATTTTTAGTAGTTGCTCAGCAGGGAGGGATGGAAACTTCCAGACAGCTCGCCTTCGCTGCAGACAACTTGCAGCACCGTTTGCAGACTGGGACTTTTGGCGGGCTCAGCACGGTAGAGACAGCCTGGACAATTCCTATTGGCTTTTGAAAGCCAATAGATTAGACTCTATTCAAGAGAGTCTATTCTATTGGCTTTCAAAAGCCAATAGAATAAGAGGGAGTAGCACAGCTAAGGAAAAGGGGGGGGGAAATGGCGGACTGCGTTGTTTGGCGACCCCCGTGAAATGGTCGTTCGACCCCAAATGAGGTCGCGACCCACAGGTTGAGAACCGCTGTTCTAGATGTTACAGTCTCTGCTACGGTATGTACTGTGATCACATGTGCATTCCTTTAATTTGTGGTAAGGCAGAGATGGTAAGGCAGAGGTTGATGAGGTCCATGATCTTAAGTGTATTTGGTTAGGTCAGGTATATTGTATAGTAGTGTGCTGCCATGCATTCTTTTGGTAGTTTTTGGCTGGTGGATATAAAGAGTGCCATGACATCAAATGGAACCATGATCTCATTTTTTATTTTATGGAGGCACTATAGTGGGGAGTTGATAGAATATTCTCTCCCCTCTGTAAGATATTCAGACTTTTTTGTTAGTTCTTTAACTGTTTTGAACGTTGGGTTCCCTGGTAACAATACAATTGGACGGAAAGATATGTCAAGCTTGTATATTTTAGGGCATCTATAGAACTGTGGGAGGATGGGTCCACTGCTGATGGGATGGGATGAATCCACCCACTGATCAATCCACTGTCCAAAGCCTGGAGGAAATTAACATTCTATTTGAATCATTTTTAGTTTATAGTCCACTATGTGACGTGTATTTTTTTTTGTTCATTTGTCTATATGTTCCCCAGTGCATATAGATTCTGGACAGCATACAGTTGTTCAAAATACAATTTAAAAAACAATTAAAATAATGACACTCAACTATGAAAATTATTCAAACAAAACTAAGAGCCAAAATGAGCAGTTTAAGCTTCTGTTTCTAAGCTGATTAATCTAAGTAATCCTCTGTCATACGTGTGTAATACTTACATGGGTTTTCCCTATAAACTTTTTTTTTAGTTTTAATTTTAACTTTTTTATTTTGCTTTCTCAGATAATGACAGACAGTCCTTTTTACATAATGTGAAATTTACATAGATGTCACAAAACTAGTTGCCAATCTTGCCCTATCCCTTTCCATTTAAAGGGAATTCTTTAAAAAAAAGGAGAGAGAAATCTTTTTTCTTTCCAATCAAATCTGTGAACTTACAAAAGATGTAAGTTAAAGAAGTTTGTTATTAAAGTGAAAGAATTGGTAATCACTTACCTTGTTGTCGATAATACAATGAAGCTATTTAAATTCAATCATTGTCACTTTCTTACAATTATATACACCAGTAGTGGCGAACCTATGGCACGTGTGCCACAGGCGGCACTCAGAGTCCTCTCTGTGGGCACGCGCGCCATTGCCCCAGCAGAGTTCGCCAGAGTAGCGAGCATGTGGCATTTGGAAGCGACAAGGCAGGAAGTGTGGAGCAAGCGGCATTGGCCCCCCAGGGATGCCCCAGAGATGGCGAGGGACTGGCCCCTACCACCTTGGCCCCAGCCGCACTCACCCAGTCTGCCGTGGCCACTGCATCCACACTCACCCTGTGGGCCACGTTCCCCCCCCGAGGGCACCACAATCCTGATGCAGTTCTGGCACTTTTTTGCGATAAATAAGTGGGTTTTGGGTTGCAGTTTGGGCACTCGGTCTCTAAAAGGTTTGCCATCACTGATATACACTATGCTCCTTCTCAAGGTGAGAAACAAATATTCATGATTCACAATTTTTAGCAATAAATTTAGCAATTTCTTTGACTTGGCCGGGAATTTAATTTTAAGTTTATATGCATACTATGTATCAATTGCACTTCACTTTGCAATTCTTTCTTTTACTGTAATAATATTGTTCATTCAGCTCACTAAGTTTTCCTAGGATTTAATTGATATCGTGGCTTTTTCTAAAATAAATAAATCCTAAAATCCATCCAGGATGCTGAGAATATTTTGGTGGCAAAGAAAGCTCCTTGAATAATTATATCTTCATGCAAGAATATTATCTTTAATCTTTTTTATTTAGTGCTTTAATTCACCACTGATTGCTAATGGAATGTCCCTCCACAAGCACCCTCCTACAAGCGCCCTCCTACAAGCGCCTTCCAACAAGTGCCCTCTACTTGTGCAAGTGGAGTTTTGTGGGTGTGCGCGCACGCTTGCCAATTGCTCATGCAGCCTGGTTTGAAACAGGCTGTAGCCTGGTTGTGGGCCACAGTCCGGGGGTTGGTGACTCCTGGTCTAGGATGTGAGGAGTCAGTTGATATCTTCTCAGCCCTCCTTCTAACCCAGTGGTGGCGAACCTGTGGCATGGATGCCAGAGGTGGCACTCAGAGCCCTCTCTGTGGGCACGCATGCCGTCGCCCCAGCTCCGCCACCTCTGTGGTCCCCTCCTCATCAGCAGCCCCCCCGGAGGAGAGTCACCCCGGGCGCAGCCTGCGCGGAGCAATGCAGCCAAGGACATGGCAGCTGGGCAGCGGGGACAAGACTCCGCCCTCATGCCCCATCGCGTACCGATGCTGCTGCAGGGTGCGTACAGAGGGCATGGCCGCCATGACGCTGCTGGGCTGCCTGGGGCGAGGCGGTTTTGGGGCACTCGGTCTCTAAAAGGTTCGCCATCACTGTTCTAACCCATGCAATATACAGGTCCTCTGTGGAAAGCAGGCTGGTTGTAATTGTTTTTTCTGCAGTCCTTTCTATCCATTGAAGTCTGTGCTGTCCTGTTTGGTTGCTGTACCAAACAAGACAGTTATAGAAGTACAAATGACAAACTCAATAATAACTCTTCTGCAGAACTGTTAACAACAGCTCCCGGATATTTACAGGACCGCCTTCTGCCAGCAAATACCTCCCGCCGTCCAGTACGCTCCCACAGAGTGGGTCTCCTCAGGGTGCCGTCGGCCAGACAATGTCGGCCGGCGACCCCCAGGGGGAGGGCCTTCTCTGTGGGAGCTCCAACACTTTGGAACGAGCTCCCCCCGGAACTCCGTAGGATGACAGAATTGCGCTCCTTCCGTCGAGAATTAAAAACATATCTTTTTCGACAAGCCGGCCTGGGATAGTAGCTCCGATACCAACAAGGCCATAATTGTTTTAGGGGATTGTTGCTTTTAAGACAATGTATTGGGTTTTTAATGATTTTGGGCCAAATTGTTTAATCTATTTTTAATTCATTTTACTTTTTGTATGTTGATGTTTTTAATTGGGCTGTACACCGCCCCGAGTCCATCGGGAGGGGGGCGGCATAGAAATTGCAAAATAAATAAATGAATGAATGAATGAATGAATGAATGAATGAATGAATGAATGAACAAACAAACAAACAAACAAACAAACAAACAAACAAACTTTCTGGCTTGATGTAAGAAGAACATTCTTTGTTATGCCTTTTTAATGATAGTTTGAATGTGAGGTGTCCATTTATGAAACATCCCAGAAAAGTATTCTTAATCAAAACTATGCAGGAGGAACTTTGAAACGCAATGCAATCTGAAAATACTTTTAAATACATACTTTGGTATTTTTGCTTTTTAAAAAAATGCATTTGGCATTCATTCCGCAGACACCCTGGATCTTTATTTTATTGTGTCTGCTGAGACTTCATAACTTTTTTCTTTTTGGGAGAGTGTATTTTTTATTTTCATCTAAAATGAATAGGAAGAGAAAACTTCATCCTAAATATACAGATAGTCCTCGACTTACAACCACAATGGAGCCCCAGATTTCCACTGCTCCATTTTTACAACTTTTGTTATCAAAGTTGTTAAACGAATCACTGCAGTTACTAATGTTAGTAACATGGTTGTTAAATAAATCTGGCTTCCCGATTGATATGCCTGTGAGAAGGTCGCAAATGATGATCACACGACTCCGGGACACTGTTAACTATCATGAATATGAGCCGGTTGCCAAGTGTTTTGAATTGTGATTGTGTGACCTTGGGGATGCTGCAACAATCCTAAGTATGAAAAATGGTCATAAGTCACTTCTTTCCAATGCCGTTGTAACTTCGAACGCTCACTCAACAAAAGGTTGTACGTCGAGAACTGCCTGTAGTGAAGGTTTTTTTTAAATTTATTTTATAAAAGAGGTTAAAAAAGCTAAACTTTTTACCTTACTTCTTTTACAGCTATTGGATCTAATGCACACCCTTCATACACGAGCTGCTACCATCTACAATTCTTGGGCAGAAGAGCAGCATCATCTGAAAATTTCGGAGAAGAAAATAGAAGCAAATTCTCGAGCCTTATGGATCAATTGTTGGTGCCCACTGTTGCAAGGTAAAGCTAGCACAACCTAGAATATTACAAGTAGTCCTAGACCAGGGCTAGGCCACCTTGGCTCTTTTATGACCCGTGGACTTCAACTCCCAGAATTCTCAAGCCAGCCATGCTGAGGGGAAAGGGAGAGGTTTCCAAGCGGAGCCATGCTGGCTCAGGAATTCTGGGAGTTGAAGTCCACGAGTCATAAAAGAGCCAAGGTGGCCTACCCCTGTCCTAGACTTATAATTGTAATGAAGCTTGTCCATTAGAGTTTTAAGTCATGATGGTCATAAAACAGACCATCACACGATCAGTCCAATTTTACATCCTTTTTTCCAGTAGTCATTAAGAAAATCACAGTCATTAAGTGAATCCACAGTTGTTAAGCAACTGCTGTGGTCATTTAAAAAAACCTGTTGTTCTCTATGGGGCATTTTTGCCAAAACCAGAAGTAAATCTGGGTCAGCTGCCAACTCTTCTTAAAAACTTCCAGTATTGGAGCATTCACCACTTTTGGAGGCAGGTTGTTCCACTGGTTAATTGTTCTAACTGTCAGGAAGTTTCTCCTCACTTCTAGATTGCTTCTCTCCTTGATTAGTTTCCATCCGTTGCTTCTTGTCCTGCCTTCAGGCGCTTTGGAGAATAGCTTGACTCCCTCTTCTTTGTGGCAGCCCCTGAGATATTGGAACACTGCTATCATGTCCCCCCTCGTCCTTCTCTTCATAAAACTAGACATACCCAATTCCAGCAACCTTTATATGTTTTATCCTCCAGTCCCCTAATCATCTTTGTTGCTCTTCTCTGTACTCTTTCTAGAGTCTCAGCATCTTTTTTACATCGTGGTGACCATCTGTGAGATGGGCTGCACCTCACAAGAACTTGGGAGAATGTATCTGGAAAATGACTTCCTCAACCTATCAGAAGGGCTTTAAAATAATAGTTGATGAGGGAGGGTAACCAATATTTTGGATCTTTGGGACTTTATTCCAGCCACGAACTCAAGACAACCAATCAAATAATGAGGTAGAGAGTGAGGAGAAAGAAGAAAAAACCAGATACAAAGTAGGAGAAGCATACTCAGGATCAGCCATAAAGGACTCAAATGCCTATACACTTAACTCTCAAAAGTTTAGAGAACAAACCAAGTGAACTTGAAGTATTAGTACACGAGAGTAAGTATCATATAGTTGCTGTTACTGAAACCTGTGGCATGAAACTCAAGACTGCCATGTTGGATATAAGTTGGATATAAGTTTATTAACCAAGGGTAAATAAATAATTCTTTTTCACACCACTTTGTCTTCTGTACAGGCATTGCATGTTTGTGTTATGATGCAAGACGGCAAGTGCGGATGCAAGCACTGACCTACCTGCAGCGGGCTCTTCTTGTGCATGATTTACAAGCTCTCGATGCTTTGGAGTGGGAATCCTGTTTCAATAAGGTAATGTGTGCCCATTGCAAGGAATGCTGTGTGAGGGAACGATTCAGCTTTTCAAAGATAATAAGGATTGGACTCACTCTGATCATAGGGTCTCAGAAATTTAGGTGGAAGGCAACAATTAGGTTAAAAAAACAAACAAACCCAAAAATAGAAAGTATTTTGTATGATCAGGCCACGTTTGAGAGAGTTTGCTATATATATGTGGAATTTATGCAGTTCTGTGCTGTTTATTTGTACTATTAAGGATAACTTACTACTTTAGGCACGAGATAACTGTGGAATATTTGGATAGAAATCCTTCAGGTAAATAATTGAACAATAACTCAGTTTGGTGTGGGATCTAAGGAGGATCTCAATTTAATTGCTGCTAGATAAATTGGAGAGGAAATTTTACTGTCGACATTTCAAATAACCATGCCAAATGGGAAATTTCCTGTTTACTAGTATCAAACAGTATTGCACACTAGTGTTGCATATTGTAAACGTGAGCTTTGGGTGAAACTTCATCTTAACATTTCAACAAGTTTAAATTCAAATTTTTTACTTATTGATTTATAAAAATAATAAAGGTGGAATACAAATAAAACCCTTTATTACTTTTATAATTCAAGGTGAACATACCTAATACAGGCAGAACTTAACTTATGACACCAGTTGAGCCCGAGATTTCCAGTACTAAGACAACCTCTCTTGCCATAGTTGTTTAGTTAGTAACACAATTGCTAGATCAGTGGTTCTCAACCTGTGGGTCGCGACCCCATTTGGGGTCGAACGACCATTTCGCGGGGGTCGCCAAGCACCGCAGCCTGCCATTTTTTGGGGGGGTCGGCCACTTTTTTTGGTCGGCCATTTTTTTTCCTATCGCAATGCGGGCCGTCGCGCCGCGCATGTGCAATGCGCCCCGCCGCGCATGCGCAGTGCGCGCCCGCCAATTTTTTTTTTTTTTGCGCGGCGCGGGCCGGGGTCGAGCCCCAGAAAAGGTTGAGAACCGCTCTGCTAGATGAATCTGGCTTCTCCATTGATTTTGCTTGTCAGAAGGTTGCAAAGGGTGACTACATGACCCTGGGGCACGGCAACCGTCATAAATACACGCCAGTCGCCAGGCGTCCAGATTTTGACCCTGTGACTGTGGGATGCTGCAGCAGATGTAAATGTGAAAAATGGCCACAAGTCATTCTCCAGAGTAACCACCCTCTGAGTTGGGTTGGGCTGAGAGAGAGTGACAGATCGAAGGTCACCGAGCTGGCTTTCATGGCTAAGATGGGCTTAGAATTGATCGTTTCCTGGTTTCTAGCCTGGTGCCTTAATCACTAGACCAAACTGGCTCTCTTGGCTATGGAATGGGATAACTCGCTGCGGGAGAACTCAACAATTCGATTTAATTATTTAAAATTATTTTTAAAAAATATTTTAATTTTAGTCCTTCACGTTTTATTTTGTTCCTCCTTTGGCATCCTTTCTTTAATGATTCTGTTTGACTATTTCTTCCATATTATTGTAACTCTTGTTCGCAGCAAGTTGGCCATGGTGAATTGCCTAGCTGTGAGTTGGCCATGGTAAGCTGGCTGTGGCAGGTTGTTGGAGACCCTCTCGGCTATGCCTATAAAATTGACTATGGAAGAGATTTTTGTGTTATATAATGCTTTTGCTATGATGTAGTGAACAATACTTAAAAGTTTTTAGGCAAAAAAAAAAAGCTCCTGGAGCAGCTTAGAAACATTTTGTAGTAAAGGAAAACAACGTTGGTAATAAACAAGAGAGAGAAGATAGGAAGCAAATTCAGGAAGCAGTTTGAAGTTACAGCTAGAATAAGACAGCTTTGCTGCTGCTGTGGATACAGTCCAAAGGCAGTTGGACTATCAAAAAATGAAGATTATCCAAATTTCTTTCCTGTCTACCTCCTCTGCAGTCAGGAAGTCCCCTTTCTTACATTCTGAATTATAGCTAAAATTGGAATATAAGCCAAAGAGAGAGACTCATGAACTCAGGTGGGTTTCCTGATTCTCCTTGTTAGAGAAAAGATAATTCAATCTCTTTTTTTCAAATCTGATGTTTGACCGAGCTGGGAACATTAGTTCCAAAAGTGGAATTCTGCATTCCGTATAAGGCTTCATAGGAATTGCAACTTACATCTTTGAATCTCAAAGAGAATCGTGAAACCCAAGGCATTTTCCTGAATGTCAAAGAGAATCGTGAAACCCAAGGCATTTTCCTGAATCTCAAAGAGAATCGTGGAACCCAAGGCATTTTCCTGAATCTCAAAGAGAATCGTGAAACCCAAGGCATTTTCCTGAATCTCAAAGAGAATCGTGGAACCCAAGGCATTTTCCTGAATCTCAAAGAGAATCGTGGAACCCAAGGCATTTTCCTGAATCTCAAAGAGAATCGTGGAACCCAAGGCATTTTCCTGAATCTCAAAGAGAATCGTGGAACCCAAGGCATTTTCCTGAATCTCAAAGAGAATCGTGGAACCCAAGGCATTTTGCTAGGGAGAGCATGATTCAACATCTTCTTTCATTGTAAGAAAAAGTAGCCCTAGAGAGTTGTGGCCACATAAACTGAAGTAAATATCTATATTCTTATGAAATAGCTCACTAACACGATGAATCTCTGATCATAAATCGGATCATAAATTCACTGAATTGTGGGCTGTACCAAGCAAAATAAGACAAACAAACAAGCCTGAAGTGGAAACTAATAGGAACCAGTGCCTATTTTTAGCCTGTGGGTGGAAATTTATTTTATTAATGCCATTTTATCTATCGATGAATCAATCTGCTTCCTCCTCCAGTCTGCCAGGACTTAACTTCTGATTTACTTGCAGCCTGCATACAGTATTAGAGTTTTCTTTCTTAACTATTAGCAAATTCCCTATCTTGGATCAATAGGTTCTGTTTCCTTTGTTGACCAAACTTCTGCAAAATATTAGCCCAGCAGATATTGGAGGAATGGAGGAAACCAGAATGAGAGCTTCAACTCTACTCTCCAAGGTATAAAAGACTATTTCTCTTTTCAGAAGTGTGATTTCTGATTGAATTGTAATGATTCCCGTGATTAAGCAGAAGGAAATGAAAATTGGATGCAGTTTCCAGAGTTTAACCCAGTTCCAATGGAGACTGCCCAACAGATTCTGTCACTGAAGAACTAAAAGCAGGGGTGTCAAACTGCCGGTCCACGGACCAGATGTGTAATGCGGAAGCCGTGCCCGCCCCATTGCGCGCAATGGCAAAACCATCCCGATACGTTGCGCGACGTCACGTGACATCGCGAGTTTGACATGTCTGAACTAAAGCAAATTTGTTTACTTTTATCAGAGCACTTACGGGACTGGAAAACTGCCTCACAGCTTCCTTTGGGAGGCAATGCAAATTTTTTAAAAAGACTCAGCATTTTTTTGCTACAAGCTTGTCATTTAAATATACCCATTTAATTGTTTCTATTGTCCCTATAAAATTCACGGAGGAACTTTTTTCAGCTTTAAAGGACTAGGTATGTTTTATGTGAAGTTGTAAAAATTTTACTCCAGAATTTAAAATGAAAGACTAATTTGGGGGAGTCTTTAATTTGACTCTTCATACATTTACCCTGAAAATTTTGTGCCACGTTCTTAATTGGCACTACTAACTTCACTCCGTTTTTTTTATTAAGAATAAAGAACAGTGTGCCACTTGGTCAAACTGATATTGGTAAAAAAAAATAATTTTTTTTTAATATCACATGAAAATCACCACGGTCAAGACGTTTACATTCCTGCTGAATCCTTAAAATAAATTCTGTTTAGGTCTTCTTGCAACATTTGTCCCCACTCCTCTCTCTCCCGACATTTGCTGCTTTATGGCTGACAATATTGGATTTTATGGACAAATACATGCACGCTGGCTCCAGTGACTTGTTGGTAAGTAAGTCCTTGTTGTCCTTAATTGCTAGTAGCTCTCTTTGCAAGGTCCAATTTTTTTACTTCTCCAATTTCTCAATGGCATGTGAAGACCAAAGTTGCCAGGCAGGAAGAAACATATAACAAGGCCGTGCAGCCTTAATCAGATTAAGTGCCACATTTATGTCTGGGAACCCATTCATAAAAATTCGGGAGTCAGGATTAATAATAAATGTACTTTTAATTAACAAATGATTTAATTCATTCTGTCCCAGTTCTCTCCTTTCTCCATGCTGTAAATTGCACAGAATTACACATTACAGTACTTTCTGTTATTCTCAGCTAGGTAACAGAATTCTCACTCTTTCATAAGCAGATGTGATAGCAATATCCATTGCAGAAATGCACTCTGCTTGGGAAAAAAAAAATAAAGAGGAGAAATGTGGAGTGTGGCCAGAAGTGTTTTCAGCGTCAAAGATGGGAAATTAACCTTTTGTTTTGTTTCAAAGCAAGCAAAGAAACAACCGAGATAAGGAGATTGTGATAGATCACTTTCCTCCTGTTCTATCCAGCTGAAATAGAATCTCGAAATTATTATTATTATTATTATTAATTTAATTTCTATGCCGCCCTATTCCGGAGAACTCAGGGCGGCTCACAGCATAATAGAAATTACATACAATGATGAAAGAAAAGAATGGTTTTCTATTGAGATCTCTATTATACCTTTTCATTCACTGCCTATTGGATGATAATCTCAGGAATCAAAAATATTTTGTTCCATGTGTCATCCCAGGAATCATGGTAAAGAAGCAGTTTGGTCTATACAGCAATGAGGCTATAGGGTAAAAGAGAACAAAAAGAGGATTTTAACATTGTATTAAGATTTCAAACATGGCAGGCAGTATGAGAGGGGCAATGGAGACTGCTGCTGCTGGCAGGAGCAGATAGTCTTAAGTGCCAAACCAAAGTTCAAGACAGCAGACACAACTAAAACTTATTGTCAATACATTTATCATAAAATAGCATAAGGACAAATTGTTAAAACCGTCTAATTTTGAATGTAAATGAGGTTTCATGAAAAACAGACAAGTAACTAATATTGTACTGTTGTCAGGTACTGCTGCAGCTCTGTCCCATTTCTTGGCAACTCAAGCAAAGTTTATTTATTTGGGTTTGTATGCCGCTCCTCTCCGGGGACTCGGAGCGGCTAACAACATATATATAAAACAATAAATTACAATAAAAAAACCCAAACAAAAATATCTAAAAAAAAACAATAAAACACACATTCAATTCAACAATCAACCACAATCATCCCCAGGCCTGCCGGCAAAAATGAGTTTTTAGATTTTTCCGGAAGGCCGGGAGAGTCGGAGAAACGCGGACTTCAGGAGGCAGTTGGTTCCAGAGGGCGGGCGCCACAACAGAGAAAGCCCTCCCCCTAGGGCCCACCAGACGACATTGTTTCGCTGACGGGACCCGGAGGAGGCCAACCCTGTGCGCTCTCACCGGTCGTAGAGAAGTATATGGCAGAAGGCGGTCCCGTAAGTATCGTGGTCAGGTTATTAAGTGAAAGTTGTAGAGTTAGCTGTAGAAAGATGCCAAGTATTCTGTTGTTCTAAAATTTCAGTTCCAAGTAATAACATTCGTTTCTTGCCTCAAAATTCCATGGCAATTTTGCAGGAGTCTCTGGGGCCATCCTTAAGTTTTCAGGAAGCTGCAGACCCATAAATACGTTTTGCCTTCCAGCTAGAAGCTATCCCTGAATCACTGAAGAATATGCTGCTAGTAATGGACACAGCTGGGATATTCCATAATGCTGATTCACGAACAGGCTACTCAGATCTATGGGAAATCACCTGGGAGCGCATAGACTGCTTTTTGCCAAAACTACGAGATGAGCTCTTCAAACAGACAGTCATTCAAGGTATGTATTCAGAAGCCCATATAGAGCCCTTGGGCCTTAGAGTTAAATGGTCCTTTCTAGACCAAGACTTTGAAAGAGGCTACTCTTTGAATTTTGGAAAGCCACAAGCCAAGGCCGGGAATAACCATTTCCTTTTTATCACCTTCCCAAACTTAATTGTTTTTTATATATCTACATATTTCATCTTTATCAAATTTCAACATGCAACATTAAAATACTAACATAAAAGGAAAAGGGACTAACAAAACAAAAATGACCAAAAGTTATATATCAGATATAATCAGTGGTAGGGTTCAAATACCTGGATGCAGGCCTGGGCCTCCGAGGCCTAGAATGGACTTCTGGAAGTGGCATCCATGCATTTCCTGTGGGCTGTTCTAGACCTGGGAGGCCTCCACCAGGCCTAGAACGGACTTCCAGAAGTGACATCCACACACTTCCGGCAGGCTGTTCTAGGCCAGGGAGACCTCCTCCAGGCCTCTGAGGCCTAGAAGGACTTCCGGAAGCAGCATGGGTTCAGCCGGTTCTCTGAACTCAACAAAATTTAGCTACCGGTTCTACTGAACTGGTGCAAACCGGCTGAATCCCACCACTGGATATAATAAAACTGCTCCCTCCCTCCTAGCTTTCCGAAAATTTTTAAAAAACACATCTATGCAGACAGGCTTGGGGCGTGTGAGTTGCGCTCTGCCCCTGGCCTTTGATTGGGAGTGTATGTTGTATGAGTGAGTATAGTTTTATAGTTTTATATTGTAGTATTATTTTATATGACTTATATATTTTGTACTTGTATTTCTGTTGTGAGCCGCCCTGAGTCTGGGGAGAAGGGCGGCATATAAATCAAAATAAAGATTAAAGAAAGATTAAAAATGACCTCCAACTTTCTTTTAGTGCAAAGATCATAACAATACAACCACCTCCTCCAAATTTAAACAAATAACCCCAATCTATAAAATATTTTAAAATACTAATAAAAAAACATACTGTAGGAGATGACCAGGCTGAGCTGGAGGAAGTACGTCATCCATTTGGAGTCCGCACCCACAAAATATCTAAGTCCAGCTCTCCTTGAATTCCACTGACTCTTATGTACCCCCCAATTTGCCTTAACCGTCAGTAGTTCAGATTCTTGTTTAGAGGTAGCATGGAATAAATTTGCATCCAGTTGAACAATCAGATTCCTGATTTCTTACTAAAAAAAAACAACGGTAAATTTTCTTAATTTTATCTAAGATGTAGTAAATTATGAAATGTAAATAACCTTATATTTAAAAAGCTGTATTACGTTAGCTAAAATTTACTCCTATAAAGGATATTGAACACACACGACGTACAGGTAGCCGTTAGTTAACAACATTTAATTGGGACCTGAATTTCCACATCTAAGCAATGCTGTCATAAAGCATGGTATCATGTGATTACATCATTTACTGATGGCAACCCTGGCACTCTTGGTTGGTGTCATTAAATGAGGATCGTAGGTCATTAAGTGAATCCCAAGCAAAGCACTGCATGAGCACTGTGGGGCCAGGGGTTGTTGCTGTGGACAGGAGAGGGTATCTGAGTGGCCCACGAGGTGCAGTGTGAGTGCAGCAGAGCCAGGTTGCCTGCGCTTTGCGATCGTTCAGTGCCAGTCTGCCATAGACCCTGGGGCAGGGGTAGGCCACCTTGGCTCTTTTATGACTCGTGGACTTCAACTCCCAGAATTCCTGAGCCAGCCATGCTGAGGGGAAAGGGAGAGGTTTCCAAGCTGAGCCATCCTGGCTCAGGAATTCTGGGAGTTGAAGTCCATGAGTCATCAAAGAGCCAAGGTGGCCTATCCCTGCCCTGGGGGAGAGTGGAAGAGAGGTGAATGTTTGGGGGAAAGTGAAACTGATGGAAAGAAGCATGCCTCTCAAGAGACGAGTCCGGAAGATTGCTTCCATGGAAGAGGAATGCAACTGCAAGAGGGACTGCTTCAAAAACATCTCTTTTAAAATTGATTGGACCAACAAGGGAAATGTTTGGGAGGAAAAAGTTATACCTAGGAATTTGGTGCGCGAATCTCAGTTCTGGCTTTGCTGTACTGTAATCCACTTGACCTCTATCCCATGCATGGGATAGAAAAGGTGGATAGAGAAAAATTCTTTTCTCTATCACACAATACTAGGACAAGGGGGCACTCCCTAAAGCTCATAGGTAAGAAAGTGAGGACAAATAAAGGGAAATATTTCTTCACCCAGAGGGTCGTTGATTTATGGAATTCACTTCCAGAAGGGGTCGTGACAGCTGTCAGCCTTGACAGCTTCAAGGCAGGGTTAGACAGATTCATGGATGCCAAGTGTGTCGGTGGTTATTAAAACGGATGTCCATGTGCCGCCTCTATGTTGGTTGAGGCAGGCAGGATTCCCTTGAGTACCATTTGTTGGGGGTCAAGGGAAAGGGAGGGTTTTGCCTTCTCTTTCTGCTCAAGATCCCCATGTACAATTGGTGGGCCACTGTGTGACACAGAATGCTGGACTCGATGGGCTTTGGCCTGATTCAGCATGGCTCTTCTTATGTTCTTATGTTCTAGTAAACTATATCGTTCTCAACCAATGGAGTCAAGGATTGCTCTTACTTAAAGGTATAAGCTGAGGCAGGGCTAATGCAGGGATTGCTGCAACAAGGTAGGGGAGGGTATAAGTGACTAACTGAAATAACTTGCAACCCTCCCATCCCAGATAGTTTCCCAACAGAGTTTGCTTGTGGGAAGTCAGCAGAGAAAGTTGCAAATGGCAATCACATGACTGCAAGAAACTGCAGCGGTTGTAATGGTTGCAAATGATTGCCAAGCGTTCGGATTGTGATCAGATGACATTGGGGATGTTGGGACAGCCAGAACTTTTGAGAACCAGTCAACATACCACTTGTCTAACTTTGAATGGTCCCTATAGCTATAGCTTGGATTTTTGTGATCAAACAAGTTTTAATGTATATGTATTAGGGTGTCTTGCATGTGTTTTAATGGTTTGTGATGAAGATACATAATGTTACGTTGCGCAGATACATAAGCAGCCATAGTCGGAATGCAGCCTTTTTTGAGGGTCGTTTGTCATGCTGCTGCTTGCTGCTTTTCTTTAGATCCAGTTTCTACCTTACCAGTAGAAGTACACCCTCCAAAATCATCATTATCTGCTCAGAGACATTCTTCTGGAGAGGATTCCAGACCACCTATTCATTCAGCATCCTCTGAGAAGACTCCAGAACTGGCAGCCAGTGGTAGGATTCTATTTTCTACAAGATGGACAATGAACATAAGAACAGAGTAAAAAAAAGAAAGAAAATAACCAAAAATAAGTTTCTGTCTCTGATTGCTCATAATCATGTAGTTAAATAATAGGGAAATATGCAGGCAAGGAGGAATCACTCGTTTTATCCTTCCGTAAAATTTGCACTCTGCTTTTCCTTAAAATAGTTTTAAGTAAGTGTTTTCAAGGTACTTAAGAAGCAAAATTCAAAGCTCAAATTCAGAGCATGAAAAACAGATAAACCTTTAAAATCCAGCCCAATAGAATAGACCCCCCCCTTTTTTACAGGGACTGTAACAAATTGGGCCAACATATCTGCCTGATAGTGGAAAGTCATCAAAGAAGTAGGCTTTTCCTGGAAGGCAAGGTTGAGTTAAATTAAAGGATGCAAATAAAATGGTTTTGAAGTGGGGTGTGAAATGGATAAGAGAGATATGCCTAGGTCTACGAATAGCATATAAGAATGGATATATCAAAATCTTATTTGCTGAGCATGTGAGAATCATACAGTTAAAGTGACATAGACAAGCTGCTTATGCTCATTAACAAGTCCACTTCATCAGATGCAAAGAATGGCTAGACTGATGGGATTTAAATTTATACTGGAATGGAATGGAATAGAATGGAATGGAATGGCAAAGGCAAAGGCAAAGGCAAGGAAGATAGCTGGTTATGAAGATGCAGGTCAACAGGTGAGAAAGGTTATGAGAACTTTAACAACTTGATGACCATCCCTATATTCCCCCTACCTCACCCCTGTTTAAATCCTTAAACAGTCACTCTGTGTATCTGATAGAATAGAATAGAATAGAATAAAATAGAATAAAATAGAATAAAATAGAATAAAATAGAATAAAATAGAATAAAATATAGAATAGAATAGAATAGAATAGAATAGAATAGAATAGAATAGAATAGAATAGAATAGAATAGAGCTGGAAGGTACTTTGGAGGTCTTCTAGTCCAGCTCCCTCCCACCCTCTCAGCAGGACAACCTATACCAGTGATGGTGAACCTTTTAGAGACTGAGTGCCCAAAAACCAGCCCCATCTGCCCCCACTCCACCCCACTCCCGCTCCGCCCCATCCCACCCTCTCTGCCCCGTTCCGCCCCCAGCCCTGCCCCACCCACCCACAGGGCCACCCACTGCCTCGCCTGCCGCAGATTGCCCAGGTGGCCCAGCAGTGCCATGATGGCCATGCCCTCCACTAGCACCCTGCAGCAGCATCTGCGTGCGATGAGGCACAAGGGCGGAGTCTTGTCCCTGCTGCCCGGCTGCCATGTCCTTGGCTCTGCTCAGGGGCGACTCTCCTCTGGGGGGGGCTGCTGATGAGGAGGGGGCCATGGGGGGAGGTAAGGCTGGGGTGACGGTGTGAGTGCCCACAGAGAGGACTCTTGAGTGCCGCTCTGGCACTCGTGCCATAGGTTTGCCACCACTGACCTATACCATCTTAGATAAGTGACTATCCAGTCTCTTCTTAAAAACCTCCAGTGATGGAGCGCCCACAATTTCTGAAAGCAAGCTGTTCCAGTGGTTAATTGTCCTCACTGTTAGGAACTTTCTTCTTAATTCCAGGTTGCTTCTCTCTTTGATCAGTTTCCAACCATTGTTTCTCATCCTTCCATCTGCTGTTTTGGTGAACAACCTGGCCCCCTCTGCCTTGTGGCAGCCCCTCAAATCCTGGAATACTGCTATCATGTCACCCCTATTTCTTCTTTTCTTTAGACTAGCCATTGGTGAGCTGCAGCTCACCAATGCTTGTGCTTTTTTAATAAAACTCGTTAGTGAGAAAAGGAGCCAACAGACTTCTGATTTTCGCCACTGCAGACTATCATCCCTCTCCTATAACGTCTACAAATTTTACATGGAGATTGTACAAGAAAACCCCATTGCAGACACGAGCACTCAAATTCTAAGGACATAGAAGAGCCCAGAACAAATTGGGTGAAATTTGGGGAAAGTGATAGAGACTTAATGTCCCTCATATAAAAATGAGAAGTCTGTTATCTTTTTTCTGCAGATTCTGAGAATCCCTGCATTTCCAGTCACTTTGGATCACATTTTGCCTCTCTAGCAGCACCCGGGAAGATGAACCTGGCTACAGATATTCCTCCGGCAGTGGCCCAGCAGCCTCTTATTCTTCAGCCACTACCTTCCACCTTGCAGGTGGGAGTGCCACCTTTGTCTCTACCTATAATTCTGAACCCAGCTCTCATAGAGGCAACCTCCCCCGTGCCCCTTTTGGCTACCCAGCAGTCTACTGACTCCATCGCAATTTCTGAAATAAATTAAAGGGAAACGGGAGATGACTAAAAGGAACGATGGATTCTGAACATGCTATGTCCACTTGAAGTTATGATTGCTCTAGAGGAGGCCCTACGCGGAAGAGTAGCATCCCAAAGTAAATATCCTAAGCTGACAATCTCCCCAGGTAGTTTAGTGCAGGGACTGGCGGCTCCTTCTTGCTTTAAAGTTAACATTTTCAGTAGAGGCCTGCTTTGATTCCTTTCAGAATGGAGCAAGGAGGCCAAATAAGGTAAGAATCAAGCAAAGAAATGTCCAGTGTCTGTATCAGTACTTTGCTTCACGGTCAGCATTCCTGGCATAGTTTATTTTGGAACCATTCTTTCACTCTTGAATCTTCAGCGATTTAGGCTTGTCGTTTTGCCAGAGTAAAGTGAGTTTTCTGAGAGGACGAGAAGGGTCGCTGGACAATATTTGAAACTGGAAAAGCTGCATCTAAAATAAAAGAAAGAAAATAATAATACCAGATTGCTGTGTAAGCTTCATTAGGGTTAGTATTTTAAAATTGCTGAGTGCCTCGCAGGCATTCCAATCTAGTGTTTGCTACTTCCCATCGAAAGGTACTGAACGTGAAGTGAAGACCTTCTGCAGTAGGCAAAAAATAGCCTCTCCTACGTGTCCTTCAGGAATGGACTGCAGAATGTTTTTTCCTATCTTTTTTTGCAGTCTTTCACTTAGGAGAGGCCATTTCTGTATGAGCCCAGAAATAAAATGTGTTTCGACTAGGGCTTCCTCCTTACCTGCCAGGCTAAAATCCTCTACATCCACTGCAGAATCCCATTGGGAGCTGAAGCCAGTGCCTACAATGGGTGATCATGTGTGAGTGTGCATGTGGGATTTGGGTGTGTGTATATATGTGAGTATGTATGTATGTATGTATGTATGTATGTGTGTGTATATATAGAGTAAATTGATTTGTTATGATGGAATAAAAATCGCCTGTAAATGAAATATGGCTTAAGACGTTTATTTTATTACATGTCAAATATGTTGCCTTTTTATTCTAGATTGCTTTGGAAAATTAGAGATTATCACTATTGGCCTATTATGAAGAATCAGCCTTTTTGAAACAAGAGAGTAATATATAGGTGTGTGTGTTTGTGTGTGTGTGTGTGTGTGTGTGTGTGTGTGTATGTGTGTGTGTTTGAATCATTGTTGACTCCTGGCAGCTTTCTGGACTAATCCTTGCAGTTTCTTAGGAAAATTTTGGAATTGGTTTGCTCTTGCCTGCTTGAGAGGGCATGACTGACCCAGCGTCACCCAACTGGTTTTGTACCCAAGGAGCAACTGGCTACAATGCCACTCCCATTTCACCCCAGTCCCCCCCCCACCACACACACCAGTACAGGTGTTTGGCCTCTGCTGGCTGTCTCTCCTCTAGTGCTGGTCCCTTGTTATTCCTCCCCTGCCCCCTCCTGCTGGATGATTTGCCCAGGGACATTTGTTTTCTGCTAATTTGCAGTACAGGACAATTAGCCCCACCTCCCGGCAGCCAACATAATTTAATAAGATATAAGCAAGTAGAGAATAAAATCTTGCCCAATATGAAAGAAAGATACAATTCTGACAATATCTGATTGGGAACTTAAACTTGGAGAATATGCAAGAATATGCAATATGCGAACCCACTTGAGAGACAGTCAAGCATAAAAAACACCGCTGAGGTAATCTTCTATTGAAATCTTTATCCTATGGAAGGGAAAGTGAAACAAGAACTGGCCAGTCATCAGGAATGACTGCAAAATGCAATAGGGGAAATCCCCAAAAGTAAGAGATTTTACACAAATCTCTAATTAGAGGGACTGGCATGCCAGAAACCGGGCCGCACAAACAATTGAAGCCCCATCCATGGGATGCAGGCAGCGCGCGAAACCAGGCCCCCTCCGGTCCGCAGAAAAATCTCTCTCCACAGAACTGGTCTCTGGTGCCCCAAAGGTTGGGGGCCCATTGCTCTAATTCTCTTAAAAGGCAATAAAAGGATACATTTATTTTAATTTATTTATTAAATTCATATGCCACTCATGTCTTTGAGAGAGTGACTGATTGCAATAGTTATTACGTGCATCAGACAGCATCAATTTTAGCACTAAACCCATAAAACATAAAAAGTGACAAAATTCTTTATCAGCCTAATAGAAAAGTCAAGGTTTTTCTTAACATTGTTTCTCCTTTGATTTTAAAAAAGCAAGTGACCCAAATATTAGCAATAGCTGCTACTACGTGTGATAGAGGAAAAATTATTACATTTCATACTAGGCCTGAATCAGGCCTCAACTAGGCCTGAATAATTAATATCATATGGTTGGAAAATAAAACCTAACACAAAAATGCTTTACTTCACATGGAGAAATCACAAAATCAATTTTTCATGTAAACCTCTTATAAGCTTTAAAAGACATTATTAAAATAGCAAATGTGTAAAAGAAAGTAGTGCAATATGTGTTTTTCCTCGCATACTAATTCAGATGAAAAAATAGAGGACAATGTCACCAACTGATCCTATTGAAGCACAAGAAATGGCCAAGCTTTAGCCATTCAATGAAATAGAAATATCACAATCAGAAGTGTTTACACTGAACTTTCAAAGTGAAAGACGGATAATGATCCATAGCAAGGGGCCATCAGAACAGGATTTTACCCAAAAGGAGACTTTCCAGCACAAGAGAATGCAAGCAAACCTTGATAGACACTTTAACAGGAAAAAAATTGGAAATGACGTGTCCTCCCAGATCTTAAATTCACTTCAAAGATAAGAAATAACATTAGTTATTCACTTCAACAAGGAGAGCAGTGAATGGTTTACTGTCTTCTACTCCAGTGAAAACTCAAAATGCAGTCAGGACATTCACAAAATGGAGTGAATCTTGTCAGTTTTCTAACTAGCTTTTAAGAAAATAAAAGTAAGAAGAAGAAAATAGAAAAAAGTCCCCCCCCCCAAAGCTTCAGTTGAGGTAACAGGCAGCAAATCCATCTAACAGGATCTGCAATTGCTTAATGGCTTCCTTACAGAAATTCCAGAAACGAACCATTTTGCCGCAGCCTCTCGTCCACTTAAAGAAATCTAAAAATGGACAGATTAGGAAATTCCAAAGTCCTTTAAGCACTTCAGTGTTTAGATCATGATCTGGATTAAAACCATGATAGTATAAAAGATGTAGCATTTTGCAGGCAGAAAGCGGAACCCAACTCAGAAATTCCAGTCAGAATTGTGGGTGGTCGGCAAATGGGTTGTGCTCCATTTGCCCTCTCAGTTAGCCCTCTGGCTAGCGGCCTGTGCTTGCTCTTTTTTACCCACCTGGGCAGACAGAAACTGAACACGGGAACATTTCAACATTTCACTGAGCCCTGGTGGCATAGTAGTTAGTCTGCAGTATTGCAGACTAACTCTGTCCACAGCCTGGAGTTCGATCGTGGCAGACACAAGGTTGACTCAGCCTTCCATCCTTCCAAAGTTGATAAAATGAGGACCCAGATTGTTGGGGCAAAATGCTGACATTGTAAACTGCTCAGAGACTGCTGTAAAGCACAGTGGGGCAGTATATGTCTAAGTCAGACATGTCAAACTCGCGACGTATCGGAACTTTTCCCCCCATTGCTGAGATGCAAACCTATCAGCTGCTGCAAGGGATTATGTGCTTTTTACTGGAAGAGTTCTTGATCCTCTCAGGTGGAAGAATGTCACCAAGTTGTGGGAATACACTTTTGACGCTCCCATGCTTTAAAAATAAATGTCACACAGAATTTAATTCCAATGAGAAAGCAGTCTTAGATATTTAACGTATGGACTCATACTACTCAAAAAATTTTGGATCCTCTACGCTTAAGGTTTCTAGTTCAATTTTATCCAAATCAGAATAGATTTTTGGTAATATGGGTGGAATTGTTTATACTCTCATTAATTTATTCTATTTTGTTCATCTTCATTGATATGCTTTGTTTCCAATTTAACAGTGATTTAGCTTTAAAATAATATAATATATTCAGTTATTTATAATTAATGAAGTAGTGTAAAACTTTACGTTTCATGTTATTTGTAAATATTTTGTCCTGATATGTATTTTATTACTTTTTTTGCCTTTTTCTTGTTTGTTTGTATATTGTTTGTTTATATATCTTTTTTACACCACTCAGCAAAAAAAAAGAAAAGATCATGAGTGGTGCTTGCATCTCTCCCAACTTTCTCACAGTTGAATTTGAATGTATAGTTTCACTACTGTATTATTAATAAAACTGTTATATTATTAAACTTTTACTTAATGATCTACTACTTGATTCTCTAAACATCTCTTTGACCTGTTTTATGTTTTCACAAAAGCAAATTCATTAAGCTGACTCTATTTGCCTTTTCCCTTTAATTACCTAACAATGACCTTTTGTAACAGTTTTAAAACTAAAATTCTCCTTATCAAACTAATAAATTATATATGGTTAATCTAGTAAGGATTTCTGAGTGAAGAAATATGTGCTGATAGAACAGCGGTTCTCAACCTGTGGGTCACGACCCCATTTGGGGTCGAACGACCATTTCACGGGGGTTGCCAAACACCGCAGTCCGCCATTTTTTTTTTTTGGGTTGGCCATTTTTTTGGTCCGCCATTTTTTTCCCTTTGCGATGCAGGCTGTCGCGCCGCGCATGCGCGATGGGGCCCGCCATTTTTTTTTGGTCGGCCATTTTTTTTTGGTTCGCCATTTTTTCCCCTTTGCGATGTGGGCCGTCGTGCCGCGCATGCGTGATGCGGGCCGTCGCGCCACGCATGCGCGATGCGGGCCCGCCATTTTTTTTTGGTTGGCCATTTTTTTCCCCTTTGCAATGTGGGCCGTCATGCCGCGCATGCGCTATGCGGGCCAGGGTTGAGCCCCGGAAAAGGTTGAGAACCGCTGTGATAGAACAACAGAGTTGGATGGACCTTGGAGGTATTCTAGTCCAATCCCCTGCTCAAGCAGGACACCCTACCATTAAAAAAAAAAAAAGATTGTTCACTCTCTTTTTAAAAACCTCCAGTGATGGAGCACCCACAACTTCTGAAGGCAAGCTGTTCCTCTATTAATTGTTTCTACTGTCAGAAAAGTTCTAATTTTCTGTAAAAATGCCAAGAAATTAATTTATCAACTTGATGACTCAAAAAAAGCAGTGATAGACTGCCCCAGCAATAAGCTTAGAGTAAGATAAACATGACATAGACACATCCCACAAAAATAATGAGTAAATCATGTTATGAAGCACCTCGTAAAGATGAGCTACAGATTTGATTTTGGAGATACTTTTTCTGAAGCTCCTCATGAAAATAGATATGGTGTCACAGGATTGGAGAAGGTAAGTGATATTCTTGTCTTCAAATAACAGGAAAAAAATCTTATTTGAAGAAAAGGTATGAACAAGCAGTTTATTAAGCAATATGTAACCATTTAAAAATTAAAAAATCTGTTTTGCTATCGCTAAGTGTCCACATTAAGTGTTTAGGAGACAACTTATAATTAGCATGAGGCCAATTATAGTAAAATACCAATGTGAAAACTGACATTTTATTTCCACGGAAACAGACTTGAAAAAAGACATGGAATCATGTTCTCCATGGGAAGTAGAAGTATCTGAGGAGATAGTCCAAGATATCATTTGCAATTGTTTTGGGGCTCGGTTAACACGAATTACAAATCCCCATTTAGACATTAAGCTTCCCTTCTCCGGCAAACATCAAATTGTAAATGAGACACATAATCATTTTCACCCTAGCAAGTAGAAACAAGATAACCACTTGGTTTTCGAATCCATTCTTTATCTGGCGAGATAGTCCAAGGTGTAACTTGCAATTGTTTTGAGACTTATTATAGCGAAAGCTGAATTCCTATTTAGCCACTGCATTTCCTTTTCAGAAAAACATTAAAGAACAGACAGGTAATCATGTTCTCCCTGGAAAGGAGCAGAAAACCACTTAGTTTCTGGATTTACTCTTTCTCTGAAGAGATACTCCAAGTCATAACCTCCAATTGATAAGGGGCCAATTATAGTGAATGCTGAATTCCCACTGTTTCGCTTTTCAAATATCAAATATGAAAAAAAACATGTAATATTCTTCCTTGCCAGAAGAAGGAAAAACCACTTGGTTTCAGGATATACACTTTATCTGAGGAGATAGTCAAAGGCATAACTTGCAATTGCCAGGAGTCCACTTATAAACAATGCTGAATGGCAATTTGGGCACAAAGCTTCACGTTTGACCCAAATATCAAATTTGAAATACATGTAACCATTTTCTCCCTGGCCAGGAGAAGCAGGAAAATCACTTGGCTTCAGGATCTGCTCTTTGTCCAAGGAAATATTTCAAGTCATAACTTGCAATTGCCTTAGGTCAATTATACTGAAAGGAAAATTCCCATCTAGGTATTAAGCTTCCCGCTTCAGAAAAACATGAAATTTGAAAAACCGACATAATCATGTTCACCCTGGCATGGGGAAGTAGGAAAGCCACTTGTTTTCAGGATCTTTCTCTGAGAACATAGTCCAAGACATAACTTGTAATTGCTAGGAGGCCCATTTTGGCGAATGCCGGATTCCCATTCAGCCAGAAAGCTTCACTTTTGAGACAGACATTGAATTTGAAAAAAAATACATGTAATCATATTCTCCCTGGCCCGGAGAAGCAGAAAAACCAGCAGTTTTCAGAACCCGTTTATTGTGTGAGCAGAAAATCAAAGGCATAACATCTAATTGCTAGAAGCCAATTATAACCGATGCTGGAGTTATGTCTTGAACTCCCTCCTCAGACAAAGAGCAGATCCTGAAAACTAGTGCTTTTCCTGCTTCTCCAAGCCAGGAAATAATCAGATTACATGTCTGTTTGTCAAATTCAATGTTTGGCTCTAAAGTGAAGCTTAGTGCTATATTTGGAATTCAGCATTTGTCATTCAGGTAATCCCCGAGTTACAAGGGTTCACTTAGCGCCCGTTCGAAGCTACGTGACAAGTGTCCCTAGTGCTTATGAGCAAGTGGTCTTTCAGCATCCCCAGCCCAGGGGGCACCTGAATATATGTTTGTTTTTGAAATTTTAGATCTATCATAAATTTTGATTTTTTTCTGGCTGAATAGAATTTTTAGCACTAATTACAAGATACCCCTTGATTTTTTTCTGGCTGAATAGAATTTTTAGCACTAATTACAAGATACCCCTTGGGCTAAATCCACAGAGAAAGATTGCATCCGGAAAACAAGTGGTTTTTCAGCTTCCGCAGCCCAGGGGCACCTGAATATATGCTTGTTTTACAAATTTGAGCTCTATTATTAATTTCGACTTTTCTGGCTGAATAGAATTTTTAGCACTAATTGCAAAGTATCCCTTGGGCTAACTATCTATGGTATTAGACTTAGCTGCTCCTGCAGGTGTTTGAACTTTGCTGTTGCTGTGGTTTTTCTGACTGAGACTATTTTTTATTTCAGGTGTCATTGACCATTGCTTATTAGTTCTTAATCCTTGTATATCACCCATAGTCAATACTGTAAGATAGGGGCTACAGTATATAAATTAGATCGACAGACAGACTAAACAGACAGGAAATATCTGGAGAGAAAAAGTTGCTAAAATCCAAGCCTTCTCATTATAAAACCTATTGTTAAAGCCAGGCTGCCGAGAACATTCCTTACAACAGCGGTTCTCAAACTATGGGTCGCGACCCCATTTGGGGTCGAATGACCGTTTCGCGGGGGTCGCCGGACACCGCGGTCCACCATTTTGTTTTGTTTTGTTTTCGTCGCGCGCGTGCCGCGCATGCGCAGATTGGCCTGTCGCCTGCGCGCCGTGCATGCGCGGATTGGCCCGTCGCCCGCGCGCCGCGCATGCGCGGATCGGCCCGTCATGGTCCGCCATTTTGTTTTTTGTTTTTTCGTCACGCGCGCACCGCGCATGCGCGGATCGGCCCGTTGCGGTCTGCCATTTTGTTGTTTTTCCGTCATGCGCGTGTGCACGCACGGGTCGGGGTCGCACTGTGCATGGGCAGCGCAAGTGGGGTCTCAACCTGAAAAAGGTTGAGAACCACTGCCTTACAAGCACTAATTGGATGCAGTGCCAAGCCATGCTGCTACTATCTGCGTGGCCAATAGGAAAAGTCACAAGGTCTCGATGGTCTTAAATGGGAGAATTCATACAGTATCAGATACTTCTTGAACTCATGGGGATTTTTTCCCTCATCAGATGGTGGGTTTTGGTCTCAGTGTCATTGTACATGGCCAGAACTACCAATAAAGAAAATTAGGTAAAGCTAAATACAACAGTATCTCTGCACAAGATATCCTCTCCTGCCCTATTTACAGTGAAATCTAGGGGAAAATATTGATGATAAACGTAAAGGGTCAGTAAAGTTACCGAACGACTGAACTATCTCCCTTGAAGAAGGGATTCCAACTGTTAGTAATAATGCTTTATTTTAAACTTAGAAATTTTTAAGCTTTCAGTTTTGGTATTGGTTTCATCTTAATTTTCTTCCATGTGTGTGTTGTTATACTTCCCCCTCTTTTAATTACTCCTTTCATTCTTTGTTATACTGTGTACTGTTGTAACCTGTGGTAACAACAAAAAAATGACCATTTGTTTAGTGAGCATTTATTACAACAGCACTGAAAAGAGTGAGTCCAGCCAGACCCCTGCAACTTCCCTACTGTGATCATAGTTCAGGCGCTTAGCAACCAGTGTATATTTATGAGTTTGGTTTTTTACTTTTTAAATGTATGTGCTGCTCATATTGTTTGGAGATGACTTGTAGTGACCTGGAATCACGTGAACTCTATTTGCGACCTTCCCAGCTGGTTTGCAAGAAGCAAAGTCAATGGAGGAAGCTGAATTCTCTCTCTCTCTTTTTGTAATATACTTTATTGATTTTTTAAAAACAAAAATCACTTAATAATTGGTGAACAGTGTGTTGTCTGGGTTACATTTGTAAAACAATCATTAACAATTGATTTCTATAATCCATAATTCACATAATGGTTTTAGTTGATTTCCTCTTTTCCCAAAATATCCTCTTTTGCAAACATTAATACATTTCTTATTGTTTTGATAGATAACAATTAAATATATATATTTTTCCCAATATTGCTAAAAATAATCACATCAATATAATATTTCTTTTCTATCCAATCATTCTGGTTGCCTTATCATAGGCAACCTGTTACAGTCCTTATTTTAGTTTGTTTCTCCCACCAAGTTCTAGGTATTCTTACTGGTTAATATTTTCTCAAAAATTAATTACATTTAAAAATTTAACTCTATTTTTCCATATGAACTATCTCACACTTTTATATTTTTTAAGGAATAGATAAAACAATGGAAAAAAGGAGAGCAAGAGTAAAGAAACATAAAAAATAACATACTACTCCCTCCTAAGCTAATATATATTTATTTCCTAAATTTCTTATTCTTTTTAACCATAATTAAAAATACGTTTAATCTTTAAACATTCCATTTAATACATATAGTCATCTAGTCCAGACACGTCAAACTCGTGACGTCATGTGACGGTTTTGCCATTGCCGGCAATTGGGTGGGCATGGCTTCCGGATGACATGTCCAGTCTGCGGGCCGGCAATTTGACACCACTGATCTAGTCCTTTAACTATTATCCAAAACATTTTTAATCCATTATAATTTTCTCAAATTCAATCATATTTAAGTATCTGAAACATTTCCTTTATTTAAGTCATTTCAACTTTTTTATATTACTCATATCAAGAAAGAGAAAAAAAAGGGGGGGAAAGCATACTATATTATTTAGGGAAATCATCCCTCTTAGAATGACATATATATTTCAAAACTTTTCTATTTCTTTAAGACTTTAACCATATTCAAACAAATGTTTCTTTTTAAGTATTCTCTCTGATAAGTCCCATCATCTATTTTCTTGGTTTCCACTTTAGTCTTTTTCCTTTGCCCGGTATCTTTCTTAATCAATGTATTTTGCTGAATCAAAAAGTTTTCCCATATGTTTATAAATGTTGCTGTAGATATAAAAAGTAAATCAGGTGAAGTGTCTTTATACGGGGCTTCTGCCTTTCCATGTTTGTTGAAAATCTTTTTCTTTCTCTCCGCTTCTCTTATCATTTCCTTTCTCTTCAATGTTCCTGACATCTTTAAAGTCCATTTTATCCAATCTGTTTTCTTGTCCTCAGATTTATTTTGTTGTCTTAAGGGATAAGTTGTTTTTTTCCAGTTCTTGTGATTTCCCCCCACTAGGATTAAATCATGTTTCCTTGTTTTGTTAAGTTCCATCTTTAAGTCTCTATTCTCATTTCTATATCCATTTATCTGTTTTATCTGCTCCTTCTCTGTTGTTTTCTGGGAATTTTTTTGTTGTAGAGTTAACTTAGAAATAGACTGATTTATATTTTCAAAGTTATTTTGGATTTCTTTGTGGTTTAAAGTCATTGTTGTTTGAATTAGTTGCAGTATACTATATATCTCCTCCTGTGAAGTATTTATGTTTTCTTGATATGTTCTTTCTACATGTCTCTGATCCATGATGGCCTAGAATTTCAGTTTTTCTCTTCCTTTTTCTCTGCAAATAGCTTTAGAGTCCCAATTAAATAGATATTTGTAATCCAAATAGTTCAAAAAAGATTTTTTTCCAGAAATTCATAATTCTCTATTTGTCTACAGCCCAGATTGTCTTTTTTTGTCACAGCTGTTCTTTGTTGTTAAAGCTTTGAAGGTCACAAACACAGATTAGCTTTTCCCAGATTTTGCCAAGTCTTATATTAAAGTCATAGCTGTCATAGTCTTCATCCACCACTAGGTGTCAGTAACTATTTGTTTTTCAATTTCCAAAATGAACAATTATCTTTAGAATGAGAGTCTTAACCATTCAAACAATTTTAGATTTATCCAGATTTAAGTTTTAAATTTCAGGTTTTATATTTATTTCACTTCCATATATTTTGATCCTCCATAAAAAGATTAATTCACTGCTTCCATTAGTATAAGGGTAGGGCGGAAATCCTTCCCTTTCAGAGGTATTTTGCTTCTTGGGCATCTTTTCCAGGAAATTAAATGTAGAATAGAAAAGAGAAGATTGAATTCCTCACCCAGTTTCAAGCACGCTGTTCACCGTTGTGCTGGTTAGTGCTTTTGGACGTCAGTTGCTAGTAGCTTGGGCTGGTCGATGCCTTTCTCCTGTCGGGTTAGAAGGCTTTCCCCAAGTTGAATGGAACGACCGCTGCTGTTCCAAAATCGTTGGAGCACCCTTCTTTCTTCGTCGCCTCTCCGGGGTGACTTAGACCCATTTAGAGTCCCCAGGCAGGGCGAAATTACCTGCTGGGGTGCAGAGAACCCGCAACCCCGTGACCGGTTGCTACTGCATGGAAAAAACTGGAAGCTGGATTCTCTTAATGACCATGTGATTCACTTAACTGGGATGATTCACTTAACTTGGCAAAAAAGATTGTAAAATTGAGCACGACTCACTTAACTACCTCACTTAGTAAGGGAAGTTCTAGTCTTAATTGTAGTTGTAAGATGAGGAATACCCCTATTCTCATTTCTTACTTCCTCTTCCAGTGTACAAGTTTTACTTTACTTGGCCCACTCACCAATTTACCTATCTTTTCCTAGAAGTGGAATCAGGAGACAAGTTGAACCTCTGCAGCATTGTGCATATGAATGTACCCAACAACAGACCGGTTGTTTTTTTTTGCTTGGACCAGAATCCAGTTGTTTAGGTGTGTGTCATGCAGGGCTTTTTTTGTCACAGAACACCCAGCACCTTTTTTGGATGGAACCTTGTACAGTAGGCAAGGCGGGTTGTATGCCATGTGTGAGTTCTGGCACCTTTTTTTTTTTTTACAAAAATAGCACTGATGTCATGTATGTGTTTCACTTTGAGAGCGGGCAAGTAAATTTCAATTTTGATGTTGTGCCCACAGCAAAAAAAAAAAAGACAATAAAGGTTATCTTATCTTTTATCTTATCATTTCTCCCTCATTCACTTCCCTGCCTGTCATTTTTCTCTTAAACTGCTCTTGAAACGGAGATTAAAAGAAGATGAGGGAAATGGGCAATAGAAATGACTAGGCAAAACATTCTATACAAACCTGAGGCATTACTATCAGGAATACTAGAGAAAAATGTAAATAAAGAGGACACATATTAAATTATTCACGTAGTTACGGGGGCAAGGATACTATTTGCTCAAAAGTGGAAAGCAATGGAAGTACCAAGTGAGGAAGTACTAATAAGATCTTATGTTTGATGTTGATTGTTTCAATAAAAGAATTTTTTTACAAAAAAAAAAGAAAGAAAATTACGTATTGCGCAGAATTAGATAGGATAACTAAAAGATTGAAAAATCAGGAAGAAACAGAATTTTATCAAATATGGAATAAATTTTATTGATGGAGGGGAAAAAATGGAGGTCACAAATAAAGAGATAAGATAGAGACCAGAAATGTATAGTTTGTATATAGATATATGTAATTAATGTACAATATGGACTGAGATGTCAGTCAAAGACGATTTACCATGGTCAATGTTTTTAATCCTTTTTTTCTTTGCACTCAATAAAAACCTATAAAAAAAATAAAAATAAAAAAAGATGAGGGTTTTTTTCCCGCTCGAAACGGCAAGCCCAGCGTCTTTCATTTTTGATGTGTGCCCAAAGTAAAAAAAGAAATGACAATAAAGGTTATCTTATCTTTTATCTTATCATTTCTCCCTCCCTCGTTCACTTCCCTGCCTGTCATTTTTCTCTTCAACGGCTCTTGAAACGGAGGTTTAAAAAAAAAAGATGAGGGGTTTCTTCGCTCGGATACGGCAAGCCCAGCGTCTTTCATTTTTGATGTGTGCCGTTGTGCCCACAGTAAAAAAATAAAATAAAATGACAATAAAAGTTCTCTCTTATCATTTCATCCCTCCCTCGTTCACTTCCCTGCCTGTCATTTTTTCTCTTAAGCTGCTCTTGAAACGGAGATTTAAAAAAAAAAGAAAAAGATGAGAGAGGGCTTTCTCCGCTCGAAACGGTAAGCCCGGCGTCTCTCCCAACTTTTTCCCGTTCCAGCCCGACTTCAGCGGGCGAAGGCTGACGAGAAAAGGCGGCTTCTTCTGGGCCGCTCAGGAGACCTAAGGCGGCGTTCTTGGCGAGAGGCGTCGCTCGCCCTCACCTCCTGCCGGAGCCCGGCCCTCCCGAAACCAGCTGACAGCGGGAAACCCCGGTAGAAGGGACCGGGCGGGGCTCAGCAAGGCCGGGGAAGTCTGGCCTCAAGGATGGCAGAGCGGTTGGGGGGGCAAATGGTTGGTGAGTGGCGGCGGCGGCGGCCGGACCTTATTCTATCCTAACCCGCCCTTTGGTTTCTCCTCAGGGCAGGGGCCTTCAAACTTGGCCCTTTTCTGACGTGTGGACTTCAACTCCCAGAATTCCTCAGCCAGCGTCAGCTGACGCTGGGAGTTGAAGTCCACACGTCAGAAAAGGGCCAAGTTTGAAGGCCCCTGCCTTAGGGTTTCTCCAAAGCAGTGTTTCTCAACCTTGACAATTTTAAGGCTGGCTGAGGAATTCTGGGAGTTGAAGTCCACATGCCTTAAAATTGTCAAGGTTGAGAAACACTGCTCCAAAGAGACTTCCATGTCCCGGAGGAAGCGGATCTCCTCCTCCTCCTCCCCGAACGAGGATAACCAACCACGTGCGGATCTGACGCCGGTCGCAACGCTTAGCATGGCCGGGTAGTACGGGAAGTTTCCCCACGACGCCAGATCAGCAGGCAGGGCAAAGCGAGGTCAGCTTTGCCCCGCCTGCTGGAGAAAACGAGGCGGCCCCAGGTCTACCCGCTCTCCCTCCCCGGAAGACTTGGGAGCGCTTCTCCATCTCCCAACAGCGCCCCTTGGCAGCGCTTCTCTTCCCCGCCCCGCAAGAAGGCGGCCTGGGAGAGGAGAGAAGGCCGGCTGGGAAGGCGGAAGAAGCCGCGAGAAAAGCCAGCAGAGCCTGCCTTCTTTCCTTCGGTCCCTCCCTCTCTTGGGCTTCGCTGGGTTTCTAGGGACTTTCCAGCCGCCCAGTTTCCCCTAAGTGTCTTTTGGCGGCGGCGGCGGCGGCGGCAGCAACACAAGGGTGTTGCTTGGTTTTGATTGGTAAAAGTTCCTCGCTCTGTTCTGTGCCTTTCGCAGAGCCGGATTGCCAATTCCGCGATCATAAGCTAGAGAGATCCTCCATGGATGGCGAAGGCTATCCCGCGGTGAGTCTCCCGTGGCCTGGAAGTTGCCTTCCCTTCTTCATTCACTTTGAATGGTTGATCTGGGTGAAAATCTGGGCCTCCTTTCTTGGCCTTGTCTTCCAAGTTCTCTCTCTCCCAAGTTTGCAAAAGCTGCGTTATCTTTTGGGAATCGTGTGCTTTGGAAGGCTTAAAATTAGTAATAATAATAACAACAATAATAATAACAATAATAACAATAATAACAATAATAATAACAATAATAACAATAATAATAGTAATAAAAGTCTTCTCTGCCTTGGTTATTGGTTGGGCCCAAAGGCAAGCAAAATTATTATTATTATTATTACTCGAACTTACATGCCGCCCTTCTCCTAGGACCCAGGGCGGCTTACAAACAATGCAATAAAATTATAACAATAAAATTAAATATGCATTGTACAACAGTCCTTCCAGTAACAAAGTGCTACCAAAAAAAAGAAAGAAAAAAAAAAGGAATAGCTGGGACTTGTGTTCTCTGTTGCACAACCGTCTATCAATATGTAAAAATGATTGATTTCATATGTGAAGTAAGCAATAGTGGGGCAAATGCTTGTTTTTTCTTTTCTTTTCCCCCAAACAACTTAACTGTCGATATCATGCTCATATTTGCCTTCTTCCCGATGAGAGGTATGTCCTAAGAAACTTATCTAACATTCTTGTTTAGGTATTTATTGGATTTGGGGGTTGCCGAACTTCAAACAGTGGTGCCTACATATTTAAAGTGCATCTCTTTATGGGAATTGTAGTCTTCCGTCAGTACAGAGGGTTGAATGGGAGTGTTCTTTGCTGTCAGATGCTCGGGAGACCTTGCCTTAGATAAGTTGCTTTTTGTCCTCAAATGTTTTCATTTAGTTGTCACTTAGTGGTAAGAGACTTAATGTAGATCCTGTTGACTGTCTACATTATTTACAATCTTTATAATGCTATGTCTATAATGCTTTCAATCATCTGGGACTTAAGGCTTTCTTTGTTCTTTGATCCTTGTTTGTATGCAGTGCTTAGATGGGATAGACTATGACGATTTTCAGTTTGGTGATCATTTGATTGAGCAGAAAGAGCTGTTCATGGAGACAGGTATGGAACCTTTTGGTTAAGTTATGTGTCTTGAGGGATGTACAACTATAGATAACGGAGGGAAGGAGCTAATTTTCTGCTTTCGTGTGTTTTGTTCGTAACGTTCCTCTTAAATTGTATTACGTTGTCTTTATAAGTATTTAATATTGGGATACTCTGAATATCATCCTGTTTGTTTGTTTTAGTTGAAGGCCCATTTCTCACCATAATCGAACAGCCAAAACAGGTAAGGATTTTCTAAGGATATATATGTATATATATATAGCTCATGGTTCAACTGTGGATTCACAGCCTTGAACTTTGTGTTCTCTGAGCTGATTTGTTTGCAGAGGTTTTGTTACCACACTAGGTAACATCTTCAGTGTAGTTTTGTAATGCCTGCAAACAAACATCCAAGCAAAGAGAGCACCAAGGACTCTGTCATTCCCCTCCATCTATAGCCTATTACAGGCAAATGTTTTCTGGGTTTTCTGGTTTTTTTCTGATGGAATGGCTTTGCTTGAATTATTATTTTTGGCAGCGAGGTTTCCGGTTCCGTTATGGCTGTGAAGGGCCCTCGCATGGTGGGCTACCTGGAGCATCTAGTGAGAAGGGACACAAGACTTATCCCACTGTCAAGGTGAGCAACGCATTCATTTATTTATCTATCATGTTTTATGAAGAAATCTTTTTTTTAAAAAAAGAGTAATCTCCATTGCCTTTTCTGTCTTTAGAAAAAGTCTTATTATTTGGTACATATTTTGGTACATATTTTGTTTGGACTTTCTGATTAATTAAGATACAGGATAGAAGGTCAGTAAAGTAATTATTTTTGATACACATTGCAATATTTTTAAAGTTTTCATAACATTGTTATAGATAACTGACTGAAGTAAATTCATTTATGTTTGCAGTGTTACTCTTGGGCCTTAAATCTATTGTCCTGTTGGCTTTTGATTCCAGAGCAACTGAACATTTGTTCTGTAGGAATAGAATTTTTTTTAATAAGTTTTTATTGAGTACAAAGAAAAAAAAGGATTAAAAACATTGAACATGGTAAATCATCTTTGACTGACATCTCAGTCCATATTGTACATTAATTACATATAATATATCTATATACAAACTATACATTTCTGGTCTCTATCTTAACTTATCTCTTTATTTGTGACCTCCATTTTTTCCCCTCCATCTATAAAATTTATTCCATATTTGATAAAATTCTGTTTCTTCCTGATTTTTTAATCTTTTAGTTATCCTATCTAGTTCTGCGCAATACATAATTTTCTTTATTAGTACTTCCTCACTCGGTACTTCCATTGCTTTCCACTTTTGAGCAAATAGTATCCTTGCCACCGTAACCACGTGAATAATTAAAAATGTGTCCTCTTTATTTACATTTTTCTCTAGTATTCCTAATAGTAATGCCTCAGGTTTGTATAGAATGTTTTGCCTAGTCATTTCTATTGCCCATTCCCAGACCAAACGCCAATACATCTGTGCTTCTCTACATGTCCACCATACATGAAAAAGGTGCCCTTTTCTTTTTTACATTTCCAACACATAGAAGAATATCCGTTATACATTTTGGCTAATCTGGCCGGAGGGAGATGCCATCTGTAAACCGTCTTATACAGGTTTTCTTTATATGATGTCGCCAATGTGATTTTGTTATTTCGCTCCCATACTTGCTGCCATTGGTCCATATTTATATTATATTATAGGATATAGGATAGGAATAGAAAATTTTGATTTGGCTTAATTCTACACTAGGCTGGTCTTAATACCATAGACAGAGAGTGCGCAGGAATAAAAAGGAAGTTATTGTTGCGGCTGTTTTTATTAGTAAGCTAAATCTCAAATTATTATTTATATAGTACGTTATTTTCACTCATAATATACTAATCTTTTGGAACCTGCATTTTGCATTCAGAACTCTATGAATTATTGAGTTAATTAACCTTGGTTTCTTTGGTATGGGATCTAAATAACAAAATAATAAGATTAAGTTAAAATAGAATAGAAACTTTATTGTCATTTTAAATGTACACTAATCAGCATACATTAAAATGAAATTTCATTGCATTCAGCTCTCATTTTTTTTAATTTTTAAAATTCAATAATTTTTAAAATCAAGTTTAGGATCAACTTTTTAAAAACTTGTTATTTCAATTTGTGTTGTTTGCTTCAGAAAATTCCTCAAAGCCAGCTGGGTGGAGTGCAACAAGAATTATATATAAAAGAAGTTTAAATTTTCTGGCTAAAACATAATTGTATATTAGATTAAACTAAAATCAAGAAAATGTACTATGCGAATGTATGGAATTAACCAGGTTGAAAAGACCACCTGCTTCTATCCATAAGTAATTTCATTTCCACCTAATGCGAGCAGATACGCAAGCCAGATAAACTAAGATATTTATTATATTCAAACAATTTATCAGTAAAAATAGCTTTTTTGAGGTACACTAAATCGGGCTTTTGAAATTAGTTATTTCATTGTGCTATTTTTATCTCGTTGCTTACTTCTTTCATAAAGGCAGAAGTATGAGCGTGCTGCTTGTTCTTAACATGAACTACCCAGAGTTACTTTGGGTACTTATTTAATAAATAAAACAAAAATAATAAATATTATGGCTTACTAAGTTAAGATTCATTGCATGCTTGCTGTATGCGAACATGATCAATGGTGTCATATGGTCTGAATTGCTATAAGTGGCTATGGATATAAACAATGTTCTAAAACTAACTTTTGTTTCTAGCTATGTAAAGGCTATTGTAGTCTGTGTTAATGAAACTTGATAGGCTTGTATCATGAGCGTAAATTAATTCAGTATAAATTATATGTGGCAATATTTCTTTTTAAAGTTCCACAGGCATTTGAAGAATGAGTGTTTCATAGAAAGATGGTATTTATGGAAGCATCTCCTTGATGTCATTTTGTATAATTTTTATTGGCAGATCTCTAATTACACTGGACTGGCTAGGATAGAGGTGGACTTGGTGACACACACTGATCCTCCACAAGTGCATGCTCATAGTCTTGTGGGAAAACAGTGTAATGAAGCTGGCAACTGCATTGTGATGGTGGGCCCAAAGGACATGACTGCCCAGTATGTATGACTTACTGATGGAGGAATGATGGTGGGGTTCAAAAGGCAAGACCTATTTCATGATAGCATTTTGTTTCATTTGTTAGATTGGATGGGTTGCAGTATCTTATTTAATGAAAGCTGAAGCTTTCTGCCATTTGGAAAATTCAGCAGATATATATATAATTCCATTGTGGGAAACATTGTGTGTTCTTTGTATGAAAAGGAGTGGTGGCTATAGAGCAGGCATGTCAAACTTGTGATGTCACGTGATGTCGCACGATGTATTGCAACTTTCCCCATTGCTGGCAATGGGGTGGGCGCGCTTTCGGTGTGATGCATCCGGCCCGCGGGCCGTCAGTTTGACATGCCTGCTATAGAGAAACCATGTAGTGTACAAGTGTATTGAAACGTGTTTTCAGAGGACAAGCTTTAATACTTGGGTGTTCTCTCTGTAAAGCTTCACTCACACCATCCATTCAGATTGAGCAAATAGTTGGCTAGATGCTACAGATAGTCCTCATTTGGTGACTGCCTTGTTTAATTTGCAATTACAGTAATAATAAAAAGTAACTTTACAATCAGTCCTTGCATTTACGACTGTCAAGCTCTGGCTGAAAAGCCCAACTAAGAAAAACACCAGAGCCATTGTGTCCTCTAATGTAAACTTTATTAAGCAATATCATACATGTAGGATTAAAGTGAAAGCTAGCTCTGAAGAACTGGTGGGAAGCCGTTAATTAAAAGAATGAATCTTCTCCTCCCCTCACTGACAGTTCAGGTCACATTGTCCAATACATCTCCCAGTAGTTATTACGAGAAGAAACTTTAGTTTGCCAAAATAACTCTTCGGGTCTCATGATGATAATCCAAAGTCCCGTTCCCCCCCTCCCCAGATCTTCACCCCATCTCCCTTCCCTCTCTGTAGGCAAGCTAGAAGCACACAGCGGCCCTAAGGGCAGTAGGTTTCATAGCTTGATACAGGTTTATAAAGCAAAGGAAAGCTGAAGTAAGATCATAAGCATAATTGTACTTTTACTTAGTGACTGCTTTGCTTAATGACCATATTGCTAAATTGTAGTCGCTAAATGAGGATTATCTGTAGTATTATGGAAGGTTTCTAAATAAAAAAATTAAATTATATGTGTGTGTGTAGGTGTACACACACACACACACACATGTATGTATGAATATAATTTAGTTTTAGATAACGTAAGAATAGAACCAAGGGAAAAGAGACAGAAAGAGATTTACAAACTGTAAAAATTAGCTAGGAATTTACAGAATGTTAAGGAAAAAAAACCACATTTATTGCATTAGCAACACTAAAACAATTTATTAAATAGCCTTGTAAGAATTTGGCACTTTAAAAATATTGACTGCTGTTGAATAAGAGATTAGTATATTATGAGTGAAAATAACGTACTGTATAAATAATAATTTGAGATTTAGCTTACTAATAAAACAGCCACAACAATAACAATGATCAAATAATAAGAATTAAGTTCTAGCTAATCTGAAACTGCCATTAATTTTATGACCAGTGAGACAGAACATTTTAAAATCTTACTTTAAGAGAAACCTAAATTTTGGATGTTGCAGAATTTTATGTCCAGAATTATACTCTGCAAGCAGTTTCCAAATAAAGAGTATAAGATTAATTTTTAAAATATGAAGGTATTTTTTGATGTTTATGTTCGGTGTTCCAGTTTTGATGGTTTAACACAGGGGTGGCAAACTGCCGGCCCACGGGCCGGACGCATCACGCGGAAGCTGCACCCACCCCATTGCCAGCAATGGGAAAACAGTCCCGATACGTTGCGCGACGTCACATGACGTCGTGAGTTTGACATGTCTGGTCTAACAGTTTTTTGCTATAGTTTCTAGTCCTTTTGACCATCTGTAGGTGGCTTTTGATAACATATTATAAATCAGTCAAAATTTCAATAGCTTAAGCAAACATCAGAAAATCCACATTTTTGTAATGGATATTATGCAAATCATTGGCATGTTTGCTTGTTGGCGAGAAAGGTAGATGTGTGATATTAAAAGTTCATATATACATTAATATATCAATAAAATATAGAAAAACAACAAACAGCAGGATAAAAATAAAACAAACCAGTTTAATACAAACAAGTTTGGAAGTAAAAGAGTTACCAATACATTAATATGTATTAACTGGCGGTGGCTAATTAACATGGAAAATGTGGATTATGGTAAATGAAGATATCAGCTGGTTTACAACTGCTGTTAAAACATCATTAAGAAGCAAATAAAGGAACCAGTGTAAAGTTTGATAACTGTAACTAATAAAAAAAAAAACCCTAGAGTTGAAAAAGACGCGGTAAAAGGCAATTACATATCAATTTATTCCTATTCCAATTTTCAAGCCCCTGTTCATTCACTGAAATTAAATAAGGGGAGCTTTATGATCGATAAAGCTTGTTGTTGTTGTGAGCCGCCCCGAGTCTTGGGAGAGGGGCGGCATACAAATTAAATTAATAAATAAATAATTAATAAATAAATAAAAGTAAGCCCATCGTTTGCATCGTCCAGAGTTAAATTTGGTATCACCTGCATGGTTTTAAAAAGATGGAGCATTGGGCTTTACTGCTCCCCTATCAGTTCTTTTTTAGCTCCCTAGTGCCTTTTGACTGCTGCTATATGATATACAATAATGGTACGAAAAACTCTTATTTTTTAAATGTTTGGAGGTTTGCCTTGTTTTTTAACATGCTCATTCATCTCAGTACCAGTCTAGTCTAGACTCTAGAATTTGAGCAAGCTGCTGCCCACGTAGCCATTGTGATTTGTTACTGCAGTGCAGTAGAGGATAATTTGTCTTTTATCAGATTTAATAACCTAGGTGTGCTCCATGTGACTAAGAAAAACATGATGGAAGTCATCAAGGACAAACTGCAGAAGCAGAAGATGCGAAACAGAGCACAGCCTCTGACAGGTGAGTTTGGACAGAAGACAAAAGCTTGGGGAAGACGGGATTTTAGACATGGTCCATGGTCTTCTCTTTTACCCTCGTAGACTGGATATTGTGGGCAGTAGGCAGTAATAGTTAAACTGAGACAATCTATGCCAGTGGTTCTCAACCTTTTTAATGCCGCGACTCCCAACCGGTCGTAAGTCAAGGACTACCCAACCGGTTGTAAGTCGAGGACCCCAACCGGTCGTAAGTCGAGGACTTTCCCTGCTCGGGAGCGCCACGCATGCGTGGTGCTGCCCCCTGCGCCGGCCGAAGCATAGCTGGCAAGGGGCAGCGATGGCGCAGGGCGACTACCGGCTAGGCCACCAGCTGGCCCAGCCCAAGGGAGGTAAGGCACCCGCCTGGGCCCCACGCACGCCAGCAACCCTCCCTGCGCCTGCCAGCCTCCCACCTCCCACCCCTGGCCCTCTTTTACTTACAGTTTTAGTAGTTGCTCAGCAGGGAGGGGTGGAAACTTCTAGACAGCTTGCCTTCGCTGCATTCAACTTGCAGCACCGTTTGCAGACTGGGACTTTTGGCGGGCTCAGCAGGGCAGAGACAGCCCGGACAATTCCTATTGGCTTTTGAAAGCCAATAGAATTAGACTCTATTCAAGAGAATCTATTCTATTGGCTTTCAAAAGCCAATAGAATAAGAGGGAGTAGCACAGCTAAGGAAAAGGAGGAAAAATGGCGGAGGTTGAGAACCGCTGATCTATGCATTATTTATTCTTCACTTGTTAGTAGTCCTCTGTTGGAACTTGCATGGAATAAAAATATTGGTCATAAAACATTTTTCTTGTAAGGTATTCTTCACAGGTTATCTCTCTCTCTCTCCCCCCTCCCTCCCTCCCTTCTTCCCTCCCCCCTCCCTCTCTCCCTCTCTCTCTCTCTCACACACACACACACAGAATTCTACAGGGTGATCTGATCATTATGATTTTACCAAGGAAAATGCCTACGCTTGTTCAAAGTGAAACTGGTTGTTCCTTGGGCAGAAATGAGAGATCAATTGCTTTACCAATATGAGTAATACATACATTTAAGAGAAGGGCATTTAACTGGGGAAGTTCCAAGTTGCTGCTTCTGAATTGTTCTGAACTGCTTCCATGTGGGTTTGAAACCTGGGATACCTTGACAGAGCCGGTGCAAAAAAGGAAAAATGGAAACGGAAAATTTAGCTAAGGAAAAACCATGAAAGGAAAAGACAGAACAGCAGCACTGAAAATACAAATAAAATAGCATATTAAAGCTCAACCTCAGTGCCCAAACTGTTATTAAAGGAGTGGCATTGTTGAGGTTTTGTAAAGTGCATTTTTCTTTTCTTTCATAAGTAAAACTATATTTCAGAGCAAAGCATTTCTTGTGGCCTTAGTTTCTCTTTAGTTGGGAATCTTTACAGCAATCTTATTTTGCATGATGGTTGAAAAAGTAACGTAAGCTCTTTGAATGCTCAAAAAAACTGATTTTGAGTTTTTATTAGGAGATGGAATCTACTTAAGATTGTAGTAGGTAATAATAACAATAACAATAATAATAGCTCAGTCAGCCATATGTTTTCAGACTGGATTTGGCATTTTTGTCTACCTATCGAGTCCTTACTAAGGACCTGGAATAGGCAGATATGGATGTTGGATGGGGTTACAGATATCACTGCAGGATGGAACGTGTCCCCAGTAAAGCCACCTTTTGTAATTGATTGATGGTGAATTTGTCAATGCCAGTGGTGTTCAAATGGCGCTCCAGTTGTTTTGGGATTGCACCCAAGTGTCTATTACTATTGGTACTACCTTTGCTTGCCTTTGACACAGTCGTTCTATTTCTATTTGTAAGTCTTTGTATTTTGTTCTCTTCTTCAGTTCTTTCTCTTCTACTCTGCTGTCTCCAGGTAGTGCCCCGACCACTATCCAGACTGTTTTTTGTCTTTCTTATCTACAGTTGTTAAGTCCAGGGTGTTATGTGGCAGGTGCCTGTTTGTTTGAATTCTAAAGTCCCAGAGCGATTTAACTTCTTCATTTTCTATGACTTTCTCTATTTTATGGTCCCACCAGTTCTTTCTTGCAGGCAAATGATATTTCTTGCAGATCTTCCAATGCACCATTGTTGCTACTTTGTCATAACGCTGCTTGTAGTTAGTATGGGTGATCTTCTTGCAGCAGCTTACCAGGTATCCACTGTTTCATCAGCTTCTTTGCATAGGCCAGGGCTTTTCAACCAGTGGTACGGGTACCACCTGTGGTACATTGGCACCTGGCAGGTGGTACGCAAGCATCCTAGAAAAGTGATAGCGGGGGAGGGGAATGAGCTGAACCGGTGGCAGCACCGCACAAGCCTGAGCGACAGACGGCTGGAGCTGCAGGGCTGTCAGGGCTCAGCGGAAGTGCCAGGATCAGCTCCAGGCTCCAGTTGGAGCTCGGTGCTGATCCTGGTGCTTCTGCTGAGCCCAGAAGAAGCGCCGATCAGCTGGAGTGCTTTCCCTGATAGTTTGTTAATGTACTGGCCATGTAGTGCTTTGTCTTCCCATGCCTCCATTCTATTCTACATTTGTCTTCCTTGTAGGCCAGTTTGGTCTCTCCAGTAGTCAGTAAGCCTTCCTGGCATACTAACTTCAGGGCTTCTTCATTGTCCTTCAGACATTCTTCCAAAGCCCTTTTTCTTCTTCAACCATCTGATGTACTTGCAACAATCCACACCCATCTATTTGCCTTGGTAGATAGAGTCTGTCAATGTTCCTGCATGGATGAAGAGAATGATTCATTGTCATTATTTTTCTGGTCTTCCTATCCATTGCTTTTAGTTCTGCTTGAGTCCAGTCCACTATTCCAGCTGTGTATCTAATGACTGGAATTGCCCAGGTGTTGTTTTGATGGTATATCCTCCATTGAGTTTGGATTTTAAGAACTTTTTCATTCTCTTGATGTATTCACCTCTAATCTTTTTCTTGACTTCAGTATGCTTGATGTTGTCAACTTGAAGGATACCCAGGTATTTGTAGTAATCGTCCTCATCCCGACTCTTAATGTTATTTTCATGGGGCATCTTGATTCACTATTTTTCCTTGTTTAATATTAAGTGTGGCATGTTTGTCCAGTCTAAACACCATTGCAATATATTGGCTATATATACGAATATTGTTGAGCAACGATTCTGTTTCAGATGGTGTTTTTCCATACAGCTTCAGATCATCCATGTAAAGGAGATGGGATAGTCTGGGAGATATTTTTGATGTTTGAAAGCCATGGCCTGAGTTATTCAGTATTGTTGACAGGAAACAGTGCAGTGACAAATAGTAGTGGTGATACTGAATCACCTTGAAATATTCCTCTCTTGATATTAACCTCTCCCAGTCTCTCACCGTTGACCCACAACTGTGTCTTCCATTTTGCCCTCGATCTTTGCACAAAGTTTCTGATGTTTCTACTGACTCCTGTTATTTCTAGACACTTGATTATCCAGTAATGTGGCAGAGAATTAAATGCTTTTTTGTAGTCAATCCATGCTACATTTAGGTTGGTCTTCCTTCTCTTGCAGTTTTCCAAAATCATCTTGTCAATTAGGAGTTGATCTTTTGTTCCTCGGCTATTGGGGCAGTTTCCTTTCTGCTCAGGTGGAAAGAGATTGTTTTCAACTAGATGGCTGTTGGACTGCATTAGCTACCACACCAGTTAGCAATTTGAAAGTTGTTGGTAAGCAAGTAATTGGCTTGTAGTTGCCTGGTGCTGCCCCTTTTGCTGGATCTTTTATTATCAGGTACGTTTTCCCAGAAGTTAGCTACTCTTCAATTTCATCTCCTTGTTGTTGTTAATTGCGAAGTCGTGTCCGACCCATCGCAACCCCATGGACAATGTTCCTCCAGGCCTTCCTGTCCTCTACCATCTTCTGGAGTCCATTTAAGTTCACGCCTCCTGCTTCAGTGATTCCATCCAGCCACCTCATTCTCTGTCATCCCCTTCTATTGCCCTCAATCTTTCCCAGCATTAGACCCTTCTCCAGTGAGTCCTTCCTTCTCATTAGGTGGCCAAAGTATCTACATCTCCTTGTAGTATGTTGTTAAACTGTTGGGCAATGAGTGAGTATAGACCAGTTAGATGTTTCAACCAAAAACCATGCAGCTCATCTTCACCTAGTGCTGACCAATTCTTGATCTTCCTTGCTCTTTTCTCTACCATTTCTGGTGTTGTTACTAGTTCTTTCATTTCAACTTCTTTTTTATTCTTATCCACCTCTTTTAACCAAGCTGCGTCCTTGTTGCATTTCTTTGGGTTATTCGATATCTGTGCCCAGAACTGCACTGTTTCTTCCTTGTCAGGTACTCTTTTGATGGATTGGTAGAAACATTTCTGATTGGATTGAAATGGTAGGTTCTGCCTATAATTTGCAATTCGAGCTTCGTATTTGCTGATCTTCATGGCTATAGCTGTTATTTGCTGCTTTATTACTTCCAGTGCTTCCTTGATCTTCCTTGTTTCTAGGTGGTATTTCTTGATTAGATATTCTTTGGTCTTCTTGTTCTTCAGTTTCTTTTCGTTTATCTGTTCTAGCTTGCTTGATTCTGATTAGCCTTATTGCTGATCTTATTTTCCAGGCTAATCTTCCATTTTTGTGGGGCACTGTTTGGTTACTGTTTGGCTTCTTTTCTTCTTTGCATATCAAGTATTTAGTTATAACTGCAGCTGTGCTGTACATTAGTTGGTTTGTTTCTTGCAATAAGTTGGTGCTTATATTTCATATTGCAGTATTTGCATCTTTTAATGCTTGTGCTAGTTGTTTCTTTGGAATAAGCGTCAATGCAGGCAGCCTTATTCTGATGTTTTTGTGCTGTGATAGATGCTCAGTTATTCTTTGTTTCAATTTTTTTACTTCTTTAGTTAGAAGGCTTTGTTCTTCCTGAGGCTGAGGAGAGGATGCCTGTTTCCAATGAAAACAGTTGTATATCCCTACTGGATTCCTCTACTGCCAACTCCCCCTGATTTGCCTCTACGTTCTGAGTTATTTCTGTCAAGGGTTTGAGTTCTTTGCCCTGGGTGAACCTTTGCAGTTCTTCTCATTCTGCCTCTGTGAATCCTTTATTTCGTCTTATAAATTGGCATTGATCTGCTAGGCTCTGTTCTGTTATTTCTGATTCTGAATGTTGTTCTTTCCAGAACTGGTGCATTCATTTCAAATATCCTCTACTTGTTGGACTTGATCTGTCATAACAGATCATTGTTTCTTTGTTTTCAATCACTGTGTATTTGCAACAAAGTCAAGGCCATGGTTTTCCCAGTTGCAATGTATGGCTGTGAAAGTTGGACCATAAGAAAGGCTGAAAATTGAGGCATATGAACTATGGTGCTGGAGAAGACTCCTGCGAGTCCCCCGGTCAGTCTTGGAGGAGATCAACCCTGACTGCTCTTTAGAAGGCCAGATCCTGAAGTTGAAACTCAAGTACTTTGGTCACCTAATGAGAAGGAAGGACTCACTGGAGAAGTGCCTAATGCTGGGAAAGATTGAGGGCAATAGAAGAAAGGGACGACAGAATGAAGTGGCTGGATGGAGTCACTGAAGCAGTAAGCGTGAGCTTAAGTGGACTCCAGAAGATGGTAGAGGACAGGAAGGCCTGGAGGAACGTTGTCCATGGGGTCGCGATGGATTGGACACGACTTCGCAACTAACAACAATATTTGCAACGGGTAAACACCTTTTCTTCCAGTAGTTCTGCAGCTGGTTGCTCAACCAACAGTCCTGAGTCCTGTAGCCCATTTTTTACCAGATATCCAAGAACTCCATCATCTATTGTGGACCTTGTTAACCTGGGTGACATCCGAGCTGGTATGGCTTTCTGAAATTTACATATTTTTTATGGGAGAGACACTCTTTGTCTGACTCCTCTGATGAGACCTGTCCAGTATGGTTGAACCTCGGACATAGCTCTCATCTTCCTCAGAGCACACCAGCCCCACAACCACGTCAAGATAGTCTCTCACTGGGGGATGATGGTGGTGATGATGATTCCAGCGTAATCCTAGGTTGCATTAACAGAATCACGATCCCGTGAACTATTAGTACCCCTTAATAAAGCCTTAGTAAGATCACGCTTAGAATACTGCATCCAGTTTTGGTCACCATATTATAAAAAAAGATGTAAAGATTTTGGAAAGAGTGCACAAAAGAGCAGTAAAGATAATTAGGGGACTGGAGGCTAAAATTTATTTTTTTATTTATTTTATTCGGATTTGTATGCCGCTCCTCTCCGAAGACTCGGAGCGGCTCACAACACATATATAAAACAATTTCAATCTAAATCTGAACAAAAAAACATTAAAAATAAAACCCCACACATACTCATCAGTCACACCACAATCAACAATCATCCCCAGGCCTGCTGGCAGAGGTAGGTTTTTAAATTCTTTCGGAAGGCCGGGAGAGTCGGAGAAACGCGGACTTCAGGAGGCAGTTGGTTCCAGAGGACGGGCGCCACAACAGAGAAAGCCCTCCTCCTAGGGCCCGCCAGACGACATTGTTTCGCTGACGGGACCCGGAGGAGGCCGACCCTGTGCACTCTCACTGGTCGTAGAGAAGTATGTGGCAGAAGACGGTCCCGTAAGTATCCTGGTCCCATGCCATGAAGGGCTTTATAGGTAATAACCAACACCTTGAATTGGGCTCGGAGACCAATAGGCAACCAATGCAGCATGCGGAGAGTTGATGAAATGTGGGCACAACGAGGAAGGCCCACAACTGCTCGCGCAGATTAGTTGCAGGAATTGAATTTATCTAGTCTAGTGAAAAGGATTGAGGCGACATGATAACAGTGTTCCAATATTTGAGAGGCTGCCATAAAGAAGAGGGGGTCAACCTATTTTCCAAGCACCAGAAGGCAAGACAAGAAACAATGGATGGAAACTAATCAAGGAGAGAAGCAACCTAGAACTAAAGAGAAATCTCCTAACAGTGAGAACAATTAACCAGTGAAATTGCTTGCCTTCAGAAGTTGTGTGTGCTCCATCACTTGAGGACTTTAAGAAAAGACTGGACAGCCATTTGTCTGGAATGGTATACGATCTCCTGCTTGAACAGGGTGTTGGACTAAAAGATCTTTTCCAACTGTCTTTTTCTCTTAATTCATTTCAGTCTGAATTAATATAACCTACTACAATTTCAAGTAGATTGTAAATAGAACACAGCAAACTATTTCCGCTCACTATCAGTTCTACATTACATAGGGAAGAAGTATGAATGTTAGAATTTGCTAGTTGAAAAATGTTCATCTGAGATTGGGAAAGTGGGAACAATGTAAACATTACAGTTAATTTTTTTAAATACTGTATTCAGATGTGTATTTTATGTGTGATTTTAGTATCTAGAGGAAATTTTGCTTTGATATGGACGCTGGGCTGTTTGTAGGGTTTATAACTTTGCATCTGTTTTAGCAGAATCTGAACAAGAATTGATTGACCAAGAGGCAAAAGAGTTGAAGAAGACAATGGATCTCAGCATTGTTCGTTTACGCTTCAATGCCTATCTTCGCGATAGTAGTGGAAACTTCACTTTAGCATTAAATTCTGTGATATCCGACCCCATTCATGATAGCAGTAAGTTTTACTTTTGATCCATAGCTGTGTTTGACATGGTTTAGGGCAGAGGTTCTCAACCTGTGGGTCGCGACCCCATTTGGGGTCGAACAACCATTTCACGGGGGTCGCCTAACACTGCAGTCCGCCCTTTTTTTTTTTGGTTGGCCATTTTTTTTTGGTCCGCCATTTTTTTCCCCTTTGCGGTGCGGGCCATCGTGCATGCGCGATGCGGGCCCACCATTTTTTTTTTTTGGTCGGCCATTTCTTTTTTTTTTTTTTTTGGTCCGCCATTTTTTTCCCCTTTGCAATGCGGGCCCGCCATTTTTTTTTTGGTTCGGCCATTTTTTTTTTGGTCCGCCATTTTTTTTTGGTCCGCCATTTTTTTCCCCTTTGCGATGTGTCCGTCGTGCCGCGCATGCGCAATATGCCCGTCGTGCCGCGCATGCGTGATGCGCCCGTCGCACCACGCATGCGCGATGCAGGCTGGGGTCGAGCCCCGGAAAAGGTTGAGAACCGCTGGTTTAGGGGTTACCTACTATAATATATTTCTAATTTGGATTTGGCAGGATTGCACATGTACATTTGTGAGTACTTTGCAGTATTCATATTTTTACAGCCTTACTGTAAGGCTGCTGTAAAATGTACACAAAAGGCTAGATCTTGCTATATACCCAAATTGTGATGATTTTTCTATCTGCCGTGAAGATAAAAAGCTTAATATTCGTACATATTTTTGAGAGGAATTTGCTAGACTTCTTACATGGCTCTGATCCTTTGTGGGTCCAATGAATATTGTATTTTCTCCTCTGTCACGCCCAGCTAGAATGGGGAGCTCATGGATTAAATGCAGTCCCATTTTTGTGATCTCTGGAGACTCCCATGTCATATTTCCACAATTTAGCAGCAAAACAATTCAATGGGTTGGTTTTTTTTTTGACAATTTAACAATAACATTAGCACTCAGACTTATACACTACTTCACCATGCTTTACAGCCCTCTCTGAGCGGTTTACAGAGTTAGCATATTGCCCCCAACAATCTGGGTCCTCATTTTATCGACCTTGGAAGGATGGAAGGCCGAGTCAACCTTGAGCCGGTGAGAATCGAACTGCTGGCAGCCAGCAAAATTAGCCTGCAATACTGCATTCTAAGCACTGCATCACCTTTAAGATATAAAATGCATATAACTTGCACAAGTTATTTTCATAGCCCTCAGATTCCTAAAAATTTTCAATCTTACCCAGTGATTTCACTGATAGGAATCTTAGTGCTTTCACATGGTAGTATAGGTAGTCAATGGGCCAGGATACTTGCGGGACCATCTTCTGCCCCATGAATCCCAGCGACCGGTTAGGGCACACAGGGTTGGCCGTCTGTTAGACAGTGCCGTCTGGCGGGACCTAGGGTTAGGGCCTTCTCTGTTGCTGCCCCAGCCCTCTTGAACCAACTTCCCTCAGAGGTTCGTACTGCTCCCTCCCTCCTAGCTTTCTGAACATTTTTAAAAACACATCTATGCAGACAGGCTTGGGGTGTGTGAGCTGCGCTCTGCCCCTGGGCCTTTGATTGGGAGTGTATGTTGTATGAGTGGGTATAGTTTTTATAGTTTTATATTGTAGTATTATTTTAAATGACTTATATATTTTGTACTTGTATTTCTGTTGTGAGCCGCCCTGAGTCTGGGGAGAAGGGCGGCATATAAGTCAAAATAAAGATAAAGATAAAGTCCCCAGTTAACTATAATAATTGAGACCGGGCATTCCATCGCTAAGTGAAGTTGTAAAGTCCAATATGAAGCAATAGGATAGGAAAAGAGAGGACGCCCTGTCATTCCTCTCTTTTTCCCCAGTCAGGTATTGCAGAGTTCCTTTGCTAGACTTCCCATTATCTTTTTGTTCAATGAAGTATATTTGCAAGGCGAATCATCTTGCATCTGTTTGTTTGAGTAGCCATATCTGCTGATAGAAGTCTGAGAGGTCCATGCCTGGAATTAGTATATCCCAGGTGTAGGCAACCTTGGCTCTTTTATGACTCGTGGACTTCAACTCCCAGAATTCCTGAGTCAGCATTGCTGAGGGGAAAGGGAGAGGTTTCCAAGCTGAGCCATGGTGGCTCAGGAATTCTGGGAGTTGAAGTCCACGAGTCATAAAAGAGCCAAGGTTGCCTACCCCGTTCTAGCACAAACTGTCCTGCTGTCCAGTTTGTCTGAAAAGCATTATGCAAAGATAAGGTAGAGGCTAGGTCAGGGGTAGGCAACCTTGGCTCTTTTATGACTCGTGGACTTCAACTCCCAGAATTCCTGAGCCAGCCATGGAGAGGTTTCCAAGCTGAGCCATGGTGGCTCAGGAATTCTGGGAGTTGAAGTCCACGAGTCATAAAAGAGCCAAGGTTGCCTATCCCTGGACTACATCCCCAGAGATTAAAAAGTTCTTGATTTGTTCCATCTCATGAGGAAAATTTGTACTCTGGAAAATAAATAATGCCATAAATGATGGCTTGTGACCATAAAACTTTTTTTTGTTTAGGCCTTAAACGACAAGTTCCTTTATCCTGATCTTCATATCAGAGTTTTGACAGAAGAGTTTCATATTTTTTTAATATTTTATTTTTAAATTTTTTGGAATCAGTAGGATTTTCTTGCTTCCTTCTGAATGTGTCCAGAACCCACCACAAATTGAAATAGCAATCTTTCTGCTCATGTTCTACGTTCTTCACTGTTTATTAAAATTAGGCAAAATTATGATCCATATAATGACTCCATCATCTAGTACATTTTCATAGTTTTACAATTGTTCCAGAAACAATTTTATATATCTGTGAGTTTTTTTTATTCTACAGAATCTCCTGGAGCTTCCAATTTAAAAATATCTCGGATGGATAAGACAGCAGGCTCGGTGCGAGGTGGAGATGAAGTATATTTGCTGTGTGATAAAGTCCAGAAAGGTAAGTACCATATCTAATCCTGCTTATTTTTTGGCATTGTACTTTCACTCCTGAAATAGATAACAAAAATGTTATTTTTTAGAAACATGCATTTGATTTCCTTTGTCCTTGAGAATGAAATCCATTTCCAAAATGTCTAGCCTACCACTACATTTCTCTTAACTTGCATGACGTGGAGAAACACTACTAGAAGTCATCAACTACCTGATAGCATCTCACCCAATATCCCCTAATTTTTATGATGTAGTAATATAATAGCTTAATTTTTTTAAATGGTCCAGGCTCTTTCTGAAATTTTTGAATTTCAGAATGATGTGCAAATAAACAAAATCTTCAGAATCTCAAGAGCAGTCCAATGTTGTAAAAATCTTAACTTTTCTATTCTGAGTTACTGAAATATATATAGTTCACATATCAAGCTTCAGCATGAATACGTTTATCTGTACCAAACAGTTGATACTTTGGATGAGAAATAAGTGCTATTGTTAGTGCTTTTCAAGGTGATAGTCATTTCCCCAAGACTTTCCTTCGCTTTTTGAACAATATAATTTTGGTTTTGACTTTCCATAGGTGAGCTCAGTTATTATGACGGTTTCATTAACTCAGCTGAGATTTATAGTATGTATATACAGGTAGTCCTCGAGATATGACTGTAATGGAGTCTGCCTATTATGGTTACATGTTGCGACAGCTGTTAAGTGCAACAGCCTCCCTTAATGACCCCAGCCCCTCCTTTCCCTAATATATCCTTAAACGCAGGAAGATCATTAAGCAGAGCACAGGGTCACCTGCCCTGGGCCTTCCACAGTTACTTCCCACTCCCTGAGACACTTTGTGCTCCAATTCTTGCCCTTCAGGGTCTGCTCTCCTTTAACTTCCTTCAACTAGTCATCAACTACCTGATAGCATCTCACCCAATATCCCCTAATTTTTATGATGTAGTAATATAATAGTGAATGGGACAAAGTGGGGTTGCGATGAGTATTAATAGTCCAATGTTACCATTTTTTTTGCCTCCTCTGTTAGATGATATTGAGGTGCGTTTTTATGAAGATGATGAGAATGGTTGGCAGGCCTTTGGAGATTTCTCCCCCACCGATGTGCATAAACAGGTATTGAGTGATTGAATTATGAGAGCCAGTTTGAGTGGTAAAGACTTATAAAAAATCTGTAGTTTTGATTCTACAGAATCACTCTAGTGACTTTTTGTATTGCAGTAGATCAAAGACATTTTTGTTTTGTTACATTCTAATCCAGTATTCAGAATTTTCTGGATGGATTACAAAATTTCTGAACACATTAAAACAACTAAAATAATAAACATTACAATTACTAAAATAATACACTTGATAAGATCGAGAAAAATAAAATGCAATTTATTAATAGTATATGAGCAAATAAATCTACTATCATAACTGAAAAGCTTTAGAATATCTTGTAGAAATAAAATACTGAAACCTAGTGCTGAAAGGACATCAGTGAGGGCATCTAGTTATACTTATAGGGAACATTTTTAGTAAAGAGGATCCTTAATTAAGATTATTTTCTCCTCTACATTATCCACTTAATTTGATTTGATGGGATCATTTGAGATGGAGAATTATTTGAAGATAAACGGAACATGTAGGATGCTATGGGATGCTTTATGATTTTGGAAACCAGTAATAAAATCTTGAAATGCTTTAAAAAATTAGTACTAGTAATTGCAGCTGATGAAGCAATATAATGGATTAATTAGTTCTGAATTATCTTCAGAGGCAGCTGTATATGTATTGCATTGAGATTACTATCTGGCTATTCCTGCCTAGAAATGGTTAGAATAGAATAGAATAGAATAGAATAGAATAGAATAGAATAGAATAGAATAGAATAGAATGTGTTTTTTTTTCTTTTTTCCCTCTTTATAGAGCAGAGAGATTGGAAAGAAAGGGATTATGAGAGAATATGTATTGCATTGAGATTACTATCTGGCTATTCCTGCTAGAAATGGTAAAAATAGAATAGAATAGAATAGATTTTTTTTTATTTTTCCCTCTTTGTAGAGCAGAGAGATTGGAGAGAAAGGGATTATGAGAGAATGAGCTGTTTGCTCTTTTACGCACTAAAGCAGTATGAGTGCACTGGCAGTCCAGGGCTGTGAACTGTCGGCGAATTATGCAAATAGCTTACAGTACATTTGCATCCTCCCAATTGTGGAGCAGAAGGATTGGAAAGGGTTTCAAGAGAGTAAGCTGCTTCTATATTGTGTCCTTGGCTCACAGCCTGGGCTGTGGTGTGATTGTATTGCTTAAGATGCGTACAAGATAATAAGCAGGCACTGGAACATTCCAAAGGGTGTAGAAGTACAGTACATATGAAGCAAACAAAAGCAAAATGTATGAAACTGAGTAGTCTTATCTCTTTCCAGCTGGAAAGCACAGTTGCAGTCATGTGATTTCCCACTTAGTAACTGCTTTGCTTAGTGGCAGAGTTGCTGGTCCCAATTAAGAAAGTTATACTAGGACTACCTGTAAACTGATTTCTTTATGTCATTATTATTGCACCTAGGAAAAAGTTTTAAGTGTTTATGCACTGCAAGTGTATGTGACATATGTGATTGCACTAAACCCATGTTTTGTGTCCTTGCAGTACGCCATTGTGTTCCGTACTCCGCCTTATCACAAGACAAAAATAGATCGTCCAGTCACTGTGTTCCTTCAGTTGAAGCGCAAGCGAGGGGGTGACGTGAGTGACTCCAAGCAGTTTACATACTACCCAGTGATAGAAGGTACAGGGCACTCCATGTGATGTGCTACTTTTGGTGTTCAACAGTGTGGTAGGGCACATCATTGATTATTTTTCTATATCTTTGGCTGCAGATAAGGAAGAAGTGGAAAGGAAGCGTAAGAAGATCTTACCTCAGTTCCCCCAGCACTTTGGTGGCGGTGCGCCCATGGGAGGCGCTGGTGGTGGAGGTAGTGGATTTGGTTCTAGTGGAGGTAAATGTTAATACTTGAAGGCATTTTCTGGGTTTTAATTTTTTAATAGTCTGTTGCAATTTAACTTGAAATCAAAGACTTTTTATTGTAGAAGCAAACAAAGTTATAACTGGTAGTCAGCAGGGGTTTGTTAAAAACAGATCATGCCAAACCAATCTTATTTCATTCTTTGATAAAGTGACCAAATTAGTAGACCAGCTAAACGCTGTGGACATAGTATACTTACGTTTTAGTAAGGCATTTGACAATGTAGACCACAATCTACTGCTTGGTAAGTTAGAAAAAGGTGGAATAGACAACATCACCACCAGATCGATTTGTAGCTGGCTGACAAACCGTACTCAACAAGTAAATAGCCAGCACCCCAGAAGACAAGCTCAGGATTCAAAAAGCTCTTGACAAACTGGAACAATGGGCCCTATCCAACAAAATGAATTTTAATGTGGAGAAAAGCAAAGTTTTACATTTAGGCAGGAAAAATCAAAGGTATAAGTACAGATTAGGTGAGAGCTGGCTCAAAAACAGTAACTAAGAGAGGGACCTTGGAGTCCTAGTGGACGATCACTTGACTATGAGCCAGCAATGTGCAGCAGCAGCCAATAAAGCTAATACAATCCTGGGTTGCATTAACAGAGGCATAGAATCAAGATCACATGAAGTATTAGTACTGCTTTATAAAACCCTAGTGAGACCACACGCGGTCTCACCAATTTTGGTCACCATGCTACAAAAAAGAGGTTGAGACCTTGGAAAAAGTTCAGAGAAGAGCAACTAAGATGATCCAAGGCCTGGAGACTAAAACATATGAAGAATGGCTGCAGGACTTGGGTTTGGCTAGTCTAAAGAAAATAAGAAATAGGGGTGATATGATAGCACTATTCCAGTATTTGAGAGACTGCCACAAAGAAGGGGGGGGTCAAATTATTCTTCAAAGCACCAGAGGGCAGGACAAGAAACAATGGTTGGACACTAACCAAAGAGAGAAGCAACCTGGAATTAAGGAGAAACTTCCTAACAGTGAGGACAATTAACCAGTATAACAGCTTGCCTTTAGAAATCATAGATGCTCCATCACTGGAGATTTTTAAGAAGAGACTGGACAGTCACTTGTCTGAGATGGTATAGGTTCTCCTGCTTGAGCCGGCATCTACCATACCGGTATTGTGAATCAACCAATATTTGTAATCCAAAATATCCAGCTGTCCTAAGGCCAATCTATAGGTTTCCCCAGGCAGAGATAATCCAAAGGCAAGTTTTTTTTCTGTCTCTAAATCATTCTTGTAGTTAAAAGTCAATCGATGTTTATAATCCAAGAAGATCAGCAAGTTTCAAAACAATCTGTAGCTCCCACCATGCAGAGAACAACCCAAAGTGTTTTTCTCTATTTTCAGCTACTGTCTGCAGAGTCCCAGAGACATCAAAGAGGCTAATTTATTATCTATGTCTGGGCTTCAAGCCAAGTTCACTCCAGACATAATAAAGTTAGGTGCTATGCCTATATTCCACCACTAGATGTCATTCGGTATCCATCTTCCAACACTTAAAATGAAGTTTAGTTCTTAAATTTCACCCAATCTTTTTTCAAAAAAGTTTTAAGAATTCTCTAAATTGCCAAGTTTGTCAAGCTGTGTCTTTATATTATTTCCAATTTAATGTTGTATTCTTCTCTGTTTCTGTCCCCCAAAACAAGGATTAAATTGCCGCTTTCGTTTCTCTGGAGGGAAGGGGCAAAAATTCCCTTCCCTCTCGTGTCTGGGGCCTTTTTTGCTTTTGGGGAATTTATCTTTTCCAGGGACTCAGTAGCCAAATAGTAGAAAAAGGAAAAAAAAGTCTTACCCGGTTCCAAACACGATGCCCACAATTTGCTAAATAATAATTTCTTTCTTCGATTGTAAGTAGCTTCTGACTTATCACATGAATGCAACTCATCTTTCCCCTGCTGGTTTAGAGGGCTTTCCTTTGATAAAACGGATTGACCGCCGTCTTTCCGTGATCGACGAGGGTTCCCTCCTTCTTCATCGCCTTTCCGGGGCGACTTTAGACCCTTTTAGGACCCCTGGCAGGGAGAAATCAGCCGTGGGAAGCGGAGCCCTGCTTTTCCCTCATCTGTGATGCCACGATGCGAACCGGAAGTGAAAGTAACCAGTTTTTATAGTTTAATTATCAGTCTGAAGTAAATAAAGTACAATAGCTGAATAGTTGAGTGGTAGTTATAATTCTCTTATAAATTGTCATGTATTGTGGCTGCAGTGCCCTTACAAAGTCTCTTTTTAAACATATATACTCTAAATTGCATGGCCTTTTTTTGTTCTGTTCTTCTAGCTGGGAATCCCTGGCATTCTTCAGGATATAGTCCATATAACAACAGCATCTATCTATCTGGATCGCATCCTATAGGCAACTATCAAGGTGGAAGAGGTATCCAGATGCCCAGAACTGCTAGACTGAAAGATAGTGAACATCATCCTTCAGAAGATGACAGTGATTATATTGAACTGCTGCAGCATGGTATGGCTGGGGAGATAAACAAAAACTATTTTTTCTCTGTTTGGGAAGCATCCAGAATTCAGCTTTCATTGTTGAGACTTCTAAAGATAAAGGTAAAGCTTTCCCAGCTGAATCATGTCTGACTTTAGGGGGCAGTGCTCATCTCCATTAGCTGCCGCGGCACTTGTGTCTCAAACCTGGGTTGCCAGCTTAATTTTTTTAAATGGTCCAGACTCTTTCTGAAATTTTTGAATTTCAGAATGATGTGCAAATAAACAAAATCTTCAGAATCACAAGAGCAGTCCAACGTTGTAAAAATCTTAACTTTTCTATTCTGAGTTACTGAAATATATATAGTTCACATATCAAGCTTCAGCATGAATACGTTTATCTGTACCAAACAGTTGATACTTGGGATGAGAAATAAGTGCTATTGTTAGAAAGTGCTTTTCAAGGTGATAGTCATTTCCCCAAGACTTTCCTTCGCTTTTTGAACAATATAATTTTGGTTTTGACTTTCCATAGGTGAGCTCAATTATTATGACGGTTTCATTAACTCAGCTGAGATTTATAGTATGTATATACAGGTAGTCCTCGAGATATGACTGTAATGGAGTCTGCCTATTATGGTTACATGTTGCGACAGCTGTTAAGTGCAACAGCCTCCCTTAATGACCCCAGCCCCTCCTTTCCCTAATATATCCTATTTGGACCGTGAGTCTCTTCTCACAGTCACTCATGCTCTTATCACCTCGAGGCTCGACTACTGCAATGCTCTCTACATGGGGCTACCTTTGAAAAACGTTCGGAGACTTCAGGTAATGCAGAATGCAGCTGCGCGAGCTGTATTGGGCTTACCCAGAAATGCCCATATTTCAACATCACTCCGCGAGCTGCATTGGCTGCCAATTGGTCTCCGAACGCAATTCAAAGTGTTGGTTATTACCTATAAAGCCCTACATGGCATCGGACCAGGTTACTTGCGGGACCGTCTGCTGCCCCATGAAACCCAGCGGCCGGTTAGGGCCCACAGAGTCGGCCTTCTCCAGGTCCCGTCAGCCAGACAGTGTCGCCTGGCGGGGCCTAGGGGAAGAGCCTTCTCTGTTGCGGCCCCGGCCCTCTGGAATCAACTCCCCCCGGAGATCTGTATTGCCCCCACCCTTCCGCCTTTCGCAAATTACTGAAGACACATCTTTGCCGACAGGCCTGGGGCAGTTGACACCTTGCCCCAGCCAGTGTGTGTTTGTTGTAGGTTTGTTTCGGATGATTGGTTTTAATTTAGGGGTTTTATAATGTATTTGATTTCTATATGCTACTGATTATGTTGTAAGCCGCCCTGAGTTTTCGGAATAGGGCGGCATAGAAATAAAACAAATAAATAAATAATAAATATCCTTACATGCAGGAAGATCATTAAGCAGAGCACAGGGTCACCTGCCCTGGGCCTTCCACAGTTACTTCCCACTCCCTGAGACACTTTGTGCTCCAATTCTTGCCCTTCAGGGTCTGCTCTCCTTTAACTTCCTTCCCATCCAGTGAGCAAGGGCTGATCAGGCTGGCTGGAATTTGTAACCTCTAACCAGCAAAGGCAGATCAGGCCAGCTGGAGTTTGCAAGCCTCCAGCTACCTTGCCACCCAAGGAATTGCAGAACTTATATGGTACCAGGGTCCAGGGACACCCAACGTATCTTACTGTTTTTTTCAGCTTCTGAAAGAAGAGGCACCCAGCCCAGTACAGGATCAGCATTTTTACAAACCTAGCCTAATGGCAAAGCAGGTGTTATTCTCGTGAACCTGTAGGATGCTTCCTTTTCAAGGAGGCTGTCATGGTTCCAGTAGATGAGACCAATTAAAAGAACTTTTAAGGCAAGGAATTCTTCCTCAAAGAAGTTGGCTTTTTTTTTTTTTGCTACAAAATAACAGCACAAAGGTAAACCCAAGACTAAATCCCCCCCCTTGGTTACAAAGTTGCCAGTTGCAATTCCCGCCCCAATTAGGTGTCATAAATCACATTCACCAATTGTTAGAAAATGTGGGCACTTCTCCCAGCTCTCCAGCCTGACAAAATATTATCAGCAATGACCTTGGTTCCCATAGATTTGAATTGTTTTGGCTGAGAACTACACAACGCCTCCCTCCCTTCTTCTAATCTAAATATGTGGCGAGGAAGACGAAGTGAAAATGGCTTCAGTTCGTCACAGCGTTGACGGAGGCTCCATAAACTACTACAGAATTGCGAGAATAGAACCTGTCGCGAAATAGTATGAGTTTAGCACGAGCTGTGATGGCGCGGTGGTTAGAACGCAGTGTTGCAGGCTAACTTTGCCCAATGCCAGGAGTTCGATCCTCACTGGCTCAAGGTTGACTCAACCTTCAATCCTGAGGTCGGTAAAATGAGGACCCAGATTATTGAGGGCGGTATGCTGACTTGGTAAACTGCTTAGGGAGTGCTGTAAAGCACTATGAAGCGGTATATAAGGTTAAGTGCTACAGCTAAGCGCTAAGTGCTATTTACTACAAGGGGCTCTGTAAGAAAGTCTAGTCTAACAATATATGTGAACTCAGTTACTGTTATCAGTAGTTCACTGAACTGATAGTTCAGTTACTGAGTTATCAATAGTTTTAAAAAGGGACGTTCAAGTACTGGAGAATTTGCTCATAAATTAGAGGAGAGTGATCAGCGTGGAAGTTTTCTTTTTCTCTTATCTGATTCAAAATGTTTGTGACTTATATTTAGAAGTATATTAGTTTTTTCCCCTGTAAAAATAACTAATGTTTTGGGGGTAACATGTCTTGTTTTTCTGTCAGAGACTAGTATAGGGGTAGGCAACCTTGGCTCTTTTATGACTCGTGGACTTCAACTCCCAGAATTCCTGAGCCAGCATGGCTCAGCTTGGAAACCTCTCCCTTTCCCCTCAGCATGGCTGGCTCAGGAATTCTGGGAGTTGAAGTCCACGAGTCATAAAAGAGCCAAGGTTGCCTACCCCTGGACTAGTACATCAATCAAGATACATAGGAACTGTCGAGAATTCTCACTTTTATTTTCCAATGAATAAATGGGTATATAGAAACATGAAACATATAGAGATCTGGTCACTCCTTTTCATGCTTTCCAAAGTTTTCTAGCTTTGTTTCTCTTCCGTATAGGTCAGGGGTAGGCAACCTTGGCTCTTTTATGACTTGTGGACTTCAACTCCCAGAATTCCTGAGCCAGCCATGCTGAGGGAAAAGGGAGAGGTTTCCAAGCTGAGCCATGCTGGCTCAGGAATTCTGGGAGTTGAAGTCCACGAGTCATAAGAAGAGCCAAGGTTGCCTACCCCTGGTATAGGTAGTCCTTGACTTAACAACCACAGCTGAGCCTAGAATTACAGTTGTAAATTGTGCCAGTCCTTTAAGCAGGTCAGCACATGACTGTGCCATAGTCATTAAGGGAATGCTGCAGTCATTAAGGAAATCCATTATCCACAGTGAATGGTTTGGTTTTTTTTGCCAGAAACCAGAAGTAAATGCTGATTTCTGGTAAAAAAAAAAAAAGTCATAAATTGCAGTCATGTGACCACAGGATGCTGCAGATGGCCATAAATGAAGGCTGGTTGCTGATTGCCCAACATGTGATCATGAGACCTTGGGGGGGGGGAGGGTTCAATCAACTTCAAATCCAAGTCATAAATATCTCTAGAGAGGCCCATTGTAACTTTGAATAGTCACTAAGTGACTGGTTGTAAGTCGAAAACTACCTGTACCAACTGCAACTAACTGGAAACTAGTAGAATAGCCCTTGCTTTTGTGTTGGCAACACCAGTTGAACTGTAGATAACTATACTCAAATTTCCTGTAAAGTCCATGCTGCTGCCATAGCCAACTCATCTAGGATCAGGTATTTGCAGTAGTGGCCAAAATTGTGGAGACCTTTTGGGAAAAGCGTACGGTAGAAATGCCACCTTGGGTTAAGTTTTCACCCATTGTTCTTCCAATTTCTTTATAACTGTAGCCTTGTTCACTTCATAATGCTATTTTACATTGCTTTCTGGGCGACCAGTCAACTCTTTGCAATATTACTTTAATTCTATTAACGTTTTACAAGCTCACTCAATGAAACAACACAAAAAAACCCCCAACCGACTTGATAGCGATCACATAACACACTGACAAATGTCCTCCTCTCAGCTTCAATACAGGACATCAATCACTGACTCCTACTGTGATCTGATTGGCTCATTGCCAAAACAAGATGACCACCTGATTGGCTCTCTAAACCAGGGCTTTTCAACCAGTGGTACGGGTAGCACCTGTGGTACATTGGCACCTGGCAGGTGGTACGCGAGCATCCTAGAAAAGGGGTAGCGGGGGAGGGGAATGAGCTGAACTGGTGGCAGCACCGCACAAGCCTGAGAGAGAGATGGCTGGAGCTGCAGGGCTGTCAGGGCTCAGTGGAAGTGCCAGGATCAGTGCTTCTTCAGGACTGTCAGGGCTCAATGGAAGCACCAGGATCAGCGCCAGGCTCCAGCTGGAGCTCGGCGCTGATCCTGGTGCTTCTGCTGAGCCCAGAAGAAGCACCGATCAGCTGGAATGTTGCAGCATCTCCAGGGTCTTCTGATTTACATTCAGATGCTTGACAACTGATTCATATTTATGGCGGTCACAGTGTCCCAGGGTCATGTGAAGTGACCAAAACCTGCTGCAACCACCCAGCAGACGGGGGGGAATAAAAACCAAACATCCCCCCACCGCACCCCCCACTGCCAATCCTCAACAGAAATGCTCACAACAATGAAAACCTCGGACAGGAGGAAGAGCACGGTCGGGTGGGCAGGCAGGTGTCTTGCTCGGCTGTGGCTTAGGGGGCACTTTTTTCAGTGCCGTTGTAACTTTGAACAGTCACTAAGCGAACTGTTGTAAGTCGAGGACTACCTGTACTTCATCATTTTTTTTCCTTTTGTTTTTTTTGGTCATCAAGTTTTTGACACCTTGCTAGGCGACTGGTAGTACTTGGATGTTGCCATATCCTAAAAGTGGCACAATGGGTGAAAAGGTTGAGAACCGCTGCTCTAAACACTCGTGCTCATTGACTACAGTCGGATGAAGGAAAGCTCCCTGACATCAACCTAAGCAAGTTGTGCTTCCTTTTTCTGGTTATTTGGCTATAACTTTTCATAGAATACAATACAGATAATTGAACAAACTATGTTGCATTAAATTCTTGATTAAATTATCTTTCCATTGATATATAATTTTATGGTACTACTCCCCCCCCCAAAAAAAGTGGTGTTATTAGCCATCAAACCTCAAAAATACACTTTTCCCCAACGGTTTCCACAATTTTGGCCACTACTGTAGAAGTGGACTTAGAGCAAAGTAATTCACCAGTATTGCTTACTTTGAAGAACAGGCACACTGAGATCTTTCCCATTACATGCTATTAGCATAAAAATAGTTGTTGGACTGCGGTAAACGGGATATCGTTCTCTTTTTAAGAAAAAAGGCATAGGAAGATGGGAGTGGTATAGGCAGAAAAGTTTTGTGCTTGCACCGCTTGTATTGATAGCCTGCTTTTCCCCATCTTACCTAGCTCAGGAATGCAGTTCCTGGATGCTAATGGTAGCTCGGCGCAGTGCCCAGGCACTTTTGGATTACGCGGTTACTGCTGACCCACGTATGTTGTTGGCTGTCCAAAGACACCTGGCTGCTTCTCAGGATGAAAATGGAGATTCGTAAGTATACGTTGGGAACAATGAGGGCTCCTAGTCTGAGATCATTGGCAGAGAATTAGTCTTCCAATTTCTTGTCACTGTTTAGTACAGCGGTTCTCAACCTTTTTCAGGCTGTGACCCCGACCTGCAACACGCATGCGTGGCGCGACCCCGACCTGCAACGCGCATGCGCGGCGCGACGGCCCGCATCGCGCATGCACGGTGCGACGGCCCGCATCACGCATGCGCGGTGCGACGGCCGGCATCGCGCATGCGCGGCGCGACGGCCCGCATCGCGCATGCGCGGTGCGACGGCCCGCATCGCGCATGCGCGGCGCGACGGCCCGCATCGCGCATGCGCGGTGCTACCCCACGCATGCGCGGTGCTGCCCCCTGCGCCGCCCGAGGGGAAAAGGGGGGGAAAAATGGCGGACTGCGTTGTTTGGCGACCCCCGTGAAATGGTCGTTCGACCCCAAATGGGGTCGCGACCCACAGGTTGAGAACCGCTGGTTTAGTATCTTCCTCGTTGTGGGGATACCCTTTCAGTGCAAATTTATGTCGGCTCTGCTAAAGGCAAGGCTGTGACTTAACTAAAGAACCTTATATGGAAAAGAATTCTGTAATCCCTGATGTCAGCAAACCTTGTGGGAAACGAATTCTTCACTAGCAAGATCGTTTTTCCTTCTTCTGAAATATGCGGTATCATGCTTAAGTTGGTGAAACTACGGCCTCTCCAATGTCCTTTAAAATGATGGGGGGAGTGTGTGTGTGTAATTTTTTTATTATTTAAATCAACAGGAAAAACAATTTGAATGCTTTAAAAAAAAACAAAATAAAAACAAGTCCAGAGATGTTAGAAACAATTATATGGGAGGCAGGTTCGTCCATAGTCTCAGTGTAGATGAGGATGTCAGCCAGGTACATCAAACCCCCCCTTTATATTAATGCTCATGGAGCACCCCATTTATGAGCTGCATAAATACCGCAGGAGTCCCCTGCGGTCCAAAAGGCATTGTGTTCAATTGCTAGCTCCCTAAGGGCAGTTGAAGGCAGTTTTCCACTCGTTGCCTTCCTGGATCCTCACTCGATAGTGCACCTCCCTATATTTTCCCCTTGGCGAAATGTCCCAACTTGTCCTTCATGAAGGGGAGGGGGATACATTTTTTCCGCGCACACTCCGTTAATACCACAAAAACCAAGGCACAATCTCAGCGACCCATCTTTCTTCTCTTTAAATAGCAGCGGTGCTGCCACTCGAGATTCTGCTGTTTGGATAAATCCCCTTGCTAAATTCCTATCGATGTAGTCCCTCAACTCCTTCATCTCCTTTGGAGTCATGGAATACATCTTTGGCTTGGGAGCTTCGCTCCAGGCAGGATCTCGATAGCACCGTCTGGGGGGCGGTGACGGGGGCAGGACGTTGTACTCCTTCTTGCTGAATGCCTCCATGAGTTCTCGGTACTCTCTTGGGATGGCCTGCTGCTCCTCTCCCTTCTCTGATGATACTGCTTGGCTGTACTCAAAGGCTTTCCTCACTTCTACCCTTGGCTCAGGCTTCTCCTTTTCCTTCTCAGGGGGATTGGGACGTCACCTCTTCATAACCACTCGCTTCGAGGCTGCCTCCCAATAAATCCAGGATCCCCACTTTGCTAGCCAAGCCAGCCCTAAGGTCATCTCTTCAGCCATTTTGGGGGCGACTAGGAATTGAATAGTCTCTCGGTGGCCCCCAAATTTCAGTTGCACCGGCTCCATTAATTGGGAGGCGGCCTTGCCCCCCTCCCAAGGTGCCATCAACTTGTTCAAACTTCACGGGCTTCCTAAGCTTTCTCACATGCAGTTCTAACTTTTGTACTGTGGGATGGTTAATCAAGCATCAGGTGCAGCCTGAATCTATAAGTGCCTTTACCACCCCCCTTTGCCTCTGAGTGGGGTGTTCCCTCCCCTTTGCTCTCGGGGGGAAGCCTCAACGACTTGGGCTGCCCCTCATGACTTTCCTCTTCTTCGGTGGCTTGTTAGGCTTCGGAGGGGAGGGGCAGCGGAACCCGCTCTAGGTGTTGGCGTCAGGGACACCGCTGCGCGATGGCCCTCCTGGCCGCAGCGGAAGCACAGGATTGGGGGGCGACTTGAAGCTTCAGCAGATATCAGAAATGAAACATATAGTTGTTTCTTCCCAAAGAGGCCCTACCAGGTATTAAAGCCAAGAGTGTACTTATTTTTTGCACAGAAGGAAATGGCGTATCTGTTAATTTTATTTGAATACATGATTTCCAAGTACATTTTTCACAGTTATTGGTTCAGTTGCGTTTCTTCTATATACAGATAGGCCTCGACGTACGATCACCATTGAGCTCAAAATTTCTGTTGCTAAGTGAGACAGTTAAGTGAATTTTGGTCCTTTTTAATGACCTTTTTTGTCAGTTGTTAAGTGAATCAATGCAGTTGTTAAGTTAGTAATGTGCCTGTTAAGTGAATCTGGCTTCCCCCCCCCATTGACTTTATTTGTCAGAAAGTCACAAAAATTGATCACCTGACCCAGGATCGTAAATATGAGTCATCCCTGGGGATGTACAGCAAATAAAACATTACATGATGAAATGGAGGCAAAATTTTAAAAAAAGTAATAACCTTGGAATAAGTGTCGTTTTTATTTGGAAAAAAAAATCAAATTGCACACCAAGCTACAACCTAAGGGAAAATTGTTATAAAATAACAATTAATGGTAAATAAAAAAATAAATGGTATAAAACTCTCTCCTTTCTTGTGAATGTTATTGGGATGTTTATAAATCTGAGTGACTTCTCTACATAATTGTGCATGATGATTTTACATGACTGCTAGCGTTTGTGTGTTTACAATCAATGTTGTGCCTATGTAGCAAGGCTACCACAGATTTTTCAAGTTCTTCCAACTATCTTCCATATTCTTTTAATCAAGAAGTAATAGTACACATAATAGAAGAGTCTAAAAGTTAAAGTTTGATTTCCATCCCTTTTACACCACACCAAAATAAAACACCGCTCAATTAACCAACACCGTATATAATCTACAGCAATGTGTTCAAAGAAAAAAATTGCTCCTTCGGAACGTCTTCAGATCAGACTAATTACAACTTCAAGAATCAATCAGAATCAGAATTCTGATGACATGATCCAATTAATTCTGTTACAAACACAAGAAGAGTTCAGTTTCTGCTCTCTTATCTGGGAACTGCCAAGGGAACTGTAGAGCAGAGCACTCACCTCTGAAGATGCCAGCCACAGTTTGTGGGCAAATTGGAAGACGTTTTAGGGGTTGCAATTCTCATTCCTGGTTGTTGTTGACTACTATGACTGTTACAATTAGCCACTACATCTCCTTGTTCTTAAACCCATATTTTCCCCCCACAGGCCTTTGCACTTAGCTATTATTCATGAGCAGACTGCTGTGATTATGCAACTGGTCCAGGTGGCTGTAAGCATTCCTAATCAACAGATCATCAACATCACAAATCACTTACAGCAGGTATAATAGGTAGTGTCTCAAATTCAGTGGTAACACATTTGTGGTGAGAGAAGGATGTGCATGCACTTAGGGGAGATCTGATCAGGAGGTGTAGTTGAATTCACTCGAACATACCATGTTTCCCCCAAAATAAGACTGGTCTTATATTTTTTGGGGGGGGAACCAAAAGACCCATTAGGGCCTTTTGGGGGATGTCTTATTTTGCAGCTGCCGCCCACTCCATCCCACCATCCCTACCCCCAAATTAAGCCCTAGTTAAGAACCTGTCCACTCCATCCCACTGCCGCAATGGGACAGGAGAGCGTGCATCTCACCAGTGCTGCCGCCATGAGGTGAGGTGAGGCAGGTGGGGTGGTGGAGCTACCCCACAGGCCCCACACCCGCTTACCTCAGGATCCCCACAGCCAGGCCACTCCCTGTTCAGCGACCTACCCCCACCCATTCAGTGACTTGGCTGCCCGCCTGCCTCTTCCCTTTCACTCCTCTCCTGAGCCAGACTGCTATGCTATGGAGGATTGTTGGGGGAGGCTCGGCCGCCTTACCTGGTCCCTCTCTGCAATTTTGGAGCCAGGAGGGAGTGATGGCAAAATGCCTCTGCTGTGCAACAGCCACCTCCGCTGCTGGAGGGGCTTTCTTCAGTCCGTGCTGCCCCCCTCTGCATATTATCTGTCCGGCGGCATCAGCCACCTCCTCTTCCACCCACCACTTGGATCCTGTGGCATTGCGGCACTCTGCCTGCTCCCCGTTCGCTGTCTGTATTGCATGATTTCAGTGGTGGCAGCTCTGGAGGCCGGTGGTAGGCTCTCTGTATTGTCCCTAGGCTGGCGGTTTCGGCCACCGACCCCCTTCGCCCACAGCCGGTTGTCTGGCAGGTGGAGGGAGATGGCAGGGGCGGCTTGCACTGCCCAGCCTTTTGACTGACCCCACCTGTCCGCACTGCTCTTCTCTCCTGAAGGCACATTCCACTGGTACTGCCCTCGCCTCCCGAGCATCTGCCCTGGGAAGCCCTGTGAGCCATTGCGGCTGCGGGCAACCAGATGGTGGGAGGAAGCAGACGGGGAGCTTTGGCGGGTTTCTGGCAGGTGGAGAGATGCGGCACGGGAAGGCTCGTGCTGTCCAGTCGCGACACGAGCCACAGGAGAGTTGGTGGCTGGAGTCACGGCATCACAGTCTTCGGAGCGCCCCTGCCTCCAGTCTTGGTATGGTATAACTCTCCTGTGGCTGTCTGGGTAGAGCCGCGAAGAGGGCCGGTAGCTGAAACTGCCAGTGCTAGGACGATACAGAGGGCCTATCAACCAGCCCCCAGAGCTGCTGCCATTGAAACCATACAATACAGGCGGCGAACAAGGAGCAGGCAGAGTGTCGTAGTGCCGCAGGACCCAAGTGGCAGGTGGAGCAGGGCAAGTGATCTGTGGGGCAGGACCAGCGGAGACTGAAGCCTCCAGTGGTGAATGCAACTGTTGCACAGTGGCAGTGGAGGCCTTTCGAAATAGCGAAGGGGGACCAGATAAGGCGACAGCTTCCCCCGCCCATTCTCCACAGTATGACAGTCTGGCTCGAAAGGGGAGGGAAAGGGAAGAGGCAGATGGGCAGCCAGATCATTGAACAGGTGGGGGAGGTTGCTGAGCGGGGAATGGGCTGGCTGCCGGGGCCATGAGGTAAGCGAGTATGGAGTGCGTGGGGTAGCTCCATCCAACCTGCCTCACCTCGGGGCCGCATCACCAGTGAGACGTGCGATCTGCCCCGTTGTGACCACGAGCAACCAGGCAAAGTGGACGGTTTCCTGGTGGACGGGGCTGCTGCTGTCACCGATGCTGCCATCGTGAGGTGAGGCAAGTGGCGGGGCGTGGGTGGCCTGACTGTGGGGGCTTTGAAGTAAGCGGGTGTGGGGCGCATGGAGCAGCTTCATCCCCACTTGCCTCGCCTCAACTCACGGTGGCACCGGTGCAACGCGTGCTTTCCTGCCCTGTTGCGGTAGCAAACAACCAGACGGTGGGATGGAGGATTTATATAGGCATGTGAGTAAAAATCACGCTAAGGCTTATTTTCTGGTTGGGTCTTATTTTCAGGGAAACACAGGTAGTCCCCGACTTACAACCCCAATAGAGCCCAACATTCCTGTTGCTAAGTAAAACATTTTGTTGTGAATTTTGCCCCATTTTGTGACTTTTCTTGCCCCAGTTGTTGCGAATCACTGCAGTTATTTACAGTAGTGGCCAAAATTGTGGAAACCTTTTGGGGAAAGTTTATTTTTGAGGTTGGATGGCTAATAACACCACTTTTTTTTTTGATAATATATTTTATTGCTTTTATGATTTTAACAATAAATGCTTAAAACACACCGTGGTGGTTGGGTGAACAAAAATTCCGGAATAAAAACATACATAAACAACTCAACTTAATACATTCACTTATCATCTTTCTATTTCCCTCTCCCACACAAGACAGAAAGAAAAAAAAGGGAAAGAAAAAAAAACCAGAAACATATAAATTTAATATATTCCAACATCACTTTTCTTTTTGTAGTACCACCATAAAATTATATATCAATGGAAAGATAATTTAATCAAGAATGTAATGCAACATAGTTTGTTCAATTATCTGTACTGTATTCTATGAAAAGTTATAGCCAAATAACCAGAAAAAGGAAGCACAACTTGCTTAGGTTGATTTCAGGGAGCTTTCCTTCATCTGATGGTAGCCAATGAGCACGAGCGTTTAGAGAGCCAATCGGGTGTCATCTTGTTTTGGCAATGAGCCAATCAGATCACAGTAGGATTCAGTGATTGATGTCCTGTATTGAAGCTGAGAGGAGGACATTTGTCAGTGTGTTATGTGATCGCTATCAAGTTGGTTGGGGTTTTTTTTGTGTTCTTTCATTGAGTGAGCTTGTAAAACGTAATAAAATTAAAGTCATGGTGCAAAGACTTGACTGGTTGCCCAGAAAGCGACGTAAAATAGAATTATTAAGTGAACAAGGCTACAGTTATAAAGAAATTAGAAGAACAATGGGTGGAAACTTAACCAAAGGTGGCATTTCTACTGTACACTTTTCCCAAAAGGTTTCCACAATTTTGGCCACTACTGTAGTAACATGATTGTTAAGTATATCTAACTTCCCCATTGACTTTGCTTGGCAGAAGGTCACAACAGGTGATCACATGAGCCCGGGACACGGCAACTGTCACGGGTCAGTTGTCCAGCATACGAATTTTGATCATGTTACCATGGGGATGCTGCAATGGTTGTGTGAAAAAAGGTTGTCACTTTTTTCAGTGCCGTTGTTATTTTGAACCATCTCTGAATGAACTGTGCTAAGTCAACGACGACCTGTAAAGCTCTGTAATTTGATTTCTGAATTGTTCATATAGGTAAATGCGTTGTTGAAAATATAAATGCAAGTAGAAATTCTCTTTGGAGAAAATCCATTGATCCCGTTAGTTCTTTTGATGGAACGTGGTTTTGGCCTGTTTTTCCTAGACACCATTACATCTGGCTGTGATCACCCATCAGCCCAGGGTGGCTGCTTTCTTACTTCAGGCTGGGGCAGATCCCACTTTACTGGATCGATACGGCAACTCAGTCGTGCATTTGGCTGTACATTCGGATGATGAAGTGATGCTGAAGATTCTTCTCTGTCATTTGGACCCCCATATTCTCCCACTTCTTGAGATACCTAACTATCTTGGTGAGTAATAGGGAAATGGTAAGAAACCCGAGTCTTTTGTCACAGGACCATTGAAATCAAACTGGATGTGGAAGGGAGGGGTGGCTGTGAGAGGCAGGACTGAGGGAGAGGAGGTGAGCATATTATTAAATCCTTTATCATATTTGAGGCTTCAGCTCTGGGTTTGGGTTTGTGGGACCAGCCTCCGAGTCCTGCTGCCAGTCATTATTCAATTATATTTACTGCTGTGGCTTCAGGTCTTTTCCCTGTGCATCTTGCGGTGAAGTACGCAAGACCAGCCTGCCTTGAGTTGCTGGTTGAGAAAGGAGCGAATGTGAATGCAGCAGACCGGCAGAGTGGACGAACACCTTTACATCTAGCTATTGAAATGGATAACCTTAACATGACGGCATGTTTGACGAAGAAGGTGAGTGGAGGTGAGGCTAATGATATGGCACAAGTCTGCTCCATTCTGCAGTAGATCTCTTCTGTTACCATACAGGAAGGTTACTATGAACAAATGATAAGTCCAGTAGGGAACAAGGTAGATTTTTGTAGTTGCTACTTTGTAATGCTGGAATTACATGGCAATTCCTGGCAAATAGATGGGGAGGAAATGGAGGTAGTGACAGATTTTATCTTCCTGGGCTCCAAGATCACCACAGATGGGGACTGCAGCCAAGAAATTAAAAGACGCTTGCTCCTGGGGAGGAAAGCTATGGCAAATCTAGACAGCATACTAAAAAGCAGAGACATCACCCTGCCAACAAAAGTACGTATAGTCAAGGCCATGGTTTTCCCAGTTGCAATGTATGGCTGTGAAAGTTGAACCATAAGAAAGGCTGAGAGACAAAGAATTGATGCCTTTGAACTATGGTGCTGGAGAAGACTCCTGCGAGTCCCCTGGACTGCAAGGCGATCAAACCGGTCAGTCCTAGAGGAGATCAACCCCGACTGCTCTTTAGAAGGCCAGATCCTGAAGTTGAAACTCAAGTACTTTGGCCACCTAATGAGAAGGAAGGACTCCCTGGAGAAGAGCCTGATGCTGGGAAAGATGGAGGGCAAGAGAAGAAGGGGACGACAGAGAAGGAGGTGGCTGGATGAGTCAAGGAAGCAGGAGGCGTGAGCTTAAAGGGACTCCAGAAAATTACCAGGTAGAGGACAGGAAGGCCTGGAGGAACGTTGTCCATGGGGTCGCAATGGGTCGGACACAACTTTGCAACTAACAACAACAACAACGCTAGAAAATTAGATCATGCAGTAGCAGAGTTTGCAGAGGGTTTCTTGACTCTTTATGTATCCTCCCAGACTATTTATAAGTAACTGTTTATAAATAGATAAATAAATAAACCATTCCCGTCCTGTTCATGTCAGGGGGAACCATTTAAGGCGCTTTCGGGTTGAAAGGATTAGCCAGTGACATCACCCATTACCCAGGGGTCACCAGGCAATGAATATTTGAATATTTCTTCATAACTGTGTCCTAAGAGATGATCCGTTTTTCACCCAAATCCTAAAACTAAAGCACTCTGCTGTAGATAATCTAGTACAGTGATGGTGAACGTTTTAGAGACCGAGTACCCAAAATGCAACCCCAAATCCACTTATGTATTGTCGGGTGCCGGTTGGGCGTGGCCCATGGGGTGGGCGTGGCCCATATGGTGGGCATGGCTGTGATGGTAACGGCAGACTGGGTGGGACCAAAAAGTTCAATCAACCAATTCCAGCTTTGCGAGATCTTTTTTTTCCCCCTGCGAGAAGTTAACATTAATTGATTGAACTTTTTTTTTTTTTTGCACACGGCGGTGGAGGCCTAAAGTGAAAAGGTTTTATAAAATCCAGCGGAAGGCCTAGCACTGGGGCGATGGTGCTCATAGAGAGCTCTGCGTGCCACGCGTGCCATAGGTTCGCCATGACGGATCTAGTAGGTGGCCTTGATGGAGAAGGATGAACTAACTAGAGCAGGGATCACATTAACATGGCTTAAGGCCTATCAAGATATTTATGAAAATCAGGCACCTCCCTAATTCACATGAAGTTAAAAGAGAGAGGAGGGAAAGCACATCCAGTTTTGGAAGGACCTGTTACTATAGGTCAGCGGTTCTCAACCTGTGGATCGCGACCCCATTTGGGGTCGAACGACCATTTCACGGGGGTCGCCAAACAACGCAGTCCGCCATTTTTTCCCCCTTTTCCCCTCGGCCGGTGCAGGGGGCAGCACTGTGCATGCGCGGGGTAGCACCGCGCATGTGTGATGCGGGCCGTCGCGCCATGCATGCGCGATGCGGGCCGCCGCGCATGCGCGGCGCAGGTCAGGGTCACGGCCTGAAAAAGGTTGAGAACCGCTGCTATAGGTATTCTAATAAAAGTAGTGGTACATAGTATTTGTTTCTTGATCCTTATAGAGCTGATGCCAATAAAGTCTAAAAGCTAAATATATACAGATGATAAAAAAATACCGGGGGAGGTTTAAATAGAAAAGTGCTTCCATTTTGCCCTCCTGATTCCATCCCTTTCATAAAACATTTATTCAGTTCTGACCTAAGATTGTTTATCAATTGGATCGGCTTGCTGCTTGCTGAAGATTCAGTTAATGAAGATGGAAACTAATACAGAGAACAAATGTTTGAAATTTATGAAGTTATAATAATATAATAGGCATCATTATTGGCCTTACAGTAGGTTTCTTAGTTGTAACATTTGTATTTGTTAAAGTATTTATTATACTTACGAGGTTTCTGGGAAGGATTACTTTGGCTTCATTCAGTATTGCAATTATTAAAAAGAGGTAAAGGATGGAAACTAATCAAGGAGAGAAGTAACTTAGAACTAAGGAGAAACTTCCCGGCAGTTAGAACAATTAACCAGTGGAACCACCTGCCTCCAGAAGCGGTGAATGCTCCAACACTGGAAGTTTTTAAGAAGAGACTAGACAGCCATTTGTCTGAAATGGCATAGGGTTTCCTGCCTGAGTAGGGGGTTTGGACTAGATGACCTCCAAGGTCCCTTCCAACATTATTATTATTATTATTATTGTTGTTGTTGTTAAGATGAATAAGCTGGCATCTATGAGATAAGCTGTTATTTATTAATTAGCATAGCTTTTTCCCATCTGCTATTCTCTAGTTAGGTTGTATTAGTGATTGTTATTGCTGGCTGGAGATAAGTGAAATCTGAAATCTTATTGGGAAATGGTAGACACTCTTGAAAGTAGAAACTGAAAGTAGAACCTGTATATACAAGGTCCTATAGGCTGCATCTGCTTTGAATCTTGGAATCTAATTCCTTTTGCATAGATACGAAAGTTTGTCTTTTATCTTCCACTCACTCTGTATCTTTTTTTTTTTTCCAAGCTGGGAGCTGATGTAAATGCTCGGACATCTGCTGGGAATACACCCCTTCATTTGGCAGCAGCGTTGGGTTCTCCAATTCTTACAAGGATGCTAATCAGTGCAGGTAAGGCATTTCTTCAATACATCTTGAGGAATTTAGCTTCCTCTGAGAAAGGGTGGGTGTGTTGGAGAGAAAGGGAAGGGCACACCTCTTTTTTTGGCTTTCTGCTTTGCTGTGTTAAACAGTTCACGTTTTGGAAATAAGAATTACCGACCTTTTAAATATCATGTCCTGATACTTTTGTTTCTTACTATGAGTTTCCAACTTAACCACATCTCCTCTCTTGAACACCCACTTTATAGTTTATTTAATTGTATTGTCATAAAATGTGTTGAAATATAAATGAAAGACACGGTAATAGTGCTCTCTTGATAGTTATGGCTGCTATATTTCACAACATTTAGAGGAAATCATCTGTCTCTGGTGTAGGATATACAACACCAGAAGTTATGACTATTGCAGTACCCCTGTGGTGACATGATAAAAGTTCGGGCTCTTAGCAATCCACCCACCAGAGGTGCTGCAGCTGCCACTTACTTATCTCTCCCTCCATCTCAGCCACTTACCCATCTCACCAGCGCACATAACACTGCCTGCTCCTTTCCCACGAGACTCAGGAGGCCTGGGCCTGCCCCCCCCACTACCAGGCCTGGGAGCCTTGGCCAGTGACAGGGCCCACCAGCATATGTAAGGACACTTCTATCTGTCCTCCCAAGGACACTTCTATCTGTCCTTCCATTACCTTGGGGGGTGAATCTATAAACCCCTCAGAGAAGGTTCGCAACTTGGGTGTCCTCCTCGATCCACAGCTGACATTGGATCATCATTTGTCGGCAGTGGCGAGGGGGGCATTTGCCCAGGTTCGCCTGGTGCACCAGTTGCGTCCTTACTTGGATCGGGAGTCGCTCCTCACAGTCACACATGCCCTTGTCACCTCGAGGATCGACTACTGCAACGCTCTCTACATGGGGCTACCCTTGAAGAGTGTTCGGAGACTACAATTAGTGCAAAATGCAGCTGCGCGAGCAGTTGTGGGCCTTCCTCGTTGTGCCCACATTTCATCAACTCTCCGCACGCTGCATTGGTTGCCTTTTGGTCTCCGAGCCCAATTCAAGGTGTTGGTTATTACCTATAAAGCCCTTCATGGCATGGGGCCAGGATACTTATGGGACCGCCTTCTGCCACATACTTCTCTACGACCTGTGAGAGCGCACAGGGTCGGCCTCCTCCGGGTCCCGTCAGCGAAACAATGCCGTCTGGCGGGCCCTAGGGGGAGGGCTTTCTCTGTTGTGGCGCCCGCCCTCTGGAACCAACTGCCTCCTGAAGTCCGCGTTTCTCCAACTCTCCCGGCCTTCCGGAAAAACCTAAAAACTCATCTTTGCTGGCAAGCCTGGGGATGATTGTAGTTGATTGTTGCATTCAATGTGTGGTTTTTTTATTGGTTTTAGATATCTTGTTTGGGTTTTTATATTGCAATTCTCTGTTATATATACCGTATGTTGTTAGCCGCTCCGAGTCCCTGGAGAGGAGCGGCATGCAAACCCAAATAAATAAAATAAATAAAAAGAAATAAATTGTCCCACTCACTTGCAGTATTTCTGCAGTTGTTAACAGGCATGCCCAACCAACACAAGAAAACGGCCTTCCTACCGAGGCTGTCTTATACCATATGTCTGCAGGAGGGCTCATTTCTTGGGACCATTCAGAAGACTCGAGAATGGTGCCCAGTCTCTTGGTGCTTTGGAAGTCTCCTGAGGAGAAGAAGATGCTTCCAAAGCACCGTGAGAGTAGGCACCATTCTTGTGATGGCTCAAAAGCCTTCTGACATGATATTGCAGGAAGCAGCCCTGAGTCTCCCAGGGTGTGGCAAGTTGCCACGTTAGTGGCCTGCATGGGGCCTTCCATGGCCTTCTCCATCCCCCTCCGGCACCCCTGAGCACCGCCTAAGGATTTGCCTGATCACTTAAGAACCACAACCAGGACTGCCGAGATTGCGGTCATTGAAGTGGTTATGTGGACATCACACTTCATAATCATTTTGTTCAGTGATTTGAGATTCTATTCCCAATTGTGTCATAAATCAAGGATTACCTATATTTCCCATCTAACGGGTGTTCTCATCCTTTACTGTAACGGTTCCCAATCTTTGTGGCTTGGAGGCGGCCAGGGTGGGTGACAGGATGGGTCTCTGAGCAGCAGGCGCACACGCAGCTCCATTTGCGCTCACCTGCCGATTGTGCAGCCCAGTTTCAAAAGGGCGGTGGCCCAGTAGGGGGCTGCGTGCCGGGAATTGGGAACCCCTGCTCCAGTGGATTGTTTGAAGACTGTCTGAATTGGGGGAGGGGAGGGGAATCCTGCTTCAGGAGGATTATGTTTTTGAGTCTACGTACTACATTCTCTTGTACGCTAGGATTTGTTTCTCCCTTTCCTATTTTTGCCAAGTAGATTGGAGCGGTGAAGTGTTGTCTTCTCTACCCCCTATTCGTTCTTTTCAATCCAGCTTGTTTAGTTGCGTTTATAATTTTTGAGTCTATTACAGAATTATATTTTGGACTCACCTTTTCCTTTGGTTGTTATTTAAACTTCCTTGAAAACGAATGAATAGCTTATTCCACACCTATTCTGTTGTGCATTCAATTTCAAATGTGCCTTGCGGACTGTATTGATTATAGTAATACTAAAAATAATTTATTAAATTTATATGCCCCTCGATTCCGAGCAACTCTGGGTGTTTAACAATTCTATACTTGATGACTCAATTTGTGCTACCCAAACCCTTGATGGGATATGTGATACCAAAAAAAATATATATGGACTATTGATTCTTTTTTCAAATGAAGATGGAATTAAGAATGTATTCTAGACATGGGAGATAAGAAAAATGGTTTCATCAACATTGACAGCGTTGACCTTTTGAATGATAACCCCCACAGCTGAGGTTTGTCATAATTAGATCTTTCTTCTAGAGCAGGGGTAGGCAACCTTGGCTCTTTGATGACTTGTGGACTACAACTCCCAGAATTCCTGAGCCAGCGTGGCTCAGCATGGAAACCTCTCCCTTTCCCCTCAGCATGGCTGGCTAAGGAATTCTGGGAGTTGAAGTCCACGAGTCATAAAAGAGCCAAGGTGGCCTACACGCTCTAGAGTTTTGCTAAAAAGCATGTAAATTATTCATAATTTTTGCTCCATTTTAGCAATGTTCTGACTGACTCTGTATTTCCTTTCCCAGGAGCAGATGTTTTATGCGAAAACGATGAGCCCGTTTCAGACGCCTCATCTCCACCCAACAGTGACATTGAGCTGGAGGAAGAGGAATGGGTCACAGAAGTGGGAGAGACTTACGATGACTTGACTGAGCAAGGCCTGGATTATATTTCTGTGTTGGAGAGTGAGCAGTCCAAAACGAATCAGGGTCGGGGACACACCCCATTTGATTTGGCTTGTAGCCAGAAGGTAGGTAGTGGCTGAAATTGTTCAGCTGATTGTTGGGGCAGTGAAGGAATTCAGTTGCAACTCACATCTCTTAAGAACTTCTGGTTGCTCTCCCTGTGTTTTTTACATCACATTTATGGGAAATGGGCCTATGTACTGCTGCGGTTTCCCCCGTGAAAGATAGTCTCCTTTTAAAAATGTTCTCTTATTAAAAGGTAATCTAGTAGAAATATTTCAGATCCAGTTTGTTTTCTTTGTAGGTGAGAGAAATACTACAAGCTTCAAAACAGGATGCTGGAAAGAAGCAGGGTGCATCTAAGCAAGGTGAGTAAATCTGGCATTCTCCCACTAAAAACTTGCCTGACTTGATACGTGCCAAGTCATTTGGGGTACCTACTTGCTTCTGACTATGGAGAGGGCACAGTGCTATTTTGGATATATCCTCCTGCATAGAAACGCAGGGTCTGTCTAGCACAGCGGTTCTCAACCTGTGGGTTGCGACCCCATTTGGAGTCAAACGACCATTTCACGGGGGTCGCCAAACACTGCAGTCCGCCATTATTATTTTTAATAATAATAAAAAAAACCATTATTATTTTTTTGGGTCGGCCATTTTTTTTGTTGGTCCGCCATTTTTTCCCCTTTGCGATGCAGGCTGCCGCGCATGCGCGCTGCGGGCCCACCATTTTTGGGGGGGTCGGCCATTTTTTTGGGGGGTCGGCCATTTTTTTGGGGGTTTGCCATTTTTTCCCCCTTTGCGATGTGCCCGTCGCGCCGTGCATGCGCGATGCGGGCCGGGATCGAGCCCTGGAAAAGGTTGAGAACCGCTGGTCTAGCAGTAGTTTTTGATTTTTGGCATATAAATAACTCTTCATTCTCCACCTCCAATCTTTCTCCATATCAGGGAGCATCCTACTTTTGAATAACGATGTTCTTCAGAGACTGGAGACGCTCTTAAACCAGGGCTGCCAGGGGGCAAATTGGACAGAACTGGCCAAGAAATTAGGTCTCTGCAGTTTAGTGGAGATGTACAAAGACACAATTTCTCCCAGCCGAAAACTCCTGCTCAGCTACGAGGTCAGTCCTCCTCCTCTCGCGTATTCCCACTGCCATCCCATTCTTGAGTTGCCCTTTTAATTTCTGAATTTCCGCAGATTGCTGGCGGCAGTCTCGAAGGTCTGTTGGAAGCCCTTGGCTCTATGGGGCTGACAGAAGGCGTGAGGTTACTACAGAGATTAGAGACTTTTGACAAGCTGCAAAGTGCAGGTAATAATAATAATACCCAGTTACGAGTAAGGCTGCAAAGTGAATGGGGAAAGTAAAAGGTCACCTCAAGGATCGACTGTTGCAACGCTCTCTACATGGGGCTACCCTTGAAGAGTGTTCGGAGACTACAATTAGTGCAAAATGCAGCTGCGCGAGCAGTTGTGGGCCTTCCTCGTTGTGCCCACATTTCATCAACTCTCCGCATGCTGCATTGGTTGCCTATTGGTCTCCGAGCCCAATTCAAGGTGTTGGTTATTACCTATAAAGCCCTTCATGGCATGGGACCAGGATACTTACGGGACCGCCTTCTGCCACATACTTCTCTACGACCGGTGAGAGTGAACAGGGTCGGCCTCCTCCGGGTCCCGTTAGCGAAACAATGTCGTCTGGCGGGCCCTAGGGGGAGGGCTTTCTCTGTTGTGGCGCCCGCCCTCTGGAATCAACTGCCTCCTGAAGCCCGCGTTTCTCCAACTCTCCCGGCCTTCCGGAAAAACCTAAAAACTCATCTTTGCCGGCAAGCCTGGGGATGATTGTAGTTGATTGTTGCATTGAATGTGTGTTTTTTTTATTGGTTTTTAGATATCTTGTTTGGGTTTTTATATTGCAATTCTCTGTTATATATATGTTGTTAGCCGCTCCGAGTCCCCGGAGAGGAGCGGCATACAAACCCAAACCCAAATAAATAAAATGATTTATCTTTTCTCTCTGCCTCAGAGCTGAAGGAAGACAGCGCTTACGGTAGTCAATCAGTGGAAGCGGAACCAGCCGCTTTATCTGGGAAGCTGCAACCGGCCCCATTGCTGGAGCCACCTTCTCCCTTGCCTCACAGCCAGCAGGAGCAAGTGCACTGATGCTAGATGAACTTCAGGAGAAAATGAGTATTCATTTCTTAGGCATGGGCCTCTCCAAGGTCCAGGATGCTGTCCTCAATGAGAATCGCTATACAGTCTGGGTCATTCCCATTTTTTTCTTAGCCAGTCTGTGGCCTATATTAGCCAAAGCTCCGTAAATGTGGAGAAATCTGGTTGCATAGTCCAATACCTCCTTTTAGCAAGCTCTGATCCAGGCCTGCTTTACATTCTAGAATGTTTTAACTATGGTTCCACTCACCATGTAGTGAGGGTTGGTTTGACAATGAAAGCAGCCCGTGGGGCAAAATTAGATTTCAGTGACCCACGCAGATTATTATGAATTAGTTTAACCGTTCTCTTGACTACACTTTTAGTAACTTATCAGCACGCGCTACTTGTTCATGACAATGCTTTTATCAGTAATGAGTTTCCATACCCCCTGGCCCAGTTTTTTGGTCCCAGATAACTGCTTCCTTTTATATTCCTTATTCAAAGATGTCTTCTATTGCAGAATACGTTCAATGAGGGAATAACTTAGTTTATTGTTCGTTGATGATTCTGGCTGCCCTGAGTTGTGTGCCAAGTAGGTGACTATATAAATTGATTACATATAAATAAATCTGTTTTTATAGCATTCCAATGATGCTGATTCCCTCAGTAAGAATAAACTAACTATCCTTGCTAATAGAAGCTCAGAGTTTGAAATGACTTATTTTTAATTTTAAATCTCTTCTGGTATATGAATCTCCTTTGTTCAGAAAGTTATAAATTTCATGACCAGGAAAAAGTGCAAAATGGCTTAAAAAATATCTTTATTTTGTTGCTCAGTGAAGTTTTTCAAAAGGTACAGAGAGCAAAACGTTGCAGCAATAACAACATTGTGCCAGAATGAAATGTTTTAACATTTTAAAAGTTTCTCAAGTCAAAAGTATGGTTGTGTATTGTTGGCTTTATGATGTAGAGCTGCAAAACCTCCGCCTTTAAAATGCGGCTGAAATGAACATAAGATTGTAGGATAGTGAAGGTGAATGCCAGTTTCTTGTATTAATAACATTCTGTATGACTGAAAGTGATTAACATGTAAAGTCACATTACTTTTGTAAAGATGTATGGAAATAATTGTTCATTACTTTGCATGCAGAATCAGAGATTTCCTGTGCTGAATAAAAATTTTCTACCTCTCTTGCTTAATGTATTTTTTCACCCTTTACTAAAATGCTTTAGTCCGGCTCTAACATAGAAAATCCCTTTTCCCCACCTTAGTTTTAACTATATTGCTTCAGTGGGCGGTATTCTATCAGTAGTTTGTTACCTCCCTTTACCTTTATTCCTTGTAAAGTAATTATAAATCTTTTTAAAAAGAAGCATCTCTTCATTTTCTCTTTAGTGACTTTTTTCTTCCAATCTCTAAATCAAATCTTTATTTGGCTATAGAGCAGAAATCACAATTAATTAAAATAGAAACGTGTGTGTGTGGGTGTGGGTGTGTGTATACACACATAGTACTGTGCAAAAATGCTGTAAATTAAGGATGCCTTCAGAAATAGAAGCGTTAATAGTTTATTTTTACCAATTAACAAAATGGAAAATAAATGAACAGAAGAGAAATCCAAATCAAATCAAAATTGGATGTGACCACCCTTTGCCTTCAAAATTTTTCAGCATCAATTTTTCTAGGGACACTTCCACAGAGTTTTTGAAGAAACTCGGCAAGGTTCTTTCAAGATTGTTCCAAATATCTTGGGAAACTAACCACAGATCTTATGTGGATGTAGGCTGTCTCAAATTCTTCGGTGTCCAAACAGACTTGATGATGTTGAGGTCAGGACTCTGTGGGCCAAACCATCACTTCCAGGGCTTCTTCTTACTCTTTACACTGAAGATAGTTCTTAATGACACTGGCAGTATGTTTGGAGCTGTTGTCCTGCTGCAGAATAAATTTGGGGCCAATCACACGACTCCCTGATGGATAAGTGTCTGCATATATTTCTCAGCATGGAGGACACCATTGATCCTGATCAAGAGGGAGTCAAGCTATTCTCCAAAGCATTTGAAGACAGGAGAAGAAGCAATGGATGGAAACTAATCAAAGACAGAAGCAACCTAGAACTAAGGAGAAATTTCCTGACAGAACAATTAAATCAATGGAACAACCTGCCTCCAGAAGTTGTGAATGCTCTAACACTGGAAGTTTGTCTGAAATGGTATAGGGTTTCCTGCCTGAGCAGGGCATTGGACTAGATGACCTCCAATGTCCCTTCCAACATCATCATCATCATTATTATTTTATCTTTTATTTATTAGACATGAACCTCAGTCAACTGAACATTCAAATTGGCTGGCACTGCTGGTTGACACGGGTTGCTACCAGCATCTGACGTGTCAATCAGGTACCTCCTTAAAATATAAGATGATGATCATCATCATCATCACCACCATCATCATCTCCAACTCCATTTGCAGAAATGCAGCCCCAAATTCGCAGCCCCTTCCCTTTCTTTGAAGGGAATTTTTTTGTAACTTCTTTCGGTAACCGCTGTTGGAAGGGCATTGAGTCTGGCTAAAGAGAAGGCCCTTCTGAATTTGGGATCATTGTGTGACTGAGATATCTGACTAGTTGGAGAGGGTGTGCAGAGTGGCTCAAGATATAGTGTTTCTTCAGCTGCTCTGGCTGAGAAGTTGGCTTGCAACTGTAAACAGCCTGCTGTCTTGAGATCAAAGCACATTCTAGCTACACTGGCTACCAATTGGTCTCCGAACACAATTCAAAGTGTTGGTTATGACCTATAAAGCCCTTTATGGCAATGGGCCAAGATACTTGTGGGACCGTCTCCTGCCTCATGATTCCCAGCGACCGGTTAGGGCGCACAGGGTTGGCCTCCTACGAGTCCCGTCCGTTAAACAGTGCCGTCTGGCGGGACCTAGGGCAAGGGCCTTCTCCGTTGCTGCCCCAGCCCTCTGGAACCAGCTTCCCTTGGAGGTTCGTACTGCTTCCTCCCTCCTAGCCTTCCGGAAAGGATTGAAGACACATCTATGCCGACAGGCTTGGGGCATGTGAGCTGCGCTCTGCCCCTTGGCCCTAAGAGTGTCCCGCCATCAGTGCATGTGAATTGATTGAGTTTGTGTGGGGTATGAATGTGTTAATTTTTAAAATTATTGTAATATTTTTTTTGTTGTGAGCTGCCCCGGGTCTCCGGAGAGGGGTGGCATATAAATGCGATTTAAAATAAAAAAATAAATAAATAAAACATTCGTAGTCCATCAAGTTGATGGCCATGAATAGCCATAGAACTGCAATTTGGCTTGTATTACCTGGACTACAGGAGCACTGGAAGTTGTTGATCTTCATTAGAGAGGCCAGGCCAACTGGAAAGAAAAAGATCTTAAGCCGGTGGGAGAAGTGAATCCAGGCAGACGTTTCAATTTTGAGAAGGACTATATTCCAAACGCAGGGAGATGCTTGAAAGATGGTTCTTAGAAATTCGGACTGAATTCTTTCCAAGAGAAGGAATGACTTGTAGGGGCCCAAATGAGCTCCAAAAAGGAGCTGTGCTTGAGTATTAGCTGAGAAGATTTTAATTGCTGCAGGTATATCCTTTAGAAAAGGATTGTAAAAAACCAGCACTGTTGTTTGTCATTTAATATGACATAGAAAGCTTTGAGAGTTGCATTTACCTATATAGCATGGAGACTGTAGATGGGAAGACAATCCCCCCCCAGTTAAAGACTTGCTCTATTAGGTGGTTGTCTTGGATAGTTGGTGAAATCAGATCATTTAAACACATAAACTGCTTTATGTGTTGCCACTAGAGTTTATCTTAAGTCACCCAATCTTGGGATATCAGCTTGTTGTGAATCTGGCAAGGTACTGAAAGAATTGGACAGATTTTTTTTCCCCCAGACAGTTATTTGTGCAGTGTATTGTAGAAAGAGCAGACTTTGCACCTGCACAGTCATCTCTCCATGGCTGAGTTAATAATGTGTCCTGAAGGTTATCTAAGATTGTCATGTTTATTCTTTAAAATGGCAGTAGTCTCAGCCAGATTGGCTTAGGAGCAGTCAGAGTTTCTCTGAGCAAAATATAGAAAGATTGAAAAGGTGTGAAGGCCTCATTTTAAACAACATACTAAGAATTGTGGGGTGTCTAAATGTGAATATAATTTGACCTCTGCTAGATGGAAGCCACTCAGCCTGCTATAACTCAATTGGCTGCTCCTTGCAGTGTAGTAACTGGCTTAGAGATAAGAAAATTGTTCTTTTTGCAACTAATCCAAACAACAATGATCTCAAACCACGAGGAAATTAAAAATAACTTTGAAAATATAAATGACCACATCTCCAATTTAACTTTACAACACAAAAATTCTCAGAAAATAAAAAGAGAGAGTGAGCAACTGAATACAAGACAGAGGAGAGAGGTTTTAAGATGGAACTTAACAATAGAAGAAAGTATGACTTAACTCAGATGGGAAAAAACTTACAGGAAATACTGGACATGGAAAAGGCAACCTATACCCTAAGATTACAAAATAAGTTTGAGGACAAGAAAAAGATTTGACAAAATGGATTCTGCCAGAACTACGAGAACTTGAGAGACAAAAAATGATAAATAAAATAAAGAAAGAAAGAAAGAAAAAAAGAAAGGAAAAGATTCTCAATGAATATGAAGGGGCAAAACCTTCCTACAAAAACATCTTAACCTGTTTTGCCTTTTGTACCTGCAACAACACTTTTAAGATTATGGAAAGATTCTTTGATTCAGCGAAGCATATTGATCAGGAATGTTGTTTGGCAAAAAAAAAAAAGGCTAAAATGAGAATTAAGAAATTAGACGATGGGATTTACCAAGGGAATATTTAAAAATTAAACATCTGTTTGAATATGGTTAAAGAAATAGAAAGGTTTTGGATATAAATGAAGATTAGTTTAAGAGGGATGAACCGCTCAAGTAACATAGTATTTTTTCTTTGTGTTTTGTTTTTTGACATGAGAAATATAAAAATGTTGGGATGGTTTATATAAAAGAAATGTTTTCTGGTTTTTTTTAAGATATGAGAAATGTAAAAGCGTTGGGATGGCTTGTATGAGAAAAAAGACTTAAATACTTAAGTGTAACTAATTTCGAGAAAATCTTAACCAGTAAGAATGCTTTGAATATTATGGGGAAAACAAATTTAAATAAGAATTCTATAAACAGGATCTATGACCAGGCAATTAGAAAAGAAGCTTTATATTGATGTGATTATTATTTACAGAAACATGAGAAAAGTGTCTATATTTAATTGTCATTTATTCAAATAATAAAAACTGTATTAATTTAAGTTTGGCAAAAGAGAATATTATTGGAAGAAGAGAAAATCAAGCAAAGCCATTATATGGACTGTAGAGTTATAGAAATTGTTATTGTTTTTTAAATACTAACCCAGACAACAACCAAATATTAAAGTGATTATGTTAAAAATCAATAAAACATATTTTTTTAAAAAAGTAAATTGTTCTTTTTATTCCTGTTGACTCCTGCTTATTCTGTTATTTAGTATTTCTAAGGTGATTTGTTTGGACTGAAAAGAATATTTATGATCTGAAAGTCTCTCTCTCTCTCTCCCTTGGTTATATACCCACTAGAAACTTATTTCTCACCCTTTTCCATGAAGGTGGGCAGCGAATAGACTAGATTAGACTAGACTAGACTAGAATAGGAGCTGGAAGGAACCTTGGAGGTCTTCTAGTCCAGCCCCACGCTCAAGCAGGAGAACCTATACCATCTCAGACAAATGACTGTTCAGTCTCTTAAAAACCTCCAGCGATGGAGCGCCCACAATTTCTGGAGGCAAGCTGTTCCACTGGTTAATTTTTCTCACTGTTAGGAAGTTTCTCCTTAATTCCAGGTTGCTTCTCTCTTTGATCAGCTTCCAACCAGTTTCTAGTTTGTCTTTTGCAACAGATTTTTTGGTATGGTGAGCTATAATTTCTTTTTGCGTGAAGACTGATGCAAAGAATGAGTTAAGCAGCTCTGCTTTCTCCCTACTGCCTGTTATTTTCTTGCGATCTTCTCTCTTTAGTGGACCTACAGTTTCCTTGACTTTTTTCTTGTTATTAATATGTTGAAAGAAACTTTTTTTTTATTGTCCTTGATTTCTGTTGCAAGTCTTTCTTATTCCGAGCCTTGCCAAGATTCCTTTGCGTAGGAAATGCAGTCCATGGTCCAGGAAACCAAAATTTTCTTGCTGACACCAACCCTTTAGCCAGTCGGTGCATATAATCTCTCAGTATTGTACTCAGGTTCTTTGTTGTGTCATTTGTCCCAATGTGAAGGAGGAGGAAAGGGGTAGTAATCTGTGGGCCTAATTATTTTGGTTAGATTCTCAGCCACGTCTTTGATTTTTTGCTCCAAGGAGACAACATACGGTACCTCCCTGGATTGCATGTCCAGTCTGCAGATGGCTGATTCTGTTCCTTTGAGGATAGAATCTCTTATTACCAACATTTGCCTTCCTTTTTTGGGGGGGGTGCAGTCTGGGGTGCTTTTCTGTTTATCTCAGGTGTGTTTGTTGATGGAACACTTTTAGGGATATTTTGTGTTGTTTCTTTGTTTGGTGTCTGCATCTTTTCTTTGAGGCAGAGGTTGTGGGTCTGCGTATTTCCATCAAGGGCAGACATGTCAAACTCATGATGTTGTGCAACGTATCGGGACAGCAATGGGGTGGGCATGGCTTCCGGATGACGCGTCCAGCCCGTGGGCCGGCAGTTTGACACCCCTGATCTAGGGGGAGCAATCTATTGCTCACTTTTAATGGGGCTGCTTCTGGTTGGGTTAGATTGGGCAGTAGGGGTTTGTTAGATGTATGCTACTGCTTCCTTTGATTGTTGTGTTTCCTTTTATGTGTGACATACCTCCATAACTAGACATATCTGGTTATTCCTCTTTTCCTTGATGTAGAAGGAAGGCTACTCTTGGCTCCGCTAGTTGCAATTCTGGCACACTAAACCTCTTTTAAAGAGTCCACTTTAATTTTAGGCAGCAGGTGGAAGAGACTCTGTCTACACTCTGTGCACAATTATTAGGCACATTGTATTTTGGAGGATTAATTTTCTTATTGACCAACTACAGTGCTCTTGGTGAATCCAAAATGTTAATAAACCTCAAACCTGCATGTTTAAAAAAGTAAAAGTGAGGTTTCGGCTTTCTTAGGAGAATATCTATGTGTGCACAATTACTGGGCAACTGTTAGTGTGCAGTGTTACTATGCAACTAAATGAAAAATGAAAACCTGCCCATCTCACTCATTTATTTGCATCTGTTAAAGTGAGAATAATAAACAAAACAACTCAAAATGTACAAATAAACATTCCTGACATTAAAAAAAATAATCAGTGACCTAGATAGTCACCCTTCTTTTCAACAATAGTCATAAGCTTCCATTCGTGGAGTCTTGTCAGTTTCTTGATCTGTTGACGATCAACGTTTTGTCAAGCACCAACCACAGCCTCCCAGACACTATTCAGAGAGGTGTACTGATTTTCTTCACCGCAAGCCTTCCGTTTCAGAAGGGTCCACAAATTTTCAGTAGGGTTTAGGTCAGGTGAGGAAGGGGGCCATGTCATTATCCTTTCATCTTTGAGGCCTTTACTGGCTAGCCACACATGGATGCATGCGATAGAACACTGTCTTGCATAAAAATCATGGTCTTGAAAGATGCAGACTTTTTCCTGTACCACTGCTTGAAGAAAGTGTCTTCTAAAAATTGACAGTAGGTTTGGGAGTTGATTTTGAGTCCATCTTCAACCCAAAAAGGTCCACCAGCTCATCTTTAATACTATCAGTTCCCCACCTCCACCTTGCTGGCAACTGAGTCGAAGTGCCCACTAGTGGTTCAGTCACGGGCCCATCCATCTGGTCCATCAAGAGTCACTCTCATCTCATCAGTCCATACAATCTTTGAAAAATCTGTCTTCAGATATTTCTTGGCCCAATCTTGCCGTTTCAACTTACGTGTCTTGTTCAGTGGTGGTTGGGTTTCAACCTTCCTCACCTTGGCCATGTCTCTGAGCACTGAACACCTTGTACTTCTGGGCACTCCAGGTAGTTGGCAGTTCTGGAATGTGACAGCATTGGAGCACAATGGGTTCCTGGTAGCTTCACGTTTGATTCTTCTCAAATCTTTAGTAGTTACTTTGCATCTTTTTTTTCTCAACGTATTTCTTGTGACCCTGTTGACTATTTGCAACAAAACGTTTGATGGTTCTGTGATCACACCCCAATATCTTAGCAATTTCAAGAGCGCTGCATCCCTCTGAAAGACTTTTTTTTACAGTTTTTGACTTTTCAGAGTCAGTTAAATTTATTTTTTGGCCCATTTTGCCTGAGGAAAAGAAGCTGCTTAATAATTGTGCATACTTTGATACAGGGTGTTGATCTCCTTAGGCTACACCTTCCCACATTACACAAATACACATCACCTGATATGTTTATATCCACTAAGCATTCGAGTTTATACAGCTTGGAGGTGGAAAATATGTGTGAAAATAATATGGTCAAAATACTCGCTTGCCTAATAATTGTGCATACAATGTAGTTAGAAAGTCAATTACATTTCCATTCTTTAGGTTTATTAGATCGCTATCCTCATCTTCAACCTAGTAATTGTATGGCTGCAGAGCAGATGCAGCAGTGTGTTTGATCTACGAGTTGAGATCTATGAGTTGTTGACTTTAGACCTTTGCTTGTAAATCTAACTCTAAAGCATCATATCCAGCAAGAAGATTTGAGAGAGCAGAGATACTTACAGGAACTGGCTGTCTGCTCATTAGGTAACTATTGACTTTCAGCTGTTTTGTGGGCTTGGAATAAGCCTGTGTTGTGGAGTGTGCACGACATCGTTTCTTTTTTCTTCCCATTATTCCCAATTCTTTCTCAACTCCTTCTGAGTGTTGAGCCCCCAATAAGACAGCAGGATGGTGTGGTATTTAAAGCAATGGATTAAAAGTATGAGGATAGAATAGTACTCCTTCACAGGAGCGCTTTACAGCAGATGCTGCCTGTTCGTCATCTTGGCTCTCTTTTTTTTCTCCCATACAATCGTGTCCAATTATCAGATTGCCTGGATGAATCCCTGCAGTTTTCTTGGCAAAGTTTTTCAGAAGGGGCATGCCACTGTCTCCTTCCTAGAGCTGGGATTAGCCCAAGATAACCCAGCTGGCTTTGTGCTAATAATAATAATAATTAATAATAATAATTAATAATTAATAATAATAATAATGTAAGGACTCGATAGGTAGACAAAATGCCAAATCCAGTCTGAACATCTGGCTGACTGTGCGATGATCCATAATAATAATAATAATAATAATAATAATAATAATAATAATAATAATAATAAAGTTGGAAGGGACCTTGGAGGTCATTTAGTCCAACCCTCTGCTCAGGAAGGAAACCATTTCGGACAAATGGCTGTCCAGTTTCTTCTTAAAAACGTCCAGTGTTGGCGCATTCACCGTTTCTGGAGGCAGGTTGTTCCACTGGTTAATTGTTCTGTCAGGAAGTTTCTCCTTAGTTCTAGGTTGCTTCTCTCCTTGATTAGTTTCCATCCATTGCTTCTGGTCCTGCCTTCAGGCGCCTTGGAGAATAGCTTGACTCCCTCTTCTTTGGGGCAGCCCCTGAGATATTGCAACACTGCTATCCTGTCTTCCCTCGTCCTTATCTTCGTTAAATTAGACATACCCAATTCCAGCAACCGTTCCTTATATGTTTTAGCCTCCGGTTCCCTAATCATCTCCCAGTTTTTAGCCTGACAGCTTAATCATTACACCAAACTGGTTATCTAATGTCTTATACATGCATCAGTTGTATCATGTTCAAAATGGTTTGTTCCAACCTTTGGGGAAGAATGCCAGTTTTACTATCCTGGACACAGCAGAAGAATCATACCAACAACATCCATTATAAACCCATCATCAAAGCATACACACACACACTGTACTGTGCAAAAGTGTTAGCCAAAAATGCTGTTAAATTAAGAATGCTTTCAAAAACATTAGTGTTAATTGTTTTTTTTATCAATGAACAAAATGGAAAGTAAATGAACAGAAGAGAAATCAGAATCAAATCAATATTTGGTGGACCACCCTTTGCCTTCAAAAACAGCAACAATTCTTACATTTGTACACTTGTGCAAAGTCAGGGATTTTGTAAGATTAGAGTCAGATGTTTGATTAACCAATTATAACAAGTAGATGCTAATGATCATCCATTTCTTACGTAGGTTGAAACAGTCATTAACAGAAACAGCTGAGTAGGAGACTTAAAATTGGGTGAGGAACAGCCAAACGTTGCTATTAAGATGAAGTTGTGGAAGACAGTTTCATGTCAGAGGTCATAAACCATGGTAAAACTGCCACAGGAACAAGACAAAAAGATAGTTATAGTACATCAGCAAGATTTCGAAGCAGACTGGGTTTTCAAGCTCTTTTGAAAAAGCATAAAGAAATGGGCAACGCTGAGGACTGTAGACGCAGTGGCTGGCCAGGGAAACTTAATGCAGCACATGAAGCAGATACACCCATCTAATGTCCAGAAGTGGTCTTCATGGAAGAATTGTGGCCAAAAAACCATACCTACAATGTGAAAACCAAGGCTACATTGAATGATGCATGAAAACATAGGAACTAGGGTGTGGAAAAATGGCAGCAGGTGCTCTGGACTGATGAGTCAAAATTTGAAATATTTGGCTGTAGCAGGAGGCACTTTGTTTACTGAAGGGCTGGAGAGCCGTACAATAACGAGTGTTTGCAGGCAAGAGTGAAGCACGGTGGAGGTACTTAGCAAGTTTGGGACTATATTTCTGCAAATGGAGTTGGAGATTTGGTGTCCTCCATGCTGAGAAATACATGCAGACACTTATCCATCAGGGAGCCACGTGATTGGCCCCAAATTTATTCTGCAGCGGTGCAATGGCCCCAAACATACTCCCAATGTCATTAAGAACTATCTTCAGTGTAAAGAAGTAGTAGTAGTCCTGGAAGTAGTCCTGGTCCCCCCCCCCCACAGCCGTGATCTCAACATCATCAAGTCTGTTGGGGATTACACGAAGAGACAGAAGTATTTGAGACAGCCTACACCTACAGAAGATCTGTGGTTCTCTAAGATATTTGGAACAATCTTGAAAGAACCTTGCTGAATTCCTTCAAAAACTGTGTGCAAGTGTACGTAGAAGAATTGATGATATGTTGAAGGCCAAGGGTGGTCACACCAGATAATTGATTTGATTTGGACTTCTGTTTGTTTACTTTCCATTTTGTTAATTGGTAAAAATAAACTATACATACATACATTCATACTGCAAATGACAGACATAATCTGCTCACTTGAGGTAAGATCAGGGCAACAATCTTAGCTTGCTACGTAAAGGACTCTGGTATGCTTAAAGGAGACTCCCTCCACTTAACGTTCCACAAGGATTTAGATCACAATGAGTAGTTTGTGGTGAGTTCACCCATTTCAGAATCTTGTTAACGTTTGCTTTCCACCTTTGATTTTTTTAGAATACTCCATCACTTGCTTGATGTCTGAAGAGTGTTCACTTTTTATAGAATCATAGGGCAGGAAAGCAGTTGGGAAGTCTACTACTCCAACTCCCTGCCCAAGGGTCTAGGCCAGGGATAGGCAACCTTGGCTCTTTATGACTCATGGACTTCAACTCCCAGAATTCCTGAGCCAGGAATTGTTTCCCTTCTGCTTCCCCCCCCCCCCGCAAATCTTGCTCTCTCCTGTAACCTGTCACCAATCTCATCCCCCTCACAACCCCCTTGGTCACCCTTCCCAGCGCCATCGTTGCTGCCTGCCACCCGATTGGCTGGTGGCTTCTTGTCTCATGGAGCAAAACACCCAAGGTCAAAGGGTGTCTGGGCGAATGGGCCAGGCCAAAGGTCAAAGGGGGGAGGGCCAGGGAGAATCATAGGGGGAGGGCCAGCAGAAGAGGAAAGCTGGCTGTGAATGGGCTGAGGTGGGTGGCTGGAGGTGAAATGAGCGTAGCCAATGGTGGGAGCCTAAAAGTCCCATGCTGCTGTTCAAGGGGTTTTATTGCATCCCAGACAAATGGCTGTCTATAATCTTTTCTGGAAAACCTCCAGAACTTATGTAGATCAAATAACTGCTCTGTACCACCCTTAAGGGTTCTACTATAGGTTCCCATAAAGGCCTCCCTCATACTACCCCTAAATTTTACAATGGTTCAGACTGGAACTAGAAGGAAATGAATTACATGGAAGTCATACCTAGAAGAGTCAGAGCAAATTCCTTGAGAACAGTCATCTCTAAACGGTCAGTCATCTCTAATAATTACTGCCAGGTGATCTTTTAGCCAGCAGGTGTAGTATTTGAGAAACAGCTTCACACAAGTTCTATCTGCTTTGTGGGAAATGCATAGACCATGACTGCCATCTATATCTGGGGCTGGTTACCTGAGCATTCACACAAACTGCACTCCTTTCCCTCATATTTTTAATTTTAGGATAATTTGGGAAGAGGCCAAAATCATATACAGGAATACATGTAAGAGACAATGGCTGCCCTCAACACAAATCCTTGAGCATTAAAAGGCTCCAGATGACATTTTTGTGTAAATGACAACGCTACGTTTGTGAACGCAGAAGTGACCACCGTTACAAGTGAACAACCAGTCCTTTTTATTCTGTGAAAAACACCTAATTCCTGGGTTACATTGCTGGAACTCTTGACAAGGCATGGGGGTTCATTTCCTAGGAACCACCACACTTTGGGGGATTACTAGGGTGGTTTTTCTTAATGGCCATTTCAGAGCAAACGCTTGTGTGCATCTGCACAATTCAGCATGTTAGACAGGCTTCTCTCCAACATCTGAAAGATTGTCGAGAAAAATACGGTGCTTTCCATTCGTTTTTATTCGGCTGGTCAGTTATCTAAAGCTGTGGATCCTGATTTATGGCACTCAAAATAACACATTCTTTATCCTGTTTCTGTAATACAGAGAGTTTGAAGGAGAACTGCAGATGCTTGAGCTGGTTTACTTCAGTAACTGAAGAAGAAACTGTACAATTGTGTTGTTTTTTTTACAGTCCGCATAGAACAGAAGAAATCTGACATATTTAGAGATTCAGCATCAGATCTCTGGAAGTGGTGTTTGTCTCTCAAGTATTACCATACAATGTTCCCACCATATAGGTAGCCTGTTATTCCACATCTCCAGAATTTCATGTATCCCCCAATGATCAGCTGGGTCCTTTTATCTTCCACTGCATACATAACATTATCATCAAGCTTTGAGTCATGCCTTAAAGCCTTTTGAGATTGTTAAGTTAAGGGACCAGGTTATCTATACAAGTGTTAGGACCATACCACCTACACAACCAAGGGTCTGAGAGTCGGGAACGTTCCTGCACATCTGGAATCCCCCCCCCCTCCATCTCTCTGAATATGCCCCCACCAGGCTCAGGCAATAGAATGGCCAGTTTCTTTCTACTACATAATCAATAGATTTTGTGCTAGTCATTCAAGTTCATAAATTACTGCAGAACCTAATTAGGCCTAAGACCAGCAGGCCCGCTATGGTGTTCTGCTGTGGAAGAGGAGAATGGGAGATAGCTACTATCCCTGATTTTACCTATTCGTGATAGTTTCTTTGAAGCAGATGCAACCTCTGCCCAGTTTTGTAAGAGGTGAACAATTATCAGGATAAGTCATGATCCAGCTTGTGCTGACGAGGAAATAACTGAGCCACTGCAAAAGAGCTGCTGGTGGTGAAAGAATTGGGCTTCCTTGAAGAAGTTGCTCCAGCAGGCTGACAGTACAGCACTGTATCTGCAAGGGAAATGAAGAGCCTCTGCCCCCAAAACTCTTGTGTAAAAGTACTATTGAACATAATGTCTATCTTATGCATGCCAAAATTACTCTTTTTTTTTTTACTCCAATGTGATTCAGCGTTTATCAGGTACTAAAAACTGTAAAATAGATCACAAAAATTGTAAGAAAAGGAAGGGAAGTAGTCTTCTTTCTTCCACTCTCTTATTCTTGGTTTTTGCAAGAGATAGAAAAAGTTGGCATAGCGAAACGCTGATTAAGAATGCAGAGCTGTTACTTAACTGTGGAGTTTAGTACTTTCGCCCATAAGCTCTAGTCTTATACTGGGAAGGCCGTATAAAGTAGGACTGCAGTCATAATGTGTCTTTCCACTAGTGAAGTTGATACAGAATTGGGCCCATTGATAATGTCTTCCCTTATATGACTCTTGACCATGAGCAATGACAATTTGCAAATTTCTAGGATAGAAATGCCACTTTCTTTGCCAAGATTGATCATCTATCATCTTTGCTGCTTACCAGTTGCTTACTGATTGTTACGTTTTATCTTGGAACCTGTGCCAGCTGTCTCCTGGTTCAGGGAAAGGCTGGACTGGGACTCCTTGAAGCTGTCTTCTGAGCTGCCCACCGTAACAAACAGGGTGGCTTCCAAAGCTGCCAGATCCTCAGAGCCGGTCTTCAACTTGGTGCGCATTAGGGTAGCATAAATGCCATAGCGTAATTTCTGCAGAAAGCAAGAAGTAACAGGTTTGGTGCAGGAGTAACACATAAATAACTAATCTGAATAAGATGACATCATGTTTATGTTCTAGGCCAGGGGTCCCCAACCACGGCCTACTACTGGGCTATGGCCTATTAGCCAATGGGCCACATGAGTGGCTGGCCAGTGTGTGCGTGTGCGCGCATGTGCCCAGTCCCACTCAACGTGAGCATCGCTTCAAGTGTTACAGGTGCTTGTGGCCCCACTTGCGTGAGCAATGGGTGTTACGTGCATGCGTTCCCCCCCAAAAACCATCCCTTCTTTCCACCCTCCCCTGCTATAGGCCACCAACTCGAAAAGGTTGGGGAACTCTGTTCTAGGGGGTAACGTAGGCACTGAAGGTAACATGGTGACCTCTGGATATTTTGGACTACAACTACGATAATGTCTGACCACTGGCCGTGCTGATTTCAGATTATGGGGACTGAAATGCAAAATATCTGGAGGATACAAATTCACTCGTAAATGTGTTGCTTTAAATCCTAAAATCGTATTTTATTCCCATTAAATCAACAAAAGGAAGTTAATTATTCCATTAACCCACTGATTTTCAACAAGACTAAAATCTGATTTATTAGTCAGAATCCAACTACAGCCAGATCATGAGAACCAAAGGAAGTGTTTATATGTAGAATGAACAGAATAAACAATTCCCACATGGTTTATTGATAGTGGGCTGGTTATTAAGGATTATTAAGTAAATTTATGCAGGACATGAGCCAAAATGTGACTACTGTATCTGTAGTTCTCCACCTACTGTTAGACTGCAACTGTCAGAACCCAGTTATTGGGAGGGGGGTGATTTCCTTATTCTATCTTCCTGCGGGTTCTGCCATACTCCTGGGGGGAGGGGGGAAGCTGTGGGCACTACAATGTATCCTCTCTGCTTTCCTCTATCTGCCCATTCTTTAATCTATTTCCCTCACTGCTAGCCTGGGGTGAGAATGGAACGTGCCTCCGGTCATCTGCCTTATCTCTAGCTGTGGAAGAAGAGGCAGGAAGATCTAACAGCCCAACAGCCTTGGAAATGGCATCTTATCAACCCTGTTCCCACAGCGGGTTCACACCTAGAGATTGGCTCATTTGAGCTGACCAGATGGACTATTTCAAGTGACTCTTTTAACCTATCGATTCACATGGGAAACCCTCAGATTCTGCCTTCTATGCCTGCTGTCAACTTCTCCTAATAAAAGTTCCTTTTGGGATGAAGCCGTTCCAGAAGTTCTGCTTTCTTGGGATGAGGGATTGAGGCAGGTCCTTACAGCAACTCGGTTATCCCCTAACTTTGGCCACAGTAACTGAAGACTCATGGGCATTTGGATGGCCTAATGTTACCTTCTAAAACAGCCAAAGGACACCTCCATATGTAGAGCTAGTACTCTAGAATAGTAGTGGGCTGGAGAGCAAACAATAGAAAGAGTATTGCCTTCATGTTTTTCTTCAAGACTTCCTGCAAGCATTTATGAAGGAATTGTGACCTTCTAAATCAGGGGTGTCAAACTGCCGGTCCGTGGGCCGGATGTGTCATGCAAAAACCGCGCCTACCCCATTGCTGGCAATGGAAAAAAAGTCGTGATACATCGCGACACGTCACGTGACGTTGCGAGTTTGACACCCCTATTCTAGATCCAAGAGGGCAGCATTCACCAACAGCTTTCTCCAAATATCTTTGGCTTCAGCAAATTACTATGGGTATTTATTTATTTATTTATTTATTTATTTTATTTGGACTTATATGCCGCTCCTCTCCGAAGACTCGGAGTGGCTTACAACATATATAAAACATCATTCACAATCTAAGTCCAAATCTGAAAAATATTAAAAATAAAAAACCCAACACACATACATCATTCAAACAACAATCTACAATCATCCCCAGGCCTGCCGGCAAAGATAGGTTTTAAGATTCTTTTGGAAGGCCGGGAGGGTGGGAGAAACGCGGACTTCAAGGGGCAGTAGGTTCCAGAGGGTGGGCGCCACAACAGAGAAGGCCCTCCCCCTAGGACCCGCCAGATGACATTGTTTCGCTGACGGGACCCGGAGGAGGCCGACCCTGTGCGCTCTCACCGGTCGTAGGGAAGTATGTGGCAGAAGACGGTCCCGTAAGTAGCCTTAGATCAGTCCTGATGGAAGGGCTACTCAAATGAAAACATTTTCCCTACCATTCTTTTTTGAGAATCTTCTGCTACCATCTCCAACATTGCTTTGCAAGTTCTGTTTGGAAACCGATCTGGCTCTTCCTACTTACTTCAAATATCAGATACTCCTCTTTCTGCTTCAGTTCCTCATACTCCTTGCCTTTCACCTTCTTTTCAGGAAGGGAGGAACGATGCTCCAACAGTTCTGCTGCCATGGCTTTAAATTTGATTTCATGACTCTTCAGTTGCTCTTCCTATGAAGAATGGGGGAGGGAACAAGTTGCTTGGTCTCTATTGTAGGACCTCCTAGTAGCAAATCAGCCCCAACTGGCATTCACAACTTCTTTTCTCTTTTCCCTTTGTGGAAATGTTACCAATTTTATCAGCTCTTTGAATCTAAATTTTTGCACAGATACATGGACACACAACTCCTGCTTGCCAATTTCAAGACAGTTTATTCAACTCCAGAAGTTTCATTAATTCTCTGAGCCCTTTTTTGCATTAGAAACTCACTATCTTAACCCCATTTAATTTTTCCTCTAGTTCAGCGGTTCTCAACCTTTTCCGGGGCTCGACCCCAGCCCGCATGCACGGCGCGACGGGCGCATCGAGCATGCATGGCGCGACGGCCCGCATCACAAAGGGGAAAAAAATGGCGGACCAAAAAAATAAAAATAAAAAAATGGCCAACCCCCCCCCAAAAAATGGCTGACCCAAAAAAAATGGCGGGCCCGCATCGCGCATGTGCGGCGCGACGGCCCGCATTGCAAAGGGGAAAAAATGGCGGACCAAAAAAAAATGGCCGACCAAAAAAAAAATAAAAAAAATGGCGGACTCCAGTGTTTGGCGACCCCCGTGAAATGGTCGTTCAACCCCAAATGGGGTCGCGACCCACAGGTTGAGAACCGCTGCTCTAGTTCTTCTTCCAGAATAATACTAGAATCGTTAAACAATAAAGATGACCCACTTACTTGTGATAGTCTTGTGGAAGAACTGGGCAGTAATGGCCGAGTGAATTTTTTTTGGGATCCAATGGCAGCTGGAAATGGCGGTGCGGAAAACATGGCTGTTACCATATTAATCCGTGTGATCCAGGAATTCATTTGTTCGGTGTTCCTGGAGTACAATGTAAAAGAGATATCATTCTCTAAATGATATCATGGGCCAAGAAAGCTTGCAAAAATTGTTTCTTTCAAAAAATAACTTGCTCTCATAACTGTACACAAAAGACATCCCAAGTCCTCTGCTGAAACCCATAAAACAATCCCAACCTCTTACCATGCACTTGGTAATTCTTGAAGGCTGTATGTTTAAAAATAAAATCTAAAAACATTTAAAATGATGCTAAGCAAAGGGTAAGAAAAACCCAAATCCACAAAATATCCCAGCATGTGTAAAAGGTGGCAAAGTAATGTATTTTATGCTAACGTGCTGCTACTGCACAGAGTTTTTTTGGCTATTGTTGCAGTGATCTAGGCAAAATGGTAAATATTCTATATGGCCCTTAGTCTGAATGTGAAGCTCTATATAGTTTTTTTTCCCTCTTAAACCTGGAATTTTAAGGAATATTTATTTATTTTATTTATTTATTATTAAATTTCTATACCATCCCTCTCCCAAAGACTCGGGGCGGTGTACAGCCTTAAAATTAAAAAACATATAAATGTACAAAATTAAAATATTTAAAAATAAATTAAACAAATTAGGCCATAAAATCCCATATAAAACCCAATATGTGCGAATCCTAAAATCCTAAAAATTACATAATCCCCCTAAAACATTTTCACCCAGTTGGAGCCGGAGCTTCTATGCCAGGCCGGCCTGTTGAAAAAGGAAAGTTTTCAGTTCCCGACGGAAGGTGCGTAAGTCCGTCATCGTACGGAGTTCGGGGGGGGGAGCTCGTTCCATAGCGTGGGAGCTCCCACAGAGAAGGCTCTCCCCCTGGGGGTCGCCAGTCGACATTGTCTGGCCGACGGCACCCTGAGGAGGCCCTCTTTGTGGGAGAGCACCGGACGGCGGGAGGTATTTGCTAGCAGTAAGCGGTCCTGTAAGTATCCGGGTCCGATGCCATGGAGCGCTTTAAAGGTGGTCACTAACACCTTGAACCGCACCCGGAAGACCACCGGCAACCAGTGCAGCTCGCGCAGGAGCGGTGTTACATGGGAGCGCCACGACGCTCCTGTCACTACCTGCGCGGCCGCATTCTGGGCCAGTTGGAGCCTCCGGGTGCACCTCAAGGGGAGCCCCATGTAGAGAGAATTACAGTAGTCCAACCTGGAAGTGACGAAGGCATGAGTGACTGTGTGTAGCGAGTCCCGGTCTAGGAAGGGACGCAACTGGCGCACCAGGCGAACCTGATAGAACATCCTCCCGGCCACGGCCGCCAGATGGTCCTCTAAGGACAGCCGTGAATCCAGGAGGATGCAGGAAGAGATGCAGTGCTTCTTTAAAATCTTTCTTTGTTTGGAACAGTCAGAAAGGGAAGGAACAATACGGAAGGCTGCATTCAATGATAGACAAAGCTTAGCTCTGCTTTTTTTCTGATATTACCTATTGTGAGCTGCCTAAGCAACCAGTAGATCAGTGATGGCGAACCTTTTAAAGAGTGCCCAAACTGCAACCCAAAACCCACTTGTGTCTCATCGGGTGCTGGGTGGGTATGGCCAATTGGGTGGGCCCATTGGGTGGGCGTGGCTGCCGTGGTAACGGTAGACTTGGCGGGACTAAAAAGTTCAATCAATTCCAATTTTGCGAGATCTTTTTTTTCCCCGTGAGAAGTTGAAATTGGTTGATTGATTGAACCTTTTTTTTTTTTGCCCATGGCGGTGGAGGCCTAAAGCAAAAAGCTGAAGTCCTAGGACTGGGGTGATGGCACGTGTGCCCACAGAGCGCGCTCTGCGTGCCACCTGTGGCACGTGTGCCATAGGTTCGCCACCACTGCAGTAGATCCTTCTAATAATATAATAAATAAAATTTCCACTTTTACTTCTAGAACTTTCCTTCCAATAAATATTCGACTACTGTAATGCTCTCTACATGGGGCAACCTTTGAACAATGTCCAGAAACTGCAGGTAGTCCAGAATGTGGCCGCGCAAGCTGTCTTGGGTCTCCCAAGACATGCTCATATCACTCCAGCTCTTCGTGAGTTGCACTGGCTACCAATTGGTCTCCGAACACAATTCAAAGTGTTGGTTATGACCTATAAAGCCCTTTATGGCAATGGACCAAGATACTTGCAGGACCGTCTCCTGCCTCATGAATCCCAGAGACCGGTTAGGGCGCATAGAGTTGGCCTCCTACGAGTCCCGTCTTCTAAACAATGCCATCTGGCGGGACCTAGGGCAAGGGCCTTCTCCGTTGCTGCCCCTGCCCTCTGGAACCAGCTTCCCTCGGAGGTTCGTACTGCTTCCTCCCTCCTAGCTTTCCGGAAAGGGCTGAAGACACATCTATGCCGACAGGCTTGGGGCATATGAGCTGAGCTCTGCCCCTCGGCCCTAAGAGTGTCCCGCCATCAGTGCTTGTGAATTGATTGTGTTTGTGTGGGGTATGAATGTGGTTGGTTTTAAATGGTTGTTGTGTTTTTGTTGTGAGCCGCCCCGGGTCTTCGGAGAGGGGCGGCATATAAGTGCGAATAAACATAAACAAACATAAATAAAATTGATCGGATAAATCAATCCCCTTCCCCCATCAGAGGCATCTAATTTACGTTCTGTGCCCTCCTGCTTACTGGGCTTGGAAGAGAAAGACTCTCCAGTCAGCTGTCCTGAGATAGAAAACGTTGGGTCTCTTGTTGTAATCTGATGCTTGGGTGGCCAGGGAATGATGGATACTGATGGCATTTTTTAGATCTTCCTCAGCCAGGGCTTGGCCAGGTTTATATTCCTCCTGAAATGCAGGAAAGGATAGAGATCTGTTATGTTACTTTCCTTTATTGGACCTGTTGTTGCTTTCAGTTATTTTCCACGAACTCCAGCAAGCCCTTTCACTGGCAATTCTCCACTCTTAAGTCAGCAAGTGTTGTATTGCCTCTGTACAAATCGATGGTGAGACCACCACTTGGAGTACTGTGTACAGTTCTGGTCACCGCACCTCAAGAAGGATATAATGGAACTGGAAAAGGTGCAAAAAAGGGCAACAAGAAATGATCAAGGAAATGGAGCGCCTCCCTTATGAAACCAGATTGCAAGGCCTTGGTCTCTTCAGCCTTGAAAGACGGCGTTTAAGGGGTGACTTGATCGAAGTGTATAAAATCATGCATGGGATAGAAAAGGTGGATAGAGAAAAATTCTTTTCTCTATCACACAATACCAGGACAAGGGGGCACTCCCTAAAGCTCATAGCTAAGAAAGTGAGGACAAATAAAGGGAAATATTTCTTCACCCAGAGGGTCGTTGATTTATGGAATTCACTTCCAGAAGGGGTCGTGACAGCTGTCAGCCTTGATAGCTTCAAGGCAGGGTCAGACAGATTCATGGATGCAAAGTGTATCGGTGGTTATTAAAACGGATGTCCATGTGCCGCCTCTATGTTGGTTGAGGCAGGCAGGATTCCCTTGAGTACCATTTGTTGGGGTCAAAGGGAAAGGGAGGGTTTTGCCTTCTCTTTCTGCTCAAGATCCCCATGTACAATTGGTGGGCCACTGTGTGAGCCAGAATGCTGGACTCGATGGGCTTTGACCTGATTCAGCATGGCTCTTCTTATGTTCTTATGTAGAAGTTAAAGAAGAAATTGTACAAACTAAGCATATCATTTTAACATACTGTATATATCTTTTCCAAAAGGGGGAAAAAAAAGACACACAGAAAAGGCCTTCATCCTGCAGTGGACAGGCAGTGGCTAAAATGATGATATAACCTTATCCTCTCATTTCAAAGGCGTGCATGTTTTTCTTCCTGGTTTATCCTTTTAAAATAAGATATACTTCTTCACAAATTCTAAAAAAAATGCAGTTCTGTAAGGTCAAGCACTTAGTATCCCTCACTGCCATGAGGTAGGCAGTTGTATTGTTAATCCTCACTTACCGACCACTTATTCAGCAACAATTTGAAGTTACGACGGCACTGATCAAGGAGAGTTACAATTAGTCCTTGAAGTTGTGGCCATTGCAAGGTCCCACGATCACAAGCTCATGATTAGGGATGTCATAGCATTTTGCAGTCACATAACCTTCATTTGCAAGCAAAGTCAACGGGGAAGATGGCAGCATGTTGTAGTCATGTGACACTGCAGTTCACAGTCCACAGTGATTTGTTTAATGACCCACAGTCAGAATTGATATAAATCAGTTCCATTGCATTGCAACGCTGCATAGCAATGAAACTGTCAGTCCCAATTGAGGCCAGTAAGTGAGGACTATCTGCATTGTAGCATAGTGCTACAGTCAACTGCAAGACTCTCTCATGCCTTTTTAAAGACAGCTGAAAAGGAGTATGGGTGATACTTGTTTAATTCGCAAAATGTCTCCAGAATGAAGTGTTGTTGCCCTACACAGCTGCTTGCTAGGTCAGACACCAGCGCTCAAATACTCAAATTTTTTAAAGCAGATATTTTGTATAAAGTGGTCCTGCAAATTGAAAGGAAAAATTTGAAAAGAGATCAGAGAGGGGGGGGGAAACCAAGTTATGTCAGTGCGTAAAATGAAAAGTGGTTATTGCTCTTATAGGAAAGATTTTTTAAATGTTATTTTGCTGTTGTGGAAAAAGATGATTCCTCTCTATCCAAGAAACGGACTGTCCTAATCAGTACATGAAAGAGCATAAACTCTGGCAGAAAAAAATTGTAAAATGACAATTTCTATATACATTTGCGACTCTGAGCCACATTACTGTTGGCGACATAATTTAGGTATCTAAAATCATGCATGGCATGGAAAAAGTTAAATTTTTATCTATATCTTAAGAATAGTATCCAGAGTCTAATGATTTGAAATAGTTAGAAAGAGATTCAGAAGAGACAAAATAACCACTTCTTTCCACAGACCATAATTAACCTGTGAAAATCATTACTACAAGAAATGGCAATAGCCAGCAATTTGGATAATTTTAAAATTAGTGGAGGACAGGTATATCAAGGGCAATTAGTTTTGAGTTTAAGTATTATCAGAGACTGATTCAGTAGACCCATTCTTAAGTCGAGGGTTGATATTAAAGAAGCAGGAAATATGCGTCAGGAGTTTTAAAAATCAAAATGCTATATTCCATAGTTGAAGACAGATTAAGGTCCTGGAGTGCAGTTCGCTGCTTTTGAACTGTGATAATTCAGCCATATGTAATCACATTATTGAAGAATGAACAAAAGAAAGAATACAGTGAGGGAATGTATGCCAACATTAGGGCAGGGGTAGGCAACCTTGGCTCTTTTATGACTTGTGGACTTCAACCCCCAGAATTCCTGAGCCAGCCATGCTGAGGGGAAAGGGAGAGGTTTCCGAGCTGAGCCATGACTGGCTCAGGAATTCTGGGAGTTGAAGTCCACAAGTCATAAAAGAGCCAAGGTTGCCTACCCCTGTATTAGGGGCTTATTTCAGAGAACGCCAGTGGATTTCTTTACAGTATGATCTGAATGGCGTTTTAATATCTTTATAATTTTTCCAGAGCAGAAATATTGCAATGTAGGACTATTTTAAGAAAGTTGGGTGTATCCTTTTCACATAATATAATTGGGCATATAACTAAGGAGATTCCATTCTTTATGACATGGAGGTTTGTGTGTGCTTGTGAGAGACAGAACGAGCAAGCAAGCAATACCTTTTGTAGATACAAGATCATTCCCTTTAGAATCCCATGGAAAGTCTTCCATCCCCGTTTTCCTCTTGGAGCTGTCAAGGAAAAGAGAAAGTTGGTAAATTTTTACTTTGGCAAAATAGGACAAATTCTGCTGATATCAGAAAAACTGTCTTTGTTGGTGCCAGAGAAAATATCTATCTGTAGTCTGTCCACTCTTATTGTATTTTAGGACTATGACACTTGCAAAAGACAGTTGCTTAAAACTTTGCACTTACCATACTAGTCGGTAAAAGTAGGTATGTCAACAAAACTGTATATGAACCATATCCTAGATATGCCTGAAGCTAAACTATTATTTCTTCCTCTATTTCCAGTCCATAAGTAGGAAAATGCTATATAATCTGGCAGATGACACATATCCCTTTCATTTCACATTTCCTTTTTTTCTTCTACTGCTAACCCTAAAACTGTTGTCCTGGCTTAGATTTTTATCTGCATTCAATACAAAATTAACCTTCTTCAATAAAAGCTTTCCCCATAGATGCCTATCAGATAGATCAGCGGTTCTCAACCTTTTGTAGGCCGCGGCCCCGACCTGCACCGTGCATGCGCGGCACGCGCAACGGCCCGCATCACGTATGCACGGTGCTACCCCGCGCATGTGCGGTGCTGCCCCCTGCGCCGGCCGAGGGGAAAAGGGGAAAAAATGGCAGATTGCGGTGTTTGGCGACCCCCGTGAAATGGTCGTTCGACCCCAAATGGGGTCGCGACCCATAGGTTGAGAACCGTTGAGATAGATAGATATTTTTCTGAGTTCTTGTAACTTGAAAATTGGAATCTCAGGGGGAGATCAATATAATCTGAAACGAAGCCACATTATGTTATATTACTGTAATGCACGGGTGTCAAACTTGCCCACATCACGTGACGCGAGGTATCGCGACATCTTTTGCATTGCTGGAGCTGGGGTGGGTGCGGCCTCCGTATGATGCAACCGGCCCGCGGGCTGGCAGTTTGACACCCTTGCTGTAATGTAATGTTGTCCTATTCTTGTTATTGTTTTCATCAAATGTATTTTTGTCTCGTCGTGTCCAGAATAATTTGGCAATAGCTTTGTAGTGTTATTTCCATGAATTTGCACAACAAGGTATAGCTGTCTGCTGTATGCTCTGTATCAAAATGTGCATCTATTTCATATTCCAGCCCACGGAGGACTCAAATTATATCTACATCAAGGGCAAACTTATTGCTCTGGAGATAGCATAAACTCAAAGCAGTTCAGTTGCTCACTTATCAAAAGAAAAGAAGCCTTGGTTAAAAAAAAGGGGACGTAAAACAAGAGACTTTGTCCTTCGCAGACTCTGCAAAATCTAGCCATCATTCTGGCTGAGAAACCCAGACTGCATACCAGAGCGTATAGCAAACACATTGACATGGAAAAAGCAAAAGGGACACATTCTCCCTTAGAAGAGGCTACTATCTTAGTAGAAACAGATATCTAACCTAATCCTGTGATAAAGTCAAAAGGAAGATCAGTTAGAAATGGGACCTGGTCCAGATACTTGGGCTAATAACATTACAAAATTGATAAGGTAGCAGCAAGAAGAAAGGCTGAGACCCATTAAAAAGGGGAAGAAGAGATGCTATGAAGGGAAAAGGGAAGATAATAATAATGATGATGATGATGATGGTGGAAGGGATCTTGGAGGTCATCTAGGCCAACCCCCTGCTCAGGCAGGGAACCCTATACCATTCAGACAAATGGCTGTCCAGTCTCTTCTTAAAAACTTCCACTGTTGGAGCATTCACCGCTTCTGGAGGCAGGTTGTTCCACTGATTAATTGTTCTCACTGTCAGGAAGTCTCTCCTTAGTTCTAGGTTACTTCTCTCCTTGCTTAGTTTCCACCCGTTGCTTCTTGTCCTGCCTTCAGGCGCTTTGGTAGAATAGCTCGACTCCCTCTTCTTTGGGGCAGCCCCTGAGATATTGGAACACTGCTATCATGTCCCCCCTCGTCCTTCTCTTTGTTAAACAAGACATACCCAATTCCAGCAACCGTTCCTGATAAACTGGACTAGGAAAGGAGTGAAAGAGAATGCAAGGAGGGAAGGGTTTAAGGGGCTGATAGACCTTCTTAAGGGATATAGTCACCAGAAGGGACACATTCAATTCCAAAGTTTACCAAAATTGTTGAGAGTGGAGGTGGTCCCAAAGACATAAATATTCCCAAGTTGTCAGAGGATGAAGATATGGAAGCCTATTTTACAATTTTTGAATGAGTGATCTGAGATTGAATGGGTGATCAGACTAACTCCATGGCTATTTTAGAAAAGAGAATCAAAACTAAAGATACTCTTTCCATAGGGACTTCATTGTTGTTCCGCTTTTGGCTTTACTAATTGACACACAGGATTGGTTTTACAATACTGATCTCTCCACATGATCTAATAAAGACAATGAGTAGGAGAAGACTCCTACGAGTCCCCTGGACTGCAAGGCGATCAAACCGGTCAGTCTTAGAGGAGATCAATCCTGACTGCTCTTTAGAAGGCCAGATCCTGAAGTTGAAACTCAACTACTTTGGCCACCTAATGAGAAGGAAGGACTCCCTGGAGAAGAGCCTAATGCTGGGAAAGATTGAGGGCAATAGAAGAAGAAGGGGATGACAGAGAATGAGGTGGCTGGATTGAGTCACTGAAGCAGTCGGCGTGAGCTTCAATGGACTCCAGAAGATGGTAGAGGACAGGAAGGCCTGGAGGAATATTGTCCATGGGGTCGCGAGGGGTTGAACATGACTTCGCAACTAACAACAAATAGACTACCCAACCAAGCATAGAAAAGATGAACATTTTGCTAATCAGTTAACTGAGGTGTGCAGGAGGCACACTATAGGTAGTCCTCAACTTACGGCCACAGCTGAGCCCAAAATTAATGTTGCTAAGTGAGGAATTCGTTAAGTGAGTTTTGCCCCATTTTACAACCTTTCTTGCCACATTTGTTAAGTGAAACACCACAGTTGTCAAATTAGCAACACGGATATTAAGTGAATCTGGCTTCCCCATTGACTTTGCTGGTCAGAAAGTTGGAAAAGGGGATCACATGACCCCAGGGCACTGCAACCGTCATAAATACGGGTCAGTTGTCAAGCATCCGAATGTAAGCCACTTGACTACTGGCATGTTGCAACGGTCATAAGTGTGTAAAACAATCGTTAAGTCACTTCAGTGCCATTGTAAGTGAACTATTGTTAAGTTGAGGACTACCTGTACTATAGTAACAGGGCCTTGTGTTTGACACGTCTGCTTTAAAAGATGAGCTAGCAGTGCCTTCTTCCTTATCGCAGTGCCCCTGCCGAAATGCAAGGTAAAGCTGTAGACTGGAAATGCAGGTATCAATCATATTTGTAGAAACAGAATGCCACAAAATGTCAGAAAAGCCGTATTTCCAAGTACCAGGGAGAGACGTGGCTAAAATCCAGAAGAGATTTTAAATCAGGGAATGGGTCTCATAAACATATTTCTCTCTCTGTCTCTCTCCCTCTCTTTTTCCTTTGTCTCCTCCCCCTTCTCTTTCCCCTTTCTGTGGATGCTGTCCGCATTTTCATCTCACACAGAATCCTGTTCATTGAGAAAGGGCTGCTATTAAAGTTTTCTGGAGAAAAATATGTAGAAAAATTAAAGTTTTCTGGAGAAAAATATGGTGGACACTTCAAACCATTCTGAAAAAGCGTATTGAATTTCTACCTCAGTTGTTTTTGCTAGGGATCATAAAAGACTGTAACACCATAGAGACGAACTTAATTTTGAACTTGATCACAGCAGCGAGACTGTTGGTGGGACAATATTGGAAGAAGCCAGAATTACCATCTATTGAAGAATGGACTTTGAAAGTTATAAATTTGGCAGAAATGGCTAAAATATCTGCATATTTGAAGGATCGCTCAAATGAACAATATATGTTGGACTGGAAACATTGGATAGACTACATACAAGACAAACATCAATCAAAGAAAATGTATCTGGCTTATAGTTAAATCTTGATATACGGAGTGAAGAACGTTTACAAATTTAAAATGATTGTATTAAGTTGAATAGCATTTAACTTGAATTTTTTCTTGGTTTACATGTACAAATATATATCTAATAATAAAAAATGTTATAAAATAAAATAAAAAAAAGAGAAAGGGCTGCTATTCTTTTTATGCATCCCAATTGGCAATTAAAAAAAGGAGGTCAATGGGTGCCAGGAGGCCCTAGGCCAGTGATGGCGAAACTTTTAGAGACTGAGTGCCCAAAAACTGGCCCCACCCCCGCCCTGTCTGCCCGCAGGGCCACTCACCGCCTCCAGGGCCTGCTGCAGATCACCCAGGCAGCCCAGCAGCGCCATGGCGGCCACGCCCTCTGTCCGCGTCCCGCAGCATCAACTGTGCAGGATGGGGCGTAAGGGCAGAGTCTTGTCTACGCTGCCTGGCTGCCATGTCTGCACTGCTCTGTGTGGGCCACGCTCGGGGGCGACTCTCATCCAGGGGGGCTGGTGAGGGGGTCGTAGGGGGAGGCAAGGCTGGGGCAATGGCACGTGTGCCCACAGAGAGGCCTCCGAGTGCTGACTCTGGCACACGTGCCATAGGTTCGCCACCACTGGCCTAGGCCCCCAATGACCATGGGGGTGAAAAAGGAAGAAGTAAAAGAAATCCTGTCTTAAAGCAACTACAGGCTTAAAAGTTGACCCTTGTAAAGTACGCCTCTCCTTCCTTACATCCCAAGTTGTAATAATTCAGCATGGCAAAGGGGAACGATCCTTCTTGGAGCCTCAAAGAGCACCCCCTCCCATGCCCTCCTGCTTCTCTCTCTCTCTCACTCACACTCTACTCACTCACACTCATGCCACTACTGTAACACGTACTTTTTTTGCAATCTGGCTCAGCGTGGCTCTTGCGCACCAGGAGACCGTGCTTGTACATAGCAATGCTGGGATCCTGTGAGAAGTCCAGGAACGGGTTGCTGCTGCTGCTGATGCGTTTGATGGACTTTGAGTTGGGGTCTGCCAATTCCGAAAGGGATTTTCGCAACTCTTCTTCATCTCTAGAGGGGCAAAGAAACATCAGAGATTCATCTCTTCCAGTTATTTGACATATATCCCATTCATCAACATTCAGCCAAGACTTTGAGATACTTGAGATTGAGAAGCACATACCTAAAAACCTGTTCAGTGCAGTATCTTTTAAGGGACAGTGTTTTAAGGATTCCAAAGGCCCAGATTATCTCCGATTTTCTCAGTAATATGGGAGATTGTTATTATATAGGAAAAATGCCACGAACAAAACAGGCAATTGATTTATTCGGTACAGAAAACAGAGTAGGTACCTGAGAATACTGCAGTCTTGTCTGACTTCATTCTACAGAGATTGTGCACAGATACAGCAAGAGGAGCAATATTCCCCTTATAGTACTTTTGTAGTACTAGGTATCATTCAGGCATCATAGCAACGGTCATTATTTAATGTAAATAAAGGAGAAAAAGACCCATACTTTCTATATTGGCCAGCTTTATTTTAAAAGGATCCTATTAGTACATTTAAAATTAACAATTGAGCTAATAAGGGTCTTATGAACATGAAGTGAAGTATTGCATATCCTTCACACAAAAAGAAGTCTCCCTCAAGAGACTTCCTGGATATACTGTACTTATAGTTTTCTTAATAGATTACAAAACATACCAGTGTAGGTCTATCTACTATCATCTGTGTACTACTAAAACTCTTATTTCTATCATCTTTAATTGGGCAATTTTTTTTCCAAATCAAAGTACTTCAAATGGGCTTACAGAATGCACACAAACTCTGGGATCCATTTATAAAATTTGGCAAATTTTATAAATCATTTTAAGACAGAAATTATCATAAAGCATTTTAGGACATAATACAGAGTGTCATAAAACATTTACTGCAATCAATTCCTGAGGTCTATGCTACAGTTCAACATGGGCTACTTTCAGGGCAGATCCATCTCTGAATATTTCCCTGGATTTTTAGGAATTTTTCAAGTGCATCCGAAGCTCCACCATTTTTGAGGGCTTGTAAAGAAATATCCCTGAAGCAATGACCAAAAGGGACATGGGTTGTCTCCCTTCTGGAGAAGACTGAAGCCCAAATATTTTGAACAACCTTCCTTAGCAATTTCTGTTTATATAGTATATCCAAGATATGAGGGAGCTATTATGTTTCTTAAAAGAGCAAAACCATGCAATCCATCAGTATGAATTCTATCATATAGCAGGCACGCAAGTGATCATCATTTCCAGCTCAAAACTGTCATCCCAAATGATAGTATCCTATAGAACGTTACCTAAAACAAGAGCGTTTAATTTACTGTATTTTTATACAGGTAGTCCTTGACTTACAACAGAACTGAGCCCAAAATTTCTGTTGCTAAGCAGGACAGTTGTTAAGCAAGTTTGTGCATTGGTTATAGAGGGCTTAATGTGGTGTGCATGGAGAATGTTTACCCCTTGCCCCTAAGGAAGGACATGCAAGCCCACCTAGCCAAAGGCAAGATATTTATTAAGCTGGACATACAATAGGCTTATTATTGTGTGAGGATAAAAGAGGGGGACGAATGGAAGACAGCTTTTAACTGCCCACAGGGGTGCTTCCAATTTAGAGTCCTCCCATTTGGCCTACAAGACGTCCCTGCTATTTTCATGCAACTAATAAATGAGATCCTACACGAGCACCTGTAAAAAGAGGTGCTGGTGTATTTAGATAACATTTTAATTTACACTTGAAACCATGGCTGAGCATGTGAAGATGGTGACGGCGATGCTCAAGAAATTAAAAGCTACCAAGCTGTACGCCAAACTATCCAACTGCAAATTCCACCAAAGCAAAATCGACTATTTAGGTTATCACATTTTGCATAAGATTGAGATGGACCCCCAAAAAGGTCAAGCGGTATTGGACTAGGCTCCACCCCGATCCAGGAAACAACTGCAAATTTTCTTAGGCTTTGCAAACTTCTACCACCAGTTCATCCCATCTTTTGCTTAAGTGGCATTTCCCATCACTAATCTTTTAAAAATGAATGGGGAGGATAAACTTAAATCCAGCCAGCCTCTGAAATGAACTATGGAATGTCAGGCAGCATTCGAGAAACTTAAATGGTGGTTTGCAGTCATCCAGACCTGAATGAGCCATTTCTCATTCAGACTGATGCTAGTGACGTAGCTGGGGGGGGGGCTGTACTATTACAGAGAAATGAGCAGAGGTCAGTTGCAACCCTGTGCTTATAACTCTAGAAAGCTGTCAGAAACTGAATGAAGGTGGGCGGTATGGGAGAAAGAGGTTTATGCAGTATGCTGGGCACTTCTGATCTGGAGATACTTTCTCAAAGAGAGCAAAGTGGCTTTTGAGGTATGGACTGATCACAAAGCACTGAAACCCCCGCAAAAGCTATCGCCCAAGCAAGTCTGTTGGGCGAAGTACTTTAATCACTTCAATTTTATCCTATGCTACCTTCCTGGGGGTGGGTGGGAGAACTTCCTAGCAGATGCTTTATCACGAATGCCTCAATATAATTGCTTTAAAGCAGACGTAATTAAACCAGTGATCCCATCTTGCCAGCTGGCTGCCCCAGTAACCACCCAAGCACAGGCTAAGGACAATGAGCTGCAGCCCTTAAAGCTGCACTAAAGGAAGACACTTGGTTTCAACGCCACAAAAATGAGTGCTCGGTTTGAGATGGAGCAGCCTGGGTGGGGGCTAAGTTACTCATGTCAGAGAGCCAAAGACTGGTGTTGTTGGGGGAAAGTCATGACTCTAAAACCACTGGACATTTTGGGTTTGTTAAAACTTTACACCTTGTTAAGCGGTAGTTCTGGTGGCCATCACTGAAAAAAGACATTACAAGCTATGTGGTGAGTTGTCCCATATGCACTTCAGCCAAGTGGTAGCAAGGGAAAACCCCAGGACTCCTTCAAACCATAGCAGAACCATCAGCACCATGGAGAGAGATCTCCATGGATTTCATAGTAGAACTCACTGAAAGTGAGGAAATACGCTTATATGAGTGATAACCAATTTGTTTTCAAGACAGGTGCATTTTGTCCAATATCAAAAGATCCCTTCCACATATGCACAAGCCAAACTGTTCGTACAGCATATTTACTGTCTACACAGTGCCCCCCAATGCATCATCTCAGACAGGGGGGTGGAGTTCACTTCCAAGTTCTGGTGAGCATTTTTAAACCTCCTTGGTACCAACCAGGGGCTTAGCTCCAGTCACCACCCCCAAACGAATGGGAGTATGTGAATGTACGAACTCAGTACTGGAGCAATACTTGAGGTGCTACATTAACTATCAACAAGATAAGATTCACCTGGTTGCAAACAGGCCCTGTAAAGTTTTCTTGACAATTGCACTATATTGCATGCAGAAACATTCACGTGCATTGCTCTCAATTTCAACCAAATCTCCTTTGCAGCCTTTAAATTTGCAACATTTACAAATTGTTCATCATCTAAATTCAAGATGAGATAAGCCATTGCTTGATCATGACTTTTCTGATCAGCAGCTGCAAACACTTGTGGTGGATTTTCTACGATATACCACAGCTCTTTAGCCTTGAGCAAACATTCCATTTTAGCAGCCCACACAATGTAATTCTTCTGGCCCAAACGAGGCACAGAGCTTTCCTTAAATTCCATTGCAGCCATTCTGCTAATTCTGCCTTGCTCTTATACTTTCTAGACACAGGCAATTTCTTCCAGCTTTAAATTACAATGCAATCCTTAGTAAGCTCTGGGCCCATAACCTGTTAGAGAATTTTAATTTCTCTATTGGTGAAAAAATAAATCAGAAGCTCTCACAGTTGATTGCATTTAGCTGATTCAAATAAATTTCTTTATATTCATATCAAAATATTTATAATACCATACATTATTCTTTACAGCAACATAGCTCAATGAAGATTTCTTACAGAGAGATACAGAGACAAACCTGAGACTGAAAATTCAGCTTCTAACTCAATACCTTTTGCACAGACTCAGTAGCACTTTCTTCACATTGGCTGACTGAGTTACCACATGACTTTTCCTGTTAATGAATATTCCAACAATAACTGTAGCCTTGTTCACTTAATAATACTATTTTACTTCGCTTTCTGGGCAACCAGTCAACTCTTTGCACCATTACTTTAATTTTATTACGTTTTATAAGCTCACTAAATGAAAGAACACAAAAAACCCCAACCAACTTGATAGCGATCACATAATAACACTGACAAATGTCCTCCTCTCAGCTTCAATACATGACATCAATAACTGAATCCTACTGTGATCTGATTGGCTCATTGCCAAAACAAGATGACACCTGATTGGCTCTCTAAACACTTGTGCTCATTGGCTACAATCAGATGAAGGAAAGCTACCTGGTATCAACCAAACCAAGTTGTGCTTCCTTTTTCTGATTATTTGGCTATAACTTTTCATAGAATACAGTACAGATAATTGAACAAACTATGTTGCATTACATTCTTGATTCAATTATCTTTCCATTGGTATATAATTTTATGGTACTACTCAAAAAAAAAAGTGGTGATTAGCCATCCAACCTCAAAAATACACTTTTCCCAAAAGGTTTCCACAATTTTGGCCACTACTGTATATGAAACAGATTGGGTGTACAAGAATAGAAGAGGTGTATGTGTAGCATCCATCCGTTGGGTATTTGAGGCTGAAGAACAGAGGTAGCAATCACTCTATATGGAGTCAGTTAACTCATCAGAAAGAAATAAAGAAAAAAGCTCACAAGATGGCAGTAGAAAGCGGGGTTCCAGTCTCCCCTGCAGCCAAAGCAGCTCTGGAGAACAAAAAGAGAGCCAGCAGATGGAAGGAGGGAGGCAAGCTCTTGGTTTTCCTTCCCTCCTCACTAGAAAGGTAAGATACTAGCCTTAGCTCCTCCAGCTTTAGCCGAGAACTTTGCCAGCATTATTTTTTGCTCAGAAAAAGGCAGCCATTTGTGGGCTTGTGCCACGTGATCCAGCAAAGAAGAGACCTTTCCTCCTTCCCTATCCTGACCCACTTGAGGTTTGGGGGATCTTCTAAAAGTAGGTGATCAATTGATCACAGGGGGTGGAAAGAAGTGCATAGAACCTGGTGGAGGGGCAAAACAGGCCAGTGCCCATGGGGATCTGGTGGGGCAACATGGGGGAGGGGGTAGGTAAAGGTGTACACCAGGGGTTCTCAACCTTGGCAACTGAGGAACCTTTGCTGGCTGAGGAATTCTGGGAGTTGAAGTCCACAAGTCTTAAAGTTGCCAAGGTTGAGAACCCCTGGTGTACACGCTGCTCCATCTTTGCAATTGGTCATAAGGGTGAATGACTGCAGGGGTGCTGCAGCAGGCAAAACTTTGGGGCTGGGTTGTAAATACCTTTGGGGGGGGGTACTGTCGTAACTCTGATGGTCCCTAAGTGATCAGTTTTAAGTCAAGGGCTACCTGTATTCAAAAATATTTCAAGATTATTCAATTCGGGATCATTTCAGCTTTTTTTAAGAAAGACGGCTATAATCCACTAAAAAGATGGCTATTCCCTCCCATATATCTGACAATGATGCGCTTGATGATTACAACAAACTGGAGAAGGGGTCTAGAACAGGGGTAGGCAACCTCGGCTCTTTTATGACTTGTGGACTTCAACTCCCAGAATTCCTGAGCCAGTATGGCTCAGCTTGGAAACCTCTCCCTTTCCCCTCAGCATGGCTGGCTCAGGAATTCTGGGAGTTGAAGTCCACGAGTCATAAAAGAGCCGAGGTTGCCTACCCCTGGCCTAGAACAAGATATGAAGCAGACAGCAGCACATTTTATTTTCATTGTGACACATCTTGGATTTATATGAAAAATAAACAGGTAGAAATAAAAAATACAGGATAAGATTACAAAGTTATTCCCAAAAAAATAGAAATATAATTTTTACTACAGATAATAACAGGGTACTCACATGGCCCACTGTAGCTTTTCATTCTTGATAGAACTATATACAGCCTGCAGAGGTAAAAGAAATAGTATTATTTATTTATTTGAGGTTATATAACTACAGTATAATGGCAATAGTAAATGTTATTTTTTCTCTCTATGTTCCTATAATGTTAGAATTTACCTCACTCTAGAGAAGACTTCCCCAATGGTTAATGGGATTATCTAAGGTGTTGATAAATGGTTGGGGGTCAATGGGTGGGTGATAAATGATGGAAGGTTGATTGGGATCAATTAATCATTGAGGAACCTCTATAGAGCTTCATGCTAGTTGTAAAAGTGAAGTGGCTAGTGGTGAGACAGTATTACTCAGGGTTGGATAGTCAGCCACCAGGGAGAGAGGTCTTGGGTTTACCTCTTGCTCACACAGTTCGGATGTTTAGACTGAATTTGGTATTTTTATCTTTTCTCTTTCTTATTAATAATTGTTAAATATGGCATGTTATATAGCAGGTGCCTGTCTATTTGAATTCTAAAGTCCCACAGCACTTTAGCTTCTTCATTTTATATGACTTGTGCTATTTTACGTCCCCGCCACTTTTTGCTTGCAGGCAAATGATATTTCTTGCAGATCTTCCAATGCACCATTATTGCTACTTTGTCATACCATTGTTTGTAGTCATCTTGTGTGATCTTCTTGCAGCAGCCAACAAGG